>OY728132.1:665690845-666343345 GCA_963277665.1 Viscum album
GATAGACCCCCCACCCCCCCCCCCTAGGATTGACCATGTACACCCCCCCCCCACCCCACCCCCCTCTAGACAGACCTCAGACCCCCCCCCCCCCAGACCCTAGACCCCCCCTCCCCCAGACCCTGGACACCCCCCTAGATAGACCCTGGACAGCCCCCGGACATACCCCCCCCAGGACATACCCAGACCTCCACTCTCTTGGACACCCCCCCCCCCCAGACCTTGGACAGGCCCCCCAAGATATCCCATACCTCCACTCCTCTGGACACCCCCACCCCCTTCTAGACAGACCCTGGACACCCACCCCCACAGACCTTGGACACCCCCCCCCCCCCCAGACCCTAGACACCCCCCGGGAAGACCCCCCTAGGATGCCCCCCCCCCCAGGATAGACCCTGGACACCCCCAGACAGACCCCCCCCCCCAGGACAGACCCTAGACACCCCCTCACCCCCCCCCCAGACAGACCCTAGACCCCCCCCCCCCAACACAGACCCTGGACCCCCCCCCCCAGACCCTGGACACCCCCCCATACAGACCCCCCCCAGGACAGACCCTAGACACCCCCTTAGATAGACCCTAGACACCCCCTAGGATAGACCCAGACCTCCACTCCCTTGGACAGCCCCCCTCCTGGATAGACCCTGGACACTCCTCCCCTCCTGGATAGACCCTAGACACCCCCCAGACCCTGGACAACCCCCCTGGACACCCTCCCCCCCCCAAACCCTGGACACCCTCCAAACAACCCCCCCCCCCAGGACAGACCCTGGACACCCCCTGCCCCCCCCCCCCCTCCCTTCCCCATGCACCCCCCTACCCCTCCCCCTGCCAGTCCCCCCTCCCATCCCCACCCCCACCCCCTGCCATCCCCTCATGGTTACACCATGGATCTTGGTCCCTAATAATACTTTCAAAACCATGGAAAATATACCCTAAAGACACAGTTAATAACCATGTAAATTGATTCTTACCCAACTATACTTAATCACCAAATGCTTTTATAATAGATTCACCTTATAGCATTACTCATATCCTCTAGCTATGAGCAAAAAAAACACCTTCCAAATAAAACTGAACTCAAGCATAATACAATATATATCATAAGAATTCAAACTCTCTCCAATATAAACAATATAAAATTTCAATATCAATATCATCATAATAAATAGAACTATTTGATAAAATTAAATTTATAAACCAAGAATAAAATTTACATCTAAAATTTACTTCAATATCAGCGTCACTAGAACTATCATGGCCCTCATCATCTCCTATAGAAACACCAACATCATTATCACCTCCTCTCAGACCACCGCCATCACCACCACCACCATCATCATGATCATTGAAATATTCATTGGTTTATGCACCTAAATCGGTGCAAAGAGTAAAGAATACTAATAAAAATAATTCATAAAAATGAGAAAACATTTAATTAATGAAAACATTCAATATTTATATGGTGATTCATATAATATCGTTATGTTACCAATAAAATAATCTGATAAACATAATGCATACAAATGAGAACACATATAATTAATGAAAACATTGAAATATTCTTGTGTATGATGATTCGTGAACATAAAATTGAATATAAATAAGAAGGATGTTTAGAATATAGAGAAATAGTAATATTCATATGGTCTAAATAGAACAAAATAAGAATGATAGATTAATCAAGTTTGGATATGGTTAAAATATTAAATCATATTTATTTAATGATGTTATTATTCTATATGTTCATTCATGTATGGATTTCATGAAAGGGGGAAATTATTATAATTCATAAAAATAAATGAAAAATTAGTCCATATAGGGGGAACACTATATGTTATTGGGTGAATATCTACAGTTTATTCATGAATGGATTCATCATTAACCTATGCCCCACCCCCCTTGCACCCCCCACCCCACCCCCACCCCCCTCCCCCTTACACCCCACCTGCACCCTCCCCACTTCCCTGCAGACCCCCCCCCCCTGCACCCCACCTGCACCCTCCTCATTTCCCTACAGACCACCCCCCCCCCCTCTCCCCTGCACCCTCCCCCCACGTCCCCTCTTGCACCCCACCTGCACCCCCCCCCCCCCCCCACTGCTCTACAGAACCCCCCCCCCCCCCCCCCGCTAGTTTTTCCTCCCCCCACTGCCCCCTTGAACCCCACCTGGACCCTCCCCACTGCCCTGCAGACCCCCCCCTGAACCCCACTGATGGGTAACATTACATAGAAAAATAATCATTTTGGATGATGTAAGGATGTTAACCACACTCTAAAAAATGAATGACATGATTACCTAGGTATGAGGAACTACTAAATAAAAAGATTTTTTTTTAATAAGATATAAAGGTTGTTGTGAAAGAAAAATAACAATGTAAGAAGAAAAATAAACATATTCTGAAGGTTTTCATGTATGTATAGATAGAAAAATTTTAGGAATCAATGAGGTTGGATGAAAAAGAAAATAAGGATGAATGTTCATTTCTAGAGTACATGAAGAAGAAAACCCCACATACAAAAAATAAAACAAAGAAAAAGAATTCTATGAAGCGTAAGAAGATTAATTACTAGATAATAAAGGGTGGTCACATGAAGAAAGATGAAGCTAACCAGAATAGTGATTTTTTATTGAGATAATACTCTCAAACCTATTACTCTAACTAATAAGGAAAGGTAGATCGACCTTATTCCCTGCTAGTTCTGTGATAGTTTTTCTAGATTTATTTATAGTAATAATAGGTTTCATGGGCCTACATATGGAATCAATTAAGCCCTTTTGAACTTTAAGGGATCTCATCTTATTTTTTCAAATGTTAAAGTCATTATCACCATCGAATTTTTTGATTTCGAACCTAGTTTTTGAAAATATTACAAGAAGATTATATGTCTAGTTCTTATATACAACGCTAAGTGTACACCCCTAAAATCTGACCAATCTCAAGCATAAACTATTTTTATCAAAATATATTTGAAATAAAAAGTAATTATGAATGTAAAATTGGCTCCAATCAAATATAGTTGATAAATAGAGGCAATTTATGAAGTGATTACGATGCAAAAATACACAAAATCAATTACTGACAAAAGAAATGGGTTTGATAGAAAAGGAAAACAAGTTTGGATCTGATACAACTTTGTGAGGGGTAAGGGTGAAAATACAAAAAGGAATAACATACAAACACCTAAGGACCGATATGGGGCTTTGAAAGTAGTAGTCCAATAAATCAGAATCTAAATATTCAAGATGCAATAATTTAATGAAAGAATTAAGGAACACATAATTTATGTTATTCAATCTCTTTGGACCCTATGTGCACATCAATAACACCACCCAAACTCAAGTATTTTAATAATATCAAAATAAGAAACAATTATAGTATACAATTATCAATAAACGTCAACATGATAAAAAAAATTGCAACTTTAAAATAATATTCAAAGACTTACAGTGCTGGACACAAAGAGGTATGGTTGTCCTGATCACAACCCCCCTCCTAAACACCCCCTCACCCTCCATCCTAGACACCCCTCCCCCTAGAAACTCCACCCGACCCTCCCACATAGAAACCCCTCCTTTCAGTATCCCCCCTGCAAAGACCCCCCCCCCCCACTTCCCCTGGACATCCCCCCTGGACAACCCACATGCCCCCCTGCCTACAAACCTCCTCCCCCTGCCCCCAGCACACCCCCTGCCCCCCCTACCTGCACACCCCCTCCACCTTCTCTCAGCACACCCCCCACCCCCAACACACCCATTTCCCCCCTCCCCCCATCACACCACCCTCCCTCAACCCCCCACCTGCACACACCCCTCCCCCTCCCCCCAGCACACCCCATGCCCCCCACCTGCACACCCCCTACCCCCTCCCCTGCCCCCAACCTACACATCCCTCCCCATAGCACACCCCCTTGCCCCCCCCCCACCTGTACACCCCCTCCCCGTGCCCCCATCACATCCCCCTACCCCCCCCCCCCACCTGCACACCCCCTCCTCCTACCCCCAGCACACCCCCTGCCCCCAACACACACCCCTGCCCCCCCCCCCACCTGCACACCGCCCCCTGCCCCCTCCCCTGCCCACCCCACACCCCCTACCCACCCCATGCACCCCCCATTCCACTCTCCACATTTCATTCCACTTCAACCACTTAATGAAATATGTGTATAAAGGATCATTCGTGATATTTTTTCAGAAAGAAAAAAAAACCTATTTTTTCCTAGATCAGGATGATAGATGATTTCCAGGAATCCAATATTGAATTTGGAATGAGTAGTTGTTTCCATTATGATTAATAAATCTTGATTTTTTCGATAATAAAAAATACTTTCCAATGATTTGTATCCATTTTGTGGGTAGTTTATAATTACCTATATCGTTATCAGTTAGAAAATTCAAATGAAATTGAATTTTTAGTCTCCATGTAGCAAGAGTTTCAAGAAGTGGTATTTAGAAAAACAATATGAGTGTTAGGATGTCTCTTAAGGAGTTTTTATGCCTATTTAGGTGTTCAGGTGGTTCATGGGGTAATCAAGTAGTAGTTAGAAGGTTTCTAGTCTATTCCACTTAATTTTAAGACCCATCAATTACCATGTCTAGGTACACTGGGTAACAAGTCTAATAAAGGAAAAAATAGTTAATTATGAGTTTTATAGTGGGGTATCCTCTAGTGGGGAACTAGGTATGTCTTACTGGATATCCATGTTCTAGGTTTATGGTTGTGTTCACTATGTATTTCATACTCCCTTATTGTATTCATGTAGGCCATGTCTTGAATGAGATAGTGGTGGTACATGATATGATAAGAGACCTGACCTAAAGAATAGATTGGTGATATGAGATGGGATACGAGACCTCAGCATATTTGAGTGGGTGATATAATTAGATGATAAGAAATACCTCACCCCGAGTGAGATGTTTGTGGTATAAGATAAGATACATGACCTCGCCCAAAGTGAGATGGTTTCCATTTGAGAGGGTTTATGTGAAGTCACTCTGAGTGAGTGGGAGGTGTTATTTGATAAGTTATGAGACCTCACCTTGAGTGGGAGGATGGAAGTACAAAATAAAACATGATATCATAACTTGTTATGGGACCCCTCTTTGAGTGAGAGGGTTCTGTCACAAACGATTAGTGGAAACTATGTGACCCAGGACGCATGGTTTGTTTAAACAATGTGACTGCAGATAGGGGAACCTAAAAGTCCACAATGTTTGTCTACAACCATGCAGGCTTAGGTGCATAGCCATGTGGCCTATTGAAGACAGGAGGAATATCCATTTATCATGGTTTGCACACAGTTTGTGAACTGTGTGCATAAACCATGTGAAGTGGGGTTTTTGGGAAAAAATAGCATTTTCCCCACTTTAATTCTAAAAAATATTTATCATTTTCCATTAACTATAGTGGATATTCAAGGGGTTTTTACTCCCATATATCTTCTTCTTCCTCCTTTATTGGATCTTATACTACTCCTTCTGGCATCCGTTTTCAATTTCATTGGAAGCATTGGATAACATAAGTCAAGACTGGCCTTAGGTTTATACTACCAAGTCTAAGTTCAATGATCTTGGTGTTATGGTTGTATCTCAAAGGTACATGTTTCAAAATCTTCTAATGGTTCAATTATACATGTCTCAAGATGTTCTTGATGAGGTTAAGTCTTTTAGGACTGGAATGAAGGGAATTTTATACACTTTATAAAGTGTTGTATTAAGCTAGTTTGAGTTCATTACAAGGTTTCAACCCTATATAACTTCCACCTCAAAACCTTCAGTTGTTCCAATTTTTTAGAGTGGAGTTGATCAATTTCTCTCAAAATTTAATTATTTATCCTTACAGATTCAGTACCTATAGTGTGATATGTTCACACCATTCCTTATGAAATATTTCAATAGGAATATTATGGATGAGTTTCATGATACCAGAGAATATTTCAGGAAGCTTGGTATTGGAAATAATAGATCTTTAAATTAAGTAGTGGTGTTTTATGATTAATTCAATGGGAAGTTGAATGAGATCATGAATTTATCTAAGGATAATCAATGTATGGTTTTTAGAACTCTTGTTTTAGTATTTAGAAACTACTATCATTTTTTAACCTCTTTGAAAAAGGTCTATAAATAAGTTCAAGGGATATATTCATATTCTTCCTTGAAAAATCTAGTGCCTATTAGAAAACCATTTTCTAAAACAATAAAGCAATTATGGAAACATCTTTTCAAAATAATCAGGAAATTATAGAATTCAAATTAAAGGTTTAGTCAGAGGGAACCTACCTCAACCTCAAGGCGTGTTTGCTTTTGACGACAACAACTCGAATCTTCCTTTTTTTTGCTTTCATGCATATGAAACTTCACATATATATAATAACATGTATCCCCTATGTACATATTTTCATGGCCAAATATTCACAAGGGGGTCCTTATATATATGTTTATAGTTGTATATACCCTTTTACACTTACATGTGTATACATTTTTCATATCTATATATAAGCACACCTAGCCCCAATATATATATTCATACTACCATGAGTGAATATGTATAAAGGGGGAACTTATATATGTATATGTCTACCTATGCATACACATGTAAGACTTCATCTACGGTGACTCAAATCCACCTCAACGAAATCCAAAACGCACTACAAAAATATAAGGAACCCAAAAATAAAAAAAGCTCTAATTAAAATTGGGCCAAAGAATAAAAACGAAATAAACCTTACCCAAATCCAATGTTTAACTCGCTATCTTCAATGGTGGTGGATAGAACTGGCCTCACCATAAGAATCCACCTATAAGAAAATAGTGGGAAAAGAAATGAGATATAACGACTTCTTATATATATGTGATTAGTGTGTCAACTGTACATGATAAATGATACATGGATCCATAACCAACAATGAACAAATAATATTTAGATTGATATTTACATCCCAATAATAAATAACATGATCATTAATAAAGCTCTTTATTTTTCAAACATCACTCATCTAGCTCAAATCACAATGATTTAAGCTATGATGAATAACTCAAGCATCGAATCAACATCATCTATATTATTCTTAAAAACTCATGATTTTTTTTTTATTTTTTTATCAAGAATCTCATCCACCCCTACCCATACACTATCACCCCCTTCCCCCCCCCACCCCTAACACACCCCCTCCCCACCTTGCACCCCTCCCCCTTCCCCTTGCACCCCCACTGCCCCCTCCCCACTGCACACCCCCTCCCCCTGCACACCCCCCTCCCCTTGCACACCCCCTCCCCCCTCACCCTGCGCACCCCCTCCCCTACCCCCTCCCCACTGCACCCCCCCCCCCACCCTGCACACCCCCCGACCCCTTCCCCAGCACCAGCCCCCCTACACCCCCCTGCCCCTTGCACCCCCCCCCCCTCACCTTGCACACCCCCTTCCCCCTTCCCCAGTACCCCCCTTCCACTTGCACCCCCTGCCCCTTGCACCCCTCTTCCCCTGCACACACCCCTACCCCCCCCCCCCCCCTCACACCCCTAACCCCCCCCCCCCCCCTCCCCTGAACACACCCCCTTGCAACCCTCCCCCTATCCTTGCCCACCGTCCATTTATGGCTACTCAAGAACCTATAACATGCCAAAATTATTTCTTAAACATGATCCAAGTCTATTTAAAATATATAAAGATTCATAACATATCATTTATGTGTCATAATCCTCCCCCTATTTTGACATATTGTCTTTGAGAATTATCCCCTTAGGCATCCTCGAACAACATGGGCCACTTCATGCACACCAAAATTGATTTAAGAAAACTTAATGAATATATAGTAATAAGGGGTCAAGTGATTTGGTAATTGGATCAATTTAATCAAAATATAAAAAAGTGACCCTTAAGTTTAAGAGGTAGATATCCAAATAAGGCGGTGAGATATTTAAGGTAAAGTGTTTAAATTGGTTTTGACTGGAATACCCTGACCCCCCTGTCAGGTTATATTTAATGTTAAGACCGTAATAGGACATAACACAGTTGATCACTCAAATCTTGATAACCATAAAAAAGACAAGGGCTAGGAAATAACTTTCCAATATGTCCAGTCAGATTCAAACTACTCTTTCATCTATAGTAAACCTCAATCACCATGAAATAGAGGACAATGATTCAAGAAACCCAAAAATAGGGAATGGTTCAACTTTACCACTTCATTCAACATCTGGGCATAGTTTAGAACTAGAATAGATACACCCAATTATGAAAAGAATCATCCACATTGTCATCCAAAGAGACACACTCTATACATTCTACTAAGACCTTTATGGGAGAATTAATTTAAATATCACAATCCATGGTTCTAAACCATATATGATTTATACCTCCAAAAACAACAATCTCGTTTAAAACTATGGGATTAACTAAAATCACTTAAATAAGATCAAACTTTAAAAATATATGTCTTAAAAATCCCTAAATTTTAAAAAGAAGTATGACAACTTGTTTCAAAAAGAAAGGAACATTGAAAATAATATCACTTCCTTAAAAAAATACAAAATCCATTTCATATGGTAAAATTACAACTTCCCAAGTATAGAATTTTAAAAAATATTAACACTGGATTTGATAATCATGAACTTATTTAAAATAAAATCTCACTCAAACTTCATAAAGTTCTCTCCTATTTTCAAAACACCTCATGAATTTCATCATAAGACCAAAAAAAATTCCTAAAATCCCATTTCGTTTTAAATCATTTCCCAAATTATATAATGTAATCAAACACTTTCAAAGCATCATGTGAGAGTCAAAACAAATCATAAAACCTATTTTTTTAATCCAAAACATCCATGAGTCCCATTTTAAAATTAATCACTGAAAAGGTTTTGAATTAAAACACTTCATGAAATGTATTTTAATTTTAAATAATTTACTAATTTCTTTTTAAATCTTACTAATCTTGAAAATATTAAACATGATATCCAAAATAATTTAAAAATAAGCCCCAAAAACCGATTTTGGAATCAAAAAATTTTAATAAATTTACTTTTGTACAAAAAAAAATGAAGCACAAAATATAAGGAAAAAAATAATGTGGCACAACATACAAACAATCGATTGATCAATTGATTGATCATAAACAAAATCCCACCCTGAGGTAATCCCCATGTTAACCTCTCACATATAAGAGTTCCCCATCATCAAGGGGAACTCAAGGGAACATAAAAAGGTCTACTAACTCAAACATATCAAAGGAAACCCCTCTTAAGTTATCAATCCATAATTCCATAATGTTTTACATTATGTACATGGTTTTAGATGGTCATGTAGTAAAACACATAACTCGAAGGACCTCTCACAACCCTAAAATTATTATTTCACTCTTTAAACATGAAGAAATGCAATCTGGTTTCATCTCAAGACATTTTCACATGATTTCCAAGACTCACACATCATAAAGAACATACAACTCATATAAATTGAAGAAGAAACTTAGGGACCACCTATCACATAGTTATATGAGCCTCTTCATCTGATATTGATGGATGGACCGATCTAAATCAACATGATTCCTCGAAATAGATAAAATCCCCCATGTTATGGATTTAGAATGAAATTCCAAGAAATGGTGAGAGAGGTTAGATGGGTACCATCAGGCTTGGAGGGTCGCGCGTAGAGGGTATCCGAGAAGAGGGCATCGTCGTGATCTAGGTCAAGGGTGGAGGGTTGTGGATCGGGGGAGGATGGAGGAGGATGGTGCCGCCATGAGAGAGGTTGATGGTGGAGGTTCGCGGATCAGGGGAGGATAGAGGAGGAGGGTGCCGCCATGAGAGATAGGTTGAGGTCAGAGGGTCACGGATTAGGGGAATATAGAGGAGGATGGTGCGGAGGGTCGTGGATCGGGGAATAATGGAGGAGGAGCCCGATGGATTATAGAAAAAAATAGGGATGGAAAATTTTAGCCACAATTTTTTAATTAAATCGTGGCTATAAACAGGTTATAGCCACTGACCTATAAAACTATGGCTATAGGTCTATGGCTATAGCCTAAATTTCTAGTAGTAATACTTTGCAAATTCTTTATTTGTATTGATATCATGTGATAATATATCCTTATACAATGAGAATATTTAGAAGACTAGTGTCCTCTAAAGAATTTTCTTAATCTCATCAAAGAAATAGTCAATATTTCTCTTTAGATTGTGTATATAGTATGCGGAATTCCTTGATAACCTTGTAAAGTTAGCATCATACTTAGAAATATTTTCCTCTTCCTTTTTTCTTAGGATCAAGAATTGTTTCTTCATATCACTCGTTGCTCATGAGAAAAATATTTTTCCAATAAAAGTTATTTAAAATCCTTCCATTTTATAATATTTATTTCCTCTCCATACTTAGTGTTTTGAATCAAAGACCACCATTGATCAGGTTCCCCTGAGAGATGATAAACTACCATGAAAACCTTCTCCCTTTAATTACATTTTAAATTGAGAAATATCTTCTCTAAGGAACATATTCATTTTTTAGCTATAAATGGATTTTTAGTCCTATTTAATGATGGAGGTTGTTCCTAAATAAAGTGGTATAACATTTTTTACACCACATTTTGGATTAGAAATATGCTCCATATGGTAAAGGTTATTGGTCATAACCTGAGTCAGTTTCCCCAATATTGTTATATTTTTTTCATATCCAGTTGTAGCTCCAGCTCTAACTTCATTATCTTTCCTAAGATAGAAATACCTATATGTATTACATGCATTAATATAGTTTTCATTTATTCCACTAGGTTTCATTTCTAAAAAATTGCATACACTAAATTATATCATAACATTAGGAATGATAATGTATAATTTTAAAACTAAAGAAATGCTTAACATAAATTGAAAAAATTATGCATATCTAATATCATAATCATAAACTTGGTTTCTTTGGGAATATTCTCAAATCACAAAAATATTTTCAAATATTCCATAATGGTTTGTGAAAAAATATGAATTAACCCAAACATATCCCCTTGGAGTGTCAAACCAGGTGTGCGGTAAGGGCACACTCACCGTGTGCAAGAATGATGGCCGACATATATTCAACCAACTCTTTTTCAGGGTTATTATCCCTAGATGTATCTGTACCAAAACCAAATCCACTTATAGTATCCATACATTGATGTATTGTTAGAAAAAACACATAATATATAATGTAACAAAACTTTGGGATATTATCCTATACTTAGACTTATCCTCAAAGTCAGTTATAGGGTCATGTTCCCTAATATATTTTTTCCTAAATTGATTTCCCTAGGTTTTTACTAAAATTCCTATGATACCAATGGTAAAGACCATGACTCTAGTATCCCCAAGTCAGTGGTTACTTTTTTACATTGGTACTTGATATAAGAAATCATATCCCAAAAGAAAAAATAGTTTAGTAGTATTGAAAAAATATATATATTTAAATCTCTTGTTATATTTGAAAACATAAAATACAACATAGTATTTTTTTTAGAATGTCATTATTTATTTTAGAAAATCCCTATATATCAATTAAAATACACTTCCTGACATCCTAGGGAAAATAAAACAAATAAAGGGTGGAATCGGATGCTCAGTAAGGGTTATATATAATGGAATATATCTTGAATAAATATGGAAAGTTGAATAACTAAAAATGCATGTCATTAAATCAACAACTTGAACACTCATAATAATATGACAGGAATAAATTATGATCAAATTATGTCCTAAAAATGATCACATGAGCTTAAAACTTATCCATGGATATCATAACTATTAAAATAATAAAATAGACATCAATAACTGATTTTAAAATGATGAAATGCATAATTTTTGACATATAAATCTTACTATTGAGGCCTCATTCCAAGACATCTAAAACATATTGTCAAGGCCTCGTACCAATACATCTTAAATAAATGGGTAAGACCTTAGCCAAATACCCAATATATTTTGTCTCATGAGACATATTAATGCATTGAGGGGCTATATAATTTTGGACCTCACTCATCACTTAATAATTATAATTTATTCACCATATGAACAAATAATATAACTTAATCAATATTACTTAAAAATTAATAACTGACCGCATTGGAAAAATCGACATACAGAATGTCGATACTTTCCCCAATCAAACTAATAATAAACCATCTGGATAAATTAAAAGGATGATATCATTAAAACATATCCTCGGTGGAGTATATGTAAAATAAAGGTTTAATTTTTTTGATTAATATAGATATCATTAAAATCATTCTTGAGAAAAATACCCTTTTCACTTTGAAAATCACTTTTAAAAACTAAAAATTTCCATAATATTAGGAAAAAATTATTTGAAAATAACCATGGAAACTTATAAAGTAAGATTCAAAGAATTGAGAGATCATGAATGCAAGAAATTTTTTTCATACCATATAAGGTAAAAAAACATTCTTTCTATACTTTGGTAAGAAAATTCAAAAAGTACCTTGTTTAGAAAATGACAAGAAGATTCCTTTTAAACCATTTTTTAAAATTAAAAATGGGTAAAAATGAATTTAATAAATCATTATAGAATAGTAAAAATATTCTTTAAAACATTTTAAGGAAAATATGGATATTAAATAAAAATATTCTCAACCAAGTAGAAAATAAAGGTTGGGTTTCCTTACAAACATTAGTTTGGTATCTTGAGTACTTGAAGAGAGAGAAATTGAAATAAAACTTATAATTTATAGAAATAACCATAGGAGAAAAGTATATATTGGGTTTATGATATAAATTTCAAATAACTCCCCTATTGAAGACTTAAATATAAACAATCCCAAATAAAAATGAGATTATGAAATAAACTCTTACCACTTTGGTAACATTCGAATCATAATCCACATGAAAGAAATAAATTCAAATAAAAAATTAAATGACATGATTATAAAGATATTAATGATAGAAAATATAAAAGGTTCAGTGGATGCCCCTCATAAAATAAGATAGGTGTATAACATGACATATGTCCTAAAGAAGACAAATTTGAGATGAAGAACCCTTACCTCATGTCTGAATTTATTCGTACATGTTCAAACCTCCTGTATAATAAATATAGATTTATTATAAATTTATTATATAAAAATAATCATATATATCATACCATATATGATTTACTTATAATTTTTTACCACCCTTTTATTAACAATTATTTGTTAAAATCACTATTTAAGGTAATAACTACTTCGTTTTTCATATATGTTTTAGTTCGATAGTTTCGGTCATTGTGATTTGATCATGGTTCCATCATCTCCTAAATTTTAATCCTTATATAAATATAATATATATTCATTATATATGTATTTATATTAATACATAAATTGTATAGATAGAAAAATTAATTGCATCGTTCATGGAGATTATTGGTCATACGTACACATGAATGTTGTTTTCACTTTCTAAATGATGGAATGACAGAAAGGTAAATAATAATTCACCTTATAAGTATCAATTTTATTATATATATATATATTCATTAAATCCATCCTTATTACCATCCATGTAAATTAGAAATGAAAAATGAATCGCATCACTTTGTGGAGGTGGTAATCCACACGTACGCACAAGCAGCGTTATAATTTTCCAACAGATTAGAAGGTAAGAAGGTATATATGATATTGTAATTATAGAAGAATATTTTTATCATAAATATCATATATATTCATTAGTTACATATATATAACCATTCAAGTAAAGTGTTTATGAAAAATGAATTACACTACCACTACCACAAAACTGGGTTTCCGCAGTGCCACCCTTTATCGGCACTAAAAAAAGCACTAATAAAAGGGTCCCCTTTAACGGTGCTTTTTTAGTAGCACTGATAAAGGGGGGGCTTTATCAGTGCTTTTTTCTAACACTGATAAAGTTTATATTTCAAAAAAATCATGAAAAATAATATATTGTTTTATAAGTATATTTATATTGATATAAATATAATATATATTTTTTAAATATGTTTTAGATAAGTATAAACAGACTACTACATTTAATATATAAGAAATTTAGTAAAAATGGATTTAAAATATTTTAAAAAATAATATTAATTAATGATTTTATAATTATAATCGATTAATAATCATTTAATAACGATTTGAAGACACAAAAAAATCAAAAAAATCAATAAAAGATCCAAAATAAGTTGAAAATGTAACTCAAACTTTAAACAGGCATAACTTTTGATCCAGGTGTCCGTTTGAGCTCTACAGCATATCAAATTGAATCTTGTGATGATATCTACATGCTAATGATTTAAGAGAAACTTCTATCACATTTTTTTGAGGCACAAAAAGTCCCATAATGCCTCTAAAATTGAGTTTTTAGTCAAGATATCCCGATTTTTTAACATTCAAACAGGTATAACTTCTGATCCGGATGTCCTCTAGGCCTGTACCACATATCCTATCAAAAACTGTTTCATTTTATTATATTTTACTGGTTGTGGAGTTGAAATAGACTTCTGGATTAGAAGTTATGGTCGTTTTAACATTTTATGGCTTTTCAAATACACATATATATGTATTTATTCGTAAATGTGTGTGTGTGTGTGTGTGTGTGTGTGTGTATTGTATATATGTATGTATGTATTTATTTATTTATTTATTTATAAACACACATAAAAATATATTTTATAAATGTATTTAAAACTAATCTTATAAATATATATTAATATACAAATAAATATACGGATAAAAAATTATAACTAAATATATATATATATATATATATAAATATAAATATAAATTAATATATAAATAAATATATATATATATATACTAATATATGAATAAATATAACTATATATATAAAAATATAAATATATATTAATATATGAATAAATATATATATATATATATATTAATATATGAATAAATATATATATATATATATATATATATATTAATATATGAATAAATATATATCTATTAATATAACTAAATATATTTATATTAATATGAATCTATATTAATATACTAATAAATATAACTATATATATAAATAAATACAAATATATATTAATATACAAATAAATATATATATATTAATATATGAATAAATATATATGTATTAATATAAATAAATATATTTATATTAATATGAATCTATATTAATATACGAATAAATATAACTATATATATAATATATATATATATATATATAAATCATTAAATAGAGAAAAAAAATTAAATAGCTTAGTGGTAAAGGTAGAGGCGCGCAAGGGGGAGGTCTCAGGTTCGAGTTCATGTGGAAGCAGGGAGGGGAGCGTGGGCATATGGGGGATGCGTGGGGCAAGGGTAGTGCATGGGAGAGTGGGAGGGGGTCCGCCTAGCGCTGATAAAGGGGGGGTCCAGCGCAATTAAAATCCCCCCCCCCCCGCATTATATATCTTTTAAATTTTTTAAAAAAAATGACTTTTATCAGCGTTTTTTTAAGCGCTGATAAAAGGACCCCCCCCCCCATCTTCGCCTTGATTAAAAATGTTTTTTTAGCGTTGTTAATGTACTTTTCTATCGCTGATAAAATCCATATTTTTTGTAGTGTACTATGTGGAGAAAGTAAGCCGCACGTACGCACGAGTGATTTTTTCGCTTTTCGTAAGGTGTAAAAGAGATAAAATATGGTTTTACCATAATAATAATAACATATAATTATATTTATGATACTAGGTTTATTATTTTAGGATGGTTACAATAAATTAAGATAAATTTAAAGAAGAAATAAATTTGAAAGAGTCGATAATGGTTTGGTCAATCTAGGTTTCTCAAAGTGGTGTAAAGAAAAGAGAGAAGGGGTGTCCTTCTATAATTGTTGGGAGGGGCATTCTTTGAATTTCTTAAAGTATTAAAGTAATATAAATTATTTTTATTGTCCAAATGGATCCAAATTGATATAATTATAATTTATGATGATTATTAGTTTAAATAATCATATAAAATAAAATTTTATAATATTTGGTTATGTTTTCACCCTTATTTTTTTGTTGTAACTCCAGGTTAAACCTTTTGACAAGTACCATAATATTAAAGTTTTCTACCATTTAAGGGTAAAAAATGTTATCATAAAAGAACAAAAGACTCATAAATGGGTCATGGTTGATGTTTTAAACCATATACCATTAATTTGGATGAATATAAAATTTTTATGAATTTTAAATCATTTAATGAAATATTATTTATTATAAAATGTCATTATGTCACTTTGATACCATTAATTTAATTTGACTTTAAATTCATAAAGAAAAAGAGGTAATTCTAATATATAATTTTAAAACATATATAATATTTAATATATATCTATAAAATTCATCG
The DNA here is from genome assembly GCA_963277665.1 of Viscum album. Classification (NCBI taxonomy): domain Eukaryota; kingdom Viridiplantae; phylum Streptophyta; class Magnoliopsida; order Santalales; family Viscaceae; genus Viscum; species Viscum album. Next base: position 665,707,169 of record OY728132.1, read on the forward strand.
GTAACTTTAAATAACTAAAAAATATTACTTTTAGATTTTTTAAAATAATTTATTCTATTTTTCTATTAATTAAAAAATACTAAATTAGCATTGCATAAGAATTTAAGGTAATTATTTATTAACTAAAAATTATAAATAAATTAACATGATAAAAAATAATTTATCCCTCAAAAAAATTTATAATCGAACATAATTTGTTTTTATCCATGACACCAAATATTATAGATATTAAAAAGCAAGAAAGTTACTTTTTTGACTTTATCTTTTACTTAAATATTATAATGGTCAAAGTCAAAGAAATATGGCACCAAAATATCATATTTTAGAACATATAATGGAAATGGACAAACTAAAATCATACAATAGGATAAATTCAAGTGTTAGTGTCATTTTTAGTCATTATCATATTATTTTTAACCTTAATTGCTCGATTCACCCTTACTGTTGTGACAATTATTCATTATGGTTACTATTTATAATGAAAAAAAATAAAAGGAAAATATTTACCAAATTTAAACATCCTAATTCCAAATATGAAATCAATTTTTCAAGATTAAATTTATATAAGTGGAATAAATTAATTTAATATTAAAATGCAATACACAATGAAAAACCAACTTTTCATAAAAATGTCTTTTCAAGTATAAAAACTTTTTATACCAAATTAAACCATAAAATTGATTCAAATGAACTTAATTGAATTATTCATAATATAGGGGAACAAATTTTACTTTTAAACCATTTTATAAAAAAATAAAACTTTGTAAATGATTGAAACAAAAATGCAATTTTCAATAAAAAACATTATTTTTCACTATTCACTGGAAAATTTATCTTTTAAGAAAATTCTAAAAAAATTATTCTAAGATTATTTTTAAATGATAATTTCTAATATTAAGTTTATTTTTAAAATAAATTTTCTAAAAGTGGAAGAAATTAAATTTAATATTTTCTCACAAAAAGTGATAAAAAACATTTTTGAAGGAAACATATTTTTGAATCATAATATGACTTTACTAAAAAATTAATATTTATTTCTTAATAATTAATAAAAATATTGGTATTTAGTAATACCTTTATATATATTTAAAATTTTGGTTAATCATATTCATAACTTCCAATTCAATGGCTAGGTTATAACGGTTATATATAATAATGATATTTTGTGGTTTGTTTAAGCTTGATGTTGTGTGTCATATATGCTATCGAATATAGTATTCTTTTAAAATCTCAGGGTGTCACATTTTATATGGTTGGAACATGGTTTTTCAAACTATGAAAATTCTTCCAGGAACTCGTTCAACTTGGTTTATGTGTGGGGGTGACCAACACAGTTAGCGCATGGTTAGGGGAGACAGTGTAGCCCAAACTATATGGGGTTTGGTGTGTTAGTTAGTTGTTCTCTCATGGTTGGTGTAGTTCAGAAAACTATGTATCCAAAACATACAGTCTTCCTAGATTTAATTAAAATGTGAATTTTCCTTTTCACCCCCTTGATTTTAAAACCCCTTTCTCCTATCCTCCACTCCCACTAGCATGATAGGCTCTATAGAGCTCAAGGGAGAGCTCCAACCTTATGCTCCTTCAGTTTTAGCCCTCTTCCTATAGATTCCAAGTGGTTTTCAAGGTATTCCTTGTGTATTTCTCCCTTTCTCTTCTTCCCCCTTACTTTATTCCATTCCTCTAGGATTTCACCTTCTACCAAGATCCTTAATTCACTAAGTATAGGTATTTAGGGATTTGGGTAGGTTTAAACCTATGGTTTTATTTTCTTAGGATCCTTATAGGGTGGATCTTACTTTATTGGGTGTTTATCATGGAAGGTTACACATTTCAACTCGATTACATTCGATTTGATATAGGTGTTTCTATGTTATTCCTTTATTTTTCAATTCATGAAGTTCTTGCAATTTATAAATTCCATTTTTATGAAATTATATCCATGTATAATATTTGTGATAGATTTATAAATTGTTTTTATGAATTTTAAGCTTGGAATAAAGGGGTTTTTTATGGAATTCAAGTGCCACTTTGAAATTAAATGTTTTTCATGGAAATATTTTATAGAAATTCTTATGAGGCTCTTTAAAATTTTTTGGATGGAAATTTTAGGTCTTAGGCCTTGTTTTGATTTCTAAATAAAAGGAACCATGATTTAAAGGATGATTTTAAAGAAAAAGTGTGTTTCTAAATGGGTTCTAAAGGGTATTTGAAGACATGATTTATGATAAATGGAAAGTAATTTACATCCAGAGTCATATTTCCTTAAAGGTTTGTTTGAAACTTTATAAAATGGATGTCTTTATGCTTGAAACCCTCTTTGGCTCTCCTTGTGTTATGCCTTGCATAGGCTTTATTCTTTATGGGATGTTGATTATTATGTGATGATTGTGTGATGTGAAAGGCTCTATTTCATGAGAGGGTGATAGTGGTGAGGTGATATATATTGTTTATTCTTATAATTAATGTGTTGATTATCTTTTGATCATTTTGTCACCTCCATATTATATTGGTCATGAGAACCCAAGTATTTAGGTTAAAAGTCTTGATTCATGCTACCCTAGTTGGTACACACTCTACCAAGGTCCCCCTAATTGTGTTATAGTCTGGTTCTAGAGGTGAATTGTCATTTTAATGAGGCATGTATGGGTTAATCATGTGGCTTGTGTTATGGTTGGACCCAACGTGAGCCGGTTATTGGTCAATGTTGTTATAGAGATGTTGGGATCATCTCACTTTATAACACATAGTGCAGCTCATGACACTTATTCCTTGAATAGTGGTTCAACATAGGGGATTCCATTATCATATTTGTTTGTATCCTTATATGTTTGTTGTGATCGTGGTTCCATTTCTTATCATTATTTATTTTGTTGATCATTCTTTGATATTTTGGTGCCTGTTCATTTTTTGTTTCTCTTCTTTATGATAGGGTTGGTTTTCAAAATTTCTTTAAATGTGACTCTTGGAATGGTGTTTTTAATAAAATAGAAATGGTTCATTTGGTATTTTATGAAATATTGGTAATGAGGGGAAATGGATTTATCTTTTTTTGTTTTAAATCAAATACACTCATCTCATATTTTAAAAATGTTTCACTAGTAAATTGAGAATCCACTTGATTTTGGTTTAAAAGGGAAATTCCCATTCATTAAAATTGGAATTATGTGGTTTGATTTCATTGCCTTATTATTAAAATGAAAAACCTTGTTTTCTATTATACTTGAATCTAATGTTTATGAACTATTTATTTAAATGAATTGTAGATAATTTTTTGTAAGATACTACTAGGATTGTTAGATCAAACCTTACATACACACTTGTGTGCATGTATGCAACTTTTATGTTTCATATAGGTTCTAGGTTCTTTTTCAGTTTGGCTATTGTTTCTATGGGTTGATGGGTGAGTTGGGATATATAGAGTATTCTTGGGTTGTATAGAGGTGCTCGGTCAGTTTGGTTTGTGTTCTAGTTTATTTTGGGATGTGATGTATTGAACAAGACAACTTCTCTTTTATATATATTTAGTTTATGTTTTTTGTACCTTGCTATGCATTTGTTTTAGATATTTTAATATATTAGAACAAATGGGTTGAATAATATTCATTGTTTGTGACTCGTTTGTTCTATTTTATTTGAATCTTCTTATTTTTATTTTGCATGTACATCTGATACAAGGATGCTTCGTGTTAGGGTTTTCAGTAAAATAATTTGTTGTCTTTTTTTACTTTGATTTTAAGGAAAACCCATTTCTAAGGTATATTCCTCAATGTCCAGGCACTTGTTGTTATCCCATAGGGATCGCGAATGAACTTCAGTTCTAGTGGTGAGTTGGGTCGAGTGACGTGTCAATTCATCCTAGTATGGTTCGTTACATGTAATAATTACTTCTTTCTTAAATGGTTTTTTTAAATTCTATGAATTTTTGGAACCTTCCATTTGGTTTGTCGGGGAGGTTTTTGTCTAGGTTTAAATGGTTTTGGGATCAATTTAAATTTATAATGTCTTTTTAAAATTATTTTAAACCCTTAAGTTTTTTAGAGCCCCTTTTTTGTTCATCAAGAATGGTGGATTAATAGTGGTTGGGATAAATTAAATGATATGCCTTCCTTGTTGATTTTCAATATTTGTTTGTATTTAATTATTTTTTGACACCTTTTTTATATTTGGTATACCCTTTAAGGTGGTCAATGTTAATATGATTTAATGATTGACCAAGGTAATGATCATGGGATTCATAACCTTAGATATTAGGAATTGTTTATACTCTATGTTTGGATGAAGGGTCAAATATTATATATTTTTATCAAGTGATGACCCAACATATAACTATGGGAAATTATTTTCTCTCATGAGGTTTTCCACTTTCTTTATTGATATGGGTTTCCTATGTGTTCCCCCTGGGTTAGTCATGGGATGGATGTCAGTTAGTGAGTCAAATATTGCACTTATGGGTTTCTCTTTCATTAATTATAACATGGTAGTTGATATAGTGTAAACCTGGTGTAGATTTACAAGCATAGTGTGATTAATTGAGTGATTTTACTTTACTTAATTCATTAGTGTTCTTTATTTAATTTTTTTAATGTGTTAAAGGTTTCAATTTAAATATTATATCATTTTTTTGTTTTATAATCATTCATAGAAATATTTCATCAATTTATTTGAAACTTGCACATAAATTCATGGTTTGAACTTGCATATAAATTTATCTGGGTTCTTCCAGAAATATCATATTGAGTATTTAATACTTGGTCCTTGCATGATTAATTTTATGCATGTATTGATGTTAATTATCCTTGAGTTGTTATTATATCAAGTTTGTTTTCCACTAAAAAATGAAGGTATTAGAAGCAGATTTTTTTTACTACCGATGACAGTTTAAACTGACACTACATTGCTTAGTGGTGGTTATGAAAATCACTATTTATTTAATGATTTTTAATCATTTAGTGGAGGTTTTTCTTTTTTTAGCGATGATTTTTGTATGTTTTGTTTTTTGGAGTATTTAGTGGTGGTTTTTATTTCATATAGTGCCAGTTTTTTTAAAATTCAACCGAAAATAAAATAGATAAATTGAACATAATCAATGCTAATGTATGTAGTTATGGTTATGTTTAGCGACGGTTTATGATAATCACTGGTAAATATATTTCTAAATTTTTTAGTTTTTATGAATATCTAATAAAAAATATAAATATAAAAACTCTAACATACAATAAAATAAAACATAAGTGCATAATAAAATCATCACCCATACACCATCATACATCCACATTCATATATATACAACCTCGGTCACCATAACCTTAGTCAACTCATAATCTCAGTCAACCCATAACCTCAATCATCAATATATATATATATATATATATATATTATGTCCACCACCAACAACAACTCGTAGATAATATGTTCTCATCCCACAACATATTCTACATCCATCTACCTCCACATCATGTCATCAACTAGAACTAGCCACATCATGTCATCAACAAAAAAAAGAAGATGGAAATTAGAATCAAACATAATAAATCAGAATTATAGTAGAATCATTGATAATATTTAAACATTCCACAAAAAAAATAAGAACCCTCATGACTATCTTCTGAATAATGTCATGGATAAGAACAATCATGATCTTGCATACTACTGACATATATCACCTATAATAAAAAACAGAACATTTAATAAATGAAATGCGAAAGATAATAGACACATAATATATTCAGAATGTTACATGTATCATTTGTAAATTTGTTAACAAAATAGAAAAAAAAATTAAAATAAAACAAATAATATATCATGAATCACACTTTGAAAACATAAACTTACATATTTAAGATATGATTCTACACTTGGAATTGAATAGGGATAATTATATAACAATGTAATCAATTTTTAAATTGACGTCTGGTGTGCTTGAAATTTACTTAATAAAAAAATTTGACCTTGATATGGAATCATGTCTTATATGTCAAAAATAATTCAATGGTGGTTGTCTCATGATTTCACACTAATTTGAGGTTGTTTTCTATGGTTTTGATCATTACACATATGTGTTAATGTTTTAAAACACTAAAAATGTGTTTATGGGAATACCGATAAAACCATAACTTGAAATTACATGTTATAAATTCATATATTTCAAAAATCAATCTAAGGTCATTGTATTATGATTTCACAGACATCTGACATCATTTTTCTAGTTTTAACCCCCTTATATACATTTTTAAAGACTTTAGTATCTTTAAAAACTGTTTATTGAGTCATTTCGAGAACACCACATGTCGTATAGATGTTTTATATACTCATACACATCACAAAAAATTCAATGGTGGTTTTCCCATGATTTTACAACAATATAAGGTTGTTTTCTATGGTTTTGACCATTACATGCACATTTTAGTGTTTTAAAATAATGAAAACATTTTTATGGTAATACCAAGAAAACCGTAACTCATAATGAAATTTATTTTGTTCCTACATTTAAAAAATAAATATATGGAATTTTTTTAATGATTTCACGACCATCTGATGTTGTTTTCATAGTTTTGACCACCTGACAGTCATTTTTAAAGACTTTGGTATCTTTAAAAACTATTTATTGATTCATTTCGAGCACACCGCATCTTAAGTGGCTGTGTTTTCTATATATACAGATCAAAAATAATTAAATGGTGGTTTTACCATGATTTTCCATCAATCTAAGATCATTTTCTATGGTTTTGACCGTTACATGCATGTTTTAGTGTTTTAAAACAATAAAAACACGTTTACGGGCATCTTGGGAAAACTATAACTCCGAATGATATGTTGATGTTTCCTACATTTCAAAAAAAAATCTATAGTAGTTTTTATTTGATTTAATATCCATAAGACATCATTTGCATAGTTTTGACCCCCAAACACATGTTTTTAAAGGCTTTGGTATCTTTAAAAAAATTATTGAGTCATTCAGAGCACACTGCATGTCGGATGGATGTGCTGTCTATGAATAAACATAAAAAATAATTCAATAGTTTTTTTAATAATTTAATGTAAATATGAGGTCATTTTATATGTTTTTTTTCATTACACGCACTTTTTAGTGTTTTAAAACACTAAAAACATGTTTACGAGCATCCTGAGAAAACCGTAACTCAAAATGACATTTCATCAGTTCTTACATTTCAAAAATAAATATAAAGTCATTTTAATCTTATTTTACATCTATATAACATTGTTTTCATAGTTTTGAAACCTCTAATACACGTTATTAAAGACTTTAATATCTTTAAAAACTGCTTATTGAGTCATTTTGAGCACACGACATGTCTAACGGATATGTTGTCAATGTGTATACATAAAAAATAATTAAACAGTGGTTTTACCATGATTTAATATCAATATAAGTTTTTTAAAATGGTTTTTACCACTACACACATGTTTTAGTGTTTTAAAACACTGAAAACGGGTTTACGGGAATCTCAGGTAAACCGTAACTCAGTATAAAGTTTTTTCAATTCTAACATTTCAAAAATAAATCTACAGTCATTTTATTCTGATTCTGTATCCATATGATGTCATTTTCATAATTTTGATCCCCTAACACACATTTTTAAAGACTTTAATGTCTTTAAAAACTACTTATTGAGTCGTTCGAAGCCCACCGCATGTCAAATATATGTTTTTTCTACATGTACACATAAAAAACAATTCAACGGTGGTCTTACCATGATTTCACATTAACATTAGGTTGTTTTCTATGGTTTTGATCATTACATGCATGTTTTAGTGTTTTAAAACACCAAAAATGCGTTTACGGGCATCCTAGTAAAATCGTAGCTCAGAATGATGTGTGATCAGTTCATATATTTCAAAAATAAATCTATAGTCATTTTATGCTGATTTTACATCCATATGATGTCATTTGCATAGTTTTAACCCCCTGACATGTGTTTTTAAAGACTTTGATATCTTTAAAAACTGTTTATTGAGTCATTATGAAAACACTGCACATCAAATGGATGTTTTTTCTACACATACACATAAAAAATAATTCAACGGTAGTTTTCCCATGATTTCACGTCAATATGAGGTCATTTTATATGGTTTTAACCATTACACACATGTTTTAGTGTTTTAGAACATTGAAAACACATTTACAAGAATCCTGAGAAAATCGTAGATAAAATGATGTTTTTTAGTTCCTACATTTCACAAATCAATCTATGATCATTGTCCTCTGATTTCGTAGCCATTTGACATCGTTTACTTAGTTTTGACCCCATGGAACATGTTTTTAAATACTTTGGTAGCTTTAAAAACTGTTTATTGAGTCATTCGGATCACACCTCACATTAGTAATGTGAAACGAGTGGGTCGGGGCAGAGCGGGCCAAGCCCATGAGTTTGAGCCCACACGGGTTTATCTATAAATGCCCACATACAATGCGAACAAAAAATGTTAAGCCCACCCCACCTCGCATAACCACGCGAGTTACCCATGGGCTTTCTGCATTTTATAAAAATTATTAATTATATGAATTTAAATAACATGTTTTTTCTTCTGATGCACGCAACTCCATGGATAAGCCTACATCACTAGATTTGTTCCATTCATCTCCCGCCCACTATTGCCTAATTCAATATCCCTGGGTCCTATACCACCGGCTTCCCCCAATCTCACTCGATTCGATCTCTGGTATTCAGTTGCATTCGATCTTCTTCTAGATTAGCGAAATCATTTTTTAGTTTTCTCTATTCTCCCTAGGTCTCATCAGTGTCTCTAAGTCAAAAAACCAGTTTTAAAGATTAGGTGATTTTAAAGAAGACAATTTGTTGAACCAATGCAAGGCAGATGAAATCTGAATCTGAGACGAAGACCACAAATCCACATGAGATGGATTCATGATGATTGGCCCAGAAGAATTTTTAGGTGTGATATCAACCCGTTCTTGACACATTGAAGTTGATGCATCTACACTGTAGAATACAAACACCATTTGAGCTTGAAGAAATCAATTGTGCATAGTTCTTGAATTGGGATCAAGCGTGGATGTCGAACTGAAGTAATGCACAACCAAGTCACTCCAAGGAATCTGAGACACACCCATCAAGGTACGATGCCTACTAAACTAGGAATAAGATAAGATAAAATGATGAAATTGGACACGGATGAAGGAGAGTATCACCTGTTCAATATGAGCACTATTGAGTTCTTGCCTACTCATTTATTCCTTGTGAAGATTGATCTAGAGAGCATGAAAGGGGATATAATCTTCCATTGTTGTGGATTCAAGAGCATATTGGAAAGCACACTATGTGCTTGTTGAATTGGCTATGAGAGTCGTAGAAGGAATTGTTGATAAAGGCATATAGAGACTTAAGGGATCATGTAAGAGTGAAGAACTTGAGGTGTAGCATGGTCAAATGAATCAAGTTGTGCCAAGATGAGCTTGCCTGTGAAGATGGGTGATAAACGAAGGGATCGATTGTTCTCCAGGATATTGGTGTTGAGTTCTAGGAAGGAGACAAGTCAATCAAAGGATTTATTGACCCAAAAAAGTTTGTAGTGTGTTCAAGCTAATTCTACATATTTTTTTAAAATTAGGCCCATGGGTAAGCCGGCACCCGCATGGTATTTCCCTCTTGGCCTGCATCTGCATAGGCTTAACCCGCATAATCCCGCACTCTAAACGGTGAAAATTTTTAGGCCCACCCCACCCCGTATCTGCAAACCTTGTGGAACGTAGGCCCATTTTTCATTACCACCTCACATTGTATAGACATGTTTTCTAATCATACATGTCTAAAATAATACAAAAATGGTTTTCTCATGATTTCACATCAATCTGAGGTCGTTTTCTATGGTTTTGACATTTATATGCACATTTTAGTATTTTAAAACACTGAAAACATGTCTACGGGCATCCCGCTGAAACCATGACATGTCATTGGTTCCTACATTTCAAAAATCAATCTATGGTCATTTTACCTTAATTTCAAATCCATTTTATGTCTTTTTTATAGTTTTGACCCCCTATCACATGTTTTTAAAGACTTTGGTATCTTTAAAAACTGCTTATTTAGTCATTCTGACCGCACCGCATGTTGGATGGATGTTTTTTCTATGTGTACACATCAAAAATAATTCAATTGTGGTTTTACCAAAATTTCACATCAAGTTGATGTTGTTTTCTATGGTTTTGATTGTTACATGCATGTTTTAGTGTTTTAAAACTCTGAAAACGCGTTTACGGACATCCTAAGAAAACCATAACTCGGAATGATGTTTCATCGGTTCTTACATTTAAAAAATTAATCTACAGTCATTGTCCTATGAATTCACAGTTATCAGACATACGAAGTTGGCAATATGTTTGGAAGTGTGTGTTTTCAATATTAAAGGGTTATTTTTATTTTAAAACACCTTTCACATAGCCAAAACCAATAAAATGAGCTCAGGTTATTTTTAAACTTTAGGAAAATGATCCATAATTTATTTTTTACATTTAGGAATTGATAACACACCAACCTGACGCATGATGTGGTCGGTATGACTCAAAGTGCATGTTTTCAATATAAAAGTGTCATTTTAGTTTAAAACATCTATCACATTATAAAATTTGATTAAATGAGATTTAATTGTTTTTAAACTTTAGTAAAATGATCCATATTTCATTTTTGATGTGTAGGGATCGACCTCACGTCAATTGGACACACAAAGTGGGTGGTATGACTCAAAGTGTGTGTTTTCAATATTAGTTTCACTTTACTTTAAAAATTTTATCACATAGCCAAAACCCAGAAAACGAGCTCGGATTGTTTTCAAACATTAAGAAAATGATCCGTAATTCATTTTTGACTTGTTGGAATCAACCACATGTCAATACGACACACAATTTGGTCAATATGACTCAAAGTGCATGTTTAAAAGTGTCATTTTAGTTTTATTCATGGAAGTTGTATGTGTTATTTTCAAATGTGTGAATGATTTATGGAGTTTATAATTTACCTCGGTAGGATGAGTTATAAGGCTGAAAATCTCCACAAGGATCATGCCCATCATCCTCTAAAATACAGACACTAATGCATTTTCCATTATCGACTGTCATTGATCCCGTGTTTTCTTATAAGAATCGTGTTCTTGTACTTTTTCTTTCAGCCTTGTAATTTCTCTTTGTGATTCCTAATCAATGACACTACTCGAACCCACACTGAGTGTAGCAGTAAATGATAATGATGCCCTACTAAAGATAGTTGATGGAGTAGGCCTAGAACTCATCCCCCGTATATGTCCAGGATGCTCCTCCCCTGAAACGATTCCAACTATATCTTTATGGGATACCGATGATGATTGCTAAGGTTTCGTATCCCATACTTCTTGAATTTTAACCTCTTAATACAACAATATTAGCAATGATTTTTTAAATAATATGAACTTAATAATATTATTTAATTCATTATTTTTCATTGCTATTTAATGTTATTTCATTACTATAAAAACATAATAATGAAAAATAAATTATGACAACAAATATTCCTTAAACCCAATTAAATAGAACCGGCTATATGGATCAAATGATGCCAATAGAGCTAATTAGCACCATTTGATCCATGTAGTCGGCCCCATTTAATTGTTTTTAAGGCATGTTTGTCGTTATAATTTATTTTTCATTAATATTTTTATAGTAAGGAAATAACATTAAATACTAATGATTCATTACTCCCGTGATTTAGATGATTCATACCTTATTGCACACCTAGTTTGATACTCTTAGTGGATATGTTTTAGATGATTCACATTCACTTTATAAGCCACTGAACATTCGAGGAGGAAAATTAAAATTTTCACTATGAAACAATAGTGACATCTTTTAGGATATAAGAATACGTTCTAAAATTTTGGTAAAATAAATATTATGTGGTTATCAAAGAAATAAAATACATTTCTGGATACTACAATTGGATGTGGCTCTGGTATAGATGTACCTAGGGGTAATAACCCCAAAAACACCGTATTGAGCTAGACTTGATCAGGAACTAGCGCACGACAATAGGCCTTACCGCACACCTAGTTTCATACTCATGTGGGATATGATTTAGATGATTCACATTCTATTTATAAACCATCGGACATACCTTTAAGAAGATTAAAAATGGTACTATGAAACATCAATGTCATCTTTTAGGATATAAGAAGGCGTTCTAAAATTTTGGTAAAGTAAATATTATGTGGTTATCTAAGCAATGAAATCCTTGTCTGGATATTATAAGTTGATATAGCTCTGGCACAGATGTACCTAGAGGTAACAACCCCGAAAACACAGTATTGAGCTAGACTCGATCGGGAACTGGTGCATGAAAACAGGTCTTGTTTCACACCTAGTTTGACACTCCTGGGGGATATGCTTTAGATGGTTCACATTATATTTATAAACCGTTCACTACGGGAAAAATAGCTTTTTGCAACGGGCTATTTGCGACGGGATTTGGGGTCCCGTCGCAAAAATTAAGGGGCGGTTTGGCGCGGTCTGCGTGCTAAACCGCGGGTAGGTTATTTGCGACAGGGGGATTCCCCCGTCGCAAATAGTTCGTCGGTCGGAGGGTATTTCTGACGAGTCCTATCACAAATATTGGCGTCGGTAAATAGGTTTTTGCGACGTGATGTTGTCCCATCGTAAAAAGTGTGTCGGCACGAAACTATTTGCGACGGGACCCGTCGCAAATACCCTTTTAACCATCGACAGTAGTAAATATGGGCAAAGGTATTTGTGACAGGTATCCCGGCGCAAATAGTCTCGTCGCATCTAATCTAACATATATATACCCCCTTCTGTTTTTCCTTCTCTTCCTCTCAATTCTCACTTCCTCTCTCTTTCAAAACTCTATTTTTAGAGTGAAATTTTCTCTGAATTAGTTTTTTTTTTTTACGAAGAAGTTGTGAAGTCGTCTACATCAATAGGAGATCAAGTTTAAAGGTATTTAGATTTTATTTAATTTAATATTTATTTCATTTTTTATGTTAATTTTTATTATTGTTGATTAGTTATAATTAAATTTGATTTAAATTGTTTTGTTATCAGTATTTATTTGTAATAATAAATTGAAATTATTAGTACTAATTCTTAATAATTAGTAATAATTAATAATTATTAACGAAAATTAGTATTGTATATAAATAAATAGTGGTAATTAGTAACTGGTAGTTGTAAATTGTAGTTATTAATAGTAATTAACGCTAATTAGTAATAATTACGGGTAATTAGTAATAATTAGGGGTAATTAGTAATAATTATGGGTCCTTAGTAATAATTAGGGGTGATTAGTAATAATTAGGGGTGATTAGTAATAATTAGGGGTAAATAGTAATAAATAGGAATAAATATGACTAAATAGGAATAAATAGGAATAATCAGTAATAAATAGCAATAATTAGTAATAATTAGTAATAATTAGTAATAATTACTAATAATTAGTAATAATTAGCAATAATTACTAATAAATACCAATAATTAGTAATAAATACTAATAATTAGTAATAATTAGTAATAATTAGTAATAATTAGTAATAATTAGTAATAATTAGTAATAATTAGTAATAATTAGTAACAATTAGTAATAATTAGTAACAATTAGTAATAATTAGTAACAATTAGTAATAATTAGTAACAATTAGTAATAATTAGTAACAATTAGTAATAATTAGTAACAATTAGTAATAAATACTAATAATTAGTAATAATTAGTAATAATTAGTAATAAATGCTAATAAATACTAATAAATACTAATAAATACTAATAAATAGTAATAATTAGTAATAATTAGTAATAATAAATACTAATAATTAGTAATAAATAATAATAATTGGTAATAATTAGTAATAATTAGTAATAATTAGTAATAATTAGTAATAATTAGTAATAAATACTAATAAATACTAATAAATACTAATAAATACTAATAAATGCTAATAAATAGTAATAAATAGTAATAAATAGTAATAAATATTAATAAATGGTAATAATTAGTAATAATTAGTAATAATTAGTAATAATTAGTAATAAATAGTAATAAATGGTAATAATTAGTAATAATTAGTAATAGTTAGTCATAAATAGTAATAAATAGTAATAAGTAGTAATAATTAGTAATAATTAGTAATAATTATTAATAATTATTAATAATTAGTAATAATTAGTAATAAATAGTAATAAATAGTAATAATTAGTAATAATTAGTAATAATTAGTAATAATTAGTAATAATTAGTAATGAATAGTAATGATTAGTAATGATTAGTAATGAATAGTAATGAATAGTATTTGATAGTAATGAATAGTAATAATTAGTAATAATTAGTAATAATTAGTAATAATTAGTAATAAATAGTAATAAATAGTAATAATTAGAAATAATTAACAATAATTAAAAATAATTAGGAATAATTAGGAATAATTAGCAATAATTAGCAATAAATAAAAATAAATAGCAATAAATAGCAATAAATAGTAATAAATAGCAATAGTTAGCAATAGTTAGCGATAGTTAGAAATAGTTACAATTCTTAGCAATACTTAGCAATAATTAGCAATACTTAGCAATAATTAACAATACTTGGTAATATTAACAATAATTAGCAATAATTAGCAATAATTAAGAATAAATAGCAATAAATAGGAATAAATAACAATAAATAGCAATAAATATGAATAAATAGCAATAAATAAGAATAAATAACAATAAATATGAATAAATATGAATAAATAGGAATAAATAGGAATAAATAAAAATAAATATGAATAAATACGAATAAATAGGAATAAATAGGAATAAATAGCAATAAATAGAAATAAATAGGAATAAATGGGAATAAATAGGAATAAATAGGAATAAATAGAAATAAATAGCCATAGCAATAAATAAGAATAAATAGCAATAGGAATAAATAGGAATAAATAGCAATAGCAATAAATAAGAATAAATAGCAATAAGAATAAATAGTAATAGGAATAAATAGCAATAAAATAAATAAAAATAGGAATAAATAGAAATAAATAGGAATAAATAGGAATAAATAGTAATAAATAGAAATAAATAGCAATAAATAGCAATTACAATAAATAGGAATAAATAGCAATCACAATAGATAACAATTGCAATAAATAGAAATAAATAGAAATAAATAGGAATAAATAGAAATTACAATAAATAGGAATAAAATCAATTACAATAAATAAAAATAAATAGGAAAAAAATCAATTGCAATAAATAGGTTTAAATAGAAATAAAATCAATTGCAATAAATAGAAATAAATATGAATAAGATCAATTGTAATAAATAGGAATAAATAGGAATAAAATAAATTGCAATAAATAGGAATAACTTGAAATATCGTGGTACAATTTCCAGTGGATTGGCGACACTCCTTTTGCTTGTTGACTCTTCTCCTTTTAACTTTCACCGACTTCCAGATGGCTATGCTTCCAATTTGGGAAGATGTGTTAAGAATGGTTATATTACCGGATTAAGAATTCATGATTTTCATGTTATAATGGAAAGACTTATGCTGATTGGATTTAGAGGTTTGTTGAATTATATGATTTGGGATTCGATAACAGACATATCATATTTTTTTCGAGACATTTTTGCAGCGACAACAGACTACGATGTGCTAAGAAAACTGGAAGAAGATGTTGCTGTAATTATATGTAAACTGGAAAAAATATTTCCGCCGTCTTTCTTTGACTCAATGGAACATCTGGTATTACATTTTCTATATGAAGCTAAATGTGGAGGCCCAATACAGTTTCGATGGATGTACCCATTCAAGAGATGCATGCAGAAATTGAAGAAAAAAGTACGTAACAAAGCATCAGTTGAAGGCTCAATTGTTGAAGCTTGTTTTCAAGAGGAAATTGCTTTTTTCTGCTCTCATTATTTTGAATCTGAATATCCCTCAAAACACAACTGCATGGGAAGGAACTAGAGGAATGTTAATGAGGAAATGGACAATAAATTATCAGTTTTTAATCATCCAAATCTTGGCTGCAGTGGAGTTCATGAACGATGGATTTTAGATGATGAACATTACAGAGCTCATACATATGTTCTGCTCAACTGTGAAGAAATGATATCATTTTTACTGTGATTGCTTCTATCACTTATTCTATAATTTATGTTACAATATGTAAACTTATTTTATTTGTAGGTTATATGATAATCATATCAAGAAACAACTTTCACAAATTACAGCAGCTTCTCTTGAAGAACGCGGACAAAAAAAATTATCAATGGTTTCAAAAATTGGTAATATAAATTATTGATAGTTTAATATCAATTTAGTTTATTATTTATTATATTGATAATTGTTTTACAAATTTTAAGGTGTCTCAACATGCTGATAAAATTGATAAGTGACTGTATATATTGAGTAATCCACCATCCAAAATGGTTAAATCTTATAATGCATATGTGGTGAATGGTTTTTAATTTCATACATGTGAATATGGGGAATCAAAAAAACAATGAACACTGGAGTTTTCTTGAGAGTATTGCATCACAGAGAAACTAAAGTTGACTTTTACGACATTCTGGATGAAATTATTGAGTTGTGTTATCTAGGACAGAATTACTTAACGATGTTTAAATGTCGGTGGTTGGATACTAAGAGAGGCTTGCATGTTCATCTGACTCATGGAATCGTTGATATTAAATATAAAAATCTTCTTAAAGTAAATGAAGCATTTTTACTGGCTCAACAGGCACATCAAATTTATTACGCAAATTATTATGCTGCTTTAAGAGACTTAAGTGATTAGTGGAGCATAATAAAAATGAAATCTCAGGAAATCAGTTTATTCAAACTGAATGTGGTTCCACTGAAGTGGAAGGAATTGAAATTTTTCAAGAGACTACTCAAAATCCATCTTTTTCACAAAGAGACATGAATATCGATGATGACACCCCATAATTAAGGATTGATGGTGACGAAGATGTTAATGATGTTACAAATGAATTTAAAATGACAAGAGATGATGAAACTGAAACTCATATGGATATTGATGATGTCGAGGAGGAAAATTAAAATTTTCACTATGAAACAATAGTGACATCTTTTAGGATATAAGAATACGTTCTAAAATTTTGGTAAAATAAATATTATGTGGTTATCAAAGAAATAAAATACATTTCTGGATACTACAAGTGGATGTGGCTCTGGTATAGATGTACCTAGGGGTAATAACCCCAAAAACACCGTATTGAGCTAGACTTGATCAGGAACTAGCGCACGACAATAGGCCTTACCGCACACCTAGTTTGATACTCATGTAGGATATGCTTTAGATGATTCACATTCTATTTATAAACCATCGGACATACCTTTAAGAAGATTAAAAATGGTACTATGAAACATCAATGTCATCTTTTAGGATATAAGAAGGCGTTCTAAAATTTTGGTAAAGTAAATATTATGTGGTTATCTAAGCAATGAAATCCTTGTCTGGATATTATAAGTTGATATAGCTCTGGAACAGATGTACCTAGATGTAACAACCCCGAAAACACAGTATTGAGCTAGACTCGATCGGGAACTGGTGCATGAAAACAGGTCTTGTTTCACACCTAGTTTGACACTCCTGGGGGATATGCTTTAGATGGTTCACATTATATTTATAAACCGTTCACTACGGGAAAAATAGATTTTTGCAACGGGCTATTTGCGACGGGATTTGGGGTCCCGTCGCAAAAAGTAAGGGGTGGTTTGGCGCGGTCTGCGTGCCAAACCGCGGGTAGGTTATTTGCGACAGGGGGATTCCCCTGTCGCAAATAGTTCGTCGGTCGGAGGGTATTTCTGACGGGTCCTATCACAAATATCGGCGTCGGTAAATAGGTTTTTGCGACGTGATGTTGTCCCATCGCAAAAAGTGTGTCGGCACGAAACTATTTGCGACGGGACCCGTCGCAAATACCCTTTTAACCATCGAGAGTAATTAATACGGGCAAAGGTATTTGCGACAGGTATCCCGGCGCAAATAGTCTCGTCGCATCTAATCTAACATATATATACCCCCTTCTGTTTTTCCTTCTCTTCCTCTCAATTCTCACTTCCTCTCTCTTTCAAAACTCTATTTTTAGAGTGAAATTTTCTCTGAGTTAGTTTTTTTTTTACGAAGAAGTTGTGAAGTCGTCTACATCAATAGGAGATCAAGTTTAAAGGTATTTAGATTTTATTTAATTTAATATTTATTTCATTTTTTTATGTAAATTTTAATTATTGTTGATTAGTTATAATTAAATTAGATTTAAATTGTTTTGTTATCAGTATTTATTTGTAATAATAAATTGAAATTATTAGTACTAATTCTTAATAATTAGTAATAATTAATAATTATTAACGAAAATTAGTATTGTATATAAATAAATAGCGGTAATTAGTAACTGGTAGTTGTAAATTGTAGTTATTAATAGTAATTAACGCTAATTAGTAATAATTACGAGTAATTGGTAATAATTAGGGGTAATTAGTAATAATTATGGGTCCATAGTAATAATTAGGTGTGATTAGTAATAATTAGGGGTGATTAGTAATAATTAGGGGTAAATAGGAATAAATAGGAATAAATAGGACTAAATAGGAATAAATAGGAATAAATAGCAATAATCAGTAATAAATAGCAATAATGAGTAATAATTAGTAATAATTAGTAATAATGAGTAATAATTACTAATAATTACTAATAATTAGTAATAATTAGCAATAATTACTAATAAATACAATAATTAGTAATAAATACTAATAATTAGTAATAATTAGTAATAATTAGTAATAATTAGTAATAATTAGTAATAATTAGTAAGAATTAGTAAGAATTGGTAATAATTAGTAACAATTAGTAATAATTAGTAACAATTAGTAATAATTAGTAACAATTAGTAATAATTAGTAACAATTAGTAATAATTAGTAATAATTAGTAATAAATACTAATAATTAGTAATAATTAGTAATAATTAGTAATAATTAGTAATAATTAGTAATAAATACAAATAAATACTAATAAATACTAATAAATAGTAATAAATAGTAATAAATAGTAATGAATAGTAATAATTAGTAATAATTAGTAATAATAAATACTAATAATTAGTAATAAATAATAATAATTGGTAATAATTAGTAATAATTAGTAATAATTAGTAATAATTAGTAATAAATACTAATAAATACTAATAAATACTAATAAATGCTAATAAATAGTAATAAATAGTAATAAATAGTAATAAATAGTAATAAATGGTATTAATTAGTAATAATTAGTAATAATTATTAATAATTAGTAATAAATAGTAATAAATGGTAATAATTAGTAATAATTAGTAATAATTAGTAATAGTTAGTCATAAATAGTAATAAATAGTTATAATTAGTAATAATTAGTAATAATTAGTAATAATTATTAATAATTATTAATAATTAGTAATAATTAGTAATAATTAGTAATAAATAGTAATAAATAGTAATAATTAGTAATAATTAGTCATAATTAGTAATAATTAGTAATAATTAGTAATGATTAGTAATGATTAGTAATGAATAGTAATGATTAGTAATGAATAGTAATGAATAGTATTTGATAGTAATGAATAGTAATAATTAGTAATAATTAGTAATAATTAGTAATAAATATTAATAAATAGTAATAATTAGAAATAATTAACAATAATTAAAAATAATTAGCAATAATTAGGAATAATTAGTAATAATTAGCAATAAATAAAAATAAATAGCAATAAATAGCAATAAATAGTAATAAATAGCAATAGTTAGCAATAGTTAGCGATAGTTAGCAATAGTTAGCAATTCTTAGCAATACTTAGCAAAAATTAGCAATACTTAGCAATAATTAACAATACTTGGTAATATTAACAATAATTAGCAATAATTAGCAATAATTAAGAATAAATAGCAATAAATAGGAATAAATAGCAATAAATAGCAATAAATATGAATAAATAGCAATAAATAAGAATAAATAACAATAAATATGAATAAATATGAATAAATATGAATAAATAGGAATAAATAGGAATAAATAACAATAAATATGAATAAATATGAATAAATAAGAATAAATAAGAATAAATAGAAATAAATAGAAATAAATAGCAATAAATAGGAATAAATAGGAATAAATAGGAATAAATAGAAATAAATATCCATAGCAATAAATAAGAACAAATAGAAATAGGAATAAATAGGAATAAATAGCAATAACAATAAATAAGAATAAATAGCAATAAGAATAAATAGTAATAGGAATAAATAGCAATAAAAATAAATAGGAATAGGAATAAATAGAAATAAATAGGAATAAATAGCAATAAATAGCAATAAATAGAAATAAATAGCAATTGTAATAAATAGCAATTACAATAAATAGGAATAAATAGAAATCACAATAGATAACAATTGTAATAAATAGAAATAAATAGGAATAAATAGCAATTGCAATAAATAGGAATAAAATCAATTACAATAAATAAAAATAAATAGGAATAAAATCAATTGTAATAAATAGGTTTAAATAGAAAAAAACAAATGCAATAAATAGAAATAAATATGAATAAGATCAATTGTAATAAAAAGGAATAAATAGGAATAAAATAAATTGCAATAAATAGGAATAACTTGAAATATCTTGGCACAATTTCCAGTGGATTGGCGGCACTCCTTTTGCTTGTTGACTCTTCTCCTTTCAACTTTCACCGACTCAAAACATTATGAAAAGTATGCTTCTACGTATGCATATCTGATCTCATATGCACGAGTTTGAATATGCATTCATAGGACCACATTTTTCATAATGTTTTCAGGCGGTGACAGTTGCAAGAAGATGATTCATCGACAAAAAGGGAACTCTTTTGTCTGACACCTCATTTACTTGCAACTTCTCACACTGAAATCACAATGAAGAATCTACTCAGAGGTACGCTTATACATTATCATATGCACGAGAATGAATATGTGTACCTTCGAGCAGATTCTTCATTGTGATTTTAGTGTGAGAAAGTTATAAGTAAATGAGCCATCAGACAAAAGAGTAGTCGTCAATCCACTGGAAATTGTGTCGCCCGTAAATAATGGTAATTATTAAGAAGTAGTTATAATTATTTATCTTCTTTTTTCAGATAGTGTTTTAATAATTTCAAATTATTCAAAAATAGTAATGATTTTATATTTTGTAAAAAAATATGGAACAAGGAAGTCAACAACATTCATTATTAGATGATCACACTTGGATAAATCAGGACAGAAATCCAAACGGTTCTGGTTTAAATCCTGTATATATTGAGGGTGTTGAATCTTTCTTATCATTTGCATCATCAAAACGAGAATATGTTTCAAAAGACACAATAAAGCGTCCTTGTAAAAAATGTGCTCTAAGAACGTTTGACACATTTGACAAGGTTGGGGACATCTCTTGCGGTTTGGTTTTCAACCAGATTATGTTTTTTGGTATCAACACGGTGAACGCAGTTCCAGAGAAGATACTAATAACTTGATTTTGGATCCATCATGATTTCAAAATTTAGTACATGATGTTTTAGGTCCATCTTTTTAACAAACTGAAACTCAAGATGATATTGATTTAACTCCTAAGTTGGCACCATCTGAATTTTATGAGTTGTTGAGGTCTACTGAGGATGCATTATATCCTGGTTGCAAGATAAGCAAATTAGAAGCGGTTGCAAAATTTATGGCTATTAAATTAGATAATGAAATTTCAAACAACTGTTTTGATCAGATATTTTCTTTGGTTAAAACACTGTTATCTGAAGGAAATGTGTTGTATGCAAATTACTATGAGAGCAAGAGGCTGGTTCATAATTTGGGACTTAGTTATCAGAAGATTCATGCATGTCAAAATGATTGCATCTTATATTCTGGGGAAAATGTATCATTGGATAGTTGTTCCACATGTGGACAATTGAGGTATAAAGAATATCAACCAGGGAAGTCTGGATCGATTCCTGTAGAACAATTGAGATATTTCCCCCTTACACCTAGGTTACAGCGTTTATTTATGTCTCAAAACACAACGTCAATGATGTCATGGCGCAAAACTAATATTTCAACCGATAAAATCTTGAATCATCCATCTGATAGTGATTCATGGAAACAATTTGACCGTCTGCACCCATCTTTTGCTTTAGAAGCCCAAAACATGTGATTGGGTCTTTCTACTGACGGTTTTTATCCGTTTGGTCCTTATGGTAGTCAGTATTCACGTTGGCCTATCTTTATAACTCTGTACAATTTACCTCCATGGATGTTGATAAATGAGCCCTATATCTTTTTGACCTTATTAATCTCAGTACATCTGAAAAAGAATATTGATGTTTATTTGAAACCATTGATTGATGAGTTAAATGCATTATGGAGTAATGTTGTTAGTATATATGATGTTGTTGTTAAACAAAATTTCATATTAAAAGTTGCATTGATGTGGGCGATTAGTGAATTTCTAGCATATGGCATGCTATTTGGCTAGAGTACACATGGTCCGAAATCATGTCCTTACTATATGAAAGACAACAAAGCCTTTATTTTTGTCAATGAAAAAAAAACCTTGCTATTTTGACTGTCATCACAAATTTCTTCCAACCGATCATCCTTTTTGGAAGAACAAATCTCATTTCAAAAAAGGTAAAATTGAAAGGGATGAACCTCCAAAAATGATCTCAGTTAAAGTGTTAAAATTAGTTGTATTTTCATTACCTCCCATCACATTTGGTCCAACGGTAAACCAACAGAAAATTCATGGCTTTGGGAAAAAACATAATTGGATAAAACGAATCATTTTTTGGGATCTTCCATATTGGTCTGATTTATTGGCCCACCATATGTTGAATGTCATGCATATTGAGAGTAACTATTTTGATAATTTATTTCATACAATTTTGGATATACCAGGTAAGACTAAAGATACTGTAAAGGCATGATTAGATCTTGCCCAAATTTACAGGTGACCGGAACTTGAACTATTTAAAAATATCAGATCACAGGGGTTAATGAAGTCAAAAGCAGCTTATACATTGTCCAAAGAGATTCGATTATTATTTTTTCATTGGATTGCAGATTTGAGACTTCCAGATGGCTATGCTTCCAATTTGGGCAGATGTGTAAAGAATGGTTATATTACCGGATTAAGAATTCATGATTTTCATGTTATAATGGAAAGAATTGTGTTGATTGGATTTAGAGGTTTGTTGAATTATATGATTTGGGATTCGATAACAGACATATCATATTTTTTTCGAGATATTTTTGCAGCGACAAAAGACTACGATGTGCTAAGAAAACTGGAAGAAGATGTTGCTGTAATTATATGTAAACTGGAAAAAATCTTTCCGCCGTCTTTCTTTGACTCAATGGAACATCTGATATTACATTTTCCATATAAAGCTAAATGTGGAGGCCCAATACAGTTTCGATGGATGTACCCATTCAAGAGATGCATGCAGAAATTGAAGAAAAAAGTACGTAACAAAGCATCAGTTGAAGGCTCAATTGTTGAAGCTTATTTTTAAGAGGAAATTGCTTTTTTCTTCTCTCATTATTTTGAATCTGAATATCCCTCAAAACACAACTGCATGGGAAGGAACTAGAGGAATGTTAATGAGGAAATGGACAATAAATTATCAGTTTTTAATCAGCCAAATCTTGGCTGCAGTGGAGTTCATGAACGATGGATTTTAGATGATGAACATTACAGAGCTCATACATATGTTCTGCTCAACTGTGAAGAAATGATTTCATTTTTACTGTGATTGCTTCTATCACTTATTCTATAATTTATGTTACAATATGTAAACTTATTTTATTTGTAGGTTATATGATAATCATATCAAGAAACAACTTTCACAAATTACAGCAGCTTCTCTTGAAGAACGCTGACAAAAAAAATTATCAATGGTTTCAAAAATTGGTAACATAAATTATTGATAGTTTAATATCAATTTAGTTTATTATTTATTATATTGATAATTGTTTTACAAATTTTAAGGTGTCTCAACATGCTGATAAAATTGATAAGTGACTGTATATATTGAGTAATCCACCATCCAAAATGGTTAAATCTTATAATGCATATGTGGTGAATGGTTTTTGATTTCATACATGTGCATATGGGGAATCAAAAAAACAATGAACACTGGAGTTTTCTTGAGAGTATTGCATCACAGAGAAACTAAAGTTGACTTTTACGAAATTCTGGATGAAATTATTGAGTTGTGTTATCTAGGACAGAATTACTTAACGATGTTTAAATGTCGGTGGTTGGATACTAAGAGAGGATTGCATGTTCATCTGACTCATGGAATCGTTGATATTAAATATAAAAATCTTCTTAAAGTAAATGAAGCATTTTTACTGGCTCAACAGGCACATCAAATTTATTACGCAAATTATTATGCTGCTTTAAGAGACTTAAGTGATTAGTGGAGCATAATAAAAATGAAATCTCAGGAAATCAGTTTATTCAAACTGAATGTGGTTCCACTGAAGTGGAAGGAATTGAAAATTTTCAAGAGACTACTCAAAATCCATCTTTTTCACAAAGAGACATGAATATCGATGATGACACCCCATAATTAAGGATCGATGGTGACGAAGATGTTAATGATGTTACAAATGAATTTAAAATGACAAGAGATGATGAAACTGAAACTCACATGGATATTGATGATGTCGAGGAGGAAAATTAAAATTTTCACTATGAAACAATAGTGACATCTTTTAGCATATAAGAATACATTCTAAAATTTTGGTAAAATAAATATTATGTGGTTATCAAAGAAATAAAATACATTTCTGGATACTACAAGTGGATGTGGCTCTGGTATAGATGTACCTAGGGGTAATAACCCCAAAAACACCGTATTGAGCTAGACTTGATCAGGAACTAGCGCACGGCAATAGGCCTTACCGCACACCTAGTTTGATACTCATGTGGGATATGCTTTAGATGATTCACATTCTATTTATAAACCATCGGACATACCTTTAAGAAGATTAAAAATGGTACTATGAAACATCAATGTCATCTTTTAGGATATAAGAAGGCGTTCTAAAATTTTGGTAAAGTAAATATTATGTGGTTATCTAAGCAATGAAATCTTTGTCTGGATATTATAAGTTGATATAGCTCTGGCACAGATGTACCTAGATGTAACAACCCCGAAAACACAGTATTGAGCTAGACTCGATCAGGAACTAGTGCATGAAAACAGGTCTTGTTTCACACCTAGTTTGACACTCCTGAGGGATATGCTTTAGATGGTTCACATTATATTTATAAACCGTTCACTACGGGAAAAATAGCTTTTTGCAACGGGCTATTTGCGACAGGATTTGGGGTCCCGTCGCAAAAAGTAAGGGGTGGTTTGGCGCGGTCTGCGTGCCAAACCGCGGGTAGGTTATTTGCGACAGGGGGATTCCCCCGTCGCAAATAGTTCGTCGGTCGGAGGGTATTTCTGACGGGTCCTATCACAAATATCGGTGTCGGTAAATAGGTTTTTGCGACGTGATGTTGTCCCATCGCAAAAAGTGTGTCGGCACGAAACTATTTGCGACGGGACCCGTCACAAATACCCTTTTAACCATCGAGAGTAATTAATACGGGCAAAGGTATTTGCGACAGGTATCCCGGCGCAAATAGTCTCGTCGCATCTAATCTAACATATATATACCCCCTTCTGTTTTTCCTTCTCTTCCTCTCAATTCTCACTTCCTCTCTCTTTCAAAACTCTATTTTTAGAGTGAAATTTTATCTGAGTTAGTTTTTTTTTACGAAGAAGTTGTGAAGTCGTCTACATCAATAGGAGATCAAGTTTAAAGGTATTTAGATTTTATTTAATTTAATATTTATTTCATTTTTTTATGTTAATTTTAATTATTGTTGATTAGTTATAATTAAATTAGATTTAAATTCTTTTGTTATCAGTATTTATTTGTAATAATAAATTGAAATTATTAGTACTAATTCTTAATAATTAGTAATACTTAATAATTATTAATGAAAATTAGGATTGTATATAAATAAATAGCGGTAATTAGTAACTGGTAGTTGTAAATTGTAGTTATTAATAGTAATTAACGCTAATTAGTAATAATTACGGGTAATTAGTAATAATTAGGGGTAATTAGTAATAATTATGGGTCATTAGTAATAATTAGGGGTGATTAGTAATAATTAGGGGTGATTAGTAATAATTAGGGGTAAATAGGAATAAATAGGACTAAATATGAATAAATAGGAATAATCAGTAATAAATAGCAATAATTAGTAATAATTAGTAATAATTAGTAATAATTAGTAATAATTAGTAATAATTACTAATAATTAGTAATAATTAGCAATAATTACTAATAAATACCAATAATTAGTAATAAATACTAATAATTAGTAATAATTAGTAATAATTAGTAATAATTAGTAATAATTAGTAATAATTAGTAATAATTAGTAATAATTAGTAATAATTAGTAACAATTAGTAACAATTAGTAATAATTAGTAACAATTAGAAATAATTAGTAACAATTAGTAATAATTAGTAACAATTAGTAATAATTAGTAACAATTAGTAATAAATACTAATAATTAGTAATAATTAGTAATAATTAGTAATAATTAGTAATAATTATTAATAAATACTAATAAATATTAATAAATAGTAATAAATAGTTATAATTAGTAATAATTAGTAATAATTAGTAATAATAAATACTAATAATTAGTAATAAATAATAATAATTTGTAATAATTAGTAATAATTAGTAATAATTAGTAATAAATACTAATAAATACTAATAAATACTAATAAATGCTAATAAATAGGAATAAATAGCAATAAATAGTAATAAATAGTAATAAATGGTAATAAATGGTAATAATTAGTAATAATTAGTAATAATTATTAATAATTAGTAATAAATAGTAATAAATGGTAATAATTAGTAATAATTAGTAATAATTAGTAATAGTTAGCCTTAAATAGTAATAAATAGTAATAAATAGTAATAATTAGTAATAGTTATTAATAATTATTAATAATTAGTAATAAATAGTAATAATTAGTAATAAATAGTAATAAATAGTAATAATTAGTAATAATTAGTAATAATTAGTAATAATTAGTAATAATTAGTAATAATTAGTAATGAATAGTAATGATTAGTAATGAATAGTAATGATTAGTAATGAATAGTCATGAATAGTATTGGATAGTAATGAATAGTAATAATTAGTAATAATTAGTAATAATTAGTAATAATTAGTAATAATTAGTAATAAATATTAATAAATAGTAATAATTAGTAATAATTAGAAATAATTAACAATAATTATCAATAATTATCAATAATTAGGAATAATTAGCAATAATTAGCAATAAATAAAAATAAATAGCAATAAATAGCAATAAATAGTAATAAATAGCAATAGTTAGCAATAGTTAGCGATAATTAGCAATAGTTAGCAATTCTTAGTAATACTTAGCAATAATTAGCAATACTTAGCAATAATTAACAATACTTGGTAATATTAACAATAATTAGCAATAATTAGCAATAATTAAGAATAAATAGCAATAAATAGGAATAAATAGCAATAAATAGGAATAAATAGCAATAAATATGAATAAATAGCAATAAATAAGAATAAATAGCAATAAATATGAATAAATAGGAATAAATAGGAATAAATAACAATAAATAGGAATAAATAGGAATAAATAGGAATAAATATAAATAAATAGAAATAAATAGAAATAAATAGCAATAAATAGGAATAAATAGAAATAAATAGCCATAGCAATAATTATGAATAAATAGAAATAGCAGTAAATAGGAATAAATAGCAATAGCAATAAATAAGAATAAATAGCAATAAGAATAAATAGTAATAGGAATAAATAGCAATAAAAATAAATAGGAATAAGAATAAATAGAAATAAATAGGAATAAATAGGAATAAATAGAAATAAATAACAATAAATAGAAATAAATAGCAATTGCAATAAATAGGAATAAATAGCAATCACAATAGATAACAATTACAATAAATAGAAATAAATAGGAATAAATAGAAATTTCAATAAATAGGAATAAAATTAATTACAATAAATAAAACTAAATAGGAATAAAATCAATTGCAATAAATAGGTTTAAATAGAAATAAAATCAATTGCAATAAATAGAAATAAATATGAATAAGATAAATTGTAATAAATAGGAATAAATATGAATAAAATAAATTGCAATAAATAGGAATAACTTGAAATATCTTGGCATAATTTCCAGTGGATTGGCGGCACTCCTTCTGCTTGTTGATTCTTCTCCTTTCAACTTTCACCGACTCAAAACATTATGAAAAGTATGCTTCTACTTATGCATATTTGATCTCGTATGCACGAGTTTGAATATGCATTCATAGGACCACATTTTTCATAATATTTTCAGGCGGTGACAGTTGCAAGCAGATGATTCATCGACAAAAAGGGAACTCTTTTGTCTGACGCCTCATTTACTTGAAACTTCTCACACTGAAATCACAATGAAGAATCTACTCAGAGGTACGCTTATACATTCTCATATGCACGAGAATGAATATGTGTACCTTTGAGCAGATTCTTCATTGTGATTTTAGTGTGAGAAAGTTGTAAGTAAATGATCCATCAGACAAAAGAGTAGTCGTCAATCCACTGGAAATTGTGTCGCCCGTAAATAATGGTAATTATTAAGAAGTAGTTATAATTATTTATCTTCTTTTTTTAGATAGTGTTTTTATAATTTCAAATTATTCAAAAATAGTAATGATTTTATATTTTGTAGAAAAATATGGAACAAGGAAGTCAACAACAGTCATTATTAGATGATCACACTTGGATAAATCAGCACAGAAATCCAAACGGTTCTGGTTTAAATCCTGTATATATTGAGAGTGTTGAATCTTTCTTATCATTTGCATCATCAAAACTAGAATATGTTTCAAAAGACACAATAAAGCGTCCTTGTAAAAAATGTGCTCTAAGAACGTTTGACACATTTGACAAGGTTGGGGACATCTCTTGCGGTTTGGTTTTCAACCAGATTATGTTTTTTGGTATCAACACGGTGAACGCAGTTCCAGAGAAGATACTAATAACTTGATTTTGGATCCATCATGATTTCAAAATTTAGTACATGATGTTTTAGGTCCATCTTTTTAACAAACTGAAACTCAAGATGATATTGATTTAACTCCTAAGTTGGT
The DNA here is from genome assembly GCA_963277665.1 of Viscum album. Classification (NCBI taxonomy): domain Eukaryota; kingdom Viridiplantae; phylum Streptophyta; class Magnoliopsida; order Santalales; family Viscaceae; genus Viscum; species Viscum album. The sequence continues at coordinate 665,736,473 of OY728132.1, forward strand.
ACCATCTGAATTTTATGAGTTGTTGAGGTCTACTGAGGATGCATTATATCCTGGTTGCAAGATAAGAAAATTAGAAGCGGTTGCAAAATTTATGGCTATTAAATTAGATAATTCAATTTCAAACAACTGTTTTGATCAGATATTTTCTTTGGTTAAAACATTGTTACCTGAAAGAAATGTGTTGTCTGCAAATTACTATGAGAGCAAGAGGCTGGTTCGTAATTTGGGACTTAGTTATCATAAGATTCATGCATGTCCAAATGATTGCATCTTATATTCTGGTGAAAATGAATCATTGGATAGGTGTTCCACATGTGGACAATCGAGGTATAAAGAATATCAACCAGGGAAGTCTGGATCGATTCCTATAAAACAATTGAGATATTTCCCCCTTACACCCAGGTTGCAGCGTTTATTTATGTCTCTAAACACAACGTCAATGATGTCATGGTGCAAAGCTAAGATTTCAACCGATAAAATCTTGAATCATCCATCTGATGGTGATTCATGGAAACATTTTGACCGTCTGCACCCGTCTTTTTCTTTAGAAGCCCAAAACATGTGATTTGGTATTTCTACTGACGGTTTCTATCTGTTTGGTTCTTATGGTAGTCAGTATTCATGTTGGCCTGTCTTTATAACTCCGTACAATTTACCTCCATGGATGTTGATAAATGAGCCCTATATCTTTTTGACCTTATTAATCTCAGTACATCCGAAAAAGAATATTGATGTTTATTTGAAACCATTGATTGATGAGTTAAATGCATTGTGGAATATGTTTTTAGTATATATGATGTTGCTGTGAAACAAAATTTCATATTAAAAGTTACATTGATGTGAACGATTAGTGAATTTATATCATATGGAATGCTATTTGGCTAGAGTACACATGGTCCGAAATCATGTCCTTACTATATGAAAGACAACAAAGCCTTTATGTTTTCCAATGGAAAAAAACCTTGCTATTTTGACTGTCATCACAAATTTCTTCCAACCGATCATCCTTTTTGGAAGAACAAATCTCATTTCAAAAAAGGTACAATTGAAAGGAATGAACCTCTAAAAATGATCTCAGGTATAGTGTTAAAATTAGTTGTATTTTCATTACCTCCCATCACATTTGGTCCAACATAAACCAACAAAAAATTCATGGCTTTGGGAAAGAACATAATTGGATAAAACAAAGCATTTTTTGGGATCTTCCATATTGGTCTGATTTTTTGGCCCACTATATGTTGAATGTCATGCATATTGAGAGTAACTGTTTTGAAAATTTATTTCATACAATTTTGGATACACCAGGTAAGACCAAATATACTGTAAAGGCATAATTAGATCTTTCCCAAATTTACAGGTGACCGGAACTTGAACTATTTAAAAATGTCAGATCACAGGGTTTAATGAAGTCAAAAGCAGCTTATACATTGTCCAAAGAGAGTCGCTTATTATTTTGTCATTGGATTGTAGATTTGAGACTTCCAGATGGCTATGCTTCCAATTTGGGCAGATGTGTTAAGAATGGTTATATTACCGGATTAAGAATTCATGATTTTCATGTTATAATGGAAAGACTTATGCTGATTGGATTTAGAGGTTTGTTGAATTATATGATTTGAGATTCGATAACAGACATATCATATTTTTTTCGAGACATTTTTGTAGCGACAACAGAATACGATGTGCTAAGAAAACTGGAAGAAGATGTTGCTGTAATTATATGTAAACTGGAAAAAATATTTCTGCCGTCTTTCTTTGACTCAATGGAACATCTGATATTACATTTTCCATATGAAGCTAAATGTGGAGGCCCAATAAAGTTTCGATGGATGTACTCATTCAAGAGATGCATGCAGAAATTGAAGAAAAAAGTACGTAACAAAGCATCAGTTGAAGGCTCAATTGTTGAAGCTTATTTTCAAGAGGAAATTGCGTTTTTCTGCTCTCATTGTTTTGAATCTGAATATCCCTCAAAACACAACTGCATAGGAAGGAACTAGAGGAATGTTAATGACGAAATGGACAATCAATTATCAGTTTTTAATCAGCCAAATCTTGGCTGCAGTGGAGTTTATGAACGATGGATTTTAGATGAACATTACAGAGCTCATACATATGTTCTGCTCAACTGTGAAGAAATGATATCATTTTTACTATGATTGCTTCTATCACTTATTCTATAATTTATGTTAGAATATGTAAACTTATTTTATTTGTAGGTTATATGATAATCATATCAAGAAACAACTTTCAAAAATTTCAGCAGCTTCTCTTGAAGAACGCGGACAAAAAAAAATTCTCAATGGTTTCAAAAACTGGTAACATAAATTATTGATAGTTTAATATCAATTTAGTTTATTATTTATTATATTGATAATTTTTTTACAAATTTTAAGATGTCTCAACATGCTGATAAAATTGATAAGTGACTGTATATATTGAGTAATCCACCATCCAAAATGGTTAAATCTTATAATTCATATGTGGTGAATGCTTTTTGATTTCATACATGTGCATATGGGGAATCAAAAAAGCAATGAACAGTGGAGTTTTCTTGAGAGTATTGCATTACATAGAAACTAAAGTTAACTTTTACGACATTCTGGATGAAATTATTGAGATGTGTTATCTTGGACAGAATTACTTAACGATGTTTAAATGTCGGTGGTTGGATACTAAGAGAGGCTTGTATGTTCATCTGACTCATGGAATCGTCTATATTAAATATAAAAATCTTCTTAAAGTAAATGAAGCATTTTTACTGGCTCAATAGGCACATCAAATTTATTACGCAAAGTATTATGCTGCTTTAAGAGACTTAAGTGATTAGTGGAGCATAATAAAAATGAAATCTCATGAAATCAGTTTATTCAAACTGAATGTGGTTCCACTGAAGTGGAAGGAATTGAAATTTTTCAAGAGACTACTCAAAATCCATCTTTTTCACAAAGAGACATGAATATCGATGATGACACCCCATAATTAAGGATCGATGGTGACGAAGATGTTAATGATGTTACAAATGAATTTAAAATGACAAGAGATGATGAAACTGAAACTCATATGGATATTGATGATGTTGAGGAGGAATATGAAGACATTGACATCATCAGATATGAATATGATGATGAAGGTGAACATTGACACAGTTAAATGTTGGTTATAATCATAACTAATGTATATCTATATATAATAGTTATTTTCAACTATATGCTAACAGTAATCATTTTGTGTTTCGGATGGACTCTGATGATTCCTGACCCTATCCCCGAGCGATGTCCACATCTTGGCTTCGATCCACACACACGAAGGTATGGTAACCTGTATATTTTAGTTAAATTTCATTAATTTGTTTATATATATACTAATTGTTTGATTATTTATTCATTTTTCACAGTTTTGCGCATGTAGTTGTTGGACAGGGGAGAGCTATCTTGCGCAATTATTTTTCTCAACCATGGATCACATGGGAATAGATTCCCATTGATGTGCGGCTCGGCATGTTCAATCATTGGTTGGTATGCAAATAAATAATATTTATTTTGAAATTTATTTTATTAATAACTTGATATTATAAATTATTTGTAGAGTTTATGGTATCCCATTGATGATAGCATGTGTGACGCTATCCACACGGTATGGCAAGTGTCTATGTGTGATCGTTTCCATCAGTTTTTGCACAATTTGTGAAGGACGACCATTAAGAAAGTAGGAGTGGTAGAATTTGATGAGTCATGTGGAGCCCACCGACCAGAGTACATTTCATATCACGTTTGGGATGGATTATGTTTACACTGGTTGGGTGGTGGATTTCAGAGGAGATCTTTAGTGGGTCGGTAGAACCGGAGGAGACAGGAGGTGATATATTGAGCCAGTAGCCATACATTTAGTATGCATAGAGAGTATATGGTAAGTATCTTTTTTAAATATTTTATATAACTTTAAATATAAACAGTTTATTTTATATTTCTCTAGGCAGTCGAGCATCCCGATATTATGGAGTACGGCGTTTATCAGAGGATGTACAGTGATCCAGCCACTGGAGAGATTAGAGGTGATCGTCAGGATCGGATTGCGGTTAGTATTATTATTTTTTCTGTTTAATAATTAACTGCATATAATATTTTCACAACTTTAATTTCAAATTGGAATTGAAGGAGTCATATGAGGTTGTGACCTCTCAAACACAGGCTGAGAGTCAGGATGAGACGACTGATCAGACCAGTGCTCACCATTTCGATGAAGCGGCATGGATGCAGGCGACTCAGTATAGCTTTGAGAAGGGCCGAGTAGTTGGTATCGGCTCTTATTTGACTCCTGATACTTATTATGGTATTATTGTGATGTCGGCATCTAGATCGAGAGGATCTCATGGAGAGGCATCATCTTCTGCCTCACAGTATCATGAGCAGTTCTGAACTCAGACTGAGCTTATAGAGATTTTGAAGAAGCAACATAAAGAGATGCATCAGTAGCAATGGCAGCAATAACAGCAGTACGAGGAGGATATGCGTCGATGGCAGTAGCAGCAGTAGTAGCATCATGAGCAGATGGAGTACATGTGTCGTCTGACTCGTAGTTTAGGGATGGAGTTTCCTCCACCATCTTCTACAGCTCCTCCACCTTCTCCAGAAGATGAGCCCCTCCTCAGTGATTTTTTTATGTTAAAAACATTTAAATTCAAGATTTGTTGTAATATGAACTATTTACAATTTATGTCTTTTATATTGGTGCGAATATTACATAATTTAATTTTTTTTATTTTTAATATTTTATTATTTATTATTGGTATTATATTTTTTAATATTTTTTTATTTTACTAATAATAATAATAATAATTTATGATTTTTTTTATATTTTTTGTGAATATTGAGAATTTTAATATTTTTTATTTTTTTATTATTTTAATAATATTAATATTATTTTAATAATATTAATATTATTTTTTCATTAATCATAATTTTATTAAATATATTTTTTTAGTATTATATTTTTTAATGTTTGTTTGTTTTACTAATAATAATAATAATAATAATTGATGATTTTTTTATATTTTTTGATAATATTGAGAATTTTAATATTTTTTATTTTTTATTATTTTAATAATATTAATATTATTTTTTAATTAATCATAATTTTATTAAATATATATATTTTTTACTTTGTTTAGTATTTGCGACGGGACTTGTTGCGACAGGATCCCGTCACAAATAGTTTAAATATATATTTTTAAAAAAAGTATTTACGATGGGACGGCGGGCCCGTCGCAAAAGGTTTATTTATATATAATGTATATAATCAGATACTTATTTGCGATGGGGAAGTTCCTCATCGCAAATACTTTTTTTTGCGATGGGCCCGTCGCAAAAAATAGTATTTACGACGCCATTTTCTGCAACGGGCTATTTACGACAGGGCCCCGTCGCTAAAGCTTATTTGTGACGGGATCCCATTTTAAATAGCCCATCGCACATATTAGACATACCTTTAGGAAGATTAAAAATTTTACTATGAAATATTAGTGTCATCTTTTAGGATATAAGAATGTGTTCTAAAATTTTGGTAAAATAAAGATTGTATGGTCAATGTTATATGATTATTCCTCATTTTCAATATTATTTGCACTATCAAAATCTTGATCAAAGCACACAATCCGGGATCTAACCTATTGATATATGTGCTTAACATGAAAGAAATCCCCAATCTATAAGGTGGATCCAACCGATACAACCTATGTGTGCACAGTACAAGGAATATGACAAGTCCATGTGAGATGACATGAAAACATAATCAAACCACCATAAAGCAAGAATGTGAGCAAATAACCATGAAATATACCATCATGTGAACACATCACAAGAAATTTCATATATCAATCAAGCCATAACACAAGCTATTTCATAATTCAAACATGCCCGATTTAACAAAACACCATTTTCTTTTGGTAAAAAATCATAAAACAATGGGAATAGGCATGTTATATTCTACCAATAATAACATTATGCTGACCATAACATTATATTTATATTTTATACTTACTTAAGATATATTTTAGTTTTATACATAGAGATGGAGTATATTACTCTACTTATTGAGCAGTATATGCAAGTTTCATGCGACATGCTAGCAAGTCATGAGGTTCGACGAATCAAGATACCTAGATCCCACCATTATCACCACATTCCACCTCCAGTCGCCATTATACCATACATACATTGTGATGGATTCTATGGAATTGTTGCATATGATTTTACATTCCTTGATCATCACCTCCTTGCTGCCCTCACTGAGATATGAAGCCTTGAGTCACACACATTCCACTTTCCCGAGGGAGAGATGACTATCACCCTTGAGGATGTGGTAGTTCTACTCGGTCTTCCTATCTAGAGGGATGTAATTATAGGACTCACCTGTAGATATTGTCCTAATCTTGTACATAGTGTTGGACTCCTCTTATTTTAATGCTTACAAATCATGTTTATATCTTGTAAATCATGTTTAATATTATTCTATAATGTTTCATTATGCTCATGTTTAATCTTAATTCATTTTGTGAGTATTACTTCTTAAGATAGATTGCAGATATTTGATAAAGTATGAGTCATCATTAAGGTGAACTCACAGTCACCATTATTGTGACCAAATGGTCTCACCGTTTAGTCTGAAAATTGGTAAAGTATGAGTCACTGTTACAGTGACACCATTGTATCATGCTACCGGTTCCTGAACTCACAAAGTACTAGATACCATTTCAATGACACTGTTTCCAGTGACATTGTTTCACACAAAGGACCTGACATTATTACAGAAACACCATTTCATCGCCTAACCGATTAAAAAAAAATTGTAAAGTATGAGGCACTGGTTTGGAGGCACCACTTAAAAGCAAAGGTTAAGTCATTACTGATTGTGGCATCGCTCCTGGCTCACTGTTCTTATTACACTATTCCTATGTTATCGTTAACTGTGACATTGTTCCATAATTAGCTATTTCTTCCTTATTTCAATAAAATTCAAAATTATGTCTAACAATCATATTTGAGCTATTTAATGATACTGATATTATTAATGATTCTTGTAGACATGTCAGCAGACAGTACGAGGTACGAGGTGTGGAGATCATGCTCCCTGTCTTCCAAAACACAAACACCCAAGGATTGATATATTATGGCGCACGAGCTGAAGAAGATGAGAGATCGACACACACCAGAATGCAGAAGAGCCATGATAATCCATCTTTCTTACTGTGAGCAAAATAAGAACTCGTTGTGAACCATCATACGAACATCCTTGCAGCAACAACAACTCAAAGAAGAAGAAGAGCTATGAAGAAAAACTCATTGAACTGGAAACCAGAACACAGAACTCACGAAACTCTGTTTCTGAGTTTATTTCCAGAAGAGGACTCAAGATTCAAATCTGCTACAATCAAAGAGTCCAAAACTACATAAAACAACACTCATAGCATTTTTAATCCCTTCTTATTATATTCTGCTCTATTGTGTGTTGTTTTATTATTTCTTTGAGTAGTGTGTGTATCTATATTAAACACACATACTGTATCTTGTAATAAACTGGAAGATACAAGATATGCTCTCACTAATACTCTCTTACACCATTTTACTCCCACGTATAACTGTGGAAGAGGTATCTGTATGACCTAGTTATATTTTTTTCCCACGTAAAATTGTGTTAGAGGTCTAGTTGACCTGGGAAGCTTGTATGTTGTTGTAAACCCAGATCTAGGGTGTGAATCAATCTTGTTTATATATATTTTTCTTGGTGGAAGGTGATCACCAAGTGGATAGGACTAAGTCTCTGCTTGAGACTGGAACTCTTGTTTTATCCGTTGTGTTCAAGATATGTTTTCTTGATTATATTTGTTTATTCAAATTAGAAAACTTTAATTTTCTTTGATAGTTAATCTTATATAGTGTTTGTTCTAGAATTTTTTTTAATAGATTGTTTTCAAAAGTTAAAGCAATCTCATAAATTGATTAAACTGAGAATTAATCAATATTTTAGGAATATTTCAAACTCTCAAATCCTTTACAAATCTGCTACTTTGGTTAACTGGCCTGTTTGATTTTAAATTGGGGGATTTTTAAATAAAGTTTTTAACATAAATTTTTATAGGAACTCAATTCACCCCCCTCTTGAGTGTCCTACTCCTACCAACACATAGATTTTTAGGCCTCAACATTGTGGAGGATGATGGTGCTACAGATGGTGGGTCGATAAATATGAGATGACTTGAGATGCACTTTGCACAGTTACCCACTAACGCTGATGAGCAGACTATCGTGCGTTACACCCTTACATATATCTTGCGACTCATTAAAGGGACATTATGCATTGATCACTCTGGTATGCATGTGAACATGATGTATCTGGGGATACTGGAAGATTTTGATCAGGCTAAGAGATATGAGTGGAGATATGTGTGTCTAGAATACACTTATAGAGAATTATACACAGCATGTCGATCAGATCACACTGATCTCAGGGGATGTGTCATCCTTATTCAGATGTGGGCATGAGAGTACATCCCTCCCCTATTTTTTCTAGTCAGGAGCTTCATATAGATGTATCGCATGACGCTCTGTGTGGACACTAGTATGATCACTCATCTTTGTTGTTTTCTAATGCTACTATGAGTTTTTAAATTTAATTTCTTATTATTTATCACTTTCTATGTTGTATGTTATAGGTGGAGTCAGGCACACCACTTTTTCAGGGCACCGAGGCACAACTTAAGTGCATATCATCACATGTTGAATAGTTTAGTATCCACCGATGTAAGTATATATAGTCTTTTCGTGACTAATCAATTTTATAATATTATATTTTTTGGTTTTTAGTAACAAAATTTATTAACAAATGTCACATGTCGTTTCAGATTTCATGGTTGTTATAGGGTTCTATTAGACCAGTTGCCTACATACTGCACTGATGGTCTTCATGATATCACGGCTTCAGTTCCTCTCATTCACTGTTATATTATTGAGTGGCCCCAACCTGATAGAGTCATGTGTCAGTTTGGATTTGTTCAACATATTCCCTTTCCACCTAGACAGTCAACAACACTTCATTTAATGAAGATGATAGGGAGGCAAGATGTTGACCGACGCTGACGACGTGCAGAGTATCTGGACCTCTCGGACAGACGAGCATCGTTTCATATCGAGGGTATGCATACAATGTGATTCCCTAGCATAGCTAAAGGTTCCGGGCGCAGCAGAAGCATGTGGGTGGATGTGCCCACTTGGCTTTTTGTCATTAGCAATGATCAATCCGGGATCAATACGATGATAAACGCCAGTCTCCACGGATCGAATCACAGAAAAAGACAAAGAAGATGGTTTGTCCCAGAACCACAAACAAGGATCGTTACAGGTTGATTATAGTTAATTTAATTAATTATAAAGAAATGCCTTTTGGGTGTTCTTTATTCGTTGATGTTCTCGATCACGTTGTCGATGTGATCCGTCATTGCGTCGTAGAAGCCAAGTGTAGACTCCCTCTAGCGGTGATCCACACGTGTACCTTGTATCTCTGGATGTCACCAAAGGATTCTTCGGGTGCTAGCGTGGAGAAGCCTTTGCTTGCGTTGTCCACCTTAGATCATCTTGATCCGATGGAAGAGGATCTCTCTCAGTCTTGAGAGCGTTCTTGGAAGAAGAGGTTCTTTCGGTCTTGAAAAAATTCTCCAGAGATATTGTGCACAACGATTCTCTTGTGTAGGAAAAGAGTTGGGGTTGTGAGGATATTTATAATTGAGTTTGAGGTTGTAGAGTTATGACAATAAATAAACGCGTTACGCGTTTCATTTATTTCATTAACTCTTATTGAAAACCCCCATGTCGAATAATTAATTCCTTGACATGCGCTCACGCTGATTATAATAAATATCATTCAATAAAATGATATTATATCCTCAAAATCCTGATTGGAAAAACTACACGGTGTGTAATAATAAATACACGACGTGTACATGTTTTTCATTGAAAACTACATGGCTTGTACATTAAATGTACATGGTGTGTATATCTTGTTTTCATTTATTCATTTCCTTTCCAAAATAAAACTACACGGCGTGTACATTTAATAATACACGGCGGGGCTTTGGCGTGTTTTCTATACTTTGGAAATTTTAGAGTACACGGCGTATAGATGAATCATACATGGTGTGTACTTCCTTGTTACGCGGTAACCGGCCTGGTGATCCCGTGTACGCGGTACGCGGCTTATCTTTGTACACGTTTTCACCTGGGTCGGAACGAACTACACGGCATGTTGTTCCAACATACACGCCGTGTATTCCGGTTTCCACACGTCGTTCTATTCTGGTCAACACGGTGTGATTAAAACTTAGGCATAATCAATTCACACGGCGTGGTTTGGCAGACCAGTGTCGGTTCGTTGAACCTAAGTACACGGTGTGTAGTTTTAATTACACGTCGTGTAATCCCGTGTTGTACAGACAGAAAGAGCGGCTCCTCCGGATGAGTTCCTCGTTTTTATTTTAATCAAAATTAAAATTAAAAGTTTTTTTCTGTGATATGAATCGAGAAACGAAGGAGGAAGAATAGATCTCGTTAATTCAGATTTATAGAACGATTTATTTCGAATTGAATCAAATATGAATGCGTAAATTATCAACGAAAATTAAATAACTATAATCAACATTGTAACCTCCCTCTGATACCATTTTATGGTTCCGGGCGCAGTGGAAGCGCATGGGTGGATGTGCCCACTTGGCTTTTTGTCATTAGCAATGATCAATCCGGGATCAATACGACGATAAACGCCAGTCTCCACGGATCGAATCACAGAAAAAGACAAAGAAGATGGTTTGTCCCAGAACCACAAACAAGGATCGTTACAGGTTGATTATAGTTAATTTAATTAATTATAAAGAAATACCTTTTGGGTGTTCTTTCTTCGTTGATGTTCTCGATCACGTTGTCGATGTGATCCGTCGTTGCGTCGTAGAATCCAAGTGTAGACTCCCTCTAGCGGTGATCCACACGTGTACCTTGTATCTCTGGACGTCGCCAAAGGATTCTCTGGGTGCTAGCATGGAGAAGCCTTTGCTTGCGTTGTCCGCCTTAGATCGTCTTGATCCGATGGAAGAGGATCTCTCTCGGTCTTGAGAGCGTTCTTGGAAGAAGAGGTTCTTTCGGTCTTGAAATAATTCTCCAGAGATGTTGTGCACAACGATTCTATTGTGTAGGAAAAGAGTTGGGGTTGTGAGGATATTTATAATTGAGTTTGAGGTTGTAGAGTTATGACAATAAATAAACGCGTTACGCGTTTCATTTATTTCATTAACTCTTATTGAAAACCCCCATGTAGAATAATTAATTCCTTAACATGCTCTCACGCTGATTATAATAAATATCATTTAATAAAACGATATTATATCCTCAAAATCCTGACTGGAAAAACTACACGGCGTGTAATAATAAATACACGGCGTGTACATGTTTTTCATTGAAAACTACACGGCGTGTACATTAAATGTACATGGCGTGTATATCTTGTTTTCATTTATTCATTTCCTTTCCAAAATAAAACTACACGGTGTGTACATTTAACAATACACGGTGTGTACTTTTTTTATTTTATTTTTCCTCCATCATTTAAAACAACTTAGGCTTCCTTGAATAATTATTAAACCACGTATAGGAATAATCTTTATTCAACTTGAGATACTTGGATACACTTAGTGTGTGACCCTCTAGGCCTCTTTCTCGTTGGCATTAGGCAGGCTTGCCTAAAGTCCAAGATTACTATCTAGCAACGGGTCGAGGCACCCAAGAGAAAGAAGTTGACGCCGCATTGACGTATCACCTCATACGAACGTTTACTGTGTAATTTAATCCCTTTGTCTCAATATCTCATCAAGCAGGTTTCATGGAAGCGTCATAAACCTATATGCTTGATCCTTCGTTCTTTGACTACCTGAAATAAACTCGTTGTTTACACCATGGCCATGGAATTTAATGTGACAGTTCTATTTCAATCAAAGGGCCGAGATATCAACTTCCATAAATGGAAGGGACAAATCCTTCCTCGACTTATCCATTAACAACATGTCACTCATGACGCACCCAACGTACCCTACTTCCCGCCAACTGTCTGCATGACGGTTTTCGTCAGTAAATCTAAGTGTGCGAGTCATGACATGAGTTAATGATAATCTTCCAGTCTAAGAACCATTACACACGCTCGTAGATAGAAATATCCGATGACACCAAGACATGCAGAATTACTACTGGCGGGTCTGTTCTCATAATCTCCCATCTTGGAGATTACCAAGTGCGAACTCCATGAGAGAGAGTCTCGTCTTCTTATGAGTACTCGCACATGATGGTCTGTATACTATGTGTCCTATCATAGTATGTCATCCAACCGCAGAACTTTATTTAAGAATATTGTTATAGTATTTCAAGGTTCTCATCATAGCGGGGATCTGCTATGACCTTATTAATGCAACAAATATTCCAGGACATTATTATATTATAGTCATGCAGAACAATGAACAATATATAATAAGTGAACATTTATGTAATCAAATTACAAAACAGTTGGTTCTGAGGACACCAACCCTTACAAACTCCCACTTGGACTAGAGCCAACTGCCTATGACTTTTAGTCCGCTAGACCTCACATGATGATCATGTTTCTTCTGAGTCAAGGCTTTAGTCAATGGGTCCGCCACGTTGTCTTCCGTGGAAATACTACTCACTACAACTTCACCTCTCTGAGAAAAATCCCTCAAGATATGATACTTTCGAAGTATGTGCTTTTTCCGCTGATGTGACCTTGGCTCTTTTGCAAGTGTCACCGCTGTAGTATTATCACAATAGAGTGTGATAGGATCTTTACTGCTCGGTACAACATCCAACTCTTGGACGAAGCTTCGCATCCATATTGCTTCTTTAGCTGCCTCAGAAGCTGCGATATACTCGGACTCTGCTGTAGAATCTGCCACCACACTTTGTTTTGAGCTCTTCCAGCTCACTGCACCTCCATTCAAACTGAAGATGTATCCAGTCTGCGACTTCATGTCATCTTGATCAGTCTTGAAACTAGAATCTACATGTCCTCTGATGACTAGTTCCTCATCTCCTCCATAAACCAGAAATATATCCTTAGTACACCTCAGATACTTAAGGATAGTCTTGACTGCCATCCAATGGCGATCTCCTGGATCAGCTTGATATCTACCTACCGCACTTAATGAGTAAGCAACATCTAACCTCGTACATAGCATAGCATACATGACTGAACCAATCGCGGATGCGTAAGGGATCCTTGCCATCCTCTTTCTTTCCTCGTGTGTTTGAGGATACATTTTCTTGGAAAGATGAATGCCATGTAACACTGGCAACAATCCTCTCTTGGACCGTTCCATACTGAATCTCTTCAGTATCTTGTCAATGTATGTACTTTGACTCAATCCAATCATTCTCTTGGATCTATCACTATGGATCTTGATCCCAAGAATATATGCCTCCTCGCCCAAGTCTTTCATGGAGAATCATTTATGCAACCATGCCTTAACTGATTGTAAGATAGGTACTTCGTTTCCAATTAGCAGTATGTCATCAACATATACTATTAGGAAAATGATTGCACTTCCACTGAACCTTTTGTAGACACAAGGCTCACATTCATTCTTAACAAAGCCAAATTCTGTAACAGCTTCATCAAAATGAATGTTCCATGACCTTGATACTTACTTTAATCCATAAATGGATTTCTGCAACTTGCATACCTTGTTGGCATCCATTGGAGTCACAAACCCTTTAGGTCGTGTCATGTAGACATCCTCCTGGAGGTTCCCGTTAAGGAAAGCTATTTTGACATCCATTTGCCAAATTTTATAGTCATGGTAAGCAGCAATGGCCAATAGGATTCTGATGGACTTTAGCATTGCAACCGGTGAAAAGGTTTCATCATATTCAATTCCTTGATGCTGTCTAAAACCTTTTACAACCAGTCATGCCTTGTAGGTGATGACTTGCCCCTCCATGTCTAGTTTCTTCTTGAATACCCATTTATTACCAATAGGATTTACATCAACTGGAGGATCTACCAAAATCCAGACTTGGTTTTGGTAAATGGAATCCATTTCAGAATTCATGGATTTTTTCCACTTGGAAACGTTTGTGCCTTCAACTGCTTCCTTGTAGGTAAGAGGATCATCATTGTCAACCAATAATGAGTCACCATCCTCGGTAACAAGAAAACCATATCGTTCTGGTTCTCTCACCTCTCTTGTGGTCCTACGCAGTTCTTATGTCTCTGGAACAGATTGTTCTTCCACGAGGCTTTGTGGAATCTGTTCTTGTACCAACTCATGTATATCTTGAGCCTCGACTTCATCGAAGTCTATCTCGCTCCCACTATCTATTTTGGAGATGTGCTCCCTCTCAAGGAATATGGTGTGTCTTACCACTGTAACCTTTTTGTCTGAGGGGTTGTATAGGTAATATCCCCTTGTTTCCTTGGGATATCCTATAAAGATACACTTTGTGCCTCGGGGTGCAAGTTTGTTACCTGAAGAGGCCTTAACAAATGCTTCACTACCCCACACATGTAAATTTGATAACATGGCTTTGCGTCCACTCCATAATTCGTATGGAATACCATTTATCGATTTAGTTGGTACTTAGTTTAGTATGTGCACTGCTGTTTGTAATGCATATCCCCAAAAGGATAATGGAAGACTCGCATGACTCATCATTGATCTCACCATGTCCAACAGGGTGCGGTTCCTCCTTTCACTTACACCATTCTACTGCGGTGTGTAAGGAGGAGTGAGTTGAGATAGAATCTCAAACTCCTGTAAGAAATCAATGAAGTCTTGATTAAGATATTCTCCTCCTCTGTCTGAGCGGAGTTTCTTAATCTTCTTTCCAAGCTGGTTCTCAACTTCATTCTTGTATTCTTTGAACCGATCAAAAGAATCTGACTTATACCTCATTAAATAGATATATCCATATCTACTAAAATCATCAGTAAAAGTTATGAAGTACGAGAACCCACCCCTTGCTTCAACTATAAATGGTCCACACACATCTGTGTGAACTAATTCTAGAAGCTCTTTAGCTCTTTCACCTTTCCCACTAAATGGGGCTTTGGTCATTTTTCCTTGTAGACACGCATGACATACACCAAGTGGTTTTAGTTTGAAAGAATCTAAATACCCATCTTGATGTAATTTTGTCAAACATTTCTCATTGACATGACCTAGCCGGTGATGCCAAAGTTGGGTGTGGTATGAGTCATGTGAATTAACTTTGTTATTGATTGGCATTACTTGGTTTGTGTAGTCTAACACATAAAGGTCGTTATATAAATGTGCCCTACCAAAACAAATGTTATCTTTATAAAAGTAGCAACATTCATTTCCAAACTTGAATATGAATCCATCAGTATCTAATCTGGATACTAAAATAATGTTTTTAGTAACAGAAGGCACATAATAACAACCTTTCAAAACCAAGACCATACCGGTAGGCAATGTGAGGTGGTAGTCTCTGACAGCTACAGTAGCGAGTCTAGCTCCGTTGGATGCTCGTAGATCTACCTCCCCTCGATCAATCTTCCTGAATCTACTTGGTTCCTATATTTGGATACAGATGTGATCACCACAAGTAGTATCTAATACCCAATTAGTAGAAACAAATAGATTGCATTTGATAACAAACGCACCTGAAGCTTCCCCTTTCTTCCTTGGCTGGGTGCAGTTTTTCTTCCAGTGGCCCTTCTTGCCACATGCGAAACAAACAGCATCCTGTTCCTTTGCCTCCCCTTTGATCTTCCTTTTCTTGGAAGGCCTTGAAGAAGCTTTGGGCTTAAATCTCTTCGCCTTCTCTTTCCTTTTATTCACCATAAGGACAGAAGGCTTTTCACGTTTCATATCATTGTCCACTTGGAGAATAAGGATAAGAAGATCATATAGAGACTTCTCAATATTGTTCATGTTGAAATTAACAACAAAGTTTGAGAAGCTCTGGGGGAGTGATGCGAGAATGAGATCGGTACCCAGTTCTTCAGGGATTTTAAACCCTAGAACCTCCAAGCGCTCAAGTTAGACAATGAGCTTGACTACATGAGGCCCAACTGGGGCACCCTCTCCAAGCTTGCTCTGAAACAGAGCCTTGAAGATCTCAAACCTTTCCTGTCTTGCTCTCTCCTAGTATAAACCACAGAGGTGCTCGAGCATGCTGTAGGCATCCATGTCTTCATGAGACTTCATGAGCTCACTAGACATAGAAGACAGCATCAAACATTAAACATCGAGAGCATCGTTCAAATGTTGATCATAGACTAGAAAATCTTCATCACTCACCCCTGAGGCAGGAGAATCAGGAAGTGAGGACTCCAACACGTAAAACTTTCGTTCATGGCATAGGATAACCAGAAGGCGCCTAAACCATTCCTAAAAGTTACTGCTAGTGAGGATATTGTCTTTATCCAGTATTGATCGCAGAGAAAAAGTGGTTGACGAGTTTGTCATCTTGATTCTACAATTTTAAAAGATTTGGTTTATTAGTACTTTCTTGATTACATTTTTATGAGAAATAATAATAAATTAATTAAGTCTCCCACTATTTTATCAAGTCTCAATGGCCCTCACCATTGAACTCGGAATGTCCAGTTTCTTTGACATTATAGTGGCAAAGATCCATATTTCCCTTCGCATAACCCCAACAAGGGTTGGTCAAGCTATTTGAAGGTATTTAGGTAGGCAGGTCTTTGCCAACTGTGAGCTTAAAGTTCCTTGATCTGTTGAGTGGACTCCCCAATCCTGAAATCCTGACTTGGATTTCCTCAACTCTTGCCTCCAATATTACATCAAGTCTATCAAGGGCTACTTCTCTTGATGTAATATGGTTAAGTCAACCTGAAACCTTTCATAAGGGCTTCCTTTATAAAATTAAGTGTCCCAACAAGGGTTGGTCAAACACATAGTTTTATTGAATCTTGCCCTTAATCAAGTAACGGAAGGCTTGGTCTGACTTAATATGGTATTTGAGGGATTTTATTCTTTATGCGTATTTTTACATTATCACATGCTTGTTAATATTAAGTGATGCTTGCTTAAGTGATTAACCATGTTCCGATAATGTTTACGCATAGTCCGGTTTTTTATTTTATTCCATCTTTGCACGCTTGTTCATTTTATTAATTATGTGATCGCGACAACACATACATAATAAATAAACCATACAATTAGACAGAAATAAAATAAGATGGCATGATCACGAGCTTCTATTGGTTAGCTTATCTAGCGGTTTTGATAAGCTAACCCTGACCTAGGGAAAACACCTTGAACCTGTTGGTTCGTGTTTTGCAGCTCCCACCTGTCCACCTTTGTATCTTCTTGCATCGGTTTCGCCTCGGCTTTGGGATTTGAACTGTCTCCTCTGGCTTGGGAGATCCTCCATTACATGGGTTTACATTAAAGAAACCATGGGCACGCATGCCCTACATTTTATTGGAAGAAGGCTCACATGACAACAAAATTAAATAAATTTAAATGAAACCATACACATACAAAGGGTCTTTGGTCTAGCTCATGATCATCTATAGTATGCAACGACATTTACGCATATTTAGAATTCAAATTCTTTCAATCGTTCTTTTATTTAAGATAAGACACGCTCGAATTCAATTAATTATGATCTTATAATTAATCAATTCTTTATCATAAATTCCTTTCTGAATTTCCTTGAGATTCTTCTCATCCATATTCCTTGTACGGGTCTTTGTACATTGGAGGAAACCTTGTGAAATTCCATTTTGGAAAGTACATGGCGTGTAGTTTATAATTACACGGCATGCATTTTTCTTTTCACCATTTATCCAAAGTACACGTCGGGGATTTGGCGTGTTTTCTATACTTTGGAATTTTTAGAGTACACGGCGTGTAGATGAATCATACATGGCGTGTACTTCCTTGTTACGCGGTAACCGGCCTGGTGATCCCGTGTACGCGGTACGTGGCTTATCTTTGTACACGTTTTCACCTGGGTCGGAACGGACTACACGGCATGTTGTTCCAACATACACGCCGTGTATTCCGGTTTCCACACGCCATTCTATTCTGGTCAACACGGTGTGATTAAAACTTAGGCATAATCAATTCACACGGCGTGGTTTGGCAGACCAGTGTCGGTTCGTTGAACCTAAGTACACGGCGTGTAGTTTTAATTACACGTCGTGTAATCCCGTGTTGTACACACAGAAAGAGCGGCTCCTCCGGATGAGTTCCTCGTTTTTATTTTAATCAAAATTAAAATTAAAAGTTTTTTTCTGTGATATGAATCGAGAAACGAAGGAGGAAGAATAGATCTCGTTAATTCAGATTTATAGAACGATTTATTTCGAATTGAATCAAATATGAATGCGTAAATTATCAACGAAAATTAAATAACTATAATCAACGTTGTAACCTCCCTCTGATACCATTTGATGGTTCCGGGCGCAGCGGAAGCGCGTGGGTGGATGTGCCCACTTGGCTTTTTGTCATTAGCAATGATCAATCTGGGATCAATACGACGATAAACGCCAGTCTCCACAGATCGAATCACAGAAAAAGATAAAGAAGATGGTTTGTCCCAGAACCACAAACAAGGATCGTTACAGGTTGATTATAGTTAATTTAATTAATTATAAAGAAATACCTTTTGGGTGTTCTTTCTTCGTTGATGTTCTCGATCACGTTGTCGATGTGATCCGTCGTTGCGTCGTAGAAGCCAAGTGTAGACTCCCTCTAGCGGTGATCCACACGTGTACCTTGTATCTCTGGACGTCGCCAAAGGATTCTCTGGGTGCTAGCATGGAGAAGCCTTTGCTTGCGTTGTCCGCCTTAGATCGTCTTGATTTGATGGAAGAGGATCTCTCTCGGTCTTGAGAGCGTTCTTGGAGGAAGAGGTTCTTTCGGTCTTGAAAGAATTCTCCAGAGATGTTGTGCACAACGATTCTCTTGTGTAGGAAAAGAGTTGGGGTTGTGAGGATATTTATAATTGAGTTTGAGGTTGTAGAGTTATGACAATAAATAAACGCGTTACGCGTTTCATTTATTTCATTAACTCTTATTGAAAACCCCCATGTCGAATAATTAATTCCTTAACATGCGCTCACGCTGATTATAATAAATATCATTTAATAAAACGATATTATATCCTCAAAATCCTGACTGGAAAAACTACACGGCGTGTAATAATAAATACACGGCGTGTACATGTTTTTCATTGAAAACTACACGGCGTGTACATTAAATGTACATGGCGTGTATATCTTGTTTTCATTTATTCATTTCCTTTCCAAAATAAAACTACACGGTGTGTACATTTAATAATACACGGTGTGTACTTGTTTTATTTTATTTTTCCTCCATCATTTAAAACAACTTAGGCTTCCTTGAATAATTATTAAACCACGTATGGGAATAATCTTTATTCAACTTGAGATACTTGGATACACTTAGTGTGTGACCCTCTAGGCCTCTTTCTCGTTGGCATTAGGCAGGCTTGCCTAAAGTCCAAGATTACTGTCTAGCAACGGTTCAAGGCACCCAAGAGAAAGAAATTGACGCCGCATTGACGTATCACCTCATACGAACGCTTACTGTGTAATTTAATCCCTTTGTCTCAATATCTCATCAAGCAGGTTTCGTGGAAGCGTCATAAACCTATATGCTTGATCCGTCGTTCTTTGACTACCTGAAATAAACTCGTTGTTTACACCATGGCCATGGAATTTAATGCGACAGTTCTATTTCAATCAAAGGGCCGAGATATCAACTTCCATAAATGGAAGGGACAAATCCTTCCTCGACTTATCCATTAACAACATGTCACTCATGACGCACCCAACGTACCCTACTTCCTGCCAACTGTTTGCGTGATGGTTTTCGTCAGTAAATCTAAGTGCGTGAGTCATGACATGAGTTAATGATAATCTTCCAGTCTAAGGACCATTACACACGCTCGCAGATAGCAATATCCGATGACACCAAGACATGCAGAATTACCACTGGCGGGTCTGTTCTCATAATCTTCCATCTTGGAGATTACCAAGTGCGAACTCCATGAGAGAGAGTCTCGTCTTCTTACGAGTACTCGCACATGACGGTCTGTATAGTATGTGTCCTATCATAGTATGTCATCCAACCGCAGAACTTTATTTAAGAATATTGTTATAGCATTTCAAGGTTTTCATCATAGCGGGGATCTGCTATGACCTTATTAATGCAACAAATATTCCAGGACATTATTATATTATAGTCATGCAGAACAATGAACAATATATAATAAGTGAACATTTATGTAATCAAAGTACAAAACAGTTGGTTCTGAGGACACCAACCCTTACAATAGCAACTCGAGTACAAGTCAGGGTATAGACTGAAGTCTATACCGTATCTTACTCCACACGATAAAGGACTTTAGGATCTGATAATTTAATAAATTTCCATTAGTTTGTTTGTTTTATATTTTTTATTTCATTTTGAATCTATTTACAACATACTCGACTACAACATATTATCTGCATGTCTCATCCATAGGAGGGGGAGGTTTTTAGCAAGACAACATACCATGATGCAGCACATGGGATGATGTCATCATATCATGTTCTACATGATAGTATCTTTGATTATCCACCTCAGGGATATGTTGTTTCTACCTGAGGATAGGAGGTTCCTGCTCATGAACCTCCTCCAGCAGCTGCTGATGTTGAGGAGCCACGATGGTGAAAACGTAGACTGCATCATGCTACATGTGAGGCCTCACATATTCTACAGGCAGAGGTCGCACCTGTTGTAGTCCAGCCTTGGTCGATTGGGGATGTGCATCATGAGGCATAAGATCCATTTATGTTGTCAGGATATCTATAGTTTTCTCCAGGTACAACTGATCTGAGCTTGTATTGGGGGTTATTTATCATGTCTCCACCTTTCGTGCTCGAGCCTTTACATGCCTTAGGGTTCCTTCAGCAAATGATGGGAGGTCCTTCCACTTACGCAATGAGAGAAGGATCAAGTGCACATGACATCTGGATGCCACCTCCTCTTGATTAGTCACAGACGAAGCATGAGACATTTGAGGTTTCAGTGTTTAAGGAAGAGCCCTCTCTAACTCATCATACTCCACCCCAGAACAGAGGTCAATGATCTTAATACGAGCATCCCATTTGCACGCCAGATTGTGGGATGGGCCCTCGTGATAGACAATGATTGTACTCATTCGTTTATATGCTTTCTAATGGCTTAAAGGATTTGAATGAACAATGTGTTTTGTTTTCTATATTATTGTCTCTCTATTAAATTGATAAAAAAAACTACTGTCAACCATTTTTTACATTTTTAGTTATTGTTTTAATTTTCATTTATATTTTACTTACAGTTCAGATTTCATAAGTTTTCAAAGACGACTACTTGAAACATAGGACAACTTATTAAATTTCAAGTAGGTAGCTTTAAAAGCTTATAAAATATAAACTATAAAAACAATCTAAATAAAACTTAAAACATAGCCTAAACATCTAAAAAATTGTTGAAAAAAATCATCATCATAATAAACCAAAATTAATTTACATGACACAAACATAACTGATTAAAACATAATATTTACACATTAAAAAATAAATGCACGTAGATTATAGTATAATTAAAATCTAAATGAAATTTAGAACATTGACTAATCATATAAAAAATAATTGAAAATGAAAGAAATGTAAAAAATATATATAAATACTGATGTACATGGATTTTACTAACATTTTTATAATTTTTATAATTTAGTTTTAATTAATTTTCTAACTGCTTCTTGTGTTTTTAGTTTCTTTTTGTAGTTTTTAATATTTTAGTTGTTTTTATTGTTTTTAGTTAATTTTATATTAGTTATTTATTTTCATTTTTTAGTTTTTATTAATTTTTACTTTATAAACATTTCATATTATATTTTTTTAGTTTCATTAATATTAGTTATTATTATTATTATTAGTTTATTAATTTAATTTGTAAATATAATATATATATATATATATATATAATTCTACTTATTATTAGTATTACTACTATTCTTATTACTATTATTATTATTATTATTTAACATAATTAGATAATTATTATTTTTATTTGAATTTAACTTTTTTTATTTTTCTTTATTTTCCCCCCTTCCCCCTTGACCCGCTCCCCTCCCTTTTTCTTTCACATGCCGCTCCTCCTTAACCTGCTGGACCCCCCGCCCCTCCGATCCCCATTTTTTTCCAGCGCCTCCCCTTGCCCCCCCCCCGTCTCGTCCCGCGCCCCTCGGCCATCCCCGCTGGACTCCGCCATTCCACTTCCCAGTTGTCGCTCCATCCTCTCCCCCTCGCCCCCTCTCGGCCATACCCGCTCACCCCGTCTTCCCCCTTGTTAGGCAGGTGCAAAACAGGACATCATCAACACCGACACCTCTGCTAATCAGCACAACATCCAGCGACCACCCCTCCTCCATTTTGGGAGCGCAGCGGTAGTTTGGACACATCATCGACGTGCGTGGCGGTTCGCTTGGGCTTCCGGAGATTGACGTCGCACGGCGAGAGCGAGCGCAGATCAAATCATATTTTCAGCGGCGCGGTGGTTTGATTCGGGTGTGGCGTCAGCGACTGCACAGAGCGGAGTGATGATTATTATTTTGCGGTCGTTGATGGCGTCTCGCGGTGACCACAACAATGACACGAGCACGGTGATATCTTCTATTTATTATTTTATGTGTCGTGTCGTCGCGATGGTTGACTAATTTCATTTGATTGCCCTTTTGAATTAATTTCAATTGAATATTTATTTAATTAATTGTATCTGCGTTTAAATTTATTGTCATTTAGGCCTTGCACACATGTTTTTGTGCCCGTTCGTGTGATACCTAATAAGTAATCACGAACGGGAGTTCATCAGAGAATTTATTTATCCGGAATTCGATCAAGCGCGCGAGCGAATTCTGAATAAATAAATATATTAATTGAAAAATTAATATTTTGTGTGTGCGCTTCTTCAAACTTGTGTGAGTGATACTGAATAAGTGATCTCATGTGAGCGAACCCGATGCAGGTAGATACTTTGACTTTGTGAGAAGCGGGTCGTCGTATTTCACCAAGTGATTCAGTGTTATAATGACGCACAAATTATTCGTCAGGACAGATAACGAAATGATGGATAATTTGTGTAAATATTAGAATACTGTCTAACATCAAAGAACGAGACCAGATGGTATTTTGATTAAATTTGGAATCGGTGATAATTGAATAAATAAATATTCAAATGTGGGAATTAAATAATTGACATTGCGTGCGCTTGAACGGACGTCACGACTCTGACACTTCCATCTCTGCCAATTTATTTCATAGCTTAGTTCACTTAAATAGTTTTAGTTAATTTAAATAGTCATTATTAAAATAGTCATTTAGTTTTTAAAACTTAGTTGTTAATCACACAATTAAAGCTCATCTGCCCGAACATTCCTCCAAAAGGACATTTCTAATGTCCACTCACATTATCTCTGTGGTTCGACCCTGCTCGCCGCTTCTACAATAGTTGGTAGGTAAATAAATATTGCAAATTTGCACGCGTTGCAATGCGCATGCCAAATACAAATGTAATGTTTTAAAATAACAATATATTGATCAGGTGCACATGACGACCAGATGCCACCTCCTCTTAATGAGTCACAGACGGAGCATCAGACATTTGAGGTTTTAGTGCCTTAGAAAGAGTCCTCTCCAACTCATCATACTCCACCCCAACACAGAGGTCAGTGATCTTGATACGAGCATCCCATTTGCACGCCATATTGTGGGGCGAGGCCTCGTGATAAACAATGATTGTACTCATTCATTTATATGCTTTGTATTGGCTTAAAGGATTTGAATGAACAATGTATTCTGTCTTCTATATTATTGTCTCTCTATTAAATTGATAAAAAAATTGTTGTCAACCATTTTTCACATGTTTAGTTATTGTTTTAATTTTCATTTATATTCTACTTACAATTTAGATTTCATAAGTTTTCAAAGATGACTACTTGAAACACATGACAACTTATTAAATTTCAAGTAGCTTTAAAAGCTTATAAAATATAAACTATAAAAACAATCTAAATAAAACTTACAACATAGCCTAAACATCTAAAAAATTGTTGAAACAAATCATCATCATAATAAACTAAAATTAATTTACACGACACAAACATAATTGATTAAAAACATAATATTTACACATTAAAAAATAAATGCACGTAGATTATAGTATAATTAAAATCTAAATGAAATTTAGAACATTGACTAATCATATAAAAAATAATTGAAAATGAAATGAATGTAAAATAAATACAAATACAAATGTAATGTTTTAAAATAACAATATATTGATTAGGTGCACATGACATCCATATGCCACCTCCTCTTGACGAGTCAAGATGAAGCATCAGACACTTGAGGTTTCAGCGCCTGAGAAAGAGGCCTCTCCAACTCATCATACTCCACCCCAACACAGAGGTTGGTGATCTTGATATGAGCATCCCATTTGCACACCAGATTGTGGGATGGGGCCTCGTGATAGACAATGATTATACTCATTCATTTATTTGATTTCTATTGGCTTAAAGGATTTGAATGAACAATGTATTATGTCTTCTAAATTATTGTGTCTCTATTAAATTGATAAAAAAAATGACTGTCAACCATTTTTTACATGTTTAGTTATTGTTTTAATTTTCATTTATATTTTACTTATAGTTTAGATTTCATAAGTTTTCAAAGACGACTACTTGAAACACATAGCAACTTATTAAATTTCAAGTAACTTTAAAAGCTTATAAAATATAAACTATAAAAACAATCTAAATAAAACTTAAAACATAGCCTAAACATCTAAAAATTTGTTGAAAAAAATCATCATTATAATAAACCAAAATTAATTTACATGACACAAACATAATTGATTAAAAACATAATATTTACACATTAAAAAATAAATGCACGTATATTATAGTATAATTAAAATCTAAATGAAATTTAGAACATTGACTAAACATGTAAAAAATAATTGAAAACGAAAGAAATGTAAAAAAAATATATAAATACAAATGTAATGTTTTTTTATATGTTCAATAAGTGTGTCAATTTTCATTTAGATTGTATTTATACTTTATTATCCAGGGACTTTCAAAGTAATCTACTTGAAACATTATTATGTTTCATATAAGTGACTTTGGAAATGTATAAATTATAAAATTTAAATATCATCTAAATGAAATTTGACAAATTGACTCAACGTATAAAATAATATTGAAAAAAAATCATAAATATAATAAACAAAATCCAACTCACATGTCACAAAATTTATTCCTTAAAAACATAGCATTTTCACTTTCAAAAATTAATGAACATAATTCTTATTAAGTATTATATTATTAATTAGATTACTATGAAGTATTATCAATTATGTTATTATAATTAAATGTTAGTAATTACATTATTAATATATAATAATTACAACATTAAATATTTATAATAATTAAGATAATAAATCTTAATAATGATGTAAATAATATAATTATTAAATTTTAATTATATTAGCAATATAAAAAATTTAATTACTAATAATAATGGTATTGTTAACAAATTATTTGTGTATATATGTATCTAAGCAAAAGAAAAAAAAATATATATACTAAATATACAAACATATATATTTTAATTTTTTTAATAGTTTTTTTAAAATTTGGGCAAAGACGGCATCGACCTTGCCGCCTTTAGACTAAAACCCAAAGGCAGCAAGACCGATGCCGCCTTTGTGCATTAGTTTTAATTTTTTTTTTAATTTAAATATTTTTTTTAAAAACATATAAAAAAAATACTCTGACCTAAATATATTTATTTTAGATATTGTAAATAAAATAAATATCATTTTCTTAATATGTTGACAATATTTTATAAATATATTAACATCATTTTATAAATTTGATAAATATCAATTTATTTTAATGATTTTATTAAATAACAGTTTATAAATATATTTTACTTATATATTTATTTTACATACTATAGATATAATAGATTATTATTATTTTTAAATGAAGTTAAATGTTTAAAGGTGTATAATACACAATAGTAATTATCCATTATCTATCTTTACTCACATATTAATTATATCATGTCAAACTATCTACAAGATTTAACAATTTAATTAATTTATTACAAGATTGATTTTGTTTTATGGGGCAAGCCCTGAAGTTTTATTCATGAATCGAAGATTCAATGCCCGGGTTGGCTTCAAGCGACTTTCCATGCATGGTCGGGTGTTTGATTCGAAGGCGGCCTCGCCTGCCACGCGTCAAATTTGGTGAACCGTGAACCCCACGCGCCATCCATGCGCGTGGACATTCCTCTTTCGATCCCCCCCTGACTCCCTCCTCCCTCTCGCTCTCCGAAGGCACGTTAATCTCTCTCTCCACTCGCTGCCATACCTCTTCGGGCACGGAGGAGTAGAACGCGAGAGCGCACGACTTCGGTATCCGCCTCTTCTTCCTCTCCGCGCCGTCACCTTCCTTCCCGCTCCTGCAACTCCCTCGCAAAATCAACATTAGTACGAACTCTTCTCCCTGTTTCCTCTTCCTTCTTTATTTTCACGCAACGACTTTATTTTATTACTGTTTCCTTCGTGTATCTCACTTTCCTCGTCCTTCTCCCTCGTCGTCTTCCCTGTGCTCCCGTTTTGTTCAGTTCCTTCTCCATGAGTAGCCAATCTAGACATGATACAAAAGCCAGGACGACTCATTTTTCAGTGGCTCGCCTCTCCACGTTGCCTTTGAGTTTTGAACCTTCTCTCTCGCTCCTTCCGGTTCCGTGGATGTATACAGCAAGAACCAACCTCCTTAGTTACCTCCCGTCCCTCTCGAACAATTTGTTTGGGTTTTAGTTGCCAGCTTTCATGCGTCCCCGGGTGTCTTCCAACGTTTTCTTGGTGCCTCTGCCCGTTGAATTTAGAGGGATCGCGCATGGAATCCTCCGTACGAATGTTGACTGTTTTGTTGTTGTTGTGACATATTCATTTTGCCCGCTGAGTGAATGGGTCTTTTATTTTCCACTGCTTTGGGATCATATGATGTCTTGAATGGTGCTGTGCTGTAATGTTTTTCGTGCGAAGCTTTTGATTTCTGAAGAGTCACGTTAGAAGTTCAGTGTTGATCTGGAAAAATGGATCTTGTCTTTCCCTTTCGCCCTGGGTCTGGTTTCGGTTCTCTTTTTTTGGATTACTGGAAATTTTCTACGCGGATGTTAATTTTCTTAGTCACACATGGCATCCGTGACTTCCCTCTGGATATATTTTGATTCATTTAATCCTCAATTCTGTTTAAGCAGCTTATGAAGAAGTTTAGAAATTCTCTCGATTCAATGACAACCGGTGTTTTCAAAATTTTTCTACAAGATTGTTTTATTTTTAAATTAGCTTGTTAATTTAGCATGACTTATTTGATTTACAAATGAAACTAATTGATTGTTAGTTCTATGTTTGTATTCACATGGTTCACATATAATTCACCATGATATATTGTTTGTTGTTCTTTAATCTATTATGCCTATTCTGTTTAATCCTACGTGATGCATTTATGTTTGTTTTAATCACACGCGTGGTTCCTTTGAATCCAATGTGAGGCCTTTACCCATTGTTTCATTCTTATGTGGTCTTTGGTTGATCATACATGGGGCATTTATGGTTTGATCTCACCTCACATGGATATTGGTTAATCTTCCATGAGATGTTTTTTTATCCTACGCAGCTATTTTGCTCGCCTGTTAATCTCATGTGTGTCGTGAATTGTATGATTTAATTACACGCAAGCCGGGTTTCACCTGACACGAGTGTTTTGGTTTTCACTTGACGCGAGTTGTTTTTCAGAGCCGTTTATTCGTACACACCATATATATTTTGTCCATTATCACGCAACGAGTTCGTTCTCTTGACGCCACACATGAGCCTCACCTTACTCTAGTCTCATGCATGCCACCCTTTTCATTTGAGGCTGTCGCGTCTCTCGTGGCTATCGTTGGATGCGGGTGGTTACGATCGATTTGATCACGACCGTTCACCTGTCTTGGCTTGTTACATCGCAACCTCTTCTGCCAAGCCTCCATCATTACCCTCGTAGCACAGTTGCGAAGTGATATTGACATTCTCGCCATCTAGTTCAAACCAGAGAAAAGAGAGCGAAAGAGATCGCCGAAGCTGGATCTTGCCATCCCTGCTAGACTACGCCTTCATCCTTGATGTCGTTGTACCAAGCTCGTCCCGGGGCGATCACTATGTTGGCGATATCTAGATCTTGGAGCTGGAACCAGAGCTTTCCTATAATTCTTTTGCAACCAAGAACCAGTCAGTAGTAAGGTCGATTGGTCTGTAAGTATTCTTGTCTTTGCTAGTATGTTCTTTATGTTCTTGTGCCTTGTATGTGTACAATCTGTCTGATGTGAGATTCTTCGTTGATGTCTTGTATTTGGTCTTGTTTGAGCATTAATAAAATCTAGGAGGTGGTGTTCTTGCTGTGAATGCAGGATTAAGCTTGTCCGAACCACGTTATATCTTCGTGCTCTTTTCTTGCTTTTCCTTCTCGCGCATTTCTTGAATTGTCAAATGATCACTTCTGCGTCTTTTGTTTTCTCCTTGACTTTTATTTCTCGACTTAAAGAAACCAAAGGCAAATTCAGTGCTTCCTGGGCTATTGCATGAGGGCGTACGACTAGTGTTGTCCTCAACGATTGGTATCAAAACCTTCTAAAATATGTGATGACATCTTTTAAGTACGAAATTGATAAGTTCGATGGGGAAAATGATTTCAATCTTTGGCGAATCAAGATGCGTTCGCTCCTGGTCCACATAGACTTCAGGATGCGCTTCACGGGCCCAAGCCTATGGTTAGTCAGTCCCCTGTTGGACAGGTTGCGACTACCTACGTAGATCTCTTTAATTATGTAGACCTCCCTTGATAGCTCTTATGACAATGTTGTTGATGCTATGATGTATGGTCAAGATTCCTTGTCTTTAGAAGAAGTTCAATATGCTTTGCTTTCACGAGAATTGTGTGGTAAACCTAAGGTTAAGCCCGAATCAGAGAGTCTCACAGTAAGAGGCCAATCTGATTTTCGAGTTTAAAAGAAAGGTAAAGGGAGAAAGAATGACAAGAGTCATAGTCAGTCTAGGGATATAATCATTCAAGATCTAAGTCTAGGGATATAATCATTCAAGATCTAAGTCTAGAGATGCCACCCGCTGTGATTGTGGGAAACCTGTCAATCGAGTTCACTCAGTTTTGTGAGCCTGAGGGAATTGTTAGACACCACACTGTCGACCACACTCCACAACAAAATGGGTTGGCCGAGCGTATGAAGCACACCATTTTGGAACGGGTTCGCAGTATGCTTGCATGCTCGGGCTTGCCCAAATCTTTTTGGGTCGAGGGCGCCACCAAGACAGTCTACCTTATTAACCATTGCTCGTCTTCTTCTAATCTGTGGTTTGACAAGCCTGGTTTTCAAAAATGTATTTTAAGTCAGGATGTTTTGTTCCATTAGTCAGTTACGGAAAAACCTTTCACTGATGACAATGGTGATTTACCCCAAACCCGGGATGTTGAGGTTGATCCTCTAGCTGAAATTGAGTCTCCTGTTGAGTCTCCTCCACCTGATCCTCAACCCTAGCCACATTTTGAATTTGATTCAGATATGGTTTAGATAGTGGAACTCTTGATGATATTAGGGATTATTAGCTTACCAAAGATCATGTTGGAAGGGTGATCGGACCTCTGTCTAGGTATAGCCATGGTGATATGGATGCTTTTGCATTTCATATTTCCATGTTGATATGGCTGCTTTTGCATTTCATATTGCCCAAGATCTTAGTAATGAGGACCCCCAAACCTATAAATAGGCGGTTAATGATAGTGATTCTAAGCACCAGATCCCTACCATGCATGATGAGATGCATTCCCTGAAAAAGAACCATACCTTTTCTATTGTGAATAAGCCACAATAGAAAGTGGTATAAGACAACACTAGAGAAAACAAAATCAAATATAAGGCCAAACTTATGGCCAAGGGATTCCTTCAAAGAGCAGGGATTGCTTATTCTAAAATTTTCTCTCCTGTAGTTAAACATTCTTCCATTCGACTGTTGGCTTTTATTACTTAACCTTGATCTTCATATTGAACAAATTGATGTTAAAACTATTTCCTTGCATGGTGATCTTGATGAAAAGCTTCACATGAATCCTCGTGATTGTTGTGCTCATGAATTCAAGCCTGATTATGTTTGTTTGCTTAACAAGTCTTTATATGGTTTAAAACAGGCCTCTAGGAAGTGGTATAAGAAATTTGATTCATTCATGCTGTAGAATAAATTTACTAGAAGTTTGATGTATGTGTTTATTTTAAATCTGCTCAAAACCGCATGCTTTACTTACTGCTTTATGTTAATGATATGATGCTTATTTGTAATCATATGAAATTGATCATTGGTGTCGAAATGCAATTGAAAACAATATTTTAAATGAAAGATCTAGGCTATGCCAAACAACTTTTAGGTATGGAAATAGCCAGAGACTAAAAACATAAACTGCTTTACTTGTCTCAACATGCTTATGTTTTTAAAATGGTTAAAAGATATCTCTTTGATTCTTTAAGCCTGTTGGTGTCCCTTTTGCCCAACATTTTAAACCGTGACTTTTGCAGTTACCTACCATCACTGTTGATATTGAGTACATGAGTAGAATTCCTTATGCCAATGTAGTTCGTGGCATAATGTATGCTATGATTTGTAATAGACCCGATCTTGCTTTCTCTATACATTAAGCTAGTTCATGAGCAATCCGGGTAAGCCACATTAGCTTGCCCTTAAGTGGCTATTGGGGTACATTTCTTATACTGCATATCTTTCAATATGTTATGGTAGATATATTAAGCCCGATGAGCTTGGGACTGGATATGTTGATTCTGACTATGTTGAATATGTTGACACTAGAAAATCTCTTGTTGTGTTTTTGCTGCCTGCGGAGGTCCCATATCCTGAAAATGCAATATGCAATCGATTGTGGCCCTCTCAACCACTGAGGTCGAGTATATTGCCTTGAAAAAAACAATTAAAGAAGCTATTTGGCTTAAAGGTTTGATTTCTGAGTTGAAGTTAAGTAATTTTGGTATTACTGTTTACTCAGACTATCAATGTGCTTTGCATTTGTCTAAAAATTTAGTATTTCATGATAGGTCTAAGCACATAGACATTAAGGCGCATTTCATTAGAGATGTTATTGAAAGCGGAACGATGTGGTGTCAATTATATACACACCGATGACAATCCAACTGATAGTTTGACTAAGACAGCGACTTTGTCCAAATTAAGGCATTGTTTAGATATTTTGAGTTTGTTCAACTTCAATAACATTAGGTGCAAGGACATCACCCTTAGTTTCTTTTGTGAATGGTGAAGATTTGTTGATTTAACACGCCTTATTTGATTTACAAATGAAACTAATTGCTTGTTAGTTCTCTGTTTGTATTTGCACGCTTTACATGTTTATAATTCGCTAGGGTATATTTTTTGTTGTTCTTTAGTCTATTATGATCATTCTGTTTAATCCTACATGATGCATTAACTGTTTGTTTTAATCAGACGTGAGGTTCCTTTGAATCTGACGTGAGGCCTTTACCCATTGTTTCATTCTTATGCGACCTTTGGTTAATCATGCGTGGGGCTTTTACGGTTTGATCTCACCTTGCATGGATACTGGTTAATTTTCCTTGAGATGTTTTTTTAATCATACTCAGCTATTCTACGTGTCTGTTTATTTGACGCAGGAGTATGTTAATGTGACGTGAGTCGTGAATTGTGTGATTTAATCACACGCGAGTTGAGTTTCACCCGATGCAAGTGTTTTGGTTTTCATCATACGTGTGCTATTTATTCTTATGCATCATATTTATTTTGTTCATTCTCACCTAGCAGGTTTGTTCCTTTGACGCAGCGCATGTGCTTCACATTATGTAGGTCTCATGCGCGCCACCCTTTTCATTTGAGGTTGCCGCATGTCTCTCATGGCCATCGTTGGATGCTGGTGGTTACGACCGATTTGATCATAACCATCCACCTGTCTTGGGTTGTTACATCACAACCTTATCTGTCGGGTCTTCATCATTACCCTTGTAGCACAATACCTGTCTTGGGTTGTTACATCACAATCTTATTTGTCGGGTCTTCATCATTACCCTTGTAGCACAGTTGTGTAGTGTGTAGTGATTTTGACACTCCCCCATCCAATTCAAACCAGAGAAAAAAGTGAGTTGTTGGGTCTTCATCATTACCCTCGTAGCACAACTTTCCTGAAGTTCTTTTGCAAGCATGAACCAGTCAACCGCTAACTGGTCTGTAAGTATTCTTGTCTCTATTGGTTCTGTTCTTTATGTTTTTATGATTCGTGTGTGTAAGATGTGTCAATTGTAAGATTCTTTGTTGTTGCTCCTGTATTCATTCTTGTTTGAGCATTAATAAA
The DNA here is from genome assembly GCA_963277665.1 of Viscum album. NCBI lineage: Eukaryota > Viridiplantae > Streptophyta > Magnoliopsida > Santalales > Viscaceae > Viscum > Viscum album. Next base: position 665,769,079 of record OY728132.1, read on the forward strand.
ATCTAGGATAGGGCGGTGTTCTTGCCGTGGATGTAGGACCAAATTGGACCGAACCACATTATATCTCTGTGTTCTTTTTCTACTTTCTTTTCCTTCTCACGAATTTCTTGAATAATCAAACAATTGCTTCTGTGTCTTTCGTTTTCTTCTCGACTTTGATTTCTCGACTTAAAGAAAGCAAAGGCAAATTTTGTGCTTCTTGGGCTATTGCATGAGGGCGTATGACTAACGTTGTCCTCAACATAGCCTCAATAAGTTCAATGGGTTCTCTGGTTTATTTGTTCCATGTTTTTATTTTTTTATTTTCTGAATAAATCCTATTTTTACGGGTTGAGAGGGAACCCTTACATGACCCGCCGGTCCATACATTACACAATCCGAAGGCCCAGTGGCTCGAAGACCACTACATAGGTTCCCCCCAGTCACCACGCCGTGGACTGCAACACCACAGCGTGGTGTACCTAAGTTACGCCGCAACGCCTTGGACATCGCACCTACAACACCCTTTTGCACCGTGGCTGGCCTGCTTGCGCCGTGGTGCCCCTGCTCCACGCCACATCTCCTGTGCTCCACGACGTGGTGTCACTCCTGGCGTTGCCACGCCGTGGTGCCTCTCCTCAACGCTTGCCTCCGACCTTTCTCTGCACTGTGGTCCTCCGTCCTATGCTATGGTCGCCGCCCCGTGCCGTGGCCTCCACCCTTGCGCCGTGATAACGGCCCGCCCCATAACCCCCCCCCCCCCCCAAGGGAGGCTGTCAGGATTTGAATCCTAGTCCGATGCAAAATTACGGGGTGACGTTTCCACTCTGGTAAGCCCACAACTGTTTTTTCCATGTTATATCCGTAGATAATCTTTTAGTTCCTCCCCTTTAATACACATTCCAATTCATGTTATAATGTGTTTTATAAACCAGAATTTCTACCTCATTGTAAATCTTAAACTTATCTGGGATGCTTCTTTGATGCACATTTAGTTTTAACTTTCTGGAACTGTGAATAATTATTTTTTGTGTCATTTGAAGAGCGTTGCTCCCACTTTTCTGTTGCACTCTGAATCTCTGTTCTGTATTGTGTTTTCGATTTATGGATCTGATAATTTTAATGAAATAATTCTTTGGCAGATGGATCTAGCTGAACCAAATTCTAACCATCATCACATTGAGGATGTGTATCATCAGCAGTCAACTTCTTCAAACTGTTCTGATATTTGTGATGTGTTTGGCGATCCTGAGGAACTTCCGCGTCTTGGAGAAAATTATCAGGCTGAAATCCCACCTCTGATGACAGGATTTGATGCTCTTTGGCCTACCTCAAAGAAACAAAATGTTCCCTATAATTTTTTGACTGGCTTGGACATACCACTTATGTGGGTCAGTGAAGAATCTGACAACACATGTAAAAGCAATTTACGTGACACATCTGATAAAACAAAACCCATGAGATGTGAAAACAATGGCGAAGGCCTAATCTTTATGAAAAATGAAGGTCTGGAATCTCCGGTGCAGCAGCAAGGAGTGATGAATGAAAAGTGTGACAAGTACAAAGGCAAGAGATGCAGTTTGGTCCCTGGTTCTTTGGGAGAGAAATGGAGTGAAACAGATGAAGCCAGTTTTGTCCTTGGTCTATATATATTTGGGAAGAACCTTGTGGAAGTGAAGAAATTTATCGGTAACAGAACGATGGGGAGCATCCTCTCATTCTATTATGGGAGATTTTACAGGTCTAATGAATACCGTAGATGGTCGGAGTGCAGGAAATCAAAAGGCAGAAGGCATGTTTTTGGACACAGGATCTTTACTGGGTTGAGACAACAGGAGCTTTTGTCTCGTTTGTGTCCTCACTTATCAATGGATTGCCAAAAAGCCTTGATGGAGGTAAATTCTAAAGCACCAGTCATTGTATTTTTTCCATAATTTTAAAAGTGTAGAATCGTTCCTATACTTTTCATTGTGGTTGTTTGTTCACACAACAAAAGGGTATGCAATATTGGGCATGGGTGAATAACGCGGCCTTAGCCTGTTGGGAGGACTGAAAATTACAATAATAATATTCAATAATGTATTCTTAAATACTCAAAACCCTTTGGCTGAAAAGGAAAAAATAATAAAAGACCCGGTTAAAAGTCAAAATGAAATAAAAGTACCGGTCAAAAGGAAATAAAATAGTCAAAGGGAAATGAAATAAGCAAACTCTAAAATACCCTTAATGAAATAAAATAAAATATAACACAAGGCTCAAAATAACACACACATGGCTGGGCCGGTGCATCTAGTTTGCCCGAATCCGGTACCACATCATGGAGGCCCGTGAAATTCAGAATTTGTAACCTGAGAAACATACGAGATTGTCATTTATTAGATTTTCCCTATGTTGACAACTCTCTTGAAGCTTCATCATTCTTTATTGTTGGATGTTTTTCAATGTTACATGAGATGAATTTCGCGGAATCTTTCTGGGTCTTGCATCAACAGTTAAGATTAGTATTTATGTCGAAGTTTATTACTTTCATTTAAATCAATTATTTCAGATACAAAAACCTTGACTTGGGGAGGTCCACACCTCTACCCAGTCCCCTACCTCTACTTAGGGAGGTACCCATGCAACCTAATGACTGTTTTATATTGGAATTTTTCTTTCTGGGACTGTGGATGTAGGCCTATTGAGAGACTGAACTACGTACAACATTTGTGTTACTCTATTTTCTTTTATTTCTTGCGCTTGTGCTTCTGCTGCCAGCGAGCAGCAATTATTTGTTGTGCTGTTTTGATAATTGATTTACGTTTCATTCGTGATGAATGGAATGGTTATCGAGTTATTGTTATGGATGAGTAAATATCCTTTTTTCTAGAGTATTACAATTTTAATATCAAATTCCACATTTCTTCCATGGCTATACATTAAAAATATCATCCGGCAGGTATCAAAGACATTTGGAGAGGGAAAAATCTTGTTGGCAAAGTATGTAGCAACTTTAAAGTCTTTGGTTGGGATGAGTGATTTCATAGAAGCAGTCGCAATTGGTAAAGGGAAACAAGATCTTACCGGGATTTCTTGGGGAGAATCTTTAAAGTCTAACGCAGTTGTGGCTGGCCATGTTGACCCACTCATTAGCAAAGCGTGCTCCTCTCTCACACATGAGGAAATTGTGAAGCTATTAACAGGCGACATCCGATTGAGCAAAGCCCGATCACGTGACATCTTCTGGGAAGCTGTTTGGCCCCGCTTGCTTGCTCGAGGTTGGAATTCCGAGCAGCCCAAAAATCAATTTTACGGTGCCGGTCCCACTCCTCTGGTGTTCCTGGTACCCGGCGTGGCCAAGTTTTCAAGAAGGAAGCTGGTGAAGGGAACTCACTATTTCGACTCCATCACTGATGTCCTGGGTAAAGTTAGTTCAGACCCGGGGCTTCTTGTGCTCGAGATCGAAGCCGGGGAGATGGACAACAAAACAAGCAAAGAAGCGTCTGGGTCGGTTGATGTGGCGACTGTGGCGGGTGAAAATGAGTTTTCCAACCCATCACGCCATTGCTATCTTCAACCAAGAACCCTAAATCACCATGACAGTGACCTTGAATTTACTGTTGTCGATACCAGTATAAGCACCGGGGTTAGAGAGCTTCGGCACCTGCCATCATTGAACAATTTGGAATCCAGATACCATTCAGAAGAAAACGCTGTTATGTCGGACTCCTCTGATAACCTGTCTTATAAGGATCAGACTGATTCGAAAAGGGCTGACAATGGAGGAGCTAGTTCTTCAAATGGGGCGATTTCATTTTCAGTTAATAGCTTGGATTCTGCTGTTGACTTGTCTGTGGAGAGCTGTAAGAAACAGAAAACCAATCTCCCTGACAATGGCCAAATCCCGAGGAAGAAGGCTGCAAAGCTTCAAAAGAGGAAGCCCCATTGCTTGGGTCCTGCCACTAAACGCCCTCGGTTGCTTGCTGCTTGTAATTGCCGTGCAGATCTGAGCTTCTCAGAAAGGTCTTGTTTGTGCTCCAGTAATCCTGATTCTGGTGCGACTGTGGGTCCATTTCAGGAGCCTCCACCCCAGACCACCATGTTCGACCTGAACTTACCTCAAACCCCACTGGAATTTGATGTTCATAAAGATGGGTTAACAGAGAAACAACTGGAGGACGATGCCAGTGGCTTCAAAGCATCCATGGATGCTGCTAATGGTTCTCATCAGCCAGACATGAACCCCCAGAGGAGGCAGAGCATGAGAAGCCGCCCCTTGACGACCAGAGCCTTAGAAGCTTTGGAAAGTGGGTTTTTAAGCCCGAAGAGGAGCCGGAAGAGCACAGATGAGATTTCTGATTCATCGAGGGCCTCCTCTCGGCATCCTCGTGTTGGGGTTTGAATCTAAAAGTGGAGTGGAAATTGAGATTTTGATCCAGGCCCCTGATTCCGATCCCCAAACGTGGATTGGGATGCAGAGATCTCTGTGGTTCCTCATGGAGGGATTGTTTCTCATTGAATGATTTTCTTCTGGTATGTGGCCCCAGGGTTAGCAGCATTTGAGAGGATGGATTCTTTTTCCATGGCGGCTGTCCATTATGTGGAATTTGGGTGGGGAAAGGTTCTGTAACTGGCTGTTTTCAGTGTTTGCATTTGATCAAGCATCTGCAAATTGTGCTGCTCCATTCCTTAAGATGAATCCGCCATGATTTGTAGTTCATGTAATTTTTTGAATCCATTAAAGTTGATTTCTTGCTTTCTGCTCGGAATATTTATTTCATATTGTAGTTTAATCCCCTTACATGGATCTATGGTGCACCTCTATATCTCTCTCACTTTTACTAAAACTTCGTAGACTTCGTGCGCATCTCATATTATGTCAAATCATATGTAACAAATTTTGAAGTCATATCCAAATTCCTTTGAATAGATAACTATGATGTAAAGTTTATCAAATTTTAGTCACTTTGCATCCTCATTCCCAGAACTTTATGTGTGGCCCCAAGGGTCTTTTGGGTTAACAATGATTATGATTTCACATTTCATAATCATAAGAAGAATGATGTCAAGTAAGACATCAATGTTACTCAAGCTATAAAGGCTTCTATTGTGATCTTCATCAACCACATGTATACTCATATAATTATTTTTTTCCATGACATTGAGTTTAACTATGATACATGGAACATGTCAATTCAACATTGACCAACTCATCCATTCTCAATTTTCTAAATATACTCACCTGTGATAATCAGAGACCCTAATGGGGGGGGGGGTAAATTAGGACAAAGCAATTTAAACCTTTTTTACCTTCTATTTTATTTTTTTAGGATCTTGTTTCCATGTTTGCAGGAACTGTGTTCAATTTGTTGCATGACCACTCTTCCTCATACCCTCATTGAATAGTAATCAAATATGCATGAAAGTAAAGCATGCACGGGCACTGTGCTTTTTTTTACTTGGTTTACCGCATAAGACTACGTTTAATGAGCACACATTGGTGATGTATCAATGTGCTAAAATCCACTAAGATGCACTTGTTTAATGGACACAATCTTTCGGCCACAATCACTCCATGCCCAAGGCTCACTACCTTACAAATTTTAGGGCTTGGTCACACTTTACCCAAGGCCAACTTCCCTCTCCTCTCTTTCACACACTACTTCAAGAAGATCTTCAACAATTTATAGACATGTGAGCCTATTTATGATTGCCATTGAAAGCATATTTATCTGTATCTTCAATTTCAGGTAGATGCGTTGTTAATCTCTACATATGTTGCACTCTTTATTCACGGATGAGATCAACACCTCAAGGTGAGGGTTGAGTTTGCGTCTTCCTCCAATAATAGAAGCATCACTTCCTCTGAATGAGGATAATTCCAAACTGGAATTATCCTATTGCTCTTCTTCAACTACCAGTTATAGCGCTGGTACTCTTTCCCTTGAGATTTCTTCACACAGCAGAACCAAATATGATCGCTGGAATCCTCATGTGGCTCACTTCCCTATTCTTTTTCTCTTTGGAATCAGATATTCAGTATTGCATAAGCTCTCTCTTTTTCTCTTCCTTTGTTGTACATATATATCTAGATCAGTAGCAGCGTCGATCTTTTTCTCTTCTTCTTCTCTTCTTATAGAAAAACAGAGTAGCATGTGAGATATCTTTCCACATTTTTGAATATGGAAACTCCTTTGTTAATCTCGTCTTTGAGATCCCTTTCTCATTCAAGTCTCCACAATTCTCAGTCTAACCCGTTCTCTTCATTATGAGATATTTATGCATGAGATACATGCCATATTTTAAAATATGGAAACACTGAGAAATACTCCTCTTTAATTTTCCATAATCTCCTCGATCTCTTTTAAAACATTCACAGTCTTTATTCTTCCAAAAAATCCATAGGTTTCTTATGTCACATTTGACCGGGTTATCAATCGTAATTTACGATTGATAATTAACACTATAACCCACATGACACTACTGTGTGGAACTCTCCTAGCTTTAGCTTTTCTCCACTGTCTACTTTGCGGCGTGGCTTCTTTCCTTCATGGTGCATAACAATTTTTTCTTCATTCATTAACACCAAAACTAATAGCTTGAATATGTTAGGTCGGAATATACAAATATACACAAGAGGGGGGGGGGGGTGAATTGTGTCTTTTCAAAATCTTTCACAATTCTACATTTTGATGTCAACTATAGATTATGAGGATAAATAGTGTTTATATTTTGTATGAAAGTATGAGCAGTAGATAAAACAGAAATACATAACATGACTATTTATAGTGGTTCGGGGCATAAAGATCCTCTAGTCCACTCCACCATTTACTCTCTTTGCGAGTTTGGTGAATCTTACTAGTCAGGTCCTCATATCATAAGACCAATCCACAACTAAGTGCAAACACTTAACACCTTTACAAATATAGCTTACAAACAGAGCCTTCTGGTTCTTTAACAGAGAACCGAATAACCACAACTTAGATCGAGAAGCTGATACTCCACCACAACTGAGTACGTGCAGTTGAAACTCTCAATAAAAAGATATTGATTAAAAAGGTTCCGGTTGAACTTCACAGTTGAAACAACAAATGGCAGTAGATGGATCTTCTTTTTCAGAAAATATTTTCTTTAAGAAAGAGCAGTTCCGAAGCGATTCAGTTGCAATAGATATTCAAATAAAAGCAACAACGATTAACAACAATAGACTTATATAATATCTTCAAAGTGTAGCTTCTTATATAGAAAACAGAGTCCGATCATTTGTTGTAGTAGATCTGTAAAAGATCTTTACAAGAATTCAGTTTCAATCGCGAATATGTGTTGCAATATATGGCTCAATATATCGCAACCTCTTTGAACAAATACAACGATAGAATAAATAAAGTAGAGAGTCTACTTTTCAATTCCAAATCCAAGAAAATCACCTGATAAATCGTGATAATTCAGATTCATAAGACAACTTAGAGTAGTCGTAACTTCCCTTAAGAATAGGAGAAAATTTCTCTACTTAATACGATTCATTGAATCAATCATAACGAGCTTTGAATCATTCAAAAACGAGCTTTAAATCGGTCTGATATTCCGCAAAGACCGTTGCACGAAACTCTGATAAAATCATAAATTCAAATCTTCGGTGTTGAAAAGTCAAATGTAAGGTTCCTTCACAAAATGAAAAAATACCAAACGTAAGGTTCAACTATGTAACGTTCATTCTCTAAACGTAGGGTTGACAGCGTAAGGTTGATCACAAAAGTAAGGTTGATGATCCATACGTTTTCTTCTGAAACATAGGGTTCCATACTTACATAGGGTTCTTTAACCATACTTTTTCTCTTTGTCAAATGTAAGGTTCCATACTTATGTAGGGTTCTTTATCCATACGTTTCTATCAACATAGGGTTGATTAACCATACACGCTGATCTTTCAACATAAGGTTTAATACAAACGTAGGGTTTATTCCTTATGTTACGTTCTTTAACATACGGTATGAACAGTGTTTCCAGAACATGCTTAAGAGCGTTTTGAACACTTTGATAATCAATAAGATTTATAGAGTATTGTTGAGACAATACAAGCCCAACAATCTCCCCCTTTTTGATGATCACAAAACCCATAAAATTAATAAAAAAATTTAGAATTTTGCAAACAATTAAAAGAAAATAATTCGAAATTCGATTTGATAGAATTATTTCAATAAAAAGAAATATTGTGTTTATCCAAATTTCTCCCCCTTTTTGTGAGGTCAAAAAGAAAGTATAGAAAAAGATTAAAACACATTTAATTTTGCACATATCAGTAAGTGAATGTTATAATAACCTATTTAAATAAATAAAACTGGATCTTTAGCTGGAGATATAAACATAAACAAATATGAAATAAAGCACACAAAAATTAAAATAAGGAAATTTTATTGATAAAAAATTGTATAAATACAAGAGCCAGTATGACTAGGAAATAAGTTTAGGCAACTGAAATGGTTAGGGTACAAAAGGTTGGGTAGGATTTGGCTCAGTTATGGTTCTACAGGATTTTGAGAAGCTTCAAACATGACTTTCAGCTCTACCATCTATAACTGCAACTTTCTCATAAGACTGTCAACCAACTACATAATCAAATCTCCAGAATCTTGATTAATATGAAAATTTTCAACAAGATTGACTTTCAAAAAGTCATGAATAATCTTCTCTTGCTGCATAAACTAGTCCAATTTTTCTGTTAATTTGTTCAGCAGAAATATGATACATGGTTCATTCTGAGTCAGTTGGTCAACAAGAAATTTCTGATTGTCTAACATAACTGACAGATGAGCACTATTGTACTAGTGATTTTGAAGACGATCATTCATGTCAGCCATAACAGTGGTTATTGCCTGAAATCTACGAATCAAATCTAGAGAGGCAGTAGGAGCAGAGATAGATGTACTAGTCTGACCGACACTACTCTTGATTGACTCAAACTGACTCCCCAAATACCACTTGATATCAGCAAAGTCTGACTTAGAAATAACTTCAGAATTAATCTTTCCAACTTCATTAAACATCTCTCTCTTGAAAGCATCAAATTCCTTTTTGAAAACAAAATTTTCTTTAAGATCCTGTAACTTTTTTCTTTCAATTTTGAGCTCCTGCCGAAGATCAATATTTTCTTCCTAAGATTCATTGAACTTTATCACAAGCTCTTCAACCTCATTAGTCAGGGAATCAAATGTCTCTTTATCTGGATGTTGTGACTGACCAACTGCCACAATTGCTAAAGATCTTGAAAGAGACTTTTCCACAGACTTCTCCACTGGTTTTTCAATTGACTTTTCACTTGAACAAGAGATACTGTCAAGAACTTCTATTTTTTCTTCAGTTACAGATTCATGTCTTTCATCCACATGATCAAAAACAAAGAAAACTAGATTCTCAACAATTTCAGTAGACACATTTTCTGATATGATCATCTGTTGCTCTTCCTGAATAACTGACTCTTCCTCCTGGACAACTGGTAAATCAACATTCTATAGATCTCAAATCTGGCTTTCAATCTATTGATCTTCCTCAAGAAAAGGCTCTTCTAAATTAACTGGCCTAGTATCCTCACCTGGACCCAACATTGGTTTTTCAGTAGGTGGATCTACTCTTTAACTTGGTTTTACAACCAATTATTTTAGCACAACTTCTTCTTCCTCTTCCTCTTCTTCTTCTTCAACAAATCTCAATATTATTTGGTTTTCTTTGGAAAGTCATTCACCTCGGGTTTCACTAATTCCTTAATTTCCAACACCACTTTGCTCCCCCTGAGCAAATGATCCTGATCTTTGTTGGTCATCTGCACCAACTGACATGAGTTTTCCTTTTACTGTACTCCAGTAAAAACCTAGCTTCCTCAAAGTTCCCGCATTGAGTACATTACTGTGATGAAATTTTATTCGAGAATATATTAAATGAGTCATACCTTTCCTAAATAGAATTCGAGAGATTATCCTTCCATAAAGATAAAAGGTCATCCTTGCATCTCGCTGACAATAGTATTGAATATATCTGAACATATACCTTGGAAAATTCAGCTTTATTTCACTCAAAAATAGAAACATGATATACATGTATGGATATAGAATCTTTTCCATTTCATCCATTCTTGGAGCAATTTTGGTTTGAATAAACTTAACCAAAATTTTCTGATCTATCTCAAGATATTTGAAAAACATCTTCCTAATGTTTGTTGAACCAAAAAGAAAATACATAATGTTTTCAGACTTATGATCCTTATCTCTGATAGACCGTAGATCGAAATGAAAAACCCCCTCATGAGAACAGTTCAAAATTTGGGAAATTTCAGAGGAAGAAACAAAAAAATACTTATCTTCTATTCTTGCGAAAACAGTATCTTCAGAATCACTGAAACTAAACTGCATGTTGTTATAGAAAAATTTTAGTTCTACCCCATAAAGAAACTCCGAGTTTGCTTCATTGAACACAGATTCCAAACCTTGAAATGCTAACGCCTATTTCAGAAGAAGATTCGTCTGGTAGATCCATTTGAAATATACCACTTTTCCTTGAAGAATATTTCTTCCAAAAACTCGATGATGCTTCAGATTGCTTGCTTCACCTTCTTCGGTTCTCTTGGTTTTCATCATTTCTGAAAAATGAAAGCTCTGAGGTTCTCAGGTTCTAAGGTTTCAAAAGAAAACAGAGGTAAATGAAGGTAGACGAAGTTAGAGGAAGGTAGACAAAGGGTTCAGTATTCGAAAAGGGTTTGAGAAAAAAAAAGGTTAGGTATTTGAAAGGTTTCTGACAGTACCTTGTTTCCCGTGTCATTACGTAAGATAATTATGAAATTTTTTGAAAACACGTGACATGAATAAATTTAATATAAAATAAATTAACTAAAATATATAGAAAAAAATAATATTAAAACAAACCAGATTTAAAGTAATCAGCAAATAATTTTAACATAAATAAATTAGAATAAATAAATAAATAGAATAAAGTAAAATAAAACAAAACTTTAAAAAGATAAAAATATTAACATTTATTTAAAAATTAAATAAACCTAACTCCCCCTTAATAAATCAAAACTTACAGTGGGAAGTGGTTTAGTGAAAATATCAGCTAGCTGATATTCAATATTTACAAATTCTAAAGATATATCTTTTTTAAGAACATGATCTCTTAGAAAATGATGCCTAATATCAATATGCTTAGTTCTTGAATGACTTATAAGATTTTTTGAAATATTTATAGCACTTGTATTATCACATAAAATAGGCGTACTATTAAAATTTAATCCAAAGTTTATTAGTGTGTTTTTTATCCACAACACTTGTGCACAATAACTTCCTACAGTTACATATTCTGCCTCGGCTATTGATAAAGAAACTGAGTGTTGTTTCTTACTTGACCATGATATTAAAGATTTTCCTAAAAAGTGACAGGTTCCTGAGGTACTTTTTCTATCTAATCCACAACCTCCAAAATCAGCACCTGAATATGATATTAAATTAAAATTAGAAGTTTTTGGATAAAGAAGATATTGAAAAAAAGTTCCTTTTAAATATCTAAAAATTCTTTTGACAACAATAAGATGAGATTCTTTGGGATTTATTTGAAATCTAGCATATAAAAATACAAAAAACATAATATCAGGTCTGCTAGCAGTAAGATATAACAAACTACCAATTATACCTCTATATAACTTGTTTTCCACTGGTTTTCCAACTTCATCCAAATCAAGTTTTATATTAGTACACATGAGAGTTTTATATGTCTTACTTTTCTCAAGACCAAACTTTTTCAATAAATCAATAATATGTTTACTTTGGTTTAAAACATTTCCATAATCTTTTTGATAAATTTAAAGTCCTAAAAAGAAGTTCAATTCTCCCATCATACTCATTTCAAATTCTTTTTTTATAAGTTTTGAAAAATCATTACAAAGTTTTTCATTAGTTGAACCAAAAATAATATCATCAACATAGATTTTAACTAATAATATATTAGAACAAATGGTTTTCTTAAAAAGAGTTGGATCTTCCAATCCAACAGTAAATCCATTTTTCAAAAAAAGAACTTAATCTTTTATACCAAGATCTAGGTGCTTGTTTAAGTCCATAAAGAGCTTTGGTAAGTTTAAAAACAAAATCTGGTTTTTGAGAATTTTCAAAACTAAGAGGTTGTTCAATATAAACTTCCTCCATTAAATAGAAATTTAAAAAGGAATATTTAACATTGATATGATATAATTTAAAGTTCATATGAGATACATAAGCTAAAAGGATTCTAATTGCTTCTAATATAGATACATGGGCAAAGGTTTCATCATAATCTATACATTATTCCTAATTATATCCTTTAGCTACTAATATAGCTTTGTTTCTAGTTATAATCCCTTGATCATCTTGTTTATTTCTAAAGACCCACTTAGTTCCTATAACCGGATAATTTGATGGTCTTTCAACTAATTCCCAAACTTCATTCCTTTTGAATTGGTTTATCTCATCTTGCATTGCTAACATCCAACTCTCATATCCAAATCTTCTTCAAAAGATTTAGGTTTTAGTTGAGATATAAAGGTAGAGAATTCAACTAGGTTTCCTGCATTTCTTCTAGTTCTTATTCCTATGTCTAGGTCTTCTATAACAGTTTCTAAAGGATGACTCTTTAGGGTTCTTGAATTTCAAGGTTAAACATTTTTAGGTTCATCAGTATCATGTTCTTTTGAACTGGACTGAATTTTATTTATGTTATTTTCAAAATCATTTTTCAGGTTTTCAAGTCTCATGTTGTCAGAAGAGTCAGTAATTTCATCAGTTTGATCTTTTTCTTTAATAAAAGGGCCAGTTTCATCAAAATTCACATGAATTTATTCTTCAACAATTCTTGACTTTTTATTAAAAACTCTATAGGATTTAGAGGTAGCAGAATATCCTAAAAATATTCCTTTATCATCTTTTGGATTGAACTTACCAAGATTATTCTTGGTGTTCAAGATATACACCTTGAATCCAAAAACTTTAAAGTAATTTACTTTAGGCTTTCTATTATTACAAATTTCATAAGGTTTCTTTTTGAAAATAGGTTGAATTACAACTCTATTCATGATATAGCAGGGTGTGCTTACAGCTTCTGCCCATAAGTAGGTAGGTAGACTGTATTCATTCAACATAGTCCTAGCCATTTCTTTTCAACAATTCCATTTTTTTGAGGTGTTATTGCTGTAGAGAAGGTGTGTTTAATACCTATATTTGAACAAAAGGAATTGAATTCCTGTCTCTCAAATTCTCCACCATGATCACTTCTCAATGAAATTATTTTAAAACCTTTTTCATTTTGAACAATTTTACAAAAACTTTCAAAAACAGTAAAAGCTTCACTTTTGAGTTTTAAAAAATAGATCCAAGTAAATCTAGAATAATCATCAACTAAAACATATACATAAAAATTTTCAGCCAATATAACGACCCATACTTTACATAAATTGTTAATACTTCAAAATTGAAGCACACTTATTACAACATATGACAAAACCACAAAGGACTATATAGGTATAATGTCTTTAAAAACTGGGAAACATAAACAACCGGTTCATAAATCTTCTACAGTGTCTCCCATTTATTTCATCATATCTAGGGTCCCTTTTAGCATATTCTACTTAATATCCATCTTCCTGACCTGGGGAAAAGAAAACATACAAAAAAGGGTGAGCTCAAATGCTCAGCAAGGGCAAATAAAGGAAATAAAAATCATATCATATCTTCTTGAAAATCATAACCTGCAAAAGAGATCATAATATCTTAACATGGAATAATTCATAGAAGTGAAAATGAGATCCCAATAATCATAACATAAAACTTGAAACTTTGTGGCATGCACACATAATCATGGAAAATCATTTCTTGTTAGTCATGACTCATTGCCAAGACTATCTTAGCGGACAAAGTCCATTTCTGAACCGAGTTCACTCCTCGTTTCAGTCCTGTATCACTGAACCGAAATAACCTTCCGTTCCAGCCATGTCTATTTCATGAGATATAAATCTTTACCCAATGCATTGGAGGGAGATATAGGTCCCACCCATCTTATAATGAATCCTTTCTTATGTGTGCCACATAATCATAAATCATACATCATCGCATAACACATATAACAAAAATGGGATTCTTGAAACATCATGACATCATAAAACAAATCATATAAGGTAAATGACTTCATAAAAATAATTCCCTCAAAAAATAATCAAATCAATGTAATAATAGGGATAAAAACAGAACCCTATATTATCTTAGATGGAAAATAATTTTGATAAAATATTTGAACTCCATTCTTGAGGAAAATATCCTTTCTACTTCAAAAACACTTTTCTTTTCTTAACATGTCATACAATTATAAACTAAAAGAAGTTGATTAAAAATAAACTTGAAAACTTGTAAAGGATTCTTCTTAGAAATAATGTTTTAAAAATCCATTAATGCCGTATAAGTTAAAAAAAACATTCTTCGTACTTTTGTCGGAAAAGTCAAAAAGTACCTCGTACGAAAAACGACAAAAGATTCCTTTCATATTCTTTACTAAAAACTCACCGAAGGGTAAAATTGGATTTAAACAATTTTAGGAGAATGGAAATAATATTACATATTTAGGAATCATGTATGTGGATGATAAAATACACCCCAGTAAATACTAAATTATAAACAATCTCGGATAAAAATGAGATTGTGATATTTCCCTTACCTTAGGTCTAATTTGCTTTTTACGTGTCCGAAGCTCCTGTATAATGGTTTAAATAATGTTATTGAATTATTCAAGAATCATACATATTGATATTATATCATATATGGTCATATTCTTAGCTTTTTATTAGTAATATTTCATTGTTACTTGTTACTCAGGTCTTTATTGCCTTTTGTTCTTATGCGTGTTTTGCCGAATAAATTCTTATTCTTCTTTTAAGGTTATAGATACCTTATATCCAGAATGGTATTAGTGTAACATATATCATATTTATTTATTCAATTCATTTATATAATTACTATGTAATGATGATCATGTAGAACGAGTCGCATCACATCGTGGAGACGGTATTCCGTACGTACGCACGAGCGATGATATTGTTCCCATGATCGTGGAATTGTATTTAAGTGTATTTATACTATTTCAGTATCAATATCACTTTATAATAATCATATATAGTTACTCATTACACCATTATACCCATCCTTTTAAGGTTATGGTGGAAAATAGATTACACCACGGCGTGGAGACGGTATTCCGTACGTACGCACGCGTGGTGATTTCATTTTTCCGTAGGATGGATAGAAGGTGAATTAGGGTTGTTTCATATTTATAATAACATATCAGTATGTAAGTAATACTGATGTTATTACTTTATCCTAAAACAACTAAATAAGAAGAAGTTGAAGAAGAAAGAAATTGAAAAGATCGGTAATGGATATTACCTCTTCTTTGAAACGCCTCTTTGAATCCTCCACTTAGGGAACTAAGATTGGTCTTTGAAGAAGACCAGGACCTCTAGTATTATTCTAGGGAAGTGGAGAAGGGATTTTGGCAGGGTTTGGCCGAGCTTGAGTGCTCAAATTGGTGTGAGGAGGAGGGGGAGGAGGTGCCCTTTTATAACTGAGGAGAGGGGCACCTTAGGAATATCTCAAAATATTATTTTATATTAAAGTCAAAATCGGTTTATAATGGTTCCAAAGGGTCTTATTTCAAAGGTAAAGTGGGGATGGGTAGAAATACTATCAACCAATCGGATTTATAAAAGTTTAGGTTATTATTTTAACCTTATCAATTAGATTTAACTCTAAGTTAAATAATTTAACTTTTACCGTGACTTTTTGTTTTCTTACACTATATGGTTAATACACTTACTATAACATGCCAAAAGAACCCCAAGTTGTTTATTATTAATATATATATCCTTATCTAAGTCATTTGGCCGAACCTTAGATTTTTAGGAATAAAATAACAATTAATAATATAATATTTGATTTAAAAACTATTTTGTGTCAATTTTGACACTATTTGATATATGATTTTTGTGAAAGTCATAACAGAATTATATGTTCGAACCAAGTTGATTAAATCAACACTAATATATCATAGTAACCTAGAAAATTAGTGTAATTCATAAAAAGTCTCAAATTACATTTATTTGAGCATTTATAACATCAATTATGTTAACATTTCCTTAAAAGGGTAATTACTGCATCATCGTTGTGTCATAAATAAATTAATTTATTTAAAGTCTAAAAATTATAAATAAAATATCATTATGTAGGAAATATTTTTATCTTTCTAATGAATATTTATAGTCGAATTTATCTTTTGTATAAACCCATATTAAAAATGTTTTAGTTATTAAACTTTGATTTTAACTATTTTAACTATTCATTAAATAAAATAATATTAAATGTCATAATCTAATCCAAGTGGACCTAAATGGTCATATTATATTCATAAGGTTGTTTTTGGTCGAATTAAACTTATCCAATAGAATTAGGATATATGTTAGGGTAATAGTAATATCATATTTACTCTTAGTTACCCTATTTACTATTAACCGCGGTAAAAAAAAGTAAAAAGTTACTATTCACCAAAAAATTATTTTTATCTCATTGAACCACATTTTACTTACTGATATCAACCGTGTCTCTCGGATTTTCGAAATTCCATTCACAGAAGCGGTAAAATTAAGTTTTATGCAAAATTCAGTTTTTAACCTACCACTTAGTGGTTTCACTATTCATCAAAAATTGAAAGTTTTCAGACAAATACCAAAATTTCACCCTAGGCTAATTTCGGTATTCCGAATCCAAAAATGAAGTCCATTTTGAAAAATAAAATTTATAAAATTTCAAAAAGTGGTTATTACTATTCATAACGGCTAGTTTTAATAATATTTTAATAGCATATCGTTGTTTAGTGAAACTCGGTATTGCGTACAACGCAAGCTATCAAGGAAGGTCGCGATTGCATGTAAAGTATGTCAAGCTAGTGTGTAGTGAAAGATTCCTTTGATGATATATATATAACATAAAAACAAAATATTACTCATAAAAATCTCGGGTGTTACATTCTACCCCCCTTAAAAAGAATTTCGCCCTCGAAATTCGTCACTTTGTAACAAACAGATGAGGATACTTCTCCCTCATCATATCCTCAAGCTCCCATGTAGCTTCTTCAAGTTGGTGGTTCCTCCATAAAACTTTCACCAATTGAGTGGTCTTGTTTCATAGGAATTTTTCGCTACGATCCAGAATCTCTATCGGTTGTTCTTCATAAGAAAGATCTTGCTCCAGCGGTACAACTTCTGAGCTGAGTACATGTGAAGGATCAGGTATGTAATTTCTCAGGAGAGATACATGGAACACATCGTGAACTTGAGAGAGATTCGGTGGAAGCGCCAATCGGTAAGCTACCTTTCCAACACGATCCAGTATTTCGAAAGGACCAATATATCTAGGGCTCAACTTCCCCTTCTTTCCAAATCTCATAACCCTATTCCAGGGAGATATTCGTAAGAACACTTTATCACGCACTTCAAACTCTAGGTCTTTTCTTCGGTTGTCGGCATAACTTTTCTGTCGACTCTGAGCTACTCTTATGTGTTGTTGAATAGATCTGACCTTTTCTGCCATTTCATCAACGAGATCAGGTCCTAATAGCTTTCTTTCCCCAACTTCATCCCAGCAAGTTGGAGTCCTACATTTCTTTCCATAGAGAGCTTCATAAGGAGCCATCTGAATACTGGAGTGAAAGCTATTATTATAAGAAAATTCCACCAAAGGTAGGTGTTGATCCCAACCTCCTTTGGAATCCATAGAGCAAGCTCTCAACATATCTTCTAGGGTTTGAATTGTTCTCTCAGACTGACCATCTGTCTGGGGATGATAAGCGGTGCTGAAACTCAACTTTGTATCCAGAGTATACTGAAGACTTTGCCAGAACTTCGAGGTAAATCTCGGATCCCGATCAGATATAATAGAAAGTGGTACTCCATGAAATCTTACCACTTCCTTTACATATATCTTGGCAAGCTGATCTAGAGATAAATCCTCTCTAATAGCAATGAAGTGTGCAGACTTTGTAAGATGATCAACTATGACCCAGATAGAATTATTGCATTTGGATGTTTTTGGAAGTCCTGTGACAAAGTCCATAGTGATGTTTTCCCATTTCCATTCGGGTATGGGTAATGGTTGTAACATCCCCTTAGACTTCTGTCTCTCAGCTTTAACTTGTTGACAAACCAAGCATCGAGAGACATATTCAGCAACATCTCTTTTCATGCCATCCCACCAGAAGTACTCTTTTAGGTCCCTATACATCTTCGTGCTTCCAGGATGAATAGAGAATGAAGAACTATGATTCTCATCCAGCATCTCCTTCTTTAACTCGGGGATGGGAGGAACACAAACCCGATTCCTGAACTTTATTATCCCATCACAATCAAGGTTGAACTCAGGAACATTTCTCACCTTCTTTTGTAACTCGACATCTTCTTTCTGTGCCTCTTTAATCTTCATATGTATAGATGGTTGAACATTCATTTGAGAAAGATAATATTTTCCCCTTCCATTATAATTCCAAGATCCATCCTTTGTAAATCCATAAATATTGGATCTTTTGTGATCCTCATCATGGATAAACTAGCATGGTCTTGTCGACTTAATGCATCTGCCACCTTGTTTGCTTTCCTAGGGTGGTAATGGATTGAGCAGTCATAATCCTTAATCAGCTCCAACCATCTTCTTTGACGCATATTCAGCTCCTTTTGTGTTAAAATATACTTTAAACTTTTATGATCAGTATAAATATCACACCTTTCACCATAAAGGTAATGCCTCCAAATCTTTAATACAAAGATTACCGCAGCTAACTCCAAATCATGTGTTGGGTAATTTTGCTCATGGATTTTCAACTGTCGTGAGGCATAAGCTATCACTATATCATTTTTCATAAGAACACACCCCAATCCCTTCTTGGATGCATCACTGTAGATCACAAACCTTTCTCCACTACAAGGCAATGTGAGTACAGGTGCACTGGATAACCTTCTTTTCAACTCCTTGAAATTCTCTTCACATTCTTCCGTCCAGACAAACTTAACTCCTTTCCGAGTCAACTTGGTGAGTGGATTAGATAATCGTGAAAAATCTTTCACAAAACGTCGATAATATCCATCCAAACCAAGAAAAATTCGGATCTCAGTTACTGTTGTTGGTCTCGACCATCTTTCGATAACCTATGTTTTTGCTGGATCCACAGATATCCCCTCTTTTGAGATTATGTGACCAAAAAATGCAACTTTTTGAAGCCAAAATTCACACTTGGTAAATTTGGCATAAAGCTTCTCCTTTCTCAGGGTCTTCAATATAATTCTCAAGTGATCTTCATGCTCTTCCTTGCTCTTTGAATAGACAAGAATATCGTCTATAAAGACTACCACAAATTGATCAAGATAGTCTCTAAAGACTCTATTCATTAGATCCATGAAGATAGCAGGGGCATTAGTAAGACCAAATGGCATCACTATAAATTCATAGTGTCCATACCTTGTACGGAAAGCCGTCTTTGGTATATCCTCCCTTTTGACCCTTAATTGATGATACCCTGAACGAAGATCAATCTCGAAAAAGTATTGAGCTCCGCGTAGTTGGTCAAATAGGTCATCAATGCGCGGGAGAGGATATTTGTTCTTGATAGTAATCTTGTTAAGTTCTCTATAATCAATGCAGAGTCTCATTGATCCATCTTTCTTCTTAACAAATAGAACAGGTGCTCCCCAAGGTGACGCACTAGGGCGTATGAATCCTTTATCAAGATTCTCTTGGAGTTGCTTCTTCAATTCCTGCAACTCAATTGGGGCCATTCTATAAGGTGTCTTTGAAATAGGCAAAGCACCCGGTATGAGTTCTATTGAAAACTCAACTTCACGATTTGGTGGAAGACCCGGTAATTCCTCCGGAAAGACATCATAAAACTCCCGTACAATGGGCATATTCTTAATCGTGAGTTTCTCACCAACCATTTGAGATAAATAACCTTCATTTAGTGGAATCAAGACCCATAAGATAGAAGAAATTTCCACTGGAAGGTTATGTTCATCCTTGCATTGATAGACGATCATAGATTGATCTGGAATATGAAATGTGACTTCCCTTCTTTGGAAATTGATATGAGCTCCATATAAAGATATCCAATCCATGCCAAGAATCACATCAAATTCCACTATAGGAAGGATCACAAGATTTGTAGGAAGCACTTTCCCACAAACGTCAATTGGAGAAGAATTATAAACTTTTGATGCGATTGATGTGCCATTAGGTGTTGTCACAGCTAACTCAACATCTAATTGTTGAGGTAATACGGTGATACCCTTAGAAAATTCTTCAGAAATAAAAGAGTGGGTGGATCCAGAATCAAATAAAACATTTGCTACTTTAGAGTGGATGGTAAGTGTACCTTTCACCACTTCGTTATCGTACTCCACATCGCTGATAGAAATTGCATGTGACTTTCCTTTGTCTTTAGCCTTAAGAGTTTTTTGACGTCGACCATCATCATCAACCCTTGGATTTGGGCATTGATTGGCATAATGCCCCATCTCCTTGCACTTGAAACATTGAAGTGTAGTAGGTTCATTATGTGTATCCCTTCCTTTGTTTGCATCATTAGACATCTTCTTCCCATTATCGCGGCATTCAAATGCCCGATGACCTTCCTTTCCATATTTGAAACATTTACTTGTCCCTTTAAGACAACTCCCTCCATGTTTCTTTCCACACTTTGAGCATAAGGGAAAGCTCATCTTCTTTTCAGTGTGCTCTTTAGATTTTCCTTTGAATTCCATTTTCCTCTTCTTATCAAACCCATATGACTGATGGGTTACTCCAATCTCTATCTCGACTTTGAGAGCACATCGAACGATTTCCTCGTAGCTATTGAAGTCCCTTATGGCTAACGCCCTTCGAAGACTTGGTTTTAAGCCACTAAAGAATCGATCGATCTTACTCTTAGGTTGGATAATAATACCAGAAGCGTACCTTGCAAGTCTTGTAAAATTTGCTTCATAGGTACCAACAGATTCATCATCCCTTTGCTTCAGTTCAAGAAACTCTTTATCCATCTTTGTTCGGAGAATACGAGGGAAGTACTTATTGAAAAATAAGTTCTTGAACTCGTCCCATTCCATGGACTCAATTTCATCCCTTTGCCTCGTATTCTTAATAAGATTCCACCATTGATCAGCATCTCCTTCCAAACGATACACTGCTAGGATGACTTTATCATGTTCAGAACATTGAAGAACTGAAAATATCTTTTCAGTAGTACTAATCCATTGTTCAGCAACTAATGGATCAGTAGACCCGCTGAAAGAAGGTGGACGCTGCCTCATGAAGGATTCAACAGAATGTTGCTCCTTCCTTTTCTCGTTTGGAAGTCCTGCATGATTCATAGCTTGAGAAAGTTGTGTGAGCATGGCTACAAGATTTTTGCATTCCAGCTCCCATATCATTTGGTTTCTCAGGGGGACAATCATTACATTGCCCGTCGCATTCCGCATTAACACGGTTCCTTCGGGTTCCAACCACTGAATAAAACCAAGAAGAATAGTGTGATCAATACTAATTATAATAGGAAAACCACATAATTCAAGAATAAAATTTTCACACTTAAGGTCTTATCCTAGGTTATTCATGGAAATTTCTAAAACACTAAGATTGTGTTCTATGCTTAGACTTATCCTTAGGGTTCTTACTAAGGCTTTCACATCCTAGTTTCCAAAGGTTGACTATACCTTTCCTCTGATACCAACTATAGCGGTCTGGAATTACTTCCAGTGGACTAAAATTGATACCTATCAGGGCACTCCATGGGCGGCTACACCCCCTAGGCGGGACACACCACCATCCCCAGTGGCAGCCATTTCCTCATGAAGCCCTTGGGCGGAGATCCATGCTTCGTCCAACGCTCACATGTGAGAGTTCCCAAGGATCAGATACATTCCTACCTCCTTTTCCTCTGATAACAACTATAACGACCCATACTTTACATACATTGTTAATAATTCAAAATTGAAGCACACTTATTACAACATATGACAAAACCACAAAGGACCGTATAGTTATAGTGTCTTTAGAAACTGGGAAACATAAACAACTGGTTCATAAATCTTCTACAGTGTCTCCCATTTATTTCATCATATCTAGGGTCCCTTTTAGCATATTCTACTTAATATCCATCTTCCTGACCTGGGGAAAAGAAAACATACAAAAAAGGGTGAGCTCAAATGCTCAGCAAGGGCAAATAAAGGAAATAAAAATCATATCATATCTTCTTGAAAATCATAACCTGCAAAAGAGATCATAATATCTTAACATGGAATAATTCATAGAAGTGAAAATGAGATCCCCATAATCATAACATAAAACTTGAAACTTTGTGGCATGTACACATAATCATGGAAAATCATTTCTTGTTAGTCATGACTTATTACCAAGACTATCTTAGCGGACAAAGTCCATTTCTGAACCGAGTTCACTCCTCGTTTCAGTCCTGTATCACTGAAACGAAATAACCTTCCGTTCCAGCCATGTCTATCTCATGAGATATAAATCTTTACCCAATGCATTGGAGGGAGATATAGGTCCCACCCATCTTATAATGAATCCTTTCTTATGTGTGCTACATAATCATAAATCATACATCATCGCATAACACATATAAAAAAAATGGGATTCTTGAAACATCATGACATCATAAAACAAATCATATAAGGTAAATGAATTCATAAAAATAATTCCCTCAAAACATAATCAAATCAATGTAATAATAGGGATAAAAACAGAACCCTATATTATCTTAGATGGAAAATAATTTTGATAAAACATTTGAACTCCATTCTTGAGGAAAATATCCTTTCTACTTCAAAAACACCTTTCTTTTCTTAACATGTCATACAATTATAAACTAAAAGAATTTGATTAAAAATAAACCTGAAAACTTGTAAAGGATTCTTCTTAGAAATAATGTTTTAAAAATCCATTCATGCCGTATAAGTTAAAAAAAACATTCTTCGTACTTTTGTCGGAAAAGTCAAAAAGTACCGCGTACGAAAAACGACAAAAGATTCCTTTCATATTCTTTACTAAAAAATCACCGAAGGGTAAAATTGGATTTAAACAATTTTAGGAGAATGGAAATAATATTACATATTTAGGAAGCATGGATATGGATGATAAAATACACCCCAGTAAATACTAAATTATAAACAATCTCGGATAAAAATGAGATTGTGATATTTCCCTTACCTTAGGTACGATTTGCTTTGTACGTGTCCGAAGCTCCTGTATAATGGTTTAAATAATGTTATTGACTTATTCCAGAATCATAAATATTGATATGATATCATATATGGTCATATTCTTAGTTTTTTATTAGTAATATTTCATTGTTACTTGTTACTCAGGTCTTTATTTCCTTTTGTTCTTATGCGTGTTTTGCCGAATAAATTCTTATTCTTCTTTTAATGTTATAGATACCTTATATACAGAATGGTATTAGTGTAACATATATCATATTTATTCATTCAATTCATTTATATAATTACTATGTAATGATGATCATGTAGAACGAGTCGCATCACATCGTGGAGACGGTATTCCGTACGTACGCACGAGCGATGATATTGTTACCATGATCGTGGAATTGTATTTAAGTGTATTTATACTATTTCAGTATCAATATCACTTTATAATAATCATATATAGTTACTCATTACACCATTATACCCATCCTTGTAAGGTGATGGTGGAAAATAGATTACACCACGGCGTGGAGACGGTATTCCGTACGTACGCACGCGCGGTGATTTCATTTTTCCGTAGGATGGATAGAAGGTGAATTAGGGTTGTTTCATATTTATAATAACATATAAGTATGTAAGTAATACTGATTTTATCACTTTATCCTGAAACAACTAAAGAAGAAGAATTTGAAGAAGAAAGAAATTGAAAAGATCGGTAATGGATATTACCTCTTCTTTGAAATGCCTCTGTGAATCCTCCACTTAGGGAACTAAGATTGGTCTTTGAAGAAGACCAGGACCTCTAGGATTATTCTAGGGAAGTGGAGAAGGGATTTTGGCAGGGGTTGGCCGAGCTTGAGTGCTCAAATTGGTGTGAGGAGGAGGGGGAGGAGGTGCCCTTTTATAAGGGAGGAGAGGGGCACCTTAGGAATATCTCAAAATATTATTTTATATTAAAGTCAAAATCGGTTTATAATGGTTCCAAAGGGTCTTATTTCGAAGGTAAAGTGGGGATGGGTCGAAATCCTATCAACCAATAGGATTTATACAGGTTTAGGTTATTATTTTAACCTTATCAATTAGATTTAACTCTAAGTTAAATAATTTAACTTTTACCGTGACTTTTTGTTTTCTTACACTATATGGTTAATACACTTACTATAACATGCCAAACGAACCCCAAATTGTTTATTATTAATATATATATATCCTTATCTAAGTCATTTGGCCGAACCTTAGATTTTTAGGAATAAAATAACAATTAATAATATAATATTTTATTTAAAAACTATTTTGTGTCAATTTTGACACTATTTGATATATGATTTTTGTGAAAGTCATAATAGAATTATATGTTCGAACCAAGTTGATTAAATCAACACTAATATATCATAGTAACCTAGAAAATTAGTGGAATTCATAAAAAGTCTCAAATTACATTTATTTGAGCATTTATAACATCAATTATGTTAACATTTCCTTAAAAGGGTAATTACTGCATCATCTTTGTGTCATAAATAAATTAATTTATTTAAAGTCTAAAAATTATAAATAAAATATCATTATGTAAGAAATCTTTTTATCTTTATAATGAATATTTATAGTCGAATTTATCTTATGTATAACCCCATATTAAAAATGTTTTAGTTATTAAAATTTGATTTTAACTATTTTAACTATTCATTAAATAAAATAATATTAAATGTCATAATCTAATCCAAGTGGACCTAAATGGTCATATTATATTCATAAGGTTGTTTTTGGTCGAATTACACTTATCCAATAGAATTAGGACATGTGTTAGGGTAATAGTAATATCATATTTACCCTTAGTTACCCTATTTACTATTAACCGCGGTAAAAAAATTAAAAAGTTACTATTCACCAAAAAATTATTTTTATCTCATTGAACCACATTTTACTTACTGATATCAACCGTGTCTGTCGGATTTTCGAAATTCCATTCACAGAAGCGGTAAAATTAAGTTTTATGCAAAATTAAGTTTTATGCAAAATTCAGTTTTCAACCTACCACTTAGTGGTTTCACTATTCATCAAAAATTGAAAGTTTTCAGAAAAATACAAAAATTTCACCCTAGGATAATTTCGGTATTCCGAATCCAAAAATGAAGTCCATTTTGAAAAATAAAATTTATAAAATTTCAAAAAGTGGTTATTAATATTCATAACGGCTATTTTTAATAATATTTTAATAGCATATCGTTGTTTAGTGAAACTCGGTATTGCGTACAACGCAAGATATCGAGGAAGGTCGCGATTGCGTGTAAAGTAAGTCAAGCTAGTGTGTAGTGAAAGATTCCTTTGATGATATATATATAACATAAAAACAAAATATTACTCATAAAAATCTCGGGTGTTACAGCCAAACCTTCTACTCTTGATGGTATAAACAGATCCATGTGGATAAGTTCTAAAGGTTTTGATGTAGCAATTTTGTTAATAGATTTGAAGGAAGATTTGTGTTGCTTTCCAATTTGGCATGCATCACAAAATCTATCACCATCAAATTTAAGACTAGGTAAATCAGAAACTAACTATTTCTTAGGTAATTTATGTAAAGCATAAATATTACCATGACCGAGTCTCCTATGCCAGATCCAAGACTCATTTATCTTAGCTGCTAAACAATTCACTTTCTGTTCACACAAGGAATTTAAATCCAAAGTATAAACATTATCAGTTCTAGGTGATCTAAACTTAAGAAACTTATCTTTAAACACATAACATGAATTATTAGAAAAATCAACATAATATCCATCATCACAGAGTTGAGAGATACTTATCAGGTTGTGCTTCAGCCCTTGTACATATAATACTTTGTTGATTGAGACAGTTTTTGGATCTCCAATAGTTCTAAATCCAATTATCTTTCCTTTGGAATTATCACCAGAGGTGACTAGACCTCCATCTATTTGAGTTAGTGTATTGAAGTTTGATGAGTTTCCACTCATATGCCTAAAGCAACCACTGTCTATATACCATATATCTTTTCTTTTTTCTGTGACCTATTTCCTGTAAAGGCAATTTAAACAAAAGTTTGTTTTGATACCCATATCCTCTTAGATCTAGTAGTGTTAGCTAGCAGAGATCTGGGAATCCAGATCTGCTTTGTTTTTCCATAACTCATATCATTTTCTTTAGATAATTTTTTTGAAATAAAATCCTTTTTAATTCCACTTATTTGAGGATTTCTTAAATAATAGTTTTTTTATATGTTCTTCTTTTCTACAAAAATGAAAAGTAACAATTTTTAAGTTGAGAAAAAAATAATTCTTATATAGTTTATATTTTTCATCCTTACTTCCTATACCAAATATTTTCTTTTTAATGACATTTTTAGCAAGAGTTTCATTCAGAATATTTTATACTTTTGTAAAGAATAGAGAAACACTTTTATAATTTTATACTTCATCTTTTAATTATTTAATATTATTTTCATGATCAACACAGTTTGTGGTAGATGAGTTAAATTTTTCAATTAACTAATGATGTTGTTTAAGTAAGGTATCTCTTTCTCCTAATATAGCATTGTGAACATTCTTTAAATATTTTTGTTTCTTTAATAAGGATTCATATTTTTCTTTTAGCATTGTGCAGTAGGTAGCCAATTTATTATTTGAATAATTTAAATCAGAATCAGAATTAGAATTAGATGAATAATAGGTTTGTACCTTATCTTCTTCTATCATGAAGCACATATTTACTTTCAAATTTGATTCTTCCTTTTTTGAATCAGATTTTGATGAGCTGCTGGAGTCTTCAAAAACAATCCAAGTAGCCTTCATTTCTCTTTTTCTTTTTTGTTTATAATCAACATTTTTCTGATATGTCTTTTTTGTCTTTTTTCTTTTCACCTTTTATCTGAGGGAAATCAGGTATTATATGACCTAATTTCTTACATTCATAGCATCTGACTTCTCTTGAGTCTTTATCATCCCTTTTGAAGGGTTTTCTGAATCATATTTTCTTCTTATAAAACTTGATAAACTTTCTGGCTAATTGAGCCAGTTCCATTTCAAAATCAGATGTATCTGAATTCTTTTCTTCTCTGACTTCTTTTTTTATTCTTTTTCTTTGATTTTGAGATGTTACCTTTAGATCAGTATTATCCATTTTTACTAATACTTTATGATATACAACTTCATCTTGAATTTTAGCTTCATACATCATCAGTGTCCCAATTAATTTTCTCATTGTCAGATTTTTGATAGGTGATGATTTTCAAATTGCAGCTGATATACCATTCCATTTAGTAGGTAGTACTTTTAGTACTTTCAAATCTTGATCTTCTTGTTTTATAGGATCACCTAAGTCCATAATATTATTGATAATCTCCGTAATCCTTCCATTCATTTGAGTGATACTCTCTCTATCAAACATTCTAAAAGTATCAAATTTTAGCTTTGCTGTTGCATACCTCATTTGTCTCACATTTTCTATTCCTTTATAGACAACTACAATGGTTTTCCATATTTCGTAAGCAATAGGACATTATGAGACATGATTGAATTCATTTGGTCCAAGACCATAGATAATAGCATTCATAGATTTAGATTTCATGTCATACTCAACCTCTGCAGCACCAGTACAAGTTGCAGGATTTTCAGGAATTATATAAGGAGTAATGATCTTTGAGTAGACTTTAAATACAATATTCTTCAAATAGATAATCATCCATGATTTCCAACATTCATAATTTTTACTATTGAAATAAGGATCACGAACCATTGACATTACTTCTCTTTGATTAGTCATTTCCATCTTTGTATATACCTTATACTTTTAGCTTGTTATATATTTTTCCAAAATCTCTCCTCTTATTCCAATTGTTAGGTCAGAATATAAAAATATACACAAGATGGGGGTGAATTATGTCTTTTCAAAATCTTTCACAATTCTGCCTTTTGATGTCAACTATAGATTATATGGATAATCAATGTTTATCTTATATATGAAAGTATGAGCAGTGGATAAAAAATAAATATAGAACATGACTATTTATAGTGGTTTGGGACATAAAGACCCCCTAGTTCACTCCACAATTTACTCTCTCTATGAGTTTGGTGAATTTCACTAGTCAGGTCCTCATATCATAAGACAACCCACAATTGAGTGCAGGTAGTTGGAACCTTTACAAATAAGGCTTAAAAACAGAGCCTTTTGGTTCTTTAACAGAGAACTGAATAACCACAGCTTAGATCGAGAAGCTGATACTCCACCACAACTGAGTACGAGCAGTTGAAACTCTCAATAAAAAGATATTGATTAAAAATGTTCTAATTGAACTTCACAGTTGAAACAACAAATAAAAGTAGATGGATATTCTTATTTAGAAAATAGTTTCTTTAAGAAAGAGTAGTTCTAAAGTGATTCGGTTTCAATAGATCTTCAAATAAAAGCAACAACAATTAACAGTATCAGACTTATAGGAAATATGATATTAAAAACATGTATATCTCTAAAATGTAGCTTCTTCTATAGAAAATGGAGTTCGATCATTTGTTGCAGTAGATATGTAAAATATCTTTACAAGAATTCAGTTTCAATCACAAATACGTGTCACAATATATAGATCAATATATCACAGCCTCTTTGAATCATAAACTCACCGATATTCTAACAAATACAGTGATAGAATAAATAAAGTAGAGAGCCTACTTTTCAATTCCAAATCCAAGAAAATTACCTGATAAATCATAACAATTCAAATTAATAAGACAACTCAGAGTATTCCTAACTTCCATTAATAATAGGAGAAAATTTCTCTAATTAATATGATTATTTGAATCAATCATAATGAGCTTTGAATCATCCGAAAGTGATCTTTAAATCAGCTTGATATTTTGCAAATACAGTTTCAAGAAACTCCGATAAAATTGTAAATTCAAATCTCCAGTGTTGAAAATTCAAATGTAAGGTTCCTTCACAAAATGAAAAAAATACCAAATTTAGGGTTCAACTATGTAGCATTCATTCTCCGAATGTAGGGTTTACAATGTAAGGTTGATCACAAAAGTAAGGTTGATGATCCACACATTTTCTTCTCAAATGTAGGGTTCCATACTTACATAGAGTTATTTAACCACACCTTTTCTCTTTGTCAAATGTCAGGTTCCATACTTACGTAGGGTTCTTTATCTATACGTTCTGTCAATATAGGGTTGATTAACCATACATGATGATCTTTTAACATAAGGTTTAATAAAAATGTAGGTTTTGTTTATTATGTTACATTCTTTAACGTACAATATGAACAATGTTTCCAGAACATTCTTAAGATAATTTCAAACACTTTAACGAATATTAAACAAAAATAATAAGCTTGAACATAATTACAAAATAAGGATTATAAAGAATATTAATTTCCTGAAATACACTTAAAGTAATATCATTAGTAAAACAACCAAGGGTATTTGTGAGCATCAAAATCAATAAGATTTATAGAGTATTGTTGAGACAATACATGCCCAAAAAAATCATGATACTATCCTCAATAATGATGTTTGAAACATTGAAGATCAGAACAAGAATCATCTGATTTAAATCCTTTTACTATATGTGACAAAGGGAATAAAAATTAAAAAACTTCCCTTAAGCTATCACATAACTACCATATTTTACAAAGGAAATGAACCTTACGAAGTTCCTAAAACAACCTTATGAAGTTTTATTTTAACCTTACAAAGTTTCCATCAAACTTACGAAGTTTTCCTTTTCTATAAAATGAACCTTAAATTCACAGGGTAACTTCCATGCCTTTGCCGCAAAATCACCCTTATGGTTTTCCAGAATGACTCTTAGGATTCACAGTGAATTCCTTCCGAGACTTAAACAAATTTCTCCTCCTTACTACCCTGGTGACCCCTATAGAAACCTAACCATCCTTACAATATGCCAACGATCCATATAGAAAATAGATAATCCTTATAAAAGGGACTTGACCAATTTTTATATATCTCCTCAAAACTATATTTCTCCATATATATTCAAAAATATATCTCAGCTTCCAAAATACCTTCTAGACTTATAATTTACTTCAGAATCATCCACAACCTTTAACTTGAACTTCCAAACTTCTTCAAATTCATTCAAAACCACATGTATCAAGAATAAACATCTTCACATCATCATCACAATGTATGAATAATTTGATCAACTAAACCAACTCCAAACCCTGACATCCTTTATTAGCCTTAAGCTATTAAGCCATGCATGTATTCTTTATAACCGCCGAATGTGATTTCCATGTGTATGAAAACCATCTTCTCCTTCATTCCTCTATCCAAGAGACCGTTTCTTCTCAATCCACTCTCTATGAACCTTTCAATACTACCATATAAGTCATTATAATGCATTCAACTATACTAACACATATTTTCAACAAATCTAACATATAACCTTGTGGTTACAACATTATCCCCCTTTGGATTTTGTTGAAAATATTACATTCAATCTAAGACATCATGTAGAGATGAGAATAATATCTCTCTCCTTTTCATTCAATCATTTTAATCCAATATCCCCCTTATTTTTGGATTTTATGGGTTACCTTTATCCCCCCTTTTCAATAAAATTCAAAGGGTCTTTATACTTTTAGATTTGGATTTTCATTCTCTCCCCTTACATCTATAAACTCCATAGAGGGATCCACTCAAAATTACCCCCCCTTTTCCACACAAACATTGCTCCCAATATTTCACAATTCCACAAATAAATTCTCATGGTTAGATAAATATTATTAACTTATGAAATCCAGATGATGAGAGTAGGTTCTCAATCATATCATGCAACTCTTCTCATGCCCATTTGATATAGGGATCCTTAAGATTCTTTCAAGATCTGTATCCACTCCCTTGCCCACATGATTTCACTTTAAAAATAGATACAAATATTGAACTTTGGATTCCCTCACAACTTGTTGATATATCCTTTGATTCTTATTCCATTGATAATAACACTTGTTAATTGAATACACTTCAATATTTTTCAGTTCAATCTCTATACCACTTATTGAACCAAAATAATTCCTAAATTTTCACCCTTTAAGCTCTGAACCTTCTCTTCTAAACTCATTTTCACTTTCCTCTGAATAATTTTAGTGAGTGAATTTACCACTTGGAATTTGATTCATTGAAAAATCCTCTAAGCCTTCTAAGATGGAGCTTAGTGTAGGAAATAAGAGTTCAACAATCCCAAAACTATCCATATAACTCACCTACTCCCATAAGCACATGCAACTTGAGTTTTCTCAACTTCAAATCGTCCTGTAAACTTAATAATACTCACACAAATCTTCATTATCCATGCAGTAAAATACAAAGTGTGTTATACACACCACTTTTTGGCTCAATAAATATGACTTGTTAATGATATACTAGTGATACCACTTTCTACTTATGTTCTTCCTTTATTCAAAAGGCTTCATCTTTTCTAAACGAGGCTTAACAACCTTTGAGTGCATTCTATCAACTCCCCCCTAAATTCCTCAATATTTCTGATACCACTTGTTAGTAATAGAGATGATATGATCTTCATTTTAGGGATACCACTAGTGGCAATGAAATCTCCTTATTCTAACCGCTTCTTGGTATCCTGAAAATAGTTAGCTGATACCATTTGTTAGTATATTAACAAATAAACATGAAAAACATGCATATTTCTTCTTTCTCCTATCAAGATGTCTTATTACCTTTTAGTAGACTGGTACCACTAAATATATGGCCTATAACCACTTATCAACCATTATATTTATCTTGATACCATTAGTTATATTAGATGGAGATTTGACATCATCCTTTGTTCCAGGTGAAGCCCCTTTTCCATGCACTTTTAGATTCAAAAAGATACACCATCAAAGTGAAACTTTTAGAGTAAATATTAGGATTCAAAGTGGTTTATTGACACCACTTATTGAGAAAAATCTTATCCTTATCACCATTTATTCTTTATATTATGGCATGATACCACATAACATTTAATTTTCCTTCTACTCATTCATATATACCCTTTTAACCACAATCACCCCAGGGATTGTATCTCCCCCTTAATTCAAAACCACTTTTAACAAATAGTTAGAAACATTTAATTACATGGGGATATGGGTACCTCCAACATCCTCACATTGATGAGTGTGGTTGGTCTTTGTAGACCGACCCTTTATTCCAAGTTTTCTTCCAAGACTTTTTAGTGGTGTTCTTTTGCATGACACCAATTTTACAAGATTCTTTCCAAATACTTTCTTTGAAATCCACTATCTTCTTTTATTATGATTCTCTTATAATGTGAGACTCATCCCACTAGTGCATGATTTCTCCATTGATTCACCATATGTGCATTCTTATTTTCCATGCTTCTTTCTCCATGTAAGGATAACTCCACTGATCTTCCTCTCATGTTTTGTAGTGGTTTATATGAGACCACTTAAGCATGGTTCATGTTTTTCTTCTCCAAATTCCATCAAATACACTTAAATTTTTTTTATCCAGGGTGAGACTTTCCTCAAGTGCACTTAATTCTTCCTCACTATTGGAATAAATTCCTCCCTTTTCTCCACCTTCCAAATTTTCCTTCTTTCTCTCCATAAGGTATTCTTTGAGGGTAACATAATAAGTGCTTGATAGACCCTTTTTTGATCTCTATGTTTTTCCTCCAAGACAATAAATCTATTTTCCATATTAGTATATTTTCTTCCATCGTAAACCCTTTCCTTGCATGTCATATAAATGTATGGATTTCTCATGATTTTTTTTGTTTCTTTCCTACTACAATCTCTGACCACATGTTCACAATTATAACAGATAAAACATATCCCATAAGAATCATACCTCATGTAGTTTCTCCTTAGATGAGATTTTAGTGTAGTAGGTCTTATTTTACCATTAAGTCCTTGAACTTATAGGCACACACTCATGGTGTGTCCTATTTATCCACAAAATTAACATTTTGTTGTTACCTTTCCTTGTGAGTCTTTTCTTCCAGATTTTACATGTCACTTTTTCTTATTTATATATTACAAATTTGAACTTTATTTCCTTCCACTTGTCAAGGATTCCATGGATAGGATCTCCATCTTTTATTTTCCAATTAGGGAACCGCTCTTTGTCTCAAGTTATTTGTTATTATCATCTTTATTCTTCAGTTGAGAAACTATATATTTCAAAATTGAGGAATCTTCCATTCCAAACTATCTCCTCTCTTCAAGATGTGTCTTGAGAGGGGTAATGATTTGTAAGAACCTAGGTTTTGAGCCTTTAAGACTTTGAAATTTTTTTAATGTTATTCCAGAGAAGGGCGTTCAGACGACGTGTGATTCCGAGCCCCGGTGTGGCTGGAATTAAAATTTAAGTGCGTTCACACTAGACACGCCAAATAAACATAATAAATTCTAAACGGTTTCTCGTATGGGAAAACCGAGGGCACTGTTGAGTCCGGAGCATGCCTTTTACCCTATGAGGGGTATAACTTTCGTGGGCACAACCCTTCTGTGGAAAACGCCACCAGGGGCGTTTTCGTAATTTAGTGGCCCCGGGCGTGAACTTTATAACTTCTGAAAGGAGGCTCGGATTAAAATTTTTAGATCACTATTATGCTCAGAACGTGATTTTTACCCTAGGGGCGGCTTAACCTCGACCTCGTCGAGAGTTCAGGTACAGGGCCTACCGGTGGGGTTTAAGACTTAATTAATTTTAATTAAGTTTTCTACTTAATCCCTTCCTACCCTTCCTACCCTCCCCCATTCTCCCCCTTAGAATTCCCTGGAGGATCCCTCTCAACAAGCTCCTCTCCTCTCCTCCACCTCTCCAAGGCGGCGCGGCGCTTCGGTGGACTGTTCGTGAAGCTATGGGCTACGCCCAACGAGGTAGGAGGTTACATTTTCGTTTTTGATTTCTGAATCATCCATGAATTAAATTTCTTGCGTCAAATTGCTGTCAAATTCTTTATCAAGGGCCATATTTTCATAGGGCTCGATTTGAGCTTCCCAACGATCTTTTCAGATCAAATTTTCGAGTCCCGGGGTGTCCGGGGTGACCCCGATAAGTTTTCCGGCCGTTTTCTTCTTTTTTCTGGCGGTTCTAGGGTCGGTTCGGCGGTTGATGCGGGGGTCTGGCGATTGGCGTGGTGGTTCAGAGGGCTCCCAGCGACGGTAATGGATTCTAGTGGTGGTGGCGGCTCCCAGCAGCAGACGGCGGCGATCCCCGGGCGGAGGCGGTCCCAAGCGGCGACGGTTTCTGGGCGGAGGTCATAGGCCGGGTGGACCAGAAATCACAGAATGAAACCCCGTGAGGGAGACTGAGAGCCGCCTTTGGTGGGTCTCCGCATGGACCAACGACCGGCCACGAGGGCTGGTCGGCGGGTGTGGACCGCGGGTCCACGACCGGGCCGGT
This sequence comes from Viscum album, assembly GCA_963277665.1. Taxonomy (NCBI): domain Eukaryota; kingdom Viridiplantae; phylum Streptophyta; class Magnoliopsida; order Santalales; family Viscaceae; genus Viscum; species Viscum album. The sequence goes on from OY728132.1 coordinate 665,803,759, forward strand.
CCAGCCCAAAGGGGTTCGTCCCCTTGACTTCGGACACCTGTAACTTCCACTACGGGTGTCCATTTTGTGTGGCATATGTAGCAGTGAAAACCTCAGCTCGGTATGAAGTTTTTGAGATGGTCTTGGGAATTTTCAATTCCCGAGACGGGGGTTCGGTGGCGCAGCACGCTCGTTAAGTACTACGCTAGGATTCTTCCTTCGGATGGCGCGAACACATCCGGAGCCCGTTTAAGGAACCGTCAGCAACGTTGTGACCCTGGAATCAGAACTAATTGGTCCAGGGTGGTTTCAAGCATTGAAGCTGGGGTTGAGGCGTGGGCCCCACGTGCCGTCTTTTAAGTTTTGAGCAGCGTTTTGCGACTTTTTCATCAGACGTCCGTTCGGGGCGAATGAGTAGTCGTTTTGGCGTGTTTTTTCAAGAGCATCGCGATGGAACAGTTCTACCGACCTCTTTCGGGACCAAGGTGTGGTCCCCACAAGATTCCATATGGGCATAAAGCGGTGTTGAATAAATTTTTCATCGGGAGTCTGTTTCCAGCGAGTAAGTAGTCTATCTCACGCGTTTTTCTGTGAGGATTACAACAATGTAATCTGTTCGGGTGAGCGGAGCCTCTTTTGATATCTCATTAAATGTGGAAACATGAAAGGGCATTGGTCGGGGGTTTCTTTGATGCACTCCGACCCAACGCACAGTCTCGATGTTAGCGACACCCAATGATGGCGCGAGCAGCGTGGAGTTATCAGACCAATTTCATGTTTACCCTCTAGCGGGGCTGGGCAGTGGGTTACCCGTTGACCTTAGGGTTTACCCTCCAGTGGGGCTGGGCAGTGGGTTACCCATTAATTTTAGGGTTTACCCTCCAGCAGGGCTGGGCAGTGGGTTACCCGACGACCTTTCAGGGTTTACCCTCCAGTAGGGCTGGGAAGTGGGTCACCCGACAACCTTTTGGGGTTTACCCTCCAGCAGGGCTGGGCAGTGGGTCACCCGACGACCTTTTGGGGTTTACCCTCCAATTGGGCTGGGCAGTGGGTCACCTGACGACTTCTTTCAGACTCAACCCCTTTCTATGAGGCTAGTCAGTGGCATTTTATCTGTGGTTACTGGAGCGTCACTTTTGGTGGTACGGTTTAGCAATGAGGAAGATTTGACGTGCGGGACTGTTGGGCATTAGTGATGGCTACCCTTAGAACCGTTGGCGACTTATCCTGGGCTGAGCTTGGAGATGGAGATCCCCTTATGCACTCGTTCGGGTTTCTTGTTGAGCACATATATATATACACCCTACTTTTTTTCCCACTCCTTGGGTCTAGTTATTATCCTTCTAGGAGGGGCGAAGACATGCGGGGTATGCCACGTGCTTTCCGTGTCTAGCTCCTCTTGGTTGGGACAAGTCTACTTCCTTTCTTTTTTTGGGTTGAGCTGCACTCTCTCTATTGTACTCTTACTTTGTTCTGTCTATCGTTTACCATTTAGTACCTCCTTTTTTGCTCCCTCAAGATTTTGGGGCATCCTACTGAGTATCCTTATACTCACCCCTGCTTGGGATTTTCCCACACTTGGTGTGCCCCTGCAGACGACGGATAGGTTGATCGAGACTACGAAGGAGCGTAGAGGACACAAGAGCTTGGGTTGCATTCGGTGGTTATAGTAGGTCTTTTAGGTGCGATACTCACCCGCCGTTTACTTTTGTTACCTGTTGCCAGGTTGTGGCACTTTTCTAGTTGGGCGTGTGTTTTTTCCCTTTTCTATTTAGCATCTTGTTAGCACTTTACTTTTTTTCTATTTAGAAGTCGATGCATGACTGTGGTTGGGTTATAGTTTTTTGTCCTTTGGTTTTCTTTTTTACTTTGAACTTATGCATTGAGTGGGATGTGTGTGTGTGTATAGGTACTTAGGTGAAGGCCTCCCTGAGATTTTTACACCTTCGGCGCTTGTTGCCAACCCCTGGCCTATGGATGCGGGATTGGGGTAGTTGCGGCTCGAGATCGGTAGGGTCGGGTCGTGACAAAGTGGTATCAGATGTGGTTCATTCCTTGGGGAGTTGTTCGGACGTCCCTAAAAAGGAATTGGCTGGGATTTAGGGAAATAGTGTCGACGTGTCTCGAGAGAAGCTCTCAGACCAGGGAGTCCAGTGATGGTACGGGCGGCCGACGTATCCATTCACCAGGACCCTGATAACCCGCTTGTCGACTCGACACACTGAGACACTTGTTGCAGGGAACTTTGGAACATGCATCCAGTAGGATTGAGTCTTTGACTGTCCTTTTTGAGTCATCTCCCCTTTTTTATTACTGATATATATATATATATATATTCTCATCTGATCGCGGTAATCCTTGATAATTTTTAGGATGCCCCCATGACAGTAGCCAGCCAGGTTACCCTCTCCAATTTGTGACGACAACCTGGAGAGTGACGAGGCATCAGTTTAGGGACCATCACGTGATCCCCTTCTGCCTAGTGCTTCAGAAGTGGCCCCTCCACCTGTAAAGTGGCAATTAGTACCGGCAGCACAGGCCGAGGTTGAGCACAGGCTGAGTGCGCTCTGAGACTTTCAGCGTTAGCGACCGCAAAAGTTCTGCGGAGACCTGGACCCCCAGGCAGCAAAAGACTGGATAGAGTCCTTGGACCGACTTTTTAGGCTGGTACGGATACCAGTGAACCAGATGGTAGCTCTAGCTGCCAGCTTTTTCCATGGAACGGCCGGGTGTTGGTGGGGGTTGGTTACACAGACCCACGACGAGTCGTCTCTCACGTGGGATAGCTTCCAGCAGATCTTTCGAGATTAGTACTCCCCCTCTTGTTTACACTCCGTTCGGATTCAGGAGATTCTGGAGCTGAATAAGGGGGGGATGACCGTGGCACAGTACTCAGACCGATTTACTGACCTGACATGCTACTCGCAGGATATGATCTGCGATAGTTACTTTCAGGCGCAGAAGTTTGAGCAGGGTCTTCATAGGGAGATCCATGCTAGTATAGTGCCCCTGTGCATCCCTACTTATGACAGGGTGCTAGAGCTGGCACTCGTGATGGAGAGATTCTTGACCGAGGGACGCCAGCTGACAGGGCCTAGCATTGGACGCTTTAGAGGAGAGTCTTTAGTGATAGGAAGGCGGTAGAGAGCAGAGCCTCGATCGAGGAGGCCCTTTTGTGAGAAGACTCAGGGGCAGGGTCGTACACCGCAGTGGCTCTGTGGAGCATTGGGGTAGTCAGGAGAGAGCCGATGCTATGCCTATGACGGACAAGGTCACCTAGCATGGGACTGCCCGACTAGGCATACCGAGCAGCTGTGGCAGGCAGTGGGCGCACTGCAGCGGCAGAGGCAGCGCTGTGACCAGGGATCCCCCAGGCAAGAATAGGGTGGTCCTCAGGGAGGCGGCCCAGGTAGAGCGGCAAGACCTGGAGGTCTGAGATGGAGTTTCGAGGTCCTTCCACCGCCACCGCCAGGCGGCCCACACCAGGCTCAGGGCGATGGCGGTAGGGGCCGCGGGCAGCTTCAGGCTATGGGTGTTCGTGACCCCCAACACATGAGATGGTTCGAGGTACGCTTTGTGTTTACTCTAAACTTTCTTCGGTACTAGCAGACACAGGCGCCAACCACTCCTTTATATCGCTGCTATTGGTATGGGAGTTGGAGCTTCCAGTAGAGGCGCTGACACCCTCACTTAGACTCGAGGTTCCTACGGGAAGTGCCTCGTTAGTGACCTTTATCTACAGATAGTGCGAACTGTCATTCAGAGGATGGAGTTTCACGTGGGACCTACTTGTCATCATGATGGAACCTTACGATGTCATCCTGGGCATGGATTGACTTTCTATGGTTCATGCCCAAATCGACTGTCGTCACAGACGAGTCAGAGGCGTGTTTTCTGATGGGACGAGGTTCACCATCCTTGGTGAACAAGACCTCGTGGCAGAGTAGATGGGTACTCTGAGTAGGGGACCTTGACCTTTTTCGCACTAGTTGGTGAGTATGGCTCTTGGATCAGCATACGCTACATGCACCTGGATCCCTACCATTGTAGAGGACTACATGGACGTATTTCTTGAGGATGTTCTAGGACTACCTCTAAGGCAAGAGATGGAGTTCTGCATTGACTTGCAGCTGGGGACTGCCCCGATATCATGTGTGGATTATCGGATGTCACCTATAGAGCTTCGGGATCTATGAATTTAGCTGGACGACCTTCGTGAGAAGGGATTCATCAGGCCCAGTGTGTCCCATTGGGCAGCTCCAGTTTTGTTTGTGAAAAAGGCAGATGGGAGTCTGCGACTTTGTGTGGATTATCGTCACCTGAATCAGGCCAAGATAAAGAAAAAGTACCCTTTGCTGAGGATCGACGACCTCTTCGACCAGTTGGGAGGTGCGAAGTGGTTCTCTAAGATTGATCTTCGATCCGGCTACCACCAGTTGCGGGTTCATGAGGCTGACATCCCGAAGTTGGCTTTTCGTTGTCGATATAGGCATTACGAGTTTCTGGTGATGCCCTTTGGCATGATGAATGCCCCCGCCATTTTCATGGCTTTGATGAACTAGATCTTCAAGCCTTACTTGGACCGGTTTGTGGTTGTCTTTATTGACGACATACTCATCTACTCCGCGATGGAGGAGGAGAACGCAGAGCATTTGAGGATGGTTCTAGACTTACTCCAAGAGCACTATCTATATGGGAAGATCTCAAAGTGTCAGTTCTGGATTCATGAGGTTCACTTTCTGGGGCATGTCATTACGAAGCAGTTATTGGCTGCAGATCTTGCAAAGGTAGAGGCAGTGCTTGCTTGGGAGCCACCCAAGAATGCGTCAGAGGTGCGGAGCTTCCTTGGTTTGGTAGGGTACTACTAGAGGTTTGTGGAAGATTTATCTAGGATTACTGCCCCTTTTACCACATTGACGTGGAAGGAATGACCGTTCACCTGGACTAATCAGTTCCAGAAGACCTTCAAGGAGTTGAGACAGAGGTTGACTAGTGCTCCAATGTTGAGGCTGCCAGAGGAGGGCGTTGAGTTCGTAGTGTACTGTGATGCTTCGGGAGCTGGGCTCGGGTGCATTCTGATGCAGCAGTAGGTAGTGATTGCATATGGGTCAAGGAAGTTAAGGCCCCATGATCATAATTATGCGACTCATGATTTGAATCTGGAAACGGTGGTCTTCTCCTTGAGGTTATGGAGACACTACCTTCTGGGTGAGCATTTTGTGGTCTACTCGGACCACCAGAGCCTCAAGTATATATTCACTCAAAAGGATTTGAATCTGAGGTAGAGGCGCTGGCTGGAGTTTCCACAGGACTATGATTTAGAGATAGTCTACACTCCAGGGAAGGGAAACATAGTAGCAGATGCTCTTAGCAGGAAGTCCCAGGCTTGGTTAGTGCAGGAAGCTTCAGAGCAGTTGGATTCTCTATGGCTGACCTTGGTGGAGCAGGAGGGTACGACTTTTCTGCAGTCGATGGTGTTGACTCCTTCACTCCTTGAGCATGTGAGAGAGTCGAAGCTGGGGGATGTCGACAACGAGGTACTGCATGATCAGATATCCACAGGTGACGCACCCGATGGGTATTCTGAAGGAGGGAATCATAAGATTCTATTCTAGGGGCGAGCTATAGTACCAGTGGAGATTCGGGAGGAGGTGATGCGAGAGTTCCACACTTCTACCTTGGTTGTACATCCCGGTGTGGGGAAGATGTACAGAGACCTTCAGCGGCAGTTTTGGTGGTCTAGCATGAAGCGAAGCATAGTTGAGTTCGTTTCTTGGTGTCTTACCTGTTAGCAAGTGAAGGAAGAGAATCAGGTTCCGACAGGGTTGTTGCACCCCCTTGATATCCCGGAGTAGAAGTGGGATGGAATATCTATGGACTTTGTCACAGGGCTCCCGCACACAGTAAATGGCCACAATTCCATTTGGGTGATAGTGGACCAACTCAAGAAGTCAGCGCACTTCCTTTCCATCAGGGAACAGAGCTCGGTGGAGAGTCTGGGGAAGCTGTACGTTCGAGAGATCATCCTACTTCATGGAGTACCCTCAACGATCATCTCCGACTGTAACACGCGGTTTACATCACGATTATGGTGAGGCCTGCCGGAGGCATTCAAGACTCAGCTGCAGATGAGTACAACTTTTCACCCCCAGACGGATGGGTAGACCAAGCGCACTATCCAGGTGTTAGAGGATATGCTCAGGGCGTGCATGTTAGACTTTGGCCTGAGCTGGGAGGATCACCTACCCTTGGTGGAGTTCGCGTACAAAAACAGTTACCACTCTACTATTGGCATGGAACCTTTTGAGGCCTTCTATGGGAGACCCTGAAGGTCACTGTTGTGCTGGACGGAGGTTGGGGAGACCTCCCTCATGGGCCCAGAGTTGATGCAGGCGACGACAGAGAAGGTGCAGGTCATCTGTGAGTGAATGAGGATGGCTCAGAGTAGACAGAAGTCCTACGCAGATCATCGTCTTAGGCCTTTAGAGTTCGAGCAGGGGGACCATGTCTTTTTGAGAGTCTCTCTGCGGCATGGTGCAAAGAGGTTTGGTCGGGGTGGCAAGCTATCCCCGTGGTTCATTGGGCCCTTTGAGATCGTGCGCAGGGTCGGCGAGGTTTCCTACCATCTTTCTCTACCCCCACAGCTGGAGAGGGTGCATGACGTCTTCCACGTATTGTAGCCGAGGAAATACGTGCACGACCCCACACACATTATCGATTGGGGAGAACTGGACATTGGGGATGGAGCCACCTTTACGGAGCACCCAGTGGCGATTGAGGACTAACAAGAGTGGACACTACGTGGACGTACCATTCCTTTGGTTCGTGTGCTATGGAAACATGGGAGGGTGCATGAGAGCACCTGGGAGTGGGAGATCCAGATGCAGGCTCAGTATCCCAAGTTGTTTTTGTAGTTTTGTTTTTCGGGGATGAAAAACTTGAAGGAGGGAATGATGTAAGAACCCGGGTTTTGAGCCTATAAGACTTTAAAATTTTCTTAATGTTATTATAGAGCAGGGTGTTCAGACGGCGTGTGATTCTGAGCCCCGATGTAGCTGGAATTAAATTTTAAGTACGTTCACACTAGACACACAAAATAAATATAATAACTTCTAAACAGTTGCTCGAATGGGAAAACCAAGGGCACTGTTGAGTCCGGAGCATGCCTTTTACCCTAGGAGGGGTATAACTTTCGCGGACGTGAACCTTCTGTGGAAAACGCCACCAGGGGCGTTTTCATAATTTAGAGGCCCTGGGTGTGAACTTTATAACTTCTGAACGGAGGTTGGGATTAAAATTTCGAGACCACCATTGCGCGCAGAATGTGGTTTTTACCCTAGGGGTGACTTAACCTCGACCTTGTCGAGAGTTCGGGTACGGGGCCTACCGGTGGGGGTTTAAGACTTAATTAATTTTAATTAAGTTTTCTAATTAAACCCTTACTCCCCTACCCACTTATTCCCATTATCATTCCATGGAGGATCCCTCTCAAAAATATCCTCTCCTCTCCTCCACCTCTCTAAGGCGGCACGACGCTCCGGTGGACCGTTCGTGAAGCTACGGGCTACGCCCAACGAGGTAGGAGGTTACGTTTTTCATTTTTGATTTTTGCATCATCCATGAATTAAATTTATTGCATCGAATTGCTGTAAAATTTTCTAGAGAGGGACATATTTGAGTAGGTCTCGATTTGATCTTCCCAACGATCCTTTCAGATCGAATTTTCGAGTCCTGGGGTGTCTGGGGTGACCCCGGGAAGTTTTTCGGCCATTTTCTTCTTTTTTCCGGCGATTCCAGGGGCAGTCCGGCGGTTGGAGCAGTGGTCCGATGGGATCCCAATGGTGGCGGTGGCTCCCAGTGGTGGCAAAGACTCCCAGCGGTAGGTGGTAGTGGTCCCCGGGCGGCGGCGGTCCCAGGAGGCGGCGGTTCCCGGGCGGAGGTCGTCGTCCGGGTGGACCGAGGGTCGTGGCGTGCGACCCCATGAGGGAGACCGAGACCCACCTTCAGTGGGTCTCTGCTCGGACTAGAGACTGGCCCTGAGGGCCGGTCGGCGGGTGTGGACCGCGGGCCGGCCCAGGCCAGGTGGACCGGCTGGTCCAGCCCAAAGGGGTTCGTCCCCTTGACTTCAGACACCCGTAACTTCCACCACGAGTGTCTGTTTTGAGTGATGTCTACGGAAGTGAAAACCTCGGCTCGAGAAAAAGTTTTTGAGATGGTCTTGGGAATTTTCAATTCCCGAGATGGGGGTTCGGTGGCGCAACACGCTCTTTAAGTACTACGCCGGGATTCTCCCTTCGGATGGCGCGAACACATCCAGATCCCGTTTAAGGTGCCGTCAGTGGAGTTGTGACCCTGGCGTCGAGATTAAGTGGTCTAGTGTGTTTCAGGAATTGAATCCGGGGTTGAGGCATGGGACCCACGGGCCGTCTTTTAAGCTGTGAGCAGCGTTTTACGACTTTTTCATCAGACGTTCATTTGAGGCGAATGAGTAGTCGTTTTGGCGTGTTTTTCTGAGAGCATCGCGATGACACAGTTTTCCCAACCTCTTTTGGGACCAAGGTGTGGGAACCACGAGACGCCGTATGGGCGTAAAGCGGTGTTGAATAAATGTTTCATCAGGAGTTTGTTTCCAGCGAGTAAGTAGTCTATCTCGTTTGTTTTTCCATGAGGATTACAACGGTGTAATCTGTTCAGGCGAGTGGAGCCTCTTTCGAGATATCATTAAATGTGGAAACATGAAAGGGTGTTGGTCAGAGGTTTCTTTGACACACTCCGACCCAACGCACAATCGCGATGTTAGCGACACCTAGTGATGGCACGAGCAGCGCATAGTTATCTGACCAGTTCCAGGTTTACCCTCCAACGAGGCTGGGTAGTGGGTTACCCGTTGACCTTAGGTTTTACCCTCTAGCGGGGCTGAGCAGTGGGTTACCCATTGATTTTAGGGTTTACCCTCCAGTAGGGCTAGGCAGTGGGTCACCCGACGACCTTTCAGGGTTTACCCTCTAGTAGGGCTGGGCAGTGGGTCACCCGACAACCTTTTGGGGTTTACCGTCCAGAAGGGCTGGGTAGTGGGTCACCCGACGACCATTTGGGGTTTACCCTCCAGTTGGGCTAGGCAGTGGGTCACCCGACATCTTCTTTCAGACTCAGACCCTTTCGATGAGGTTAGTCAGTGGATTTTTCTCAGTGGTTACCGGAGCGGGACTTTTGGTGGTACGATTTAGAGATGAGGAAGATTTGACGTGCGGGACTGTTGGGCATCAGTGATGGATTCCCTTAGAACTGTTGGCAACTTATCCTGGGCTGAGCTTGGAGATGGTGATCCCCTTACACACTCGTTTGGGTTTCTTGTTGAGCATATATATATACACACCCTAATTTTGTTCCCACTCCTTATGTCCAGTTACTCTCCTTCTAGGAGGGGCGAAGACATGCGGGGTATGCCACGTGCTTTCCGTGTCTAGCTCCTCTTGGTTGGGACGAGTCTACTTCCTTTCTTTTGTTGGGTTGAGCTGCACTCTCTCTATTGTACTCTTACTTTGTTCCGTCTATCATTTACCATTTAGTACCTCCTTTGTTGATCCCTAGAGCTTTTGGGGCATCCTATTGAGTGTCCTTATAATCACCCCTACTTGGGCTTTGCCCGCACTTGGTGTGCCCTTGCAGACGACGAATAGGTCGATCGAGACTACGGAGGAGCATAGAGGATATAGGAGCTTGGGCTGCGTTCGGTGGTCATAGTAGGTCTTTCAGGTGCGAGACTCACCATCCGTTTACTTTTTTTACATGTTGCCGGGTTGTGGAACTTTTATAGTTGGGCGCATGTTTTTACCCTTTTCTGTTTAGCATCTTGTCAGCACTTTACTTTTTTTTTCTATTTAGAAGTCGATGCATGATTGTGGTTGGGTTATAGTTGTTTGTCCTTTGATTTTCTTTTTACTCTGCACTTCTACATTGAGTGGGATGTGTGTGTGTGTACAGGTACTTATGCAAAGGCCTCCCTGATATTTTTACACCTTCGAAGCTTGTCGTCAACCCCTGGCCTATGGAGGCGGTCTTGGGGTAGTTGCGGCTCGAGACCGGTAGGGTCGGGTCATGACATGATTGCATTAAACTCCTTTTATATTGTCATTTTTTTCCAATCTATTTTGTATGTTTTTCAATTAGATCAATTTATTCTTTCATCTTTGTACCCATCCTCTTTATTTTAAAATTCAAGGCCTCTTAAACTCTCTTCAACCACTTGTTTCCCATGCACAGATATTTAATAAATCCATAGTTCACTTCATGTAAAATTTCCCATTGATCCTTAATTTTATTTAAGTCTTCGATCACTTATTTCTTTCTATATGAAAATTTTTCATATTGAATCCTTGATATAATAGTTTCCAATTTCTCCACTGCATCACCATCTATATCATTCCCCATGGGAAAACATGTGTTTTCAATTTTTCAAGAAACCTAGACAATATCATTAGAATTTTTTTTGAAAATAATTTCAGAATTGTTCACCTATACTGGAGTACTTATCCTCTCAAAATTATTCTTCCTATTTATATTCTTCTTGCCTTTAGACATAAGGAAATTTTCATTTGGATTTCTCACAAGCTTCTTATCATGATCAAATTTGAAACATTATTTCATGAAAGGCTTTACAACTTTCCTTAATTCCAAGAATGTTCCATATATTTCCTCAAAAAATGTCTAAATATCAAAATCACTATCATAATTAATGGTTTTCTAATATACCTCATTATAGATACCTCTGTTGATGATTATCTATGTCTCTGCATCATGAAAAAAATTCACTATGCTTATTTAGTTTAACATCACATTGGGAATATTCCATAATATCTTCACCCCAAGTCTGTAGAAGCATACAAATCTCATTTTTCTAACCATTTAAATTAGTTCCATTAAAGAATAGTTGATTCATCATTGAATACACGAGTAAAAAAAATCTAAGAACAACTTTTAAGGTTGAACACCAAGACATATCCTTTTGAAGTTGATACCACTTGCTACAACCATAGGCACCCTGGGGGGGGGGGGGTGAATCAGGGTGTAGGTAAATTTAAAACCTTTTACTTTTTACTTGTTTATCTTTTTAGGATCCTATTCCCATGTTAGCAGGAACTGTGTTTGACCTGCTGCATGATAATTATTTCTCACAACATCACCAAATATTTAACAGATATACAAGAAAGTAAAGTATGAAAGGACACATGGATTTTTTTACTTGGTTCACCATAAAGGGAATCATCTAAGAAGCACACCTTTATGATGTGTCAATGTACCAAAATCCATTAATCCACACTCATTTAGTGGATATAATATTTTGGTCACAGCCACTCTGTGCCCAAGGCTCACTACTGCCTTATAAAATTTTAGAGTTCAATCACTCCTTACCCAAGGCTTACTACCCTCTCTTATCATTTTCACGCCACTTTGGGAAGATCTTAAATAGTTTATAGACATTTGGGTCTATCCATGATCATTAGTGAAAGTATAATTCTATGCATCTTCAATTTCAGGTAGATTCATTTTTGATCTACACTTCTACTACACTTCTTATTCTTTACATTAGATGAGATTAAATTATTAAGGTGAGGGTTGAGTCTATGTCTTCCTCAAAAAAAACTTCCTCTAAATGAGGATAATTCAAAAATATAATTATCTCATTACTCTTCTTCAAATACCAGTTGTATCACCAATACTCCTCTTTCCCTTAATCCTTCTTTACTTAGCAAAACTAGATATGATTGATGGAATCCTTCTATGGCTCACTTCCTTCTTCCTATTCTCTTTGGAACATCTTTAATATTTTGAAAAATATTTCTTTTTTATCTTTTTTTTATGTATAGATATATCAATATCAATAACAATGTCGATCTTTTTCTCTTCTTCTTCCTTTTCTTCTCTTCTTATATAAAACCTGAATATCATGTAAGACATCTTTTTATATATTTTTAATATGTAAAATCCACCATTAATATTGGTCTCGAGATATCTTTCTCATTCATGTCTCTATAATTCTCAGTCCAACCTATTTTATTCATTATGAGATATTTCTATATATGATACATTCTATAATTTAAAATATGGAAACACCGAGAAATTCTCCTCTTTAATTTTCCATAATCTCTATGATCTTTTTCAAAAAATTCACAACCTTTATTCTTACATAAAATATTCAGGTTTATTTTTCCATATTTAACAAAGTTATCAATCATAATTTATGATTGATAATTAACACTATAATCCACATGGCACTGTAGTATAGAACTCTCCTTATGACACAACTGTGTCTCAAACTCCAAACCCAACTTTGGATTATCTCTACAGTCTGTTTTTCAGAATGTCTTATTTATTTTATGATACATAACAAATTTATCTTCATTCATAAACAACATAACCAATAGCTTTAATCAGGATACTATCCTCAATTAATGATGTTAGAAACATTGAAGAGCTAAAAAAACATTTTCTGATTTAATTCCTTTTACTAGAAGTGATAAATGGAATAAACCTTATGAGATTTACCTTGACATATCTCTTAATTTACATATTTCACAAAATAAATAAACCTTATGATATTCTTAGAACAACTTTATAAATTTTAATTTTAACCATAATAAGTTAGGAAATCAAAATTATGAAGTTTCCATTAACCTTATAAAGAATCTATTAACCTTACAAAGTTTTTCTTTTCCATAAAATAAACCCTAAAATCACAGGGTAACTTCCATGTCTTTTCCATAAAATCACCCTTATAGTTTTCTAGAATGAATCTTATGATTCATACTAAATTTTTCTAGTATTTTTCCAATTTTCTCTTCCCTACTATACTGGCGGCCCCCTACAGAAACCTAGTCATCCTTATAGTATGTCACTGATTTATATAGAAAATAGATGACCCCTATGAAAAATATTTAGCCAATTTTTATGTATCTCCTCAAAACCATATTTATTCATCGATATTCCACAATATATCAAAACTTAAAAAATACCTTATGGTCTTATAATTTACTTCAGGATCATCCAAAACCTTCAACAAGTACTTCCAGACTTCTTCAAATTCATTCAAAACCAAATGTATCAAGAATAAACATCTTCAAATCACCATCACCATGTATGGATACTTTGATAAACCAAACCAACTCTAAACTCCAACATCCTTTATTAGCCTTAAGTTTTTAATCCATGCATGTATTCTTAATAACTATCAAATGTGATTTATATGTGTATAGAAAACATATTATCCTTCATTCCTCTATCTAGGAAACCATGTCTTCTTAATCCATTCTACATGAACTAGTCAATGCTACCATGTAATTCACCATATTGCATTCATTTATGCCAAGAAATATTTTCAATAAATCTGATATATAACCTTATGGTTATAATATCACCAAAGTTGATAAATGAATCACATGAAATTGATCTAAATAAAAGATCACATCACATGTTACCCATCTAATCATGGTCATACATTTCTCAAATCTTACTAAATTGATAGACCACATTCCATACTCATTATATGGGATGAAAAAACTCATATAGGTTAAAAAAATAAATTTTTATGATTAAAATAATACATAACCACCTTAAGTTTGTCTTATTATCATGAATGACATAAGGTGTGTATAAAAGTATGATGATTTTTATGTAGACCTTGTTAACCTCAATCTTGGTATTATTATATATTTTATACCCTAAATACACTAAATACATGTACTCATAACATTCCATGTGGTGTACTTAAAGTGAATCAATTCAAAAAAAAAATCTAATTAGTGTTCCATGAGTAAACTTTGAAACTCCAAATGAGTTCTTAATCATGATAATTTTAATATATCATCATAACCTATGAATTTACATTATGATCATCATGAAAGGATAATTTAAAAATTTTACCTCAAAGGGATTAATTATTATATCACATTCACAACATTCAAATTTTTTTATAACGAGTAAAATTGTGATCCATTTTTTGTTTTTAAGATTTACATATAATGAATAGTTTTCAGAAACATATATAAAAAAAGACATATAAACTAGAGTTCCCCCTCTACATCTACTACCTAATGAATTTACATGCCCCATATGTTTCTATTGTGCAAGTGGTTTTGTTAAATCACCAACCATATTATCATAAGTAATGTTACAACCTTAATAGTGTTGGATTTATTGTCAACCAAAATAATGATGTGTTTTCTTAGTTTGATTTTTTTGGAAATCAATAAACATCTATTGATGACTTAAAGTATTATTGGTTTTTTCTCAATTTCAAGGGAGGATGGTCAAAGGTCTGAGAAATGCGTTTATACATGACAGAGATATGTTTTTAGAGAGATCTTATGTGTAACAATCCGACCCAAAATTATCCTGAATATCGAGATAGATATTCATAAACCTATGATACATTCATCTAAATAACCAGAGGATATAAAAAAAGTGAGGGTAAAAAAACATCTTGGGGGAATGATTTTTCCTTAATAAAATTTTCAATTCTCATTCATTAATTATTATGAGAATATAGTATGATGAGTCAATATATTAGAGTTAACAAAACCTAAAGTTGACACATGAGTTCTAAATTAAGATCTCACAACCTCAACATATAAAACAAAATAAACAAAATATAAAAAAAACCTTCAAATAGAAACACATACAAATCAGAACAATATAATCTTATCAATAAATCCACAATAGAATAAAAACTATCCTCCAATCATGTATAAAATAAAACTAAAAAAGGATAAACCTAAATGATCCACATCACCTGTAGAGGCGAACCTCAAAAAATGATCCAACGAATGCTCCAAACTTCAATATAAAGACTCATCCACTAGTGATACCCATCGTGGAACCCACAAATAAGGAGAAATAACACTAATTTATGTGTTTTTAAGTGAACATGTTGGGGATGAATATAACACAATCAACTGGGAATTCCCAAGAGACTCAAAATAAATTCCCATATATATTAAATCTATGCATGGTTGTATGGGTGTTTAAAATAATGTATAAACTCAACCCCATAAGTTAAATCCATAAAAATATCCAATATTTAAAATAATAGCATGAATGATAAAATACTAAACCCTTTTCTATGTTTAAAATAAATAAAGTCACCTAGATACTAAAATAACAACACTCATGATCACCATATAAAACTCACTCAAAACTAGTTATTACCCCATAACCTAATTTAAGGAAACAAATAATCAATCTAGGTAATCCACCCACCTAGAAATGGAATAATAGCTTCGATTTATTATTCTATTAATGATTAACATTTCAATCGAGGAAGGATGAGAACTGACAAGATTCCACACCACTAATCTAAAAAAACACCTAAATTAAATGAATCCTTAAACCAAGTAATACCTAATGGAATCCATAGAGAGGAGGAGATAATAATAATATAAGAGTAAAAATAAGATGAATCTTAAATTTTTCTAAAAATCCCAAATGGCTATGGTTGAGGGAAAATGGTAGAAGGATAAGGAGAGAAGGAAATAGAGGCATTACCCTACCATTGTATGGAATGGAAACTCCCTAGACATGGAGAGATGAGATTGATATCCATATTTAATAAAATATTTAATAATAACAAAAACAACAACAAAAACAACAACACCAACAACACCACCAACAACAATATTCTTTTATAATAAACAATGTTTTTATTGCACCTAACTCACTTAAATTAAATAATCCTTTTAAACTTAATCAGCACAATTGTAATACATATAACTATAAATTAGATGTAATGTCCCTAGATTGGAGGCTTTCCTCATGACTTGAACCATAGATATATATAACTCAAGTGGACCTCCCCGTATGCCAAAGGCTAGAAACTAGCAATGAGGGTTTGATAAACTACATGGGGAGACTATACCCTCTAGTATCATCATATGTAATAACAACCAAAAATAGATAAATCCATAACATGAATTAAATTAGAGTGATTTATATAAAATTATAATGAAATGTAAACCATAAAAATAGCATCACCATGATATAATAGAATGTACGTGCAGGTCATATATTCATAAAATCCATCAAGAACACACAGTGGGTCAATCATAGCCTTATAGAAAATAAAACTAAAAATAAAAGGTAACCCAACCACTATCCTTGGAATTACCTTAGGCCTATCTTTGTATCCTCCATTAAGATCCTCTAGCTTCTCACCTATTACAGGGCCATCAACCAACCCTTTGTGTAAATCATAAGATCTACATGCATGCTGAAGTGTTCATGTTGGGTGTGAGTAAATCACCCAGAAGGGCACAACCAATGGTGTCCCTAATAAAAGCTAATATGTAAGTTCATGTATATAGTTAATGATAGGAAATTTGTAGACATCACATGTATACACTTGTTTCACTATCATGTACTCAATAATCCACTTAGATATTCAACTCATACCTACTTCAAATAGTGTTAGTTTATGATTTGAACATGTTATATATAACACCCAGGGGTCAGATAATGTCCATACAATCACATTATCAAGTATACCCTAGGCATAACATCCCATCCCATAATATATATTAAGGGTAACTAGGCATAATGTCCTATAATATAATCATTATAGTGATATTTCATCAGTGACAACATACTCATACTCACCATATTACTGTTGGAACCATATCAATACCCTCCATATCACTAGTGAAAAAATATCAATACCATACTAAGTAATGTTGGGTATAGTGACCCCCTACATAAAAAAATCATCATTTCGGTTGGAATAACATTCCAGTAGTAAGAAGGTGGTATGTCCTGGTGAAAACATCACATTAGTGGTAATATCATCTCAACAATAAGCGGTAAATACATCCAAGTGAAAATATAATATCTAGCATGAACCAACCTGGGTCAACCCCTAAATCGAGAATCTAAGCTTGCATTATACCCAAGGGGTGTTCCTAATCCCCATGGGCTAATAACAAGTGTCATGGGAATCACGATACAATTTTTAGGGATGATTCCAACCAACCAATAAATAAGAAGCATAAGATTCCTCCAGGAAGTCTATCATGGAAAACCTGTACATAAGAGTTCATGCATAGAGATATAACTAGAAACAAAAATTAAACAAGAAAAATAGGGCATTACAAAAATAAACTTCCAATTACTCATAAATAATAGAACAAAAACCAGATCTAGATACAGAAGGATGAACTGGCCGATACAATTGTGATGAAAAAGAAACCCAAAAGCCAAAAAAAACCCAACATCATCTATCTATGACCTACAAGGTAACCATCCATCTATAAAACTAACCCTCTCTAGGAGATCTCAAGAACCAAAAACTAAATCTTGAAAACAAATCAGGTTTACTGACGTTGAGTAGCATAAGTAGGGTGTGATCCTAAAACATCTCAATAGTTAAACACCACATAGTCTATACATTTCCTTTCCCAAAACAGACCATAAATACAAGTTTGAAAATATAAATAGAAATTAGGTTTTAAATCCTTTTGGATAAAAATAATGATCTTTCCTTAAAACCAATTCTTTAAACTAAAAAATGTTTTTACAAAACTATTTAAAGATTCAATTAAACCATTCCTTTAGAAAAAAACCTTTATATATCCTTGTTAATTTTAAAGAAAACATCCAAATCACACATAATAAATTCCAAATAAATAAAAAGGGATATATCGCTACCTATATAAACCATTTTCATAAAAACAGAGGTATAATATAAGATTGAAACCAATGGAATATCATGAAAGAACCATAAAAAGTGAAGTAGATAAAATGTCAAAAACAATAAGTGGTAAAACAATGAAATATACATAATTATTGAAAATTATAAACATATTGTGAGGTGATGCTAGAAATAATAAATTTAGAACCATCTTCAGGCCTATCAATGAAGTTCCTAACTCCATAACCAACCTGACTACCCTCAACTAGCCTCACTGACATACACCCCTCTATGGCCTTTCCATACCATGGGGGATTTATTACTTCTAATCAGGACTAGATAGAAACATTTATTGACCCTCACTAAGATTCTTAGGATCCCATGATGATGGTAATAAAAAAAGGAGGTGAGGTAGTGAATACATGTGAAACATCACAATCACACATCAATATAATCCAATATATATGATAATCCCACCTTCCGACACCATCCATATAGAACCCCTCCTTGGAATATAGAGGTCTTCTATGAGTGTGAAAACATTTAAAAGGAAATCATTTAAAGATTGAAATAAGTCCTTCATGTTTTAAATTAATAATATATTTCTCACAAAAATATTCCTTTTATAAATTCCATTTCAAAACCCAAGGAAATTCCAAACCATTTCTCAAAATTTCCAAACAGGCTTCAAAACATGCTTTAAAAATCACACATTTGAAACCTCATTTGGAAAATCATTTAGGAACCATGAAACCATTTGAGAAGACCAAGATTTTAAAGAATGCATTCCATGGAATTTCTATATGTATACATGTACATATCTATATGTACACATCCATGTACATATAGATATATAAATATCACACACACTCTCTCTCTCTCTCACACACATATATGAACATCCATAGGAATTCCATGTAGGATCGAAATGATGAATGTAGATGCTCAATATACAAGAGGGGGGGGGGGGTGAATTGTATACTTTAAAAATTCCTTTGGAACCTTTAAAGTTAAGTTTAACAAGGTTAAACAAACATTCACAAAACCTCTTAAAGGAACCTTTTATATTTTCTTAAAAGAAAGATTATACCTTAAAGAATAGAGAATCTGTAATATAATTAGAGTAACAGAATTAGAAAGTATAAGAAAGTTATACTTTATAACTTTAACAAAGTTAAGATTACAATTCAAATAAAAAAACTTGAAATATAAAACAAGTAACAACAAGATTATTTTAACCCAAAGAGAAGAGTATCCAACAACCTTGGATAAAGGTTCCTTGATTTATACTTTCAAAAAAGTCTGTCTTACCCAAACCCAGGTAAGCCCTCAATCCAAAGATCGGTATCTATCTTGCTATCCCTGCAAGCCCTCGATTTAGAAGGAAATCAGAACCTCTATCTTCCAAACCCAGAAGCCCATGATCAGCACGATCAGAGTCTGCACAAAGCAAGTCTGAACAGGTTGTTCACACCCAAATAAGTTGTTCATGACATCTGCACGAAGCACTGAGAGTTGAAAGAGCCTCTCTTTATAAATCACTTCACAACTTTTTCACATGTATCAAGTTCATCCACTTTCTACATTGTATTCTACTCGTTAAAATGAACTTTTATTTATAGGAAATGCTTCCCAATGGTCAGCTCCAATCCAACGGTCATATTTTCCTTAAATTTCTGAGGGACTTGGACACGTGTCAAACATATAACGGTTAGTTTGTAACAAATTGTACGACATCATTTCAAGTAAGAAACGATGTTAAGTTAAAAATAAATGTTAAGTATAAGAAAACTTGGAATACGATAATATTGGAATGATACATTAAACAAATCTAACATTATTAAGAAAAACAGATTCTTAAGAAAAACATTATCAAGAAAATGGATTCATAAGGAAAAGTAAATCAGATTGGGAAACTGGTATCTCATTTGTTCTAGAATCGAAATCACTTATACACCGGATTCGGAATCATAAAACAGAATCAATTTTTTCACCGGATTTGGAATCATAAAACATAATCAATTTTTCATTGGATTCAAAATCATAAAATAGAATCACTTTTGCATCAGATCATAAAACAGAATCACTTTTTCATTGGATTCAGAATCATAAAACAGAATCACTTTTGCAATGGATTCAGAATCATAAAACAGAATCACTTTTGCACCAGATTCAGAATCATAAAACAGAATCACCTTTTCACTGGATTCAGAATCATAAAAAAGAATAACTTTTACACCGTATTCAGAATCATAAAACAGAATCACTTTTGCACCAGATCATAAAAACAATATCACTTATACACCGGAATCGGTATCACAAAGATGGTATCACTTATACACCAGAATCAGTATCATAAAGTCGGTATGAATAATCTATAAATCTAACAGAATGGAAAATCATAATAATACATCTTGTAAGTATAACAGAATGAGAAATCGTAATGATACATATATAAGTATAATGGAATAAAAATTATGGATCTTAAGAAAAAAATAGAACTTAAGAAAAAGTGTTTGTGATTTTCAAAACATAAAACCATAAGAAATGGAGAAGTCATAAGATAACCTTATTGACTAAAAAATCTCCCCCTTTTTGGAAAGCACAAACAAATTTGCTAAGGAATAATATATTGACTTGGATAAACAAGTATGAAAAACTTATCCCCACCTTTGAATAATATTTAGGATGAATACGACTAACTCCCCCTTAGGTTATGTTTCCCAAGGATCATATTCTTGATCTTTACTGTCTGGTTTTATTTATTAAGAAAATATCTCCCCCTTAGATAAAAATCTCTTCTTAAAAGAAAACTCCCCCTTACTCGGTCATTATCATTTCTTACCATACTCTCCCTTAATAGATTCTCCTCCTTTGAGATCTTCATTAAATTCTTCCTTTAAATAAATTCTCCCCCTTTGTGGTTTTCAAAAAGAGGGGAAAAAATAATGGAGAAGTATAAGATGTACCTGTAAGGTTAATAAAGCATACATTCGAAAACAAAAGAAAGATATGGAAGTATCTTTTTAAGGAAATTTTTTAAATAAGGTTTAGATTACAACAAAACATTGGAATGTAAATAAATTCATTCATCCTTCTTCTTCTCAAACAACATTTTCTTCATCAAGGATTTAAGTTTCTTCACTTCCTTATGATCTTATTAAAACTTCTTCAACAATATCTCATGATATTGATTCTTCTTTTCTAATGACAAGATTATTTCTTCTTGAGCAGCCACATTTCTCTCTAATTCAGCTCTGACTTCCTTCTCACTGCTTACTAATCGGGAAACGGAATTGAATTGACTAGATTTATCAGAGATTGATTCATTGAACTTTTTGAACTCGGTTTCACAAGTATTGAAAGCTCCATTTTTTGAATCCATGAAGTCACCAAACCGTCTTAGCTCTTCATTGATAGTTTTGGTGTGGTTAAATACTTTCTTACAAGTCACCTTCTGAGATTTGTAATCAATCAAAAGATTACTAAAGTCTGCTTCTTGCTTGACCACCATGTCCATAAGCATATTGGTCGATTCCATATTTTGATTCAGAGTTTCTTGCATCATTTGACTCCGAGCATCTATATTTGTAAGAACCGGAATGGTTCTAACCAACTTTCTTAAATATAGCTTGACAAATTCATTTCCAACAGATAATTAGGATTCAAAACCTGAAACATCCTTTCATTTCTGAACTCCTCTTGGAGTTAAGGAAACTGATTTTTCTATTCTCTTAGAGGACTTATAAGGTGTTTCCTTTTCGGATGAGGCAACCAAAACACTCTTTCCTTTGACAGGATTTCAAATTAGAGATTGTTCATCTGAAACTTAAATAACATTTAGATCTCCCTGTTAATATTCTTTCTCTTGAAACTCTTATTCTTCACCATATTTATGATCAACCTCTTCTTTCTCTTATTATTACACTTCAGTTTCTACTTGTTCTTATTCTTCAACTTTTACTTCTTCCTCAACTTGTTCTTAAAATTTTTATTAAACTTTTTCTTTAACTTTTTCTTCAACTTGTTCTTCTGAAATATATTTAGAGACAGAAATTGAAGGAGTTATAATGTAGTCTTCCACTTCCCTTAAAACATCATTATAGTCTTCTTGAACTATCTGATCTTCTATTTCTTGAACAGGTTCTAATAAATATAGGACTTTCTTGGATTTCTAGATTTCTGGAGTGGCAATCGATTTCTTATGAATAACTTGAGGTTCAGGCACTTCTTGAGATTTATTTTCTAAAACTTTCAGTAAAGATTGAAAAAATTTTTCTTACAAGGATTTCTTATTTAACTTCTTCTCCTTTATTTTATTTCTCAATATTTTCAGCTTGCTAAAGTTTTAAGGCCTTATCCTCTGCAGGATTTAAGCCAAAGGAAGGATCTCCTTCCTTTCTGGTAGCTTCCATTTCTCTCCACTTTGCCACTATTGCATCAGAATAGGCTTTCAATTTATTTTCAGGATGAGGTGCTGATACCAGGACATCAGGAACTGATATAGGCATGCCAGGTTCTTCTTGTTTCCTTTTCTTGGGTACCAATTTTGAAGACTTCGGAACATCACCTTTTTTCTGGATAACAATTTCTTCAAAACTCTTGGATTCCTGTAATAACTCTACCTTCATACTTCTTAGAGTGTCATCATTAAGAAAAAAAATCTTAAAAGGATTTGAGACTGATCGGCATGGAACATTCAACTCTTGAAGGCACATGAAATTTATCTTAAAGATAGTTATAGGATACATAAGTATCTGATATCAGATGGATCCACTTTTTATTTCCTAGATGGTGAGAAAGATGTACTTCAAAAAGTTGATCTTCCTTAGGTTGACGAGAAAGTACAACATAAAGATATCACATATCTTTAGAGAGTCCTTATCTCCTTTTCTTGGTATAAGAAATCCTTGCATCCAGAGATCTACCATCTTGTGATTTGTTTAAAGATTCGTAATCTTAAGATTCTTAACATACTTGAGACCAAGATAATCCAGATCTTTGGATTTTTGAGAAGAACCTTATTTCTTGGGAAGTTTTTGAGAGAAAAGAACAACTTCCCCTTTATACAGAATGTTAAGAACATTTGCTGCCTTCTTTTTAGGGGACCGTATATGTCTTATCATAACATTTGAACTTAAACAGGTCCTTACCATCCTTTTGGAAGAAATTAACAGATTTTTAGAACTGAATAACTAGGTCAAGAAAAACTAGATCCTGACTCTTCTTCTTAGCCACACAAATACTTTCCCATTTGTTAGTTCTTATCACCTTAGAGATAAGGGAGTCATATTTTGCATAGAAATTTGGGCATACCAACCTTTCCCTAAAGATTGACCAATACTTTATTTCTTTGGTAATCGACATCTAATTTACTGAAGATTCAAGAGTCATTCGGGATAAAGGGGAAAAAAGAATCAGAACGAGGACTTTGATGGCAACAGAACTTTGGCACTGAGATCAGTAATGATGGTGAGACGCTTATAAATGAGACACCCCTTATATAGATATAGCTATGGCTTTTCATATTTCATAAGATAATAAAATGGTTGAACATAACTTGATTTGATCTGACGGTTGAGGATGGATATATGAAATATGAATTCTGATCTTTTGTAGTAATGTAAACCGAAATTGAAAATTTTGAAATACCAACAATTGAAACTTAAGATAAGAAAATAAAGGGTAAGAAAATTTACCTTTTGGAATACTCTGAGGAGTTTATCGGTATTATAATTATTTTCTTGGAAGTTTTAGATTTTGGGATTTTAATACCAAAATTTCCAATACCAAAATTTCCAATACCGAAATTTCCAATACTAAAATTTCCAATACCAAAATTTCCAATAAATAAGGATAAAATTTTAAGACGAAAAAAAACTTAAGGAAAGATAAAATTTTAAGAAGAAGAAAAATCTTAAGGAAAGGGGAAAATATGTACTCCCCCTGAAATAAGAATTAGTTTAATGTTATGAGATGATTTAAAAAAATAGTAGATATGAATGATTACATTATAGAGATCATTCCTAGATTTTTTTTAATTTATTAAAATCTATCAGAAGACAATGGTTTTGTAAAAATATCAGAAAGTTGTTCTTGCGTTCTGATGAATTGAAGAATAATATCTCCTTTGAGTGTGTGATCCCTAAGACAGTGATGTCTAATATCTATGTTCTTTGCACGAGAGTGATGTGCATGGATTTTACTTAGGGAAATGGAACTTGTGTTATCACACATTATTTGAGTCTTCATAAAACTCATACCATAGTCTGTGAGTGTGTGTTGCATACACAACACTTGAGCACAATAACTTCCAGCTGCTACATATTCAGCTTCAACAGTGGAAAGTGATATATAATTTTGTTTCTTGAATGACCAAGAAACTAAGGAATCTCCTAAGAAATGAAAAGTTATGGATGTTCTTTTTTCTATCCATTTTACAACCACCAAAGTCAGCATCTGAAAAACTTTTAAGTTCAAAATTATTTCCAGAGGAATAAAAAAGTCCAAAATCTAAAGTTCCCTTTAAGTAGTGAAAAATTATTTTCACTACCTTTAAATGAGATTCTTTAGGATTTTCTTAGAATCTTGCACATAAACATACTCATAAAATTAAATCAGGTTGACTAGATTTTAAGTAAAGTAAAATTCATATCATCCCTCTATAAGATGTCTGATCCACAAGTTTACCTACTTCATCAATATCAAGAGTATTAGAGGTTCCAATATGAGTACTTATACTCTTATAATTATCATAACCAAACTTCTTAAGAATATATTTGATATACTTATTTTGAGATATGTAAGTTCCCTCTGGTTTTTAAGAAATTTAAAAACCAAGAAAAAAAGTTAACTCACCCATCATACTCATCTCAAACTCAGATTTCATAAGATTCGCAAAGGAATCAGTTAAGGATTTTTGAGTTTAACCGAAGATGATGTCATCAACATAAATTTGGACAATCAAAACATATTTATTATTTTTCTTAATAAAAGGGTTGGATCAGCAGTTCCCTTAACATAGTTATTTTGAATAAAAAATCCTAAAAGTCTATCATACTAAGCTCTAGGGGCTTGTTTAAGTTCATACAGAGCTTTAGTAAGTTTATAAACATGATTAGGATGTTTTTTATCTTTAAATCTAGGGGGTTGATCTATATAGACTTCCTACTGTACATAACCGTTAAGAAAAACACACTTTACATCCATTTGATAAAGTTTAAAATTAAAGAATGCTGCAAAGGATAGAAGAATACAAATAGATTCAAGTCTTTCTACAGAAGCCTAGGTTTGTTTATAGTCTATGCCTTCTTGTTAGTTATAGCCTTTGGAAACTAATCTTGCTTTATTTCTAACAATAAATCCATTTTCATTGCATTTGTTTCTAAAAACCCATTTTACTCTAATAATAGAAGTTTCCTTAGCTTTTTCAACCAAGGTCCAAACCTTATTCCTTACAAATTCGTTGATTTCATCTTGCATAGACTTTATCCAATCTTCATCACCCAAGGCTTCTTTAGGAGTCTTTGTTCAAATTGGGAAAGAAAAGAAACATATTCAAATTAATTCCTTAAATAACTTCTAGTTCTTACTGGTTGATTAACATTTCCAATGATATTATCACTGGGATGATTTCTAAGTAAAAACTGATTTGGGTTTTGAAAAGATTGATCATCAACATTGGGTAGAAAATCTTCAGGGGCAATTATTTCAGAAACATTTTCTTGAACATTATCCTTGACTGAGAGATCTTCTATCAAAGGTTGGTGATCAGTTTTAAAAAATATATCAGAAATAATTTCAAGTTGTTTGAAAACTAAAGGATAATTTTCATCAAAATTAACATGTACTGTTTCTTCCACAATGCAGGTGTTTTTATTAAAAACTCTATACGCCTTAGAGTTAGTAGAGTAACCTAATAAAATTCCTTCATCAGATTTGGGTGCAAATTTATGTAAATTATCCTTGGTATTCAAGATAAATACTTTGAAACCAAAAACTTTAAAGTAAGATACTTTCGGTTTTTGGCCAGTCCATAACTCATAAGGTGTTTTATTAAGAAAGGGTCTAATTAAAATTCTATTTATAGTATAACAGGCAGTAATTACAGCTTTATCCCAAAAATGTTTAGCTATAGACTATTCACTCAACATGGTTCTAGTAATCTCTTGAAGAATAAGATTTCTACTTTCAAAAACAACATTCCGTTGAGGAGTTCTTGGTGATGAAATTTTTTGAGTAATACCTTTTTTACTACAAAAAGTTTCAAAATTAGAAATTTTAAATTCTCCTCCATGATCACCATGAATAGTTATCAAAGGAAGGTTTTTCTCATTTTTAACTTGAGCTCTAAAAACTTTGAAATAAGAAAAAGCTCTAGATTTCTTTGTGAGAAAATAGACCCAAGTAAATCTAGTGTAGTCATCAACTAAGACAAACACATAGTATTTACCTCCAATACTTTCAGTTTGTGTTAGACCAAATAATTCCATGTGCACTAACTTTAAGGAATTAGAAGTTGTAACTTCACTTATAGATTTAAATCTAGATTTATGTTGCTTTCCATATTGAAAAGGATCAAAAACTTTTGAAGAATCAAACCTAAGATCCGGTAGATCCTTAAAAAGTTCTTTCTAAGAAAGTTTACTAAGATTCCTTAAGTTACAGTGTCTTATTTTTCTATACCAAATCCAAGATTTATCTTCAATTGTACTTAGGCAAGGAAGATCATAACTTCTAATGTCTTCTAGGTTTAGTGTGTATACATTCTCTTACCTATGGGTTGAGAGAATAAATTCATCCTTGAAATTGTGTAATAAGAATTTTTCATTCCTAAAATTCACAAGGTATCCTTCATCACATAATTGACTTATGCTGATGAGGTTGTGCTTAAGACCTTTAACAAATAAAAAATTCAAAATTAATGATTTTCCAAGAAGAATAATGTTACCTATACCGACAATTTATCCTTGAGAGTTATCTCCAAAGGTTACTTTTCCACCTTTAGTCTTTAAAATATTTTTGAAATAGTCTTTGTTTCTAGTCATGTGCTGGGAACATCCACTATCCATGTACCATATGTTGTTGGTACTTTCTTCATTGACCTGAAAAAGAAGAGTTAGGTTTTCAGAATCCAAACTAGATTGGATCCAGAATTGTTAGATAATAAAATTTTGGGTATCCACATTTGTTTATAAAATTAAGATTTATGAAACCCAAGAGATTGAACATTATTTAAAGAAAAGTTCTTCTTCCAATGCCCACCACTTTGACATTTAATACAAAAAAGGGATCTTGGAGGAACAAAATAATTATTTCTAAGAACATATTTTTCATGAGAAAAACCTAATACTTGATTATTACCATGAGTTCAGATCTGGGAATACATCTTGTCAAAATTTTCCTTACCAAAAGTAAAATTTGCAAGAAGTTTCTTCAAAGAAAAAATTTCAGACTTTAGTTTTAGGACTAAATTCCTATCCTCTGGAATAATAGACTTAGAGTTAAGTTTATCCTCTAAAACATATTTTTCAAAAAAAATATTTTTAAGATCTTTAGAAAGCTTATCATTCTTAGAATTAGCTTCCTCAAGTTTCTTAGAAATATTTTCTAAAACATCATTTTTCTTATCAATATCTTTGGAAAGATCTGAAATTTCCTTTGTTAAAATAAATTCTCTAGAATTTTCCTTTTCAAGTTTCTTAGAAACTTTACAGTTTCTTATCTCTAGAAACTTAGCAAATGTAGAAACTTCTTCATAGGAAGGAAAATAATTATCATTATCTGATGAAGAAGATTCTTCATCTGAAGAAAAATCTTTATCAGGAAAATTTTTACTCAAAGACATATTGGTTAAGGATTCAGCAGTTCATACCTTATCCATAAGACATTGATTTTGAAATGGAGATCGGGATATTAAACCGATATTATTTTGCTCAGAAGATTCATAATATGAAGAATCGTTAAAAGAATCACCACCACTGGAACTCCAAGTGTCATTGGATTTAAGGACTTTCTTATACTTTGATCTATAGAACTTCTTCTTGTTTCTCTCAGAATTCCTATCCTTCTTGTCTCTTTTCTTAAGTAAGGGACAATCGGGTCTAATATGACCAGTTCTTCTATATTCATAGCATGTCACTTCTCGATCTTTCTTATCTTTTACATATTTCTTCTTGTATCTATATTGAAAGTTCTTCTGCCCAAAAATCTTTTTTATCCTCCAAGCAATATTGGCTAACTCATTTTCTGAAGCTTCACTTTCACTAGATTCATATTGAACAATAACCTTCTTAGATTTAGATCTTGTAACTCTCTCAGAAGTCTTGTCTTTCATATGATTTGAAGTAGTTGTAAAAGCAACACCTATATTCCAATTCTTATTCTTAATACTATCAACATCTCTCTTCATTATTGTTTTATTTTGAAGAAGGGTTCCAAATAGTTCTTCAAGAGAAATCTGTGTAACTTTTATATTTTTATCTATAGAATTTCTCTTGGATTACCATTCGTTAGGAATGATTTCTATAATCTTGTCTACAAGAAATTCATCATCTAAACCTTCCTCACCCATTGATTCTAAGCTATTGACAATAGTCATGAATCTTTGTTGTACCTTACTAATGGGTTCTCTATAAGGAAAGCAGAAACCATGATACTCAGCCCTGAGCATAGCTCTTTTAGTTTCGATAACTTTGGAAGTTCCAAAGTGAGTTACTTAAAGCTTCTTCAAAATACTATTTTCAGCTTCACAGGATGAAATTTAGTTGTATATATTTCTAGTCATGGAATAAAGAAAAGTATTATGTACCTTAAAGTTCAACTGGTATTCCACCTTTTCCGGATTAGTAAAGGTTCTAAGTTCCTTATCAGGAATCTTATAATCTCCAGTTAACATAATGTAGTTATCTACACCTGTGTTTATCACAAAGGTCTTCATTCCGTCTCTCCATTACTTTTCCATCGAAGATTGGTGGTCTAGTAGGATTTATATTTTCTAGAGATCCAACATGAATTCTTGCCATACTAAAAAATATTTCTTTCTATAAAACTTGTTAGAAGTAAAAGTTTATAATCAAATAAGAAAAATAAAACTTGAGCAAACATTCACAAGACCTATTAAAGGAACCTTTTATATTTTCTTAAAAGAAATATTCTACCTTAAAGTGTATAGAATCTGTAATATAATCAAAGTAACGGAATTAGAAAGTATAAGAAAGTTATACTTTCTAACTTTAACAAAGTTAAGATTACAGCGGAAATAAAACAACTTGAAATATAAAACAAGTAACAACAAGATTATTTTAACCCAAAGAGAAGGGTATCCAACAAACTTGGATAAAGGTTCCTTGATTTATACTTTCAAGAAAGTCTGTCTTACCCAAACCCAGGTAAACCCTCAATTCGAAGATCAGTATCTATCTTGTTATCTCGTCAAGCCCTCGATTTAGAAGGAAATCAGAACCTATGTCTTCCAAACCCAGAAGCCCACGATCAACATGATCAGAGTCTGCACAAAGCAAGTCTGAACAAGTTGTTCACACCCAAAGAAGTTTTTCACAACATCTACACGAAGCACTGAGAGTTGAAAGAGCCTCTCTCTCTAGAAATCACTTCACAGATTTTTCACATGCATCAAGTTCATCCAATTTCTATATTGTATTATACTCGTTCAAATGAAATTTTATTTATAGGAAAATATTCCCAATGGTCGGCTCCACTACAACGATCATATTTTACTTAAATTTCGGTGGGACCTGGACACGTGTCAAACATACAATGGTTAGTTTGTAACAAATTTTATGACATCGTTTCAAGTAAGAAATGGTGTTAAGTTAAAGATAAATGTTAAGTATAAGAAAACTTGGAATCCGATAATATTAGAATGATACATTAAATAAATCTATCATTATTAAGAAAACCAGATTAAGAAAAACATTATCAAGAAAACAGATTCATAAGGAAAAGTAAATCGGATTGAGAAACCAGTATCTCATTTGTTCCAGAATCGAAATCATAAAATCAGAATCAATTATACACCGGATTCAGAATCATAAAACAGAATCAATTTTGCACCAGATTCGGAATCATAAAATAGAATCACTTTTGCACCATATTTGGAATCATAAAACAGAATCAATTTTGCATCGGATCATAAAACAGAATTACTTTTGCACCAGATTCGGAATCATAGAACAAAATCACTTTTGCACCGGATTCAGAATCATAAAACAGAATCACTTTTTCACTGGATTCAGAATCATAAAACAAAATCACTTTTGCACTGGATTCAGAATCATAAAACAGAACCAAATTTGCACCAGATTTGGAATCATAAAATAGAATCACTTTTGCACCGGATCATAAAAACGATATCACTTATACACCGAAATCGGTATTACAAAGACGATATCACTTATACATCGGAATCGGTATCATAAAGTCAGTATGAATAATCTGTAAATCTAACAGAATGGAAAATCATAATAATACATCTTGTAAGTATAACAGAATGAGAAATCGTAATGATACATATGTAATTATAATGGAATGACAATTCCGGATCTTAAGAAAAAAAAACAGAACTTAAGAAAAAATGTTTTTGATTTTCAAAACATAAAACCATAAGGAATGGAGAATTCATAAGATAACCTTATTGAATCAACATTTCAAGGGTTCAAATGAAAGATCAAAAATCAAATTTCACACAAAACATAATAATTTTCTAGGTAAAACCATTAAAACATAAAAAATAGAAACAATACAAGTAAACCATAAATCAAACTTAATATCCAATTCACATAATTTTATTAAATGTCACCCATAATTTAAAACACTAAATACCCTTTAAAGAGACTATTGGTAAATTTTTTATACACCAATCATATATAGGTTTTCTATACAAGGCTTAGTTATTTGGAACTCTTCGAAAGAAACCCCATCTTTTAATAAAACCTATTGTTCACAAATCTTTAAAAATAAATTTATAACTCTAAAAATATGACGAATTTAATTAAAATTAATTTATAAAGGCTCAAACATCATATGAAGTGTTTCATAAAGTAAATGGATAGAGATTCCCACCATAGACGTGTGTAGATGCAATGGAACCCTCAAATATGGAAGGAATAACATCTAATGAGTCAACTACACACCTAAACATCAAAATAAACAAGTCACATGAGCCAAACCTCACAATAGGGTTTGACCATGAAGGAACTAAGCCAATAAGGGATAGTAAAATAATAGGAAGAAGGAAAGAGAGGTGGAAGAGGGGATTACCTTGGAAGGAACCACCAAAATCTTGAAGAAGAAGCCTAAAAAATTGAAGTAAAAGTAAGGGGTTGTCCACCCTTGGTGAACCTAGGTCGTCTCGAGTGAGAGGGAGGGGGAGGACCCTTTTTGGGTAAAAAATGAAGGATAAAAAAATTAGAATACCCAAATTTATAATTTTTTTTAGAAAGTCACATGATTAGGCTAAACGATTTACCAAAATGTGCACCAACCTTGTACCATCGACTGGAAAGATAAACCTACCCCACATGGTTTGAAATCTCTATTCCAACAATGAAAAATTCATCTATCAAAATTGTAGATGCTCTCTCACACTCACCGCACAATTTCCTCTAACCATGCACATGCTGTGTGCTAGCTCCCAGACCCTCCAAGTCCCTGCATGGTTTCCCATGAATGTCAAATGATTTGGAATCAACCGTGCATTACCTATGAAAGATAAACTATTCAAGAAGAAAATAAACTAGAAACACCCCCTACATAATGGAATTTGAATGGTTTCTCCTAAACCATATTCACTAACCATACACAAAGGAAAAAACAACCTGAAAAATCCAAAACTCAAAATGTCCATGGGAATTCAACCCAAAACTCAATGACAAGGTGAAAGAATAAGAAATAAATAAAATAATATAGAATATAAAAGTTAGTTTGTGATAACATTAGTGGGTATAGTGTCCTAATAGTAAGAAGGAAGTATGTACCAGTGACAACATCACATCAGTGGGCATAACATCTCAACAATAAGCAGGTAGTATGTCTTAGTGACAACATCACATCAATGAGAACAGTGTCCTAGTATAAACAACACATGTGAGGGAATAACTTCCATATCCATTACATAAATATAATAGTGGGAATTAAATCTCAAGTTATGAAATAATATGTATATAGGCATAGAATATCCTTTTATAAAAGTATCAAATAGTGAGTAGAATATCCCTCTTTTATGGGTAATAGTAAACAGTGGAAAAAACATCCTATGCAATATATATACTTGGCAAGTGGAAAATACATCCCATGCCTATAAAAACCTCATCCTAAATGGGAATATTATCCTATTCCATAAGTTTCATAAACTTAAATAAGCTAAGCGGGAAGTACATTTCATACCATGTCAACAATATCATAGTGGGCATTTCATCCCAAACTATAGGAAACACTATAGTAAATGGTCATGTTTTACTATACTTAGGGGTATACTCATAAATAAGTGGAATATCATTCCACATTTATCTAAAGTCAATAAAAGTAGGAAAAATCATATCATAAAAAAACCATATTAAGTGCATCAATAAGCATGACCAAGTATATCACATACACTTGTTATTTAAGTTGGCATAACATCCAACCATATCCATAACATGTCACATTGGTCCTCACATACTCAAACCTATTCCCATATAATTCCAAGGTATAATCTACCTGAAACCGTAAAATCAAAAGGAGGAAGACTTCCACCCCTTATATATACAAAAAAATTCCAAACGACTATCATCTAACCAACACAATCAATCCAAGTCAAGAACCAATGCTAACTCCTCACATGAATGAGTTTACCATCATTGAGGAAAATATCTAAGGCACCTATCATGGCCTACTTAATTCTCTCATAACTCATAATAAACCAAGGTTTCAACATAATTTTTCTAGGAAACAAAACCATTAGTGTTCAAACATTCAATATATAAGGTCTATAGAACCTATAATAATCATAATAGCCCACAATCATTACTCAAGAACAATAAATCCAAATTGGGATCTATAACAATTCATCCCCACACAGTCTTATATGCCTATATATCCCAATTTTAGATTCATATCAATCAATAAGATCACCCTAAACCTTGATCTATGTGAGAATCACTCATCACATGACCTCTTAGGGATAATAGATCCATAACTAAATAATAAACACCATCCCCAGGTCCCTATCTACCTCTCACCAAACCTCTAACATAGGTAACTTAGTCATCAGTGACTAAGTATAAATGCATAATACCTTTAGGTCTTGATAAGGTTCAAACCAACACCTTAACCCAACCTTACACTGGGAAACCACTCATAACTCCTAATCAGGACACTAAAACTTACTTACCCATACTCACCATCCATATAATATATGCATAACTATATAAACAATGGAGTTATCCCCTTAATAAATCTTTCTCTATCCTCAACCAATAAATTTCAAAATACCATCATCATCCATGGACTCTTAACTCACCCATGAGGCTCCATAATTAATTATAAGAAACTTATAGGCATTTTACATAACTAATTCATAACTAAAAAATTTAGATCAAATAAGTAAATCCTCATCGAATGATAAAAAATGAAAAAACCTCAAGTAATAAGGTGCACACTTCTCCCTCCATACACTTAGACCTATAGAATATCAAATCCTCAATTTCTTATCTCAATTAATTCGTCATTTTCAACCAAAACCACAAAAATCCAAAGAGAAATCAAAACAATGGATTAACATTGATGAAAAAACATGAAACCCAGTGTGTTAATACTCCTGTAGCCTCCTTTAGATACCATGAAAAAAATATCCATTGTATCAACTATCACGAACCAATTCAGGTTACCATCCAAACCGACACTTGATCCGGTCCATAGAAAAACCCTAAGGGAATTCCTGATCCCCATGGGCTGGCACAAGTGCCCAACTATCAACATTAGCAAGTGGGAATGGTTTACTCGAATATAAAATTATGAAACAAAAAAAATGTAAATAAGCATAAACTAGAAATAACAACCAAACATGCCATTAAAGGTTTCCAGATTAAATTTTACATGGTTTATGAAAAATAAAAATAGGGCTACTATAAAAAAGGAACCAAAAATAAACTCAAAATTTACCAAATGGAAAGGGGAAAATCTCCCTCAATCCATCTTTACAACACCACCCAAGAAGGATCACTAGCAACCTGAACCACCATCTCTAAAATCTTTAATCTTACCTGTATTAAACATTAACAAGTCTGCTTACACCTAAGGGTGTAAGCAGGGTGTGATCCATTGTCCAATAGGATGAAACCCAAAAAAGATTCTATGATCTAAACATTAAATGAAAAATAAACTTAAAAGTTTTATAAGTAAGAGAAATGCTAGGAATAATTTTAAGGAAAATAACCTTTAAGTGAAACAAATTTAAATGAAAGAAACCCTTAATGAAAACACTCCTCACTTTTAAAATCTCTATCAAGTCACACCGTATGCCAACGGTAATTGCGTTATAGCCAAATAACACTAGTCACGGGGAGTCCCTATAGGAACTAGATAGAAATGGGACACTATAACCTCATGTCTTGGTGAAACGTGGCTTAGAAACCATGATCTTTAGCATTCTTGTGTATGAGACACTAGGAGGGGACACCCCAATGGCCTTGTGGTCTCCAATCATCATCCAAGTTTAGTTAGAGTTTCCATCATCAATCTCTCTAAGTGAAACCGGGCCGAGGCCACTTCCATATCATTATAACACTAGTTCTAGTCCACCATCCTAGTTACTCGGGCTTCCCTTTAGTGGTCGTACAAGTTCCTCATGCCACATAATATTCCACATTCACAAAAACAAGCCAAAAAAGGCACTACACACACCAAACGCCACCATTTTCACACCCAAAACTCTTTTAAAATTATTTACACACCAAAAAATTCTCTAAGCATGGTTATCACCCTTTAAATAATCTAATAAATCTTTTACAAAATTTATAAAATAAATTCAAGGAGCATAATAAGCGTTTACTTCACAAATACACCAAATTTCTCTTGAAAAGGTCATTTTGAAACCAAATTCATAACCAATCATTTTTAAAACCACTTTTGTACCCCACATGTAACTCATAAATCATGAAAAAACACACAATCAAGTATAATAAATTTATCAAAAATGTTTAAGCATGAAACCACCTACCTGAGGTGGAGAAAAACCCTTAAATTTGATGCGATTCTCCCACCGAACCACAACCACACCACAAGGAAAAAATATTGAACCCTAATCCACAATATCGAACCCAAAAAGACATGATGGAACCCTAAAATGGAACCCTATCTTCTGGAGAAGAGGAACCCCAAAAGAAAGGGAAGAAAACCCTAGATTGGAGGATGAAATCAAAAGAGGAGATGACTTAATTGACAAACTGAGGAAGAATTTCCCTTAATACACCAAAAAATCAAAGATCTGGGAGAGGAGGAGGGACAGA
This sequence comes from Viscum album, assembly GCA_963277665.1. Taxonomy (NCBI): domain Eukaryota; kingdom Viridiplantae; phylum Streptophyta; class Magnoliopsida; order Santalales; family Viscaceae; genus Viscum; species Viscum album. The sequence continues at coordinate 665,838,919 of OY728132.1, forward strand.
GGTAGGTACCTAGGGATGAGAATCCCGAGTGGGGGAGAAATGAGTGTTTTAGGGTTAAACCTTGATGGGAAAAAATATAAATTTCAACATTTTAATGATTTGGACGGGTCACATGGTTAGTCTGCACAGTTTGTTAAACTGTGAATTAGCCATGAAAAAAATTCTATTTAAGAAGGGTTCTACCATATGACTACCTCACACGGTCTGACTGATTGTGTACTGGCTGTGCGTTAGCTATTGCCTCAATAGCCAACAGCCGCACGTGTACCTAGGCCGTGGTTCATGATTACCTCTAACCATGAACCAACCGTGATCCTGAGTCTATTTTCCCAAAATTCACCATTTTTCTCTAAAATTTAAAAGCAAACCTAGGTGGAAAAGATAGACCAAAAATAAAAAGGAAAATATCTGAAAAGAAAGACATGAATGTGACAATTCTCCCCACCATGAAAACTTTCCACTCTTGGAAAGTCAACTTGAAGCTTGATCGGAAAATAAAAATGGATACTCTATCTTAACCCATGAATTTAATTACCAATTTTCATGCACATCACTCCCATGATACCAAAGGAAATAGACCAATAGAATATACTTCCCATGAAGTACTTTCTCTTGGGAATCCACTATTCGTACTGGCTGTTCAAACACTGATAAATCGGGCTCTATATCTAACTCTTCCCAATTTAACACATGGGAAAGATCTAGATTATACTTCTTAAATTGGGAGACATGAAATATGTCATGAATTTATGTCAAATAATAAGTAAAATCTAACATGTATTCCACTTTTCCAATCTACTTGGTGATTTCAAAAGGGATGACATACCACAGTGTTATATTTCCCTGCTTTCCCAAAAGACCACCAAAGAGAGGGTCCACTTTCAAGAACACCCGATCACCTAGAAAAAAATCAAGATATTGGTGCCTTTGATAAACATAATATTGGTTCCTAATTTGAGTTACCAATAACTTCTACCTGATCAACTTGAATTTCTTAGAAGTCTCTTACACAAAGCTCGGTCCCAAAAGTGAGGTTTCACTTACCTCTTCCCAACATAAAGGGGACCGATAAGGCCGGACATAGAGCACTTAAAAAGGATCCATTTTAATAGATGATTGGTAACTTTTTTATAAGAAAACTCAACCAATACCAAATGGCTATCCCAAGAACCTATAAAATCTAAAACACATGCATAAAGCATATCTTCTAGAATTTCATTTTCCTACTCTGTCTGACCATCATTTTGAGGATGATCTTCTATACTCATCTTGATCTGTGACCCCAATGAATTCTGAAGTCCTTCCCAAAATTGATAGGTAAAACATGGGTCTCTATCAGAGACAACCACTGATGGAATTCCATGAAACCTTACCACTTCCTAAACATACAACCGACCCAAGTCATCTGCTTTAGTTGAATCTTTAATCAAAATGAAGTGAGATGATTTGGTCAAGCGGTCCATAAATACCCAAATATCATTCCTTCCTATAGGTATATGGGGGAATCCAATAATTAAGTTCATGGATAACTCATCCCACTTCTAGGTAGGAATGGGTAATGACTGAAGAAAACCAGAGGGACTTTGATGCCCTGCTTTCACCTTCTAACACACATAACACATTGATATGAATTTAGCTATGTACCACCTCATACTTGGCCACCATAACTACCGAAGAATATCATAATACATCTTAGTGGCACCAGGATGGATGACCGACTAATATTGGTGGTTATCCTGCATCACCACCTTCCATAGAGATAACATCACCACAAAATGGTCCTTAAAGCACAAGACTATCTTGGGAGATAACAACCAATTAGAATAAGTATCCCCACCATGAAAAAACTATATATAATGATGAAACAGTTCATCACTAGATTGTTCCTGTTAAACTAGCTCTAGAAGAGAAGGGACCAACTAAACACTGGCCAATAACACACCTCCACTGCGCTCCTTGGTCTCTAAGTGAACCTAAGAAAAAATACCCATAAAAGTCTATTCATCACTAGAATTTCTAAATTCTTTTAAAAGAAATTTCATTCTCAAGGCATCAACCACTACATTACCCTTGCCTAGGGTATAGAAAATATCAAAGTCAAACCCCTACAGATATTCGATCCCATGACGCTACCTCAAATTAAAATCCTTTTGGGAGAAGATGTAGACTAAGATTTTATGGTCAGAATATACCAAAAACTTCTCCCCAAAAAGATAATGATTCCACATCTTCAAGGCATGAATCACCACTTCTAACTCTAAGTCGTGGGTTGGGTAATTCTTTTCATGCGGTCTAAATTGGTGAGAACTATATGCCACTACATGATCATCTTGCATGATCACACACCTGAATCCGATACCTAAAGCATCACAATAGACCATGTAGACCTTCCCATATTCTGGAAAGATAAAAATAGGTGTGGTAGTCAACTTCCGCTTCAACTCCTCAAAGGACGCCTCACATTCTGTGCTCCATTCAAACTTCACCCCTTTTTGAGTGAGCACTATCATGGATGAAGCAAGATGAGAGAAATCCTGAATGAACCACCTGTAATACCCTACTAGGCCAAGGAAACTCATAATCTCAAACACATTCTTTGTTTGATCCCATTAAATAATGACATCGATCTTCTCGAGGTCCATTGAGACCCCTTGCTCTGAAATCATGTGGCACAAAAACTTCACTTCCCTGGTCTAGAAAGTTCATTCCAAGAACTTGGCATAAAGATAATGATTCTAAAAGGTTCCCAACATGATCTGTAAATGATGCTCATGCTCTTCCTTAGATCCAAAATACACTAGGATATCGTTCACAAATACCATAATGAAGAAGTTAAGATACTGGTGGGACACCCTATTCATGAGCGCCCTGAAAACCGCTGGATCATTTTCAACCTGAAGGGCATGAACAAATACTCGAAGTGGTCATACCAACTTTTGAAAGATGTTTTCAAGATATATTCCTCTCTAACTCTAACTTGATGGTAACCTGAACGCAAGTCTATCTTGGAAAACCACTTTCCCCCTTTCAGCTAATCAAACAAGTTATCAATTTGGGGCAATGGGTATTTATTCTTAATGGTTACCTTATTTATCTTCTGGTAGTCAATACACAACTGAAGAGACCTGTTGGCCTTTTTCATGAATAAAGCTAGAGAATCCCAAGAAGAGATACTCGGTTGAATAAAACCTTTGGATTATAAATCATCTTGCTATATCTTTAATTACCTTAACTTAGTGGGGGCCATATGATATGAGGGAAGAGATATAATCTTTATTCCTAGTACCAAATCAATCAATAACTCCACATCTCACTCTGGGGGTAAGCTCGAAAAATCATCTGAGAATACCTACGAGAACTCATACACTACAAGAGGTAATCCACCCTTAAGATAACCACCACTATCCTCTAGCATGAGCGATGATAACTGAAAAACTATATTCCCTAATTCTGAGAGTGGAGGTTCAACACAACCTGATCGAGGATCCCATTTCCTAAGAAAAACCCAAGGACTTTCATCAGGTTCCATGAAACTTACCCACAACCTATAAAAATCAATATGCACTTGGAAGCACACTAACCAATCCATGCTAAGGATTACATCAAAATGGTCCATATCTAAGACCAGGAAATCTCATTACATCTTAACCCCTGACACAGAGATCACACAATATGGGAACCTAAGACCCTACTCCTTCTTCTTGCCCAATGAGGTTACCAAATCCATCGAAAATGATATCAAATCAGTTGAAAGATTTAACAAGTTCACAATATGGAAAGATATAAAATAAATAGAAGAAAAAGTATAAAAAATATGATATCTATATAAGATTCAATTAGAATAGTGCCTCGAACAGTCGAGAGATCTATATCCGGTCCCGCTGGTGCTTGATCCACAACATAAAGATGACTGGTCGTTACCCGAGTCTGAACATGACCACTACTCTATAAATCTTCTCTGAACTGGATCTACCTAGAATATTATCTAGTTCTGCTGCCTCAACCACAAAACCAAGATCCCATCATCCTGGACAATTTTGACTGATCTTACATCCCCCTAGAAGCCACAGATCCTGCCCCACTCTGATATGGGTGCATCATCTTGAAAAAGTGATATAAATGTCCCATAACTCCACACTGATGAAAAGGATTAATAGGAGTAGGACATGTAGGTTGGATGTGCCCTGCCTTTCCTCACTGATAGCATACCACTAACCCAACATCAAAATCCATGGATGAAGATTGTCTAGAAGGATGGCCCAAACTACCACCTTCCTTCTTCCCTTGCTCATATCACTTCCTCTTCTTTTATGATGATCTACCAATGCCCATTACTAATACAACCCTAGAAGAACCTGATCTTCCATTGCATTAAATATCTACTATAAAATCTCATTCAATCACTTCAGCATAAGTATTCATATTGAATAGAAAGACATGAGAATAGATCTCTGGCTGAAAACCCTTTTCGAACCTCTGAGCCTTCATCCGTTCATTAGAGACTATTTCAGAAGCATACCGAGCTAGCTCTGTAAAACAATTGGCATACTCTATCACCTACTGGTCCCCCTGAATAAGATCCATAAACTCTCAAGATCTAGCATACACTAAGACGTCAGGGCAGTATTGGTCATTGAAGACCACCTTGAAGTCTTTCCAGCTCATCTTCACATGCTTCCCAACTTGAATCACTGATTCCCATCACCTTTAACTGGGACCCTCTAGCTGAAATGAATCACACTTCACCCTGAAATCTTCAAGAGTGTCTAAAAACTCGAACATATTCTCAATCTTCTTGATCTACTCCTCCACTTATTGAGGTTTCAAGATGCCTCGGAAAGAAGAAGGCTTGTTCTTGAGGAATTCCTGGGCTTTGTACTTCTAAGGACTAGATTCAGCTTCCCCGATTGGAGTAGTAGCAGGACCCACTCCCTACCCTAGAGCCTAAACAACCCAAACCACAACATCTACCAACATATGGTAAAGCAGTGAGGGATAACTCTCTCTGAATTTTTCCCATAGTTTCGAGAGAATTATTTGGGGAGTAATGTTGTTACAAAAAGCAACAGTCACAAGAGAAATTAATTAATATAATAAGTCTGAAAAAAATTCAACAATAAGAACAATAATAATAATTTAAATATGCCAAGACAACATAATGACCAAACCACCTCACCCCCACCTAATGTCTATGTGCAGTCTGCAACCTTAATGTCCCATTTGGAGGAGAATCCGAATAAGAATCCCAACATCCCATGGAGATTCAAGGTCTATTATGAGGTGTGATGGTCAGGAACCCTAATCATAACCATAAATCCAAGCCCCGATACTCCTAGCTCCTATCTATCTAGACTCATACCAAATAAATGACCCAAAGAGTTAAACCTCATCTAATACCATTTTTTCACGAACCAAGCTAGGTATCCATCTAAACTATCATCCAAACTGGTTTGTGGAAAGACCTGAACAACATTCCCAATCCCCAAAGGATAGAACAAGTGCCTGGGTATAAACTTTAGAAAGTGGGAATAGTTTAACCGAATATACAATTATGAAACAACCAACAATAAAAATAAACATAAACTGGAAATCACAACCAAACATGCCATTAACAATTTCCATATTCAAGTTTACAAGGTTTATGCAAAAGAAAAATAGAGCTACTATAAAAAAAGAAACCAAAAACCAACTCAAAAGTCACCACATGGAAAGGGAAGAATCTCCCTCAATTCATCTTCACAACATCTCCCAAGAATGATCACCAACAACCCGAATTTCCATATCCAAAAGCTTTACTCATACTTATATCAAACATTACTAAGTCTGCTTACACCTAAGGGTGTAAGGAGGGTGTGATTCATTGCCCAGTAGGATTCCACCCAAAAAGGATTCCATACTCTAAACATTAAATGACAAATAAACTTGAATGTTTTATAAGTAAGATAAATTCTATGAACAATTTTAAGGAAAACAACCTTTAAGTGAAACAACTTTAAATTAAAGAAAAATTTAATGAAAATACTACTCTCTTTTAAAATTTCTATCAAGTCACACCATATTCCAATATTAAGTGCGTTATAGAAAAATAGAACTAGTCATGAGAAAGTCCCTATAGGTACTGGCTAGCAATGAGACACTAGAACCTCACATATTGGTGAAACATGGCTTAAAAACCATGACCATCAACATTATCGTGCACGAGCCACTAGGATGGGGCACCCCAATGGACTAATGGTCTCCAATCATCATCCAAGTTTAGTTAGAGTTGTCATTGTCAATCCCACTAAGTGAAACCAGGCTGAGGACACTTCTGTATCACTAGCACACTAGTTCTAGTACTCCCTCCTAATTACCTGGGCTTCAATTTAGTTCTCATACAAGTTCCTCATACCACATAATATGCCACATTCACACACACAATCCAAATAAGGCACTACACACACCAAACATCACCATTTTCACACCCAAAACATCTTTTAAAATCATACACACACCAAAACATTCTCCAATCATGGTTCTCACCCTTTATATAATCTAATAAATCATTTATGTAATTTATAAAATCAATTCAAGGAGAATGAAAAGCCTTTACTTTACAAATACACCCAATTTCTCATGAAAAGGCTATTTTGAAACCAAATTCATAAATAATAAATTTAAAAACCACTTTATCACCCCACATGTAACTCATAAATCATGCTAAAACACACAATAAATCATAATAAATTTATCAAATAATGTTTAAGCATGAAACCACCTACCACAGGTGGAGAAAAACCCTTAAATCTGATGAGATTCTCTAACCACACCTCAACTGCACCACAAGGAGGATAGATTGAACCCTAATCCACAAGACCGAACCTAAAAAGTCAATATGTAACCCTAAAAATATAACCCTAGACACTGGAGAATATGAACCCCAAGATAAAGTTAAGAAAACCTTATATTGGAGGAAGAAATCAAGGGAGGAGATGATTTACTTAATGAACTGAAAAAGAACCACCCTTAATCCACCAAAAAATCAAAGATCCAGGAGAGGAGGAGGGATGGAGGGAGGTGTCTAGGGAGAAGAATCCCAAGTGGGGGAGAAATGGGTGTTTCAAGGTTAAATACAAATGGGGAAAAATATAAATTTCAACATTTTAATGATCTGGACAAGGCACACAATTAGTCCACATGATTTGTTAAACCATACGAAAACTGTGTGACACGTTCTATATGAGAAGGGTTCTACCACATGGATACCTCGCACGGTCTAACTGACCGTGCATTGGCTATGAAATAGCTTCTTCCTCAACATCCAATATCCACACGGGTACCTAGGACGAGGTGCATGGTTACCTCTAACCGTGCGCCAACCGTGCGCCTGGGTATATTTTCCCAAAATTCACCATTTTTCTCTAAAATTCAAAAGGGAACCTAGGGGAAAAAATAGACTAAAAATAAAATAAAATAACTGAAAAGAAAGACACATATGTGACATAAACCCAATTAAACTATTTAATAAATAGGAAAGGACCCACTATTACTGATGAATCAATGAACCCGAGCCTCCATGGATCAAAGGAAACAAAAAGGGGATAAAAATAACCATAGTTGGTGGAATCCCTTTTAAAAATTGTTGGATGAGTTCAAAATTCCCAAAGGAGTGTGGAATGAACACTTTACCCTATTTTTAAAAAATGGATTTAGGTAGCACCAGATATCCGTTTTGCAAAAAATGGTCACATTGTTCCCCATTGGATACTCAGTGCTAAGAACCAGCCATCTGGTGGCCTAATCCAGAGGCCATAACCCATGAAAACCCCATCAAGTACCCAGTTAACCAAGATTTGGTACTTTATATCCCTATATATCTAACAACCTCCAATTCTAACTCACTGAACACCTCAGTTCTCACTTCAGGAATTTTCCTCCCAAGATTCTACCTTGAAAAAAAACCATTTTCAATATTTAAATCACATCTAAAATGATAATTCTTGATTGAAATGAAAAATTAAAAACTTTCCAGGTTATCTATCCTCAGAACCTAAATTTTAACCTAATCTATTGGCACACTCCATTGTGGGTCATTACAACCTCTGCACCATAACACTTCTCATTCCTAAAAAGTCTCTACGTGTATCTCTCATAACCACATTGGTAACTAACATTGGATACACACTCTAATTCCCTACCAAATCACTGCTTATGATGTACTCGACCATACCCGAACTAATAAAACTACCCAAACACCAAACACTTCATGTTATAAAACATCACACACAACTAATCTTCCTCAAATGATGTATTTCAAACCATATATGATCTATTTCACTTGATTGAGCTCGAAATGCACTGGATAATACCCTATTATACCATCTGCCTCCAAACACTTGGAGGACCATTCCCTTGTGGTTACAAATCAATTTTCAAACTCCATGAAGATACCCAATCACAATGACGTTTGTGAATTTAAAATTGAATAATCTATTACATCAATGGTTGGCATCATTTCTCAAAACTAGATTATAACATGTTTAGTGATACACTCGAGTGCCTCTAGGAAATACAGGAATCACCCTCATAGTCTCACACATGAGACTTAATTATATCATGAATCCTTTCTTCATTTTAATTGTTGTTATACTTCCCATGCATAATGAAATTCCATATACCTAGCACCTTGTCGGTTTATTACAAAAAACTCATACTCAGTCATCTTGTTAGACCATAAACCATAACTCAGCCATGCGAGGTGGGGATCTAGGTGCCTTTAAAGATGCAAATGCTGGGGGTGGGGGGTCCATTTCATGTGTAGTAAGGTCTTGGGTCTTCAAGTTCATGTATTGGGCCTTGTGCCTTTGGGCCTTCAAGTCATGTATGAGATTTGTGCCTTGGGCCCACAGGTCATGTTAGGGTTCCCTCTCAACCCTTTAAAGTGGGATTATCTAAAAATAAATAAAAAATTAAGGCCTTTGGGATTTTGGAGTATCCTTAACTACTACCAGTTGTGGTTCTCCATTCATTTCACTCCCAACACTCACTATAATTACACCCAGAACAAGGTTCATAACTAAACATCTCAATAGTGTTCTCCCCACTATAAAATTTCCCTTATTTATGATTTATGAGCATGATACTACTCAAAATATACTATATAGTAAATAATGACACTCATGATCCTTGCTCGTTATATCCTGATATACATATCCCATGATCTATTCTCTAAGGTCCCTCAAATCACGATGTTCCTTACAACTACTAAACAAATCCATCAATAATCCATAATTGTGCACCATATCTAGTTAATATAAAACAAAATTATTAATATCACTTGATGTCACACTAATCTCATATTTAAACCCACCACATACTCCGCTTGGTCATATTAGCAGTTTCATAATTACATAAGTTCCAAACTTCCCAAAGTCACAATTTAGGCACTTCTTAATTCTCATAAATTAAGAAGATCCACTCAAACCCTCACCATTAAACTAAATCCATAAACAACCTCACTAATTTCTACACAGCACAAGAGTCCATATTTAACTATCTAGCACCTCAACTAAATCACACCTCTCATAATCCTTTGGTCATGTCAAAATTTCACTATAAAGACCCCATATCACACACTAGTCAAATACCAATGCACCAATTATCACTGATCAATCACACCCATCCATCCCCAAAGCAACCCCTACTTGGTTCAAAAGATTATATAATGTCAGGGGTCGACACCCCTAGAAAAGTAAATGCATATCACACACTTCAACAATCACCTCATACCTGATCAAAACCTAAGTGTGGTCATTCAATGAATTCCATACTCATACTATAACCTAGCTCTAATTCATTAGAGAGACTAAGGATTCCTATACACCCCTCACAATATAAAGACACTTACAAAGGTCTTAAACCATTTAAAAGTATTAAAGTGAATAAACACACATACCTAACTGACCTAACCAAATACCAGGAAGGAATAAAATGCAATCGCCTTGCATTAAAAAAAGTCATTTTGATGTGGCACTAAAAGTATCCTGACCCACATAAACACTTTCCCAAGCTCAAATAGTTTCCAAAATATATCCATTGACATGTCACACACACCGTCTATGATCAATCATTATTATACAATTACAAAATTTACCAACCCAAGGTTGAGATAATGTTATACCAATCAAAAACTACATATATCAAGGATGTGAACATCCCCTTGTTCCCAAAGTAAGAGAGTATCCATCCAACCACTCACAACAATCCACCACTTCCCACATTGTCAAACCATGTATATCCAAGCAGGTGTACATACTAACACTACCCTGTAAAATAGTATGAACAATTTAATAAAGGGTAACATCCCAAAAAACCAAGGATCACTTTCCTAGTCAAATATTTGACCATGCCAACCGAATATACCAGTCACATCATCACATGAAGCATCACTATGATTCTGTTTCCAAATACCTAACCAAGGCATCCCTCACATGCCTATACTATATATTAAATTACACATCACAATATGTTTTTCCCAACATATGAAACATATATTCATGCTTCCTATCTAAAAGTAATCCATGTTCCCAAGATCACCCCTCACATATTAAAACCAATCTTGTGTATAAGTAAGAAATGATCCCTGCTACATGGATAATACTTAACTTACTACTATACCAAGATGAAACTCACCATCACTAGGATCCTTAAACTATTATATAGACTATATTACCCATATGTCACATCCCCCTAATAACTATAGGGTTATCATTATAACTATAATCTCATCAATTACATTACCACCAAGAAAAATGTCCTATCATGTCCTAACAGGATAGAAAAAGAAAGGGAAGTAACAAACAATGAATTATGGTAATCTATACACACCTTGTTATATAAGGGATTCATATCACACAAGTATAACTCTAGCATGAACTACTCACTCCCATTATAAGTATCAAATTCACATAAATTCACATACCCAATCATCACATTCCAAACAAAGAACCAACAACCATGGTTTAGTCAAATAGAGTGCCACCAAAAACTTATATAGGAAAAAACTATATAACTTCTCATTGACACTTTAAATAACTAAACAATTACTCATAACCAGATCATTAATCATATACAAGAATATAAATTTCATGTGAATCCTATTTTTTGAATATGATGTATGAACACACACTTACTAACACCCTGGGCTAACAGAAAAACCATAAACCATAATAAAAAAAATTACATTTTGAAAAAAAAGTCAACTCAACTATAACATAAATAAAGAAACAAAAAAAATACCAAATCCTTATAAGCTTGAAATTTATCTCATATAGTCATTGACCAAGAATAAAAATAGATTTTATCCTAAGTCATGAGTAGTTATATCTCTATATACTATATCCTAAATAATAAGACAAAGAAAAAAAGATCGAATATCACTATGTAACATCCTTAGCCTAGAGCCTACCCTCATGGACTAAACCAGAGTGATATATACCTAAAGTGTTCCTCCTTGTATGTTATAGGTTTTTTACTAGTAGTGAGGATATGATACACAATTTGGGGTGACTATAACCTATAATATCATCATACATAATAACAACCAATAATAGAAAAATCTATAACATGAATCACATAAATGTAAAATATATAGAATTAAAGTGGAAATAAAACCATAATAACAACATCTACATGCTATAATAGAATTCATATTAAAGTCATACAATCATACATCTCAACAAGATCACCCAATGGGATGATCATAAAAATATATAAAATAAAATTAAAAATAAAATGAGACACATCCACTATCCTTAGCATTTTCTTAAACCTGCATCTATATCCCCACCATGATCCTTCATCCCTTCACTTGTAATAGATCCATTGCTAAAATTTCCATGTCAACCATAAGATTTGTATGTGCACTGAAGTGACCATACAAAGTGTGAGCATAACACTTAGTAGGGAAACACTATTTATTTCCCTAATAAAAACCAATATATATTTGAATGTATGTATTGAATTAAAGGAAACATATAGATATCACATGCATAGATCAATCACACCATTAGGTACTCAAGAATCTACCTAGATACATTAATTCTATATGTGCATGTATGTACTGATTCTTGACTAAAATCTCTAGCATCATGCTCTCATACTATTCCTTATTTATGCTCAAGACAATAACATGTCGTGGAGGGAGAAGATTACTACACATATGATGTGTGATTTAGTTCCACCCAATAATACCTCCAAAGGTGGGAGGATTTCAACTTCCACTTGGGAGATCATCATAAAACCCATTTAAAGATAATGCGATGGCTATTTTTGTGTAAGGTACACATTTATAGTAGTTTTTCATTTCCAGTTTAACATATTTAGTTTATTTTAGCTTGAGTGATCTTGATCATGGGATTTAGTTACTTCTACTAGTTATATTATGTGTTAATAGACCCCTTAAGATCTCTTCATCCATAACATAGATTAAGGGTGAATATATAGTTAACCTCACTTTTCAAAAATTAAAATTATATCATTTTTTTCAGAATACTTAAAATATTATAAAAATAGACACCCAAGGACTGTATTAGTCTAGTACCTTTGGAAACATGGAAACCTAAATATTGGTACATAAGTGCGATAAATTTTCTCCCAATAGGTTCTTCATGACTAACCCCATTTTTAGACACATCATACATAATACATATATTCATAACCTGGGGAAAGGAAACATAAAAAGGGGTGATCTTAGATGCTCAATAAGGGTAAACAAGGGATATATGTAAGAATAAACATGAGTTTAAGGGTATGAGAACATGATCATGACATTATAAGATCACACCCTTCATATCAAAGATCATAAACATAAATCATGGCATAAATATTGGAAATTCATAAGACATGAATCATAAGGGAATCAATATCATAAGCCATGAAATCATAATTGAAGAATAAGAAATAGAATTTGTGGAATACACATAAGCATATAAAATCTTATGTTAAGGATACCTATCAAGACCTTTATAACATGTTAGGCTTGGGCTAAAACCAGTGTACCTTCTTTGGGCTTGGGATAACAACCCACACACTCTCTTGTTTTTGGGCTTGGTCTAAAACCTGTATACCCTCTTTTTTTAGGATTATGTTACAACCCATGTACCCTATTGTTTTCAGGCTTGGGCTACAACCCATGTACCCTCTTGTTTTCAAGATTAGGCTATAACCTATGTACTATTTGATCTTATATACCACTTATAATTACTCAATGAATTATAGGGATATATAGGTCCCACCTATATCATAATTAAATCATACATACATGTGCCATAAAATCATAAAAAATAATATCATAACCCATGAAATAAAATGTGTGTCATAAATATTTAATCATAACTTAACCTGTTGAAAAAGATAGGTTTCATAATCATTTCTTCAAAGCATGATTTGTAAAAAGAAGTGGGTTTAATAAGAATATAACCCATGAAAGAGAAATAGGTTTCAGAAAAATAATTCCATCAAAACATAATACATTCATAGAAATAATATGAATGAAACTTTTGGATCATTTCCCAGAAATTCATGAGTAACACCAACAGATGTCATCTTAAAAGGAAAATAATTTGGAAAGATCCTTTTAAAATCATTTCTTAAGGAAAACATAATTTATTATTTTAAAATAAATGATTTTAAAACATAAATTACTTTGATAATATTTTTCTTTGAAAACATAAAATGGAATATCGAAAACATTTTGAAAAACATTTTCCTTGAAAACATATATAAGAATCTTGAAAAAATTTTGAAAACCATTTTCTTAGAAAGAAATCTTCAAAACATTTTTAAAATTATTTATTTAAAAATACATTGAAAATTTATAAAGGAAGCTTGAAAAACATAAAAAAATTTTAAAATAATTTTTCCATAAAAAATATATTAAAAGATCATTTTTGAAAACATGGTTTTCAAAGTTCATGGCATGTATCTCAAAGAAGGAAAATTGAGACAAAACTACATTATCGATTTGGTAACTCTTGAAATATAAACCCCATGAAATAGATATAATAAAATGGATATATAAATACCCATAAATTTAAGTATAGTAATCATATAATATATTCATGGGCAGTATATACACCATACAAAATAAATGAGTGGTGAATAAGGCATAAATCTCATAGAAATAAAAGTGAGACTAGAAATCCCCTTACCTTATGTCTTGACTCTTTTCGTACTCATTCAAAAATCCTGTATAAAAAATATAAGTTTATTATACATATAACATAGAACAATATTCTTATATATAATACCATATATGGATTTATATTATCCACTTATTAACACTTCTATATTAAGGTTACGTTTCAGGTAATATCTACATTGTTTTTCACATGCGTCTTAATTTGCTATATTTTTTGTCCTCATACTTATATCATGATTTAAATAATGTAAAAAATGATATAAATATAATTTATATTCAGTATATATTTATTTATAATAATATATTAAATATCAAAATATGAAATGGAATACATCGTTCATGGAGACGGTAGGCCGTACGTACTCATGAACACTGTTTCTGTTTAATTATCATATTGAAAGAAAGAAATTAAATTAAATATATGTATATATGTATGTATGTATATATGTATATATAATAATTCCAGTTGAATTATTATTTTATATATATCATGTAAGTTTACTAAACCCATCTTTAATACATTCCATGTAGAGTGTGAACAAATCACATCGTTTTGAGGAGGTGGTAGTCCACACTTCCCTGAACAAAATTATCATATTTACATAAAATTGAAAGCATGAAGGTATGTGTTATATAATAATTATAAAAGAATAAATACATCATATATATCATATAAAAATATATTTTCAATCATAATTCTCAACCATGATAGGTGGTAAAGGAAAAATCGTTTCATGAGGCGGCAGTTCACTGTACATAAGATCGGTAAGTTCATTACCCATTATATGAAAGTGTGTGTAAGTGTAGGTCAAAAACTTATAGTAAAAAAATATCAGTATATTTAGGATACCAATTATATTATTTATACATGTAATAAGAATAATTTTGTTAGTGGAAAAATAAAATAAAGGAAAGGAGCTTGAGGAAGGATGCTACCTCTTCTTTGGGTAACTCCTTTTGGTTTGCACCAAAGGGATTACTTGGTTGGATTTATGCCAAAATGGAGGATTAAAGGAGGAATTTAGGGATATTTAAAATTAAATTGGGTAGATATTTTATGATCTTAAGTTGATTGAGAGGCATGAAGAAGGGGGAGAGGTGGTTTCCTTTTATAAGGGAGGGATGGGACACACTTGGCATTTCTGAAAATAAGTCAGCTGTACCAATGTTTTTACAAAAAAAAGTCATAAAAAACCAACTAAAATCAATAATAGAAGGTTTATGGATGCAATATGGTCAGAAAATGGGTATTTTATAAGTTTATTGGTTATTTTCTTCTTTAATTTTAAGGTTTAGTCCATTGTTAAGATTAATTTTACCTTAATTACAGTAAATAATTTTAATCACTTACTAATATTTTTGGTCAAAAATTAAGTTGATATTATTAGAATATAAATATTATACCAATTAAAAAATTATATATCCATTTTTCTAAATTCAATTTATAGAAGTGGAAAAATTAAATTTAATGCTAATCTCACAGATGTGGAGAGAAAGCGGGTTTTTAAAGTGAGAACGTTCACAAGTTCATTAAGATTTTATATCTAAATTAAATATAAAAATGATTAAAATAAAATAAATTGGAATAATAAATGTATATTTTATATATTGTGACTTTAAAACCAACTTAAAATATAATTTAACTATATAAAAAAATTAGACGAAAAATCATTTTTGAATTAAATTTTAGTATTTTTTTACTATTCACCAAAAAATAAAGTTTCTCAGAAAAATAAAAAAAATTCACCCTAAGCTAATTTGTAAATTTTGAATTAAAAAATAAATTTTATTTTATCAAATTATATTTCTAAGAGTTTCTAAAATTAAATTTATTATTTTTCACAGAAGGACATAAAAAGCAGTTCATTTTAGAAAATAGTATTTTAAAAAATATTAATACTTTACCAATATTACATGTTTTATTATCAATATGTTTTATTTATATGAAACCATTATAAATAATATTTAAAAATTAGTTATTTCTATTCATATTACTAAATTTAACGACTAAGTTATAACCATCTCATTTAAATAATTATAACAATAAAATGATGTTTCCTAGAAACTCAGTGTTACGTGTAACACAAGATAAGTCAGTGTTGCGTATAGCGAAATATTATCTTAGTATATAATATAATGAAATTTTGACTTAATATAGCATGAAATTCTTGACATAGAAGATAATTAATTTTTTCTAAAAATGGTTCACAAAAACTCGGGGTGTTACATTCTACCCCCCTTAAAATGAATTTCTCCTTTGAAATTCATCATTATGATACAAAAAAATGAGGATACTTATGACTCATCATATCCTAAAGTTCCCATGTTGCTTTCTATAACTGGTAATTTCTTTACAAATCATTGACCAAGAAAGTGGTCTTGTTTCATAGTACTTTCCCTGTAAGATCCAAAATTTCAAATGGTTGTTCCTCTTAAGAAATATCCTTCTACAACAGTATGAATTTTGAGTTCAGTACATGTAAAGGTCCATGTATGTACTTTATCATGAATGATACATGGAACATATCGTGGACTTAAGAGATATTTGGAGGAAGTTCCAAGATATAGGTTACCACCCCGATACGATCAAGATTCTCAAAGGGGCTGATATACTTAGGGATTGATTTCCATTTTCCCCCAAACTCATAACATTCTTCCATGAAATTCATAGAAAAAAATTATTACCAAATTAAAATTCTAGGTCACACTGATGGTTATCATCATAAATTTTATGTCGAGTTTGAGATGCCTTAATATACCATTGAATGGTTCTAACCTTATATGACATTTCTTCATCTATCTCAGGTCCCAATAGATTTATTTCTCCAAATTAATATCAGAAAGTTGGAGCTCTATATTTCTTCCCATAGAGGGATTCATAAGGAGCCTTTTAAATGCTTGAGTTAAAGATATTGTTGTAAGAAAAATCAACTAGAGGAAGGTGTTGATCCCAACCACCTTTGAAATCCAACGAACAAGACCTCAACATATCCTATAGGGTTTGAATTTTTATTTCAGACTGATCATCTGCCTGAGGATGATAAGTAGTGATGGAATTCAATTCTGTATCAAGTGTTTACTGAAGAATTCTCCAAAAATTTGAGGTAAATCTCAGATCCTGATCAGATATAATGGAAAGTGTTACTTCATGAAACCTTACCACTTACTTAATGTATATCCTATAAAGTTGATTTAGAGAGAAGTTTTATCTAATAGTAATGAAGTGTGTGGATTTAGTAATGTGATCAACTGGAACCCATATATCATTAAATCCTTTAGAGGTTTTGGGGAGTCCAATGAAAAAATCCATAACAATGTTCCCTCATTTCCATTTTGGAATGGGTAATGGATGAAACATCCCCTTTGACTTTTGTCCTTTTTCTTTAACTTACTGGTATACCAAGAAATGAGATACAAACTCTACAGTATACCTCTCCATGCCATCCCACCAAAAGTATTCCTACAAATATCTATACATATTCTTACTTCCAGGATGAATAGAGAATGAATAAATATGAAATTCCTCTAATAGATCCTTCTTCAAATCTGGTATGTAAATAACAAATACACGGTTCTTGAACCTTATCATTTCATCCTGATCAAGGTTAAACTCAGAAGCATTTATAATCTTCTTTTATAACTCTACATATTCCTTCTATGCCTCTTTAATATTCACTTGGATAGATGATTGAACATTCAATTAAGCAAGATAATATTCCCCCCTTACTTCAATATTTCTAGATCCATCCTTTTCAAATCCATAAATATTGCATATTTTGTGATCATCATCATGGATAAGATAACATTATCCTTTCAACTCAAAGAATCGACCACATTTTTTGATTTCCCAGGATGGTAATGTATTGAGCAGTCATAATCCTTTATCAGCTCCATATTCTCTAGTTCATGTTCAAATCCTTATATGTGAATATATATTTCAGAATTTTATGATCAGTATATATATCAAAATTTTCTTCATAAAGATAATACCTCTATATCTTTAATGAAAAAATTAGTATTTCTAACTCCAAATCATGAGTTGGGTAATTTTACTTGTGGATCTTAAACTTTAATGGGGAATAAGCAATAACCATGTTATTCAACATAAGAACACATTCCAATCCATTCTTGGTTTCATCACTATATATTACAAACCCTTCTACACTATAGGGTAATGTAATCACAAGTGTGATGACCAAACTTCTCTTTAGTTCCTTGAAATTGTCCTAACATTCATCTGTCTAGAGGAACTTATCACCCTTTATAGTTAACTTGGTTAGAGGATTTGATAATTATGATAAATTATCAAAAAAACTCTGATAATATCTAGTTAATCCAAGAAAACTATCGATCTCAGTCACCATGGTTAGTCTATTCCAACATTCAATAGACTTCATCTTTGATTGATCTATTTCTATACCATCTCTTGAGATTATGTGATCCAAAAATTAAACCTTTTGTAGCCAAAATTCACACTTTTTAAACATT
The DNA here is from genome assembly GCA_963277665.1 of Viscum album. NCBI lineage: Eukaryota > Viridiplantae > Streptophyta > Magnoliopsida > Santalales > Viscaceae > Viscum > Viscum album. The sequence continues at coordinate 665,857,586 of OY728132.1, forward strand.
TCATACAATTTATCCTTCCTTAGGACCTTTAGTACAATTATCAAGTGGTCTTTATGATCTTCCTTTATCTTTTAATATATAAGAAAATCATCTATAAAGGATACCAAAAAATGATTGAGGTAATATCTAAAGACTCTATTCATCAAATCCATGAAGATATTAGGGGAATTACTAAGACCAAAAGGAATCAATATATATTCATAGTGTTAATACCTTGTACAGAATGCCGTCTTGGGTATATTATCTTTGTTGAAACTCAATTGATGATATCCAGAATGAATGTAAATCTTAGAAAAGTATCGATCTCTGCATAGTTGATCAAACAATTCATCAATACAGGGAAAAGGATACTTGTTCTTGATCGTGATATTGTTCAATAAAGATTCTAATTTTTCTATATTTCTTTCTTATAATGAGAATAAGTGAACCCCAAGGTGAAACACTTGTTCGAATGCATCCCTTATCAAGGTTTTCTTAGAGTTTTTTCTTCAATTCCTACAACTAAATTGGGTTTATTCTATGGGGAGTCTTTGAAATTAGTGTGGAACTGGGTATGAGTTCTATTGAGAAACCAACTTCAATTTTTGCTGGAAGGCTAGAAAACTCTTCTGGGAAAACATCCAAAAATTCATGAACAATAGGCATATCATTTATGCTGAGTTTCTCCCCAACCATTTTAGAAAAACATTCCTTCTGAATGGGAATTAAGACCCATACACTGGATGTAATCTCCATAGTAATTTCATACTTATCATCACATTGATAGACTATCATAGCTTGGTTTTAAATATCAAATATCATCTCCTTTCCTTGAAAATTGATGTGGGATTTATGCAGATAAATCCAATCCATACCTAGGATGAAATAAAATTCAACTATAGGAAGAATGAAATTATTTTTAGGAAGTACATTCCCACAAATCTCAATCAGAGAGGAATCATAAACATGAGATGCAATCATCATACCATTATGGGTTTTCACTGCTAATTCCACATATAATCATTTTGGTGTTATCTTAATACCCTTAAAAAATTCTTTAGATATAAAGGAGTGGGTAAATCTAGAATAAAATAAGATATTAGTAGTTTTAGAGTGGATGGTAAGTGTACCTTTCACCACATCATTATCACACCCCTCATAAAAAAATGATCGCATGAGATTTCCCCTTGTACCTCAGTTTAAGAGGTTTCTAAAAATGATCATCATAAAAAATCATTGGGTTTGGGTACTCGTTAGCATAATGACCATAATCCTTAAACTTGAATCACTAAAGTGTGGGAGGTTCATCCTGTGTATATTTTCCTCTATTTTCATCATTGGCCAACTTCTTCCCATCAGTGCAATAATCACTTACCTGATGACCTTCCCTTCCACACTTATAACACTTATTAGACCCAATGAGACAATTTACTCCACTATCCTTTCCACACTTAGGGAATAATGGAAGGATCATCTTCTTATATCCATGGTTTTTAGATTTTCCTTTGAAACCCATATTCTGATTTTTGTTAAAACCATGAGATTGATATGTAACTCTAACTTCAATTTCAACTTTGATTGCACAACACACAATCTCTTCATAGCTACTAATGTATATTATGGACAAAACCCTTATGAGACTTGGATTTAAGCCACTGAATAACCTATCAACTTTACTTTCTAGTTGGATGATAATTCCATAAGCATACCTCACAAGTCTTGTGAAATTAGCCTCTTAGTTACTAATAGATTCATCATCCTTTTACTTTAACTCATGGAAATACTTTTCCATATTCATGAGAAGAACATAAGTAAAGTACTTATTAAATAATAAGTTCTTGAACTCATACCAATCCATAGATTCAATTTCATCTTGATTCATTGTATTCTTGATTAGAGTCCACCACTTTCCTACTTCACCTTCTAACTGATAAAAATCCATATTGACTTTCTCATATTCCAAACACTAGACAACGAAGAATATATTTTTATTTTTATTGATATAGTTTTTAGAAACAAGTGGATGAGAAGACCCCCTGAAATAAGGTGTACATTGGCTTATAAAGGAATCAATAGAATGTTGTTCCCTCCTTTGTTCATTTGGAATTTCATCATGATTCAGAGCTTGAGAAAGCTTTGTGAGCATAGAAATGAGGTTTTTCATTCTAGCTCCTATAGTATTCAGATGATCAGGAGAAAAATAATTGCATTGCACATCATAATCACCATTAGCATGGTTCCTTTAGGTTCCATCCATTAACTAAAGCCTAAAAGTATATAGTAAGAAACATTTTTCATAGTGAGGAACCACATAATCATGAAAATCAACTTACAAGATGTCTAAATTATAACACCTTACTTAATCTATGACACCCTAGGTTTATCCTAGGCTATTCATGGAAACATAAAAACCAGTACATAAGTGCTCTAAATTATCTCTTACTAGGTTCTTCATGAATAACCCCCTTCTTAGACACATAATACATAATACATATCTTTATAACTTGGGGAAAGGAAACATAAAAATGGGTGAGATCAAATGCTCAGTAAGGGTAAAAAAGAGAGATATATAAGAATAAACATGAGTTTAAGGGTATGATAATGTGATCATGACATTAAAATATCATACCCTACATATAAAAGATCATAAACATGAATCATGGAATAAATATTGGCAGTTTATAAGACATGAATCATAAGGTAATCAATATTATAAGCCATGAAATCATAACTAATGAATAAGACATAGAATTTATGGAATAAACATAAGCATAGAAAATATTATGTCAAGGATACTTACCAAGAAATTTATAACATGTTATTCTTGGGATACAACCCGTGTAACTTCTTCGGGCTTGGGATAAAAATCCACGTACACTCTTTTTTTTGGGCTTGGGTTACAACCTATGTACCCTCTTGTTTTTGGGCTTGGGCTACAATCCTTGCACCCTATTGTTTTCAGTCTTAGTCTACAACCCATATACCCTCTTTTTTTCAGTCATAGGCTACAACCCATGTACTCTTTGATCTCATATAACACTTATCTTTACCCAATGCATTGGAGGGAGATATAGGTCCCAAACACATCACAATGAAATCATATATAAATGTTCTAAAAAATCATAAAAAATCATATCATAACACATGAAATGAAATGGGTTTCACAAACATGTAATCATAACTTAACCTATGAAAAAATATAGGTTTCATAATCATTTTTTCAAAGCATGACTCATGAAAAGAAGCAGGTTTAATAAGAACATAACCCATGAAAGAGAAATGGGTTTCATAAAAATCATGCCCTCAAAAAATAATCCATTTGGAGAAATATTATGAATGGAAATTTTGGACCATTTCCTAGAAAGTCATGAGTAACACCAACAAATGTCATCTTAGAGGGAAAATAATATGAAAAGATCATTTTAAAACCATTTCTTGAGGTAAATAACCTTTTTTATTTTAAAATAAATGATTTTAAAACATAAATATTTTTGGAATTTTTTTCTTTAAAAACATAAAATAGAATCTTGAAAACATTTTGAAAATCATTTTCCTTGAAAAGGATGCTTGAATTTTTTTGAAAAATATTTATTTGAAAATAATTTGAAAATTTATAAAGGAATATTGAAAACAATAAAAAAAATTTAAAATTATTTTTCCCTAAAAATGATCTTAAAAGATCATTTTTGAAAACATGGTTTTTGAAGTTCATGGAATGTGTCTGAAAGAAGGAAAATTGAGGCAAAACTACTTTATTGATTTGGTAACTCTTGAAACATAAACTCCATGAAAGATAGATCATCAAATGGATATATAAATAAAAATTAATTTAAGGATAATAATCATATAATATATTTATGGGAATTATATACACCATAAAAAAATAATGATGAATAAGGCATACATCTCATAGAAATAAAAGTGTGACTAGAAATCCTCTTACCTTATGTATATACTCTCATCTTAATCATTAAAAAATCCTATATAATAAATATAAGTTTATTATAAATATAGAAAATAACTATATTCTTATATATAATACCATATATGGATTTATATTACCTTCTTATTAACACACTTCCATGGTAAGGTTACATTTTTGGTAATATCAGTTTTGTTTTTCACGTGTGTCTTAATTTGTGATATTTTTGGTCGTCATACCTATATCATGATTTATATAATGTAAAAAATGATATAAATATCATTTATATTCGTTATATATGTATTTATAACAATCTATGAATTATTGAAATATGAAATGGAATACACTGTTCATGGAGACGGTAGGTCGTACGTACGCATGAACGCTATTTCCATTTAATTATAATATTGAAAGAAAGAAAATAAATTACATATATGTATATATGTATATATAATAATTACAGTAGAATTATTATGTTATATATATAATTTAATTTTACTTAACATATCCTTAATACATTTTATATAGAGTGTTAACGAATCACATCACTTTGAAGAGGTGGTAGTCCACACTCCCCAACCGAAATTATCGTATTTACACAAAATGGAAAACATGAAGGTATGTATTGTATTATAATAATAGAATAATAAATAAATCATATACATAATTTATATCATATATATCATATAAAAATAGATAATCCCTCACAATTCCCAACCATGATAGTTGGTAAAGGAAAAACGAACAACATCATTTTGTGAGACGATAGTTCATCGTACATAAGAACAATAAGTTTGTTACGCATTAGATGGAAGTGTGTGTAAGTTTAGGTTGAAACCTTATCATAAAAACAAATTAATATATTTTGGATACTGAGGCTATTATATATATCTGGAATAAGAATAATTGAGTTAGTGTATATAGAAAATAAAGGAAAGGAGCTTGCAGAAGGATGTTACCTCTTCTTTGGGTAACTCCTTTTGGTTTGGACTGAAGAGATTACTTGGTTGGATTTATACCCAAAGTGAGGATTAAAGGAGGAAGGGAGGGATGTTAGGAAGTTAATTGGTTATATATTTTCTAAACCTAAGTGGTTTGATTGGTGTGAAGAAGGGGGAGAGGTGGTGGCCTTTTATAAGGGAGGGAGGGGACACACTTGGCATTTTTGAAAATAAGTTAAGAATACCCACATTTTTACCTAAACAAAGTCATAAAAAACAAAAATAAATAAATAATAGTAGTTTTATGGATTAAATATGTCCATTAAATGGGTTTTGGACAAGTTTATAGGTTATTTTTTCCCTTAAGTTTAAGGTTTCATCCCTTGTTAAGCTTAATTTTACCTTAATCATTGTATTTAATTTTAAACACTCTTACTAATATTTTTGCTCAAAAATTAAGCCGATATTATTATAATATAAATATTATACTTATTAAAACTGTGTATTTCCATTTTTTTAAATTCAATTCAAATAGCAGAAAAATTAAGTTCAATGCTAATCCCACAGATGTGGCTAGAAAGCGGGTTTTTAAAGCGAGAATGTTCAAAAGTTTATTAAGTTTTTATATATAAATTCAATATAAAAATGATTATAGTGAACTAAATTGGATTAATAAATTTATAATTGATCTATTGTGACTTTAAAACCAAATTAAAATATAATTTAACTATATAAATAAATTATATGAAAAAACAGTTTTGAATTAAAATTCTGCATTTTTTTACTATTCACTAAAAAATGAAGTTTCACAGAAAAATATCAAAAATTCACCCTAAGCTAATTTGGAAAATTTGAATTCAAAAAATTAAGTTTATTTTATCAAATTAAATTTCTAATATTTCCTAAAATTAATTTTATTATTGTTCACAAAAGTACATAAAAAGTAGTTCATTTTAGAAAATAATATTTTCAAATATATAAAGACTTTACCAATATTACATGTTTTATTATCAATATGTTTTATTTATATAAAACCATTATAAATAATATTTAAAAATTAGTTATTTCTATTCATATTACTATGTTTAAGGGATATGTTATAACTATCTCTTTTAAATAATAATAATAATAAAATGATGTTTCTTAGAAACTTAGTGTTGCATGTAACACAAGACTAGTCGGTGTTGCATGTAGCACCAGATTATCTTGGTGTAACATATAATGAAAGTTTGACTTAGTGTAGCATGAAATTCCTGACATCTAAGAGAATTAATTTATTTGAAAAAAAAGGTTCACAAAAACATGGGGTGTTACAAAATAGACATCATGTCCCATAATATAATCATCACATCTCACTATATCACTGACGACAACATACCCATAATCACCATATTTAAATGGTGTTAGTGTGTCAATACTCAATATATTTCTAGTGGTAGTGTATCAATACTATACCGAGGAACAATAGTTATAATACCCCATGTTTTTAAAATATATTTTATTTTAAAATAAATTTGATGTGTTCAATAGATTTTGATGCATACAACACCGAACTGAAGTGAATAATGATTTAAAACTACAAAAAATGAAATGAATTACTAGATACTTAAATGATATTGATAAATAAATCAATTTAAAATAAAAGGAATCAAATTAACTTAATAAAATTCAATATTCTAAAGATTGTTATGAACTATTTTGTTGAATTATGAATTTTCATTAAATTTAATACTTTTGAGGAATGATAAAAAAACATTTTTGTTAAAATTTAAGTAACAATTAATAAAATAAATCAAGGATATCAATGAAATGGTTAATTAATGTTAAATAATACCAAAATAATAATTCTTGGTTAAATAAAATTTTTTTATTTACAAAAAATGTTTTATTATATATATTTAAAAACTAAATTGAGTATTAAATTTATTTCAAAGTATTAATTATACATGAAAACAAAGGAATAATCAATTAATTAGAAATGAATATATAATCATTTGAATTTAAAAAGAGATATTTTTCAAGAAACAATTTTTATTATGCACAATGTATTTTTATCTTAATAAATTAAACTAATCACTATTGATGAATGATTTTAATGAAATGTGTAGATAATATTGCTGATGACCTCCAAATGAGAATCAGAAAATCCACAAAGGAAGAAATAATTGAATATGGGTATTATTTTCCCCACAAATCAAAGGAATAAGAAGGTGTTAATGATCACGAGAATCGCATGAACCTCCAGGGGACACCTGATCGCATGACTTGAGGAAGGTCATACAAATGGTCACGCATAGTGCATAGCCTATGAAAGATCCTACAAATCCCCTTTGACAAAGTCTCCTTGATTTTTTGAAGTCATCTCAGGAACTCACTAATCACATGAAGAAAACCAGATAAAGCTCCCCCAAGTCATTCAATTTGTTCATCAGTAGACGCTTGAAAAAATATCCAAAAATCCTTGGAAAATAGGGAGGAAAATATCTAAAATGTGGGAGCCTCTTTCAATTGTAAATATCATGTGATGCATCACTGACAAGTAGAGTGATTTTATTTTAAAACACTCAAAAAACTCATCAAATCCCCATTATTTTTAAATTAAACAAAATAAATAAAAAGGGGAAAGACATTATCCTCTTACAGTCATAAAAATCATGCAACATACCCCAGGCGGTTTGAAAGAAACCGCAAGCCCCTGATGACATGTCCACCTCGCCACGCGAGAACCCAATGGTGTATCTCCCTCATCACGAGAAAGGGCCCCGAACATGTCCAAGTAGTCTTTTTCTCCACCTTTGGTTTCAAAAATAATCAGAATGGTTTGTCCATGATGATTCTCACACATCACCATGAGACATTTTCTTGGTCATGTGACACATCACCAATAGGGAGAGTGATTGTCCTTGTCAATACTCAATAAAACTCACGAGACCCCATGACCTTGTAAAATAAACAAGTAAATAAAAAGGGGAAAATGTAGGAGCCTCTTGTGGTCATAAACATCATGCAACATACCTAATGCGGTTCACGAGACACCATGAGACCATGGAGACCTGTCCACCTCATTGCGCAAGAACCTGGCAGCATGTCACCCTCATCTGTTGAAGGGTCTTGGAAATGTCTAGGAAGTTTTGTTCTTCCCCTTCATCTCTATATGGAAAACGAAGGGATTTTTATATGAAATTATCATGCATCACTATAGGACCCTTTTTTGTTCATGTGATGAATAACTGGTGGGGAGAGTGATTGTCTTTGATAACACTCAAGTAAAATCGTGAACCCCAACATCCTTGTAAAATAAAAGATAAAATAAAATGGAAAATGAGGGGGCCTCTTATGTTTATAAAATTCATGTGACACACCATCATGGTCTCACAATACCCCTTGAAAATTCATAAAGACCTTGTAAAAAAATAAACCATTCAGCATGACGACCCAATCTCGCGAAGGCCCCCTGGAAATCCATCCTTATCTCATGAAACATCCTAAAAAAGGAATCCTGATCTCAAGAAAGTCCATGGACATGTCAAGATGACAATATGGAATTCCCTTGGTATGACTTCATGATCATACAAGACCCCTTTAATTGGATATAATCCAATAAATGGGGTGTTAACGGGATAGTCTCACGATCGCTAAAAATCATGCGACACCCCTAGGAGAACCCATGGCTAGATCAAGAAAAAATGTGTGACACCTAAATCCCTCCACCGGCTCTAGCCTAGGATTTCATAATAGGCACTATGAAAATCGATGAATAATCGGGGTGGAGAGGTCTATAAAATTTCCACCCCATCATCATAAAAAGGGTTAGCTTTTTAGAGATCCTATAATCCTCAAACTAGTGCACCCAAGCTTCAGAGAGGATTTCTCAGAGAAGCTGATCTCGTGATCAGAAAAGTCTTACTTCAGGTAAGTCTATGAAACCACCTAAGAAGATCATGCAACATGCATAGGAAATTCATGTAATCACTCAAATATCACATGAAGAACATTTTACGCATCATGCAAAGAACGTCTCACATATCTAATTATTCATACGAGACTTAAAAAATTTAAAATTGATCAAATTTAAGGGATAAGAAATAAAAGATTGGAGAAAATATAAAAGATACGAGAGACTTATGTGAAGAACATATACGCTGATCTATATGCTCTTTGCATGAACCATCTAGGTCATGCAACATCACCAAGAAATATCACCCAGATCACACAACACTCCTTTGGTATACTATTTGGATCATTCTAATTCCACTGGATATGTTAAAGAAAGTCACATGGAGCCCCTCAAGCATGCCACCCAAGTATCATAAAACCCTTCGGACTTGCTATTCAGACCTTGAAATGTCCTTTAGACGTGTTTCCTAGATCATGACATGACACCTGTACTTTCTATCTAAGTATCTTAATGAAACTAGGGCATGTCAACTAGTTCTCTTGACATTCTTTAGATAGGCCAGCCAGATCTCATGACACCCTCTGAGTATGTCAGCCAACTCTTGTGATGTCCCCCAAACATGTTAGTTATAATTTCACGATAACACCTAGAAAAGTTATCTAGGACATGCGGAACCCTCCAGACATGTCACATAAACTCTCATGATACCCCCAAGTGTGTTAGACAACTTTCATGATGACACTGGGATATGTCATCTAGATCATGCAACGCTCACCAAGAATGTCATCTGGGATCATGTGATGGCTTCTAGGATCAACCAGCCAGGTCTTGAGATGTCCTCTAAACAATTCATCCTTTTTCATGTGATGAAATTTAGACATTCCATCCAGATTATGTGACATCCCTAGGACAAGTCAAATGGATCATGTGATTTTCTATAAACACATCAGGTAGACATCCTCCGACATGTCAATATAACAATTAAGGCATGTAATGCCAAAAATCAATGCATGTTAGGAATACAAGAAGGATAGGTCAATTGGGAATCCCAAGAATTAATAACCTTTTCCATACTTAGTGTATAAGACTTGATCAGAAGGGAAACCTTAGTGTGTAATCCATGATCTTGGGAACTATGATGAATCTGATTCCTACCAAAACCAAGATATGTAGGAAACCTTCCTAAGGATCAAGCTCTATATTAATCATCCAAAGGGAAGTCCTAACACATAAGTACCACATTTAAAAGTAACCAGATCGATTATTTTCCATCCCTTGTTTTTCACACTGAGCATAGATCACATGGTCTTAAGAATCCACAATGACCATATCATTAATATCATAAGACTCTATCAAGATAAGGGTAACCTCAGTGTTTAATCCTTAACCAGAGATATAATGTGATATGTCCCACATATGCGGGAAACCTCAATGTGTAAGCCCTAAATCATTGAATTATGAGGACTTTGATTCCTTCCATAACCAGGATATACAAGATGCCTTCCTAAGGCCCGAGCTTAAACTCAAATGGACATCCTCTTCGATGTAAGTCCCCTCATGTCTCTTAAATTTTAACCATCATGACCCAATAATTCCCATGGGATGATCATTATAACTCATCCATTAGCAGACTAAGAATCCAAGTGAACTATGTGAACTTTGATTCCTGTCCAAACAAGATATGTAGGATGCCTTCCTAAGGCCCAAGCTCCAATGGGTATCCACTTTAGTGTAAGTCCACCCATGTCTCTAATATTTCCACCATAGAGACCCAATAATTCCCATGGGATGATCATTTTACCTCATCCATCAGTGGAATGAGAATCCAAATGAACTATGAGAACTCTAATTCCAATCCAAAAAGGACATGTATGATGCATTCCTAAGGCTCGAGATCTAATGGGAACCCACTTCAGTGTAAGTCTCCTCATGTCTCTGAAATTTCAACCATCAGGGACCGATCATTCCCATGGGATGATCATTATAAATCATCCATCAGTAGAATGAGAACTAAAATAAACTATGAGAACTTTGATTCTTGTATAAACAGGATACGTAGGATGTCTTACTAAGGCCCGAGCTCCTATATGCATCCACTTCAGTGTAAGTCCCCCTGTGACTTCAGCATTCCAACCATTAGGACCCAATCTATCCCATGAGATGATCATCATTCCTCATCTAACAAAATATTAAAAATTCACTAAACAATGATGAATCTGATTCCTTCCTTAACCAAGATATGTAGTACGCCTCCCCAAGGCCTGAGTTTCATATTAAAACATCCCAAGGTTTGTCCTAGCACATAATCTCTGCATCCACATGCAGTGAGGCTGATTACTTGCTATCCATTATTTCTCACACCAAGCATAGATAACATGAGATTAGGTAGGTTCAATATTCATATCATTCACATTATGAATCTCCATCATCTAGGGAAATCTCAGTATGTAATCCTGGATGAGTGGCATGATATAAACATCCCCCATATGAGGGAATATACCTTGGGGTCAATCCTAAGGGTGTGATCGAACTATAATAACTCTAATTACTTCTATAACTAGGATACATAGGATATATCCTTGAGAATAGAGATCAAATATCCCATAACTAAGTTAACACAAATATTTCCTTTCCGCATGATGTTAAATTATGCAAGATTTAAAGAACTATGTAGGTTTTGATTTTTGTAATGAACATGATATGTAGGACACCTTGTAATGGATCAATCCCCTCATCAGAATATTAAACGTGTCCCCAAATGGTATTAAATTTGAAGTTATTGGTTATGTAGCTTCAACATATAAGAATCTATTAATTACTGGGAAATGGATGAAGAACCTTAGATACATACAGATAGATTCACTAATGAGATCCCCTTATTCTACGAATAAAAGGGATTGACCTGTGATCATTTATTTTGGGTAACTAGTCCCATATTGGGATTATGAATAGATTCACTAACATATCTTAAATCTATAAGAGAGTCCCAAAGTAGTCAACAATTCCACTCAAAAAAGTGTGCGATGAGCCTGAACTCCAATCCCATCGATCAATGAGAGTCCCTAAGTGTCATTGAGTTTGAAACCCCAACTAACCACCTATCTATCTAGGGAAATCAAGTATGTACCCAATTATGGATGGTCGAACCATTGGGATTTTCTGTTAAGAGCAATAATGGTGACCCAACACTAGTGATTGTGAAAAAATTGAACCCCTCACAATCAATTACCGGGACAAATCGAATTCACCTATGTTGTCCTATTTTCTATCAAAAAAAATATGGTGAACTCAATGTGAAACTCTCAAAAGTAATAATAATAATAATGATTAGTTAATCATGCATTAGGAAATTTTTCTTTGCATATTATATGCAAGAAATGGGATCGATGTAAAGCCCTAAAATAGTAGGATGGTTGTCTTGTCATGTATCAGGCCATTTTATTAGAATATCCTACACAAAAAAGTTGATAAGCCTAACATAACTCTTATAGACGATCCTTTGTAACTGGGGATCCCATGAAATAAGTCCATCCATGCTTTGACAAGTATATGTGAGAAGAATGGTCGGATCAAGAATAAAATAAAAATTGTGTTAACCATGCATATCTAATTGATCATGAATCAAGTCTATGATATTTCACTAATTGGTGACCTTATTTCTTATTATATACATGATTGATGATACTTATCTCATCAATATCACCCCGATCTGACACAATTTCATTATCCATAAACCGTTCTGGTAAGTTAGCTATGGTTGCAACCCCTATGGGTTGCAAAAATGGCCTCTACTGCCTAACAGCTTCAACACTAGGTGGAAAACACAATGGTACATGAGTACCATCGACATGGAACAATCCTGAACCTCAAATCTTCCCATGAGGGTCTCAATGTACTAAAACTGATGAGTCTTCATTATCCAAATAAATTGAAGCTAATACAATGGCCCTCGTTTCCATAGCTAACCGCTTTGGGAGCATATACCCAAAGCATGACAATCACCACATTCAATATCTGATGAAGGTGGACCATGGAGACAAATACAACTCTATTCTGGTTTAGGATCCACCAAGGAGGGCTCCTATCAACCACCATTACTAGCACCATGCCATAGGTACCCATCAGTCTCCTATTAAGGGTACCACCTAACAAAATTCCACCTCTAATACCTATGTACAGGAAAAAAGGATGACACATTAGGAAAGGAAGGTTCTAGATATTCAGGAGTAGGCTCATACCCCCAATTTCACAAAAAAATACTTCCAGCATATTCCTAAAGTAGATAATAAGTAGGATCATAACCCTCTTCACTTGGAATAAGTATGCAGGAATATTACTACAACATGCATGGGGGAGGTTCATATCCCTACCCCTATGCATGAAGTCCATCGATATATTCTAGTTTCACAAGGAGGAAAAAGTGGGCTCATATCCCCACTTAAATCGAAGATATCTTCTAGCACATAGTGGAGACAAAAAATGTGCAGACATATATTCCTGTAAACACTTTGCTAAAATTACATTACATCTTAGAGACAGCCAAAGAACTCTATGAGAATATCCCATAAATGGTATAGATATAGGTACAGGTTCATATTCCTATCCCTATAACCTGGACAACTTAACACTCTGATCACCATTAATAAGTGGCTTCTCTGGAGAAAGCACACATTCTTGCTCCCATCCAGGAGAATTATTGAAATATCCTGATAAAGGATGAGGCATAGGACTGGGATCATGTCCCCATTCCAATCGGTGATCACCAGGTGAGATTGGAACATTCCTTGAGATAGGATCATATGCAGACCAAAAAAGTTTGATGACATATTCCAAGGGCCTAGGATCAGACTCATATCCCTATTTTGGACGATGCTCACCAAGTGAGAGGGGAATATACCACGGAAAAAACTCACATTCTTGTCAAAAAAGACAAGTGACAGAATCTAAAGGCCTAGGATTGAGATCATATCCCCATTCTGTCTGGGGATCACCAAGTGAGAGAAACACATGTCTCAGGATAGTCTCATATTTCTATTAGTGAATCTAGATGGAATATTTCAATAGATCACAGAATCCAGGTGCATATTCCCACTTACACTAATGAACGACCACACCAACATCCTTCTGAGGCTATATAGGAGGAGTATTATATCCCTTATCCCATTATGGAGGTCCATCAGTATATTACAGTGGGGAATGAATATTTAGACTAGGATCATATTCCTATTCCAACCAAGGCTCACCAAGTGAGAGTGACACATGCCTTGGGACGGGCTCAAATCCCTACCACAAAAGACCAATAGGATATTCCAAAGGCTCACGATCATGCTCATACTCCTATTCTAATTGAGGATCACCAAGTGAGAATGGCACAAGAATCGGTACATTCTCATATTCTTGTTAATAATGAAGAAGCACATAGGAATATTTCAACAGCTTCTCGGAAGCGAGCTCATACCCCCACAACACAAGATGGTTATAAAAAAGGTCCGAAAATTATCATACAATGAGCTCATATCCTTGTACAATTCCAAAAGGTAGGTCAGAATATTTTGGCCATGACATAGAATGAGGATCATATCCCTAATATGCTCAATTCCAGTGTCCTTGAGGTTGTTTAAGACACATTCTCAACACCCCAAGGGTCTCTCAACTCTTCAAATGAATCATAAGATGTTCATTACCATGATAGTCCTCATAATGGTAGTATATATATGGATCACAAGAAATCTAATCCTCACATCCACCATGATCAACCTCCCCATGAAGATATCTCCCACAGACATATAAACCACCCATTTCCCACACACATTCATATAGAGAGGTGTTCAAAAATAAGGTGAATTCATATAGAGAGGTGCTCAAAACACCGAGTTCAATTGCATATAATTCCCCATAAACTTCTAACAACACTCCAATCCAATCAGTAGGTGACCATGAGAATCATATTTCATAGTTTTATTGGATAGAGGAATGTAAGTCTGATGAAGATGAATACAACATTAATATATAGAGAGAGTTAGATAGGAACAACCTCCCCACCATGTTCTGGCCCCTCACTACTTCTGACTATGAGGTTTCATATGAGAAAGAAAATGAGTGCATGCCTTATCTATGCCAAAATATGTGGGCTACTCATCAACAAATGAAGGGTAGACATCTCCCCTATCAAGGATATGAGTATCACCTTTAGTTCATCAATATTCTCTATTATCAGCTGGATATAGATTCCTTTTCCATGGACCATAACCCCGGAGTATAAGATAATGATAAATTCCTATGTAGTGTTTGTCTCTATATTGAGAAAAACCTCCACCAAATGATTTTCAGAGCATCTCCAGATGTGAGTATCCAAGGATGGGATAAATATTAAAAATTCACTTCACTATGTCCCCATAATAGTATAACCCTTCAAATATAGTGTCTTGTAATGTCATAGCCTCTAGTGAAATCAGAGGACTGAGTAACGAGAGTCAATTTCTCACTAAAACACAATTCCTCTACTTCAACAATGTCCAGACATTACAAACAAAGGGATAGGATAGCAAAAAATTCTTTGAACTAGACCACTTGAAGCAATGAGAAATCATTTTTGACTTGAAAGACAATGTTGCAATCAACCCAATGATATCCTATAGAAACCGAATACTATCATGGATTTACATTAAAACCAACTCCTATAATAGTAAAACTATGCCGCATCAAATGGGATATAATAGTAATTTCCATAATAGCCATCTAGGAGAGAAACCACCCCTCCAGGTCGAGGGAATATCTACCATTGCCTCCACCTCTTGGATTGTCAATTCCTAAGAGGATTCATAACATATCATCAGCTACTACAAACAAACTCCATCCCACTAGGCTAGGGGTATTTATATCTCAATCACCATCATTGGGTTCATCATCCCATGAGAGGGTCCTAGGTAAATCAACAATAATCCTCGATCAACCCCATCCCACTGGGCTGTGGGAATTTATATCTCAATTTCCATCCTAGGAATCATCAAATACTCAATAGAAATCATCAAATACTCAATAACAGGATAAATCAATGCCAATTGTGGCCCCAAATAACTCATATCTGATAGGATTGGGGGAATTTTCATCATCAACATCACCACAGATAGAGTCAGTCTTCTCGAAGTTGGGACGTAAATATCAATGGTCAGAATCCCATCTGTTCCTCCCATCACAAGACAAACCTATGATATTCTGAATCCCATTTGGAAACCATGATTAGAAACTCCTTCAAGGTCACTAGTCATAGACTGAGATTGAAGGAGCATACAACAATGGAAATTAGACCCCTTCGGGGTCACAGGACAAAATGGTTCAATATGAATAAGGGATCAAGAAATGACTATAATGCATGCAATGTAGAATAATCTCATTTCATTGAGAGTAATGAGGTTATTACCATTGCTCTATTCATCTATTTTAATGTTTTCACCATCAAGAAAAAATGTAATATGGATCAAGACACATATACGGAGGTACGCAATGTGGAAAATATACCCCAAGAGGAGGGTGATCTGGATGAACCAACTGAGGCCGCATGCACCTAGAACCAGAGGAGACTCCAAAACCTAGAACCTCTGAATATTGAGTTTCCACCTCTATAGTGGAACACTTTCAAAGATAAAGGGAAAGGTGTGAATAAATCCCAATAACCACTCTGAAGAGTTGAATTTCTTTCTATATAGGAACAATTTTCACAATATAAGAATGAGATACAAACTCTCATAAAAATCAACGAGGAGATACTCAGGGGAAATATTCCCATTGAGTATCGTCTTTAGGATGAGGCAAATATTCCTCCTCCCATACATCTGGAGAGAGTCTATTCGCTTACAAGAGAGGTATATGAGCATTAGATTGGATCCTTATCTATGCATCAAGTCTACATCAATGAGGAAGTGAAAAATAATCATGAATTTCTCCTATTGTAGTGGAAACCTCTCCCTTTCCAGGGCACTCATTCTATCTTCAAATGAATTGAGAAATAGAGGGAGATAAAAATGAGGCAAACTCATCAATATCCACTTGATCCCTATAAATGGGATGTGGATTAGATAGTAGTACCCTCAGAGATACTTAAAATCATCAAGTCCCTTGATACTCAAATGTAATCCATCGAAGGGAGATGCACACCTATGCATCCTAAGAAAAAGAATTATCCCAAATGGGTGGATGAAACTTCTCCTCCACCCAATTTTGAAAATTTTACATGCTCTACCTTTGATGGCATGGGATAACCTAAAAAAATATCACACACTTTGTATCCCGATGTGGGATGATGATGAGACCTAGAGATCAGAAGGAGGAAACTAAGATAAGGTGTTTTGTATAGACTCAGACAGGGCCAACCTTTGTTTGGTATAGTAGCCTTCTAGCAAGATCTGTTACAATATGGGAAGACCTTCATCATAAATCAATTTATCAATTCATCTCCACACTTAGGAAAATGAAAATCGTCAGCCTGAAAAATTGAAAACAATGCAAAAATGATAGGATATTTGACTTTATATATATATGGAATGGTCTAAACTATTCACTCAACATCCCTCTCTTTCACAAAAAGTTACTGGAACTCTATGATGAAAATCTATAGGATGATTTGCAGACACCTTTGATCCCAAATAAGTATCTAGGTGAATTCCATGATTTCATAGAAATGACCAAAAGTTTGGAAGATGTCATTCAGCAGACCCAATCTAAATCTTGACTCATGCCTTCAATATAGGGTAAAATACTCGACAAGGAAGAAGCTACAGCTGTTACCCTCAAACTAGTAGAAGTGCCCATTCAAGCACTTAAGTAGGCCCTGAATTTCCTAAAATCTCCCATTGAGTAGCGATAACCATAAAACCTCCCCTGACCAGGAGCACAGGGAAATCAAGTTCACCTAAGATTTGAGGAATGGATGAATAAAGTATACTGCTTATAAAATGAAAAAGTCCTTGGTTATTTCCTTGCATCCATGGACAATAACCTGCCCAAGCTACTATAACCAAGGAATACCAATGAGGTCAACCTCATTAATCATCATGACTACTGCCCTTTTCATAGAATAATGAGTTATAAAATCCAGAACAAATTTGTATTCAAATACATCTCAATGAGGTCAACCTCTACACAAGCACGATGCCCATATCACTCAAATGCCTCAGTTTCTGAGCCACATGTCAAGGGGAAATCCCACCTCAGGAAGTGTCAAAATCTAGCACCAAAGTACAACATTATGAAACAACTGGTAGTTTTCCTAACCAAGATCTCAATCCTTAATGTGCTCCATCTTTCAAAAGAACTCAGGGAGGCACTCATTGAATCCCTCCAGATCCCACATGAATTCAAGATAGAATTCACTACAACCGATGTCTATCTTGTGAATAATATTCCATTAGAATGAAATGTAACTATTTTATTTAAAGATTAGGATAATAAATAGGTTATACATGGACACATCAGACCCATATATGTTTTATGCAGACTTGATAATGTTGATATCTGAAGGGCTTTGGTTGAAAATAGTTCCGAGATCAACCTCACCCCAATTCAAACCCTACGATGTCTAGGATATAGAAAAGGGTATTTTTATCCCATAAATCCAACCATTCAAGGGTATAATAAGTGTGATAAAATGCCTCTTGGAAATATTAAGATCAAAAATTCGTTTGGGGATCTCATATTTGATGTTGATTTTATGGATATTCAGCAAGACACTGCATACAATTTCCTACTTGGATGTCCCTGCCTCCATAACCATGTGGTGATGCATTCAACATTCCATCAATGTCTGAAATACCCCATCGATGGAAAGTTTGACATACTAAATGGTGATAGTTCCCCCTTAAATACTTGAGAAGCCCCATATTCTAAAGTAGGTTTTTATAAAAGAGAGGGAAAACAACCAATGGTGGATATATACAAGTGGTATTATACAAAAACATAGGGATCATCCCTGAAAATTCCTAGAGTATGTTTGAAAACAACTATGTACTACCCATAAATCTTGTTGAGTTCATAGACCTGGCCTAAAGGTCTAAGCCCCTCCTTTCCCCAATGACAGTGTAAAAGATAATCAACTTTGACATCTATCTGCAATGAATCAAGTAGTAGGGGATGATAATGTCTCTTCTCATGACCCATCTCACCTCAACAATGATAGAGATTCCCCAATATTGTCTCTATCTGAAAATTCCACCACAAACTCATAGGTGGAATAAGATGAGGATGAACTTAGGAATTCCCCTCCCTAATTTTAGGAAAGTGTCTCTACCACCATTGATTATCTCAGGTAGGTGAATATGGGAAAAAAAGAAGACCCATAACCTACACTGATTAGTGTTTCCATGCCTATTGAAGAACAAGAGACGTACATCATATTTCTAAAGAAATATAGATTTGTGTTCACTTGGAACTGTATATAAATTCTCAAGATGAATTCAGATGTGGCTACACATCATCTCAGATTACCTTATGACCATCAAGGATTCAAGCAGGCATCCATGAGGATGCACCCCTCTCATGATACCAATATATAGGTGGAAGTTGATAAATCGATCAAAGACAACTTTGTTCGAGAAGTGGAATACCCAAGATGGATTTCTAATATTATTCTCTTCAAGAAAAAGAATGGAAAAAATTAGGTTCTATATCAATTTTATAGACCATAATTGACATTTACCAAAGGGCGATTTCCTTTTTCCAATAACAAAACTCTTGATTGATGCAACTGCTGGATTCCAAGCCCTTTCCTTTACAGATGGGTATTCTGGGTACAATCAGATAAAAATGGCCCCTAAAGACGAAGAATCCACTACCTTCAGAGTGCCCTAAGGGATATTTTTCTATTAGGTCGCACACTTTGGATTTAAAGTATACTGTTTCCACTTATCAATGTTCCATGAATCATACATTTAATCCATTCCTGGGAAGAATAGCTCAATTTTATGTCAATGACTTGGTGGTTAAATATTGTGAGCAATGTGATAACTTCACATATCATCAAATAGTCTTAAACAAGATTCATAAGCATAGTCTAAATATGAATCCACTGAAATGAACCTTCAGAGTAATATCAGGGAAGTTCCATAGATTTTTGGTATGCCACTGCGACATCGAGGTGGACCCAAAAAAGACAAGTGTTATTATAGCATTTTCACCCCTAGAAATATCAAATAACTAAGGGGAATACAAGGTAACCTCACCTAAAATTTTCAATTCATATCCAATTTTTCTAGAAAATATCTCCATTTTACTAGGATAATGAAGAATGGAATCTTCTATCAATGGTATAATGACTACCAACAAGCCTTTGATAATCTCAAGCATTAGCTGCTACACCAACTAGGACTAATGCCACCTCTGGAAGGTAGGCCACTCATCCTATATGTGGCCACCATGGAATGATCATTGGGTACCCTCCTCACATAAAAGAATGATACATGGAGTGAGAACACTCTCTAATACCTCATATGGATGATTCTAGGTATTGAGACCCAATACACGGATGTTGAGAATAACTACCTCACACTCATCTTTTCCATGAAGAAGATAAGGCATTACTTGTAGAACCATGAATTCCATATGGTCTCTCATATTGATCTGGTCAAGTACATCCATTTCCATCCCATGCTGACTGGGTGCTTAGCCTGATGGGTGTTCATTCTGCAACAATACGACATTTAATTTGTATCACAAAATTCAGTTAAAGGGAAATCCCTAGATGATTTCCTCACGGAACATCCCACTCGAGAGAGTACATCAGTAGACACTAGGATTCCCAAAAAAGAGTTTTTCTATGCCCATGAAACTCCCTAGACATGAGAAATGTATTTTTATGGTGCCTCTCAATGTCCTATCAGCAGAAGGATGGAAAACAAAAAACTAAATCGGGTTGGATTAGGGATTGTATTTGTCTCTCCATACAAAGAAGTTTTTCTCTACTCTTTATCACTATCTGAAGGATGAATAAATAATGAGGCCAAATACTAATCCCTCTTCATGGGATTTTAACTAGAACTATAGCTACAGATAACCTACCTAAATATCAAATGGGATTTGAAGCTAGTGATAAAGAAGATAAATTTATAATATGCCATAAAAAAGGAAGAATTGGCCCCTCTCACTAGACACGTCAAGGGACTAATGGTAAAATTATCTTCTGATCCCACATTGCATCATGTCCCCTGATCAAAAAAAGCTTGTTCCGATACGTTGGATAATAAATCCGCAGTCCTGGATGACCCTGATCAAGTAGAAGAATTCTTCTATATCATGCATCAAAGAATGGTCTCATCAATCGTTACCTTCAATATATAAGAAATCAATCAGGTTAACACTTCCCTAGATCCTGATGAATTGATACCCATCCCTTGATGGATGGATCCCATAACCAGTTATCTCCAAAATAAGACTCTCCCAGTGGAACGGGCCGGAAGGGAATAGATTCAGTGATGTGCGGTGAAATTAACCCTATGGGATGGACCAAATGAGAAGAAATCCATCTATAAGTATGGATTCTATGGATTTATCCTTATATTCATAGTGGAAAGAGATATTCCCACCGTCTTAGAAGAAGTCCATGTGGGATTCTATGGTGCTCATCAATCTGGGACCAAGATTTCCCACCAAATTAGGAAGTTGGGTTACTATTGGCCAACCATGATATAGGATTATGTGGAATTCACCAGGATATGTCATGCATGCTAGATCCATGAAAAATTTATCCATAAGCCTCTATAATTTCTTCATACAATTAAGTATTCCCAGCTGTTTTCCATATGGGGAATGGTTATTATGGGGCCATATCCCCCAGCCACAACTAGGCAGTTCAAGTACATCCTTACTGCTACTGACTTCTTCTCCAAGTTAGTTTAGAAAATACCCCTCAAGGAATTCATGATAAAGATATATCATCAACTTCATAAATTCCCATATATTGACCTGGTTTGGAGTTCCTCACACAATATTGATGAACAACAAAACCAAATTCTATTCTCTAGATTTGATGAAATTGTACCCAGAGTACAACATCGAGTCCAATAACTCATATTGATATCATTCAGTGGAAAATATTAGAATAGAGGCCTTCAAAAAGACCTCATAAAACATACTCTGAAATATGGTGAATAAAGAAAGAAGTGCTGACTAGAAAAACTCCTCCATGATTTATAGGCCTACCGTACCACCACACGTAATTCTGCACAAGAAAATTTGTACTCATTAGTGTATGGGACTAAGGTATTATTTTCCATAGAATTACAGTTTCCCTCACTTAGAATATCCTTTTATATACATCTATCAAATGATGAGAAATCAAAAAAAGTGACTAGATGAGATGGAATAGCTTGATGAGTGCAGGTTTCATACATTATACAAACTTGAAGCACGTCAGAATTGGATCGTATGAGACTTTAATAAAAAGTTATTCTTCTATTCATTACTCCAAGGAGAATTGGTTTTGGCTCTCAGAACCCCAATGATACCAGGGAAGAATCCTACAAAACTAGAACCTAAATGGGAAGAAAATTATACCATACATAAGGTCTATCATAATGGATCCTAATCATTATCCACAATAGATTGGGAGTATTTCACACCCCCACAAATGTGAGATTTCTTAAGAAATATTTTTCATAGCTATCATAATGTACCAATTCCTAGCATCAAGACTTTAAAATGAACAACTTCTCACATCCTAACCACATAATGTTAAACTTTATGAAACCAATCCTTACCACATGAAATTAAACTTCATGGAAGATGTACTTACCACATGATGCTGAATTTCACAGGAAGCACTGTCTCACCAATGATTCACCACATGTGAGCTAGATCTATGCAGAAGAAAAATGAAATGCCCCTATCCCTATGTGAGATTCAAATCCACATAGGGGATCTTTTCATCCAAAAACTATGTCTGGATTGATTTCAGTCACCACAAGATATATAGAAACACCCAAGATTCCATTCTTATGCCCAGATGCAGTATTATTTTTCTTCCACGTCGGGTGAACCTCATCCTTACTACAAAACATTAAACTACATGATTGATGTTATATCCTCATGACATTAAGCTACACTGTTTCTAAAAACTACATGTCAGTTGATTCTTGTCATCATAGGATACATAGAAACATCTAAAATTCTATTCTTGGGCCTATCCATGACATTAATACCCTTTTATGTCAAGTCACCCATGTCCTTACCACAAGATGTTAAAATTCATGGTTGATGTCCTTGCCGCACGATACTAAACTACATAGGTTTCAATAAACACATATGGATTGATTCTCATCTTTAATGAGATACATAAGGATTCCTTGATCCTATATCTTGGTCTATCCACTGCATGATACGAAATACCCTTTTCCTATCCTTAATCACCTCTACTTTGTCAGAGGAACCATTTCCATTCCTTGTTTCTCACACCGAGCATAACTCACATGAGATTATAAATTTTGGTAAGGTATTCCTTGAAAAAATAAGGCATACATCTAATGACAGGGTTATGATGGTCCTAGATGCAAGACCTTAAAAGGCATACCATGAGTTATCCCCACATGACGTTAAACTACGCGGTTGATGTCCCTTGCACAACATAAAATTTCACATTCCCATGAACCTCACCCAAGAGAGAGAAACCACCCTTGGTATTGGTCTCCCACCACACCTCCATTTAAGAACTATGCATGGCTCGATTCCTAAAATCATAGGATATGTAGTGATGTCTGGATCTACAATCCCGGTCCCAACTACAACAATCAATAAGAACAATTCCCCCTCTACGTATGGTCCAGACCTATGTAGAGTGTTTCCCATTCAAGAACTAGATGTGACTTTATTATTACCCTCACATGATACATAGTGACACATGGATTTCTAGACCCAGATCTAATCACAAAAAATAAACATAATTTTTTTTCCATTTTTTCCCATAGGTTAGAACCACACAAGGAGATCCTATTTAAGAACTTCACAGGGCTTGATTCCTATCACCGTGGTATACACAGTGACACCCAAAATTCCATTCACGGGCCAAAACACAATATTATATTTTCACATCATATAATCCAAATTATTATTATATGACATTAAACTACACGACCCCTCAAAAACTATGTGTGTCTTGATTCCTGTCATCATAGGATACATAGTGACTCATGAATCTCCAATCTTGGACCTAGCTATAATAACCAATAGAAAAAATGCACCCCAACTGCATAGGGGCCGAGCTATTCAAGAAATTTTTTCCTACATATGATTAAAATCTACATATGACCTAATTGTGCATGTAATATATCATTTACATTTTTTCACATCAGTTCCCACATCCGTACCACATGACATTATACTACAAGGAAACAAATACGTCTTTACTGTACAACATTAAATAAAAAGGCAAATGTCCTAGTCACATGACATTAAAACTGCATGACAAATATGTCCCCACTATATGATGTTAAAAGATAAAAACCATCACCCATCAACATTACTTATCAAAGGACCACCAAATCCTTACCCCGATCAACCAGAGTATGGAGTGATTCCACCATATTATAAGTACCTCAAACCATATACCACACTTCATGATTAGAGTGTCTCAAGTTTCCAAAAACCTTTCATGTCCCTTGTAAAGGAAAATAGATATATTTGTTTGACCATGCCATCAATGCATATATAGATTATAAATAAAAAATAGAGGCATCTTGGCTCTATATAAAGGGTTTTCTAATCCTTGTGAGCCTGAAATCACTATGGTAGAACCAATCACATGAGAGTGTTCTGGGTCTTCCCCAACATGATTTTCCCATATCATTACTCATGATATAAGAACCTCAAGCCATGATTTTCAAAGTTTTCAACTCCCACTCAGAAGGATGTTAGAGTAATCTTGACCCTGGGTATCATAACTGGGATCTTATGTAAAATTTACCTCATATTTTCTCCATGTATATCATGAACTTAAACTTCCTGCACTTTGGTCAAAGCTGTATGACTTTAAACTCTAGCCTATAATGGTCCAAATCACAATACTTTAAACTGATAGTGAATGAGACACACAACTTATCTGGTTGAAAACCCATAAAGGGAAGCCTGAGAAAAAAAATAAAGTCTTCACTTGATAAACTTTCCATCTATAGAGTTTAGGAAAAAATTAGGGTGTAAATAAATGAGGCATAAACCTCATAGGGCCCACTTTGTGGCCCTAGTAAAATCCAAGTTATCCTCACTGGAACCCTAGGACCAGGAAAATATTAGATTAAATTTTTTTCACATATCCTCACTGTGAGAATATGTTATCTAGGTGGTGACAAAAATTTTAGAGTGCTCAAAACCTTCTTGGATATTACACTTTCCATAAATCACACTTCCTGATTTGAGTGACTCAGATCATCGTAAACCTTCCATGGACCTTGGAAAAGATACCCAACATCAAGTGATATTTTTTTGACTATGAATGTATACTGATGGATCCTACATATCCACCTAGGGTCATCAACCAAATATGTACCTTTGGAAAAATATATTCCTGATCCTCATGATCTTAATGTGATCGTGATGGAACTCAACACCTGAGAGTGTTCTGGGTCATCCGTGATATGATTTTCCCATATCATCCTCATGACCTGGGTATTTTGAATCATGATTTACAATCCTCATAACTATACTATTCAAGTGGATTCAACATCCTCAACATTACATCACAGTGTTTTATACCATTTCTAAAAGTAGGGATAAAACATTACATTCTCAAACCTTTTGATGACTCACACCTTCTGATTCAAACCACAAGGCATAGGGTTCTTGCTTCATATTTAAGATCTAAATTTTCCTAGGGTACCATAAACCTTCCTAGATAGCCTCTCCTCTATACCCGACTTTATCATCTAGACACTTTAGTTTTTATAAATTCTTCATAGCCCTCATAGAAGGGTGGGGACACCTCTCTTTGACCATGCTATCAATGCATAAGTGATCAGACCCACTAAACAAAGGTATCCCCTTCTTTAAAGAATGGGAATTAAATCCTTGTGATCCCTGGAAACACTATGGAAGAACCTGGAACTTCAAGGTGTTATGGTTCATCCCTGACATGTCTACCTCATTCCATATTCATAGGCACAAACTTCTAGGTTATGACTTACGTCATCCACATGCCAACTATCCATGTGGACTCAGTTTCCCTAGTATTTCATCCCCAAACAATATTATCTCCATAAAACTACCATGAAACTTGAAAAAAAGTAGACACACATCTGTTTGAAAATGATACCAATGTATAAGGGTTCAATCCTACCAATCATAGGAATCTCCTCCCAACAGGAAAGGAACTCCATTATTCATGAGCTCTGGAAACACCATAACAGAACTTAGAACCTTAGGGTGTCTTGGGTCATCTCTAGCTTATCTTCCTTATATTACATATTCAATAATAGAAGTTTTGAGAAAAAATACCCTAAAACACAATGATAGAAGGCCTGAGCTAAAAGACCCTAAACTACAGAAACAAAAGGTCCTAGTTAAAAGGCCTTAAACTACAGTAACATAAGGTTGAAGCTAAAAGATCATAAACTACAACGATAGAAGTTCCAATATAAAAAATCATAAACTATAGAAACAAAAGGTCTGAGCTAAAAGAACCTAAAATATAGAGATATAATGTCCAAGCTAAAAGACCCTAAACTAAAACAATAGAAGGTATGAGATAAAAGAACCTAAACTACAGTAATATAATGTCTAAGCTAAAAGAACCTAAAACTAAATCCCATCATCATTTCAGTCTTCAAGAATAGAAATCATACAGAGCTTGTAAGGCCCATCATATGGACTTAGAAAAAAACAAGCTATGATCATCAATACTACCAGCTTTGGTAGAAGACAGATAAATCTCCCTATAAGTCATATATTCTACCTAATTTTACTTTTTAGAAATGTGTAATATCAAGGTAACTAGAATAGATACATCAATGAGGAACCTAGTGATTGGTGGGAATTCATGATAACTTCTCAAGAATAATCTATTATAAATATTTTGATCCAGAAATTTAGGTTTACTTAATATTATACAAAGGATGGGTATCATTGGTGATTTGTATAACATCAGATCAGTGAAGTGTCATGCACATCATGAATAAAATAAAATTTGAAAGCAACATGAAAGGTTCATAAAATCCATTCATTGATAATGCTAAATATGAGGAACAACCACATTTTGGATTCTCTCCAAAAATATCATAAAAAATAGAATGCATGCCAAAAATCAAACTACAATAGGATTCGATCGACTAAGATATACAAGTTGGAAAGAGTATAGAGAGAAGATTCAATTGAATGTTGAAGTGCCGTTTACCCAAGATATTTTTCATTTACACTAGGATAAAGATTATCAACTGAATTAGTTATCTACTCAACTCTTTTTTGAGCAGTTTCTAATGAGGATGATGACATTGAGAGATTAAACCACATGTGAGATATTATTTCCTCACGTATCTATATTTTCACGGTCCATACATCCATATAATATTTTAAATTTAGATATAAACTAGATACTAAATTTCAATGCCTCCAAGGAATTATTAATCTATTTGGAAAGTGGATACTCATCTTCAATATCACACAATTCCCTCTAATTGATGTCTAATTCTTTCCATGTCAGGATAATTTGTATCATGATTTTGTATAATGGTTGGTGATCAAAGCCATTCCCCCCAAGCCATTAAATATTTGATGAAGGCATTCCCCTTGGTCATGAAATGTTTCAAAGGGAGTCTCGGTAACCAAGGTGTGAATCCATTTCCAAATCAGTTGAGCTAGAAAGGAAACATGAGAGAAGGGTTTATATATCCTACCCTTAATAGAGGCATCACCCATTGCTTGTGATAGAGCGATTATTTCCTCAAAATATTTTGTCCTACTATCAGGATGGTCATCATCAAGATGAGGTCACTTCCATGAAGTCTTTCCCAAGTCCTGATTCAGCTCCATCATTACTACAAGAAAATAGGTTGGTGAGGAAAATGATTTGTCCACATGATGAACTGGTTAGATTATCACACCACCTGGGTAGACTTCTTCCCAAACTTGGATATAATCCTAAGTAAGAAAGGCAAGAGCATCAGCAGGTGGAAGAATGATCTCAGTATCAGTGTCTTCATGTTACAACATCATCTAGAACCTGTGGATGATCTCAGGGTGCCGCTCTCCCCACACACCAATCTAAGGGAAAGGGGATACCCTTTTGGTGTAGCCGAACTGATGAGAAAACTGATAATGAGTGTATGACTCATAGATGACCAACTCGTCCATCCTGACCGTAAAAACCCTATCCTAAAGAGAGATCTTGTACAAACTTATATCGAGAGATCCACTACCATTATTGATGATTTACCCAATCAGTTCAAGATAAGGGGTTCAATCAAATCTATCAAATTGAATCAACACATTGGTATACTCATCAAAGTCTAGTGACATAGCCCCAACCCCAAATACTTTTAGAAAATTGGGACGAGATATGGTATCAGGGATCGTGGTGTCATTTTAGTATTCGTAGCAATGGAAATTCTACCCTATCCATCCAAATAAAAACTGGAAAGGACCACTGATCCTATAGAGGATTATTCCTCACTAAATGTGTCCCAAAAGTTGGTAAAGAAATGCAAGGGTAGACACCTCTAGATTAAGGTGTTGTCCCTCCGTTATCCGTGTTTCCATCACCAGTGTACTAACCCGGATTCTTGAACATGCATCCTCAGTAGGGAAAATCAACCCATTCAGAAACATGTTAATAAAGCCTTCTAGCCTAAGGTTCTGAAATATCTCTATAATCACTTGATATACCCATGAATTATGATCCCTAACTTCCAAAATTAACTAATATTAGCTGAAAATGTCATGAACTTTCTAGGAAGGGAACCAATGGGGGCATATAGCAGTCGTCCGGGCTTCACTGAAATAGAGAAAAATGACGATCCAATATTTGAAAGAGATAAGAAAGAACATAGTCATATACTTTATTAAATTTTACTTCACAATGATGAGCATGTATCTCTCCAAGACTAGAGTCTATAAAGGGTCATCTCAAACATCTACTTCAAGAAGAAACTCATCATACATCTCTTTGAGAGGAGGAATCCCACCCAGTTGGTAGATATCCCATAGGGTGATTCCCACCCCTCCATGGGATAGATGAAATGAGTTGGTTCCAAGACACTAATAGATAACCATTTCTCAAATAAGATCAGGCTGGTGATAGACAATAAATTAGGAAATCCATACTGCTTCATAAATATAGACAAAATATAACTCTTCAGTGAACTCTAAGAATATTTTCCTAACCCAGAATGGCTACACCCATTCATCAGAAAATTTAACACTAGGGAAGAAATCCAATTTCAAGCTCTATCCACCACCCAGATTTTTTAGATAAGATACGAATATACTCGAGTATCTTAGAGGCGATGGTATGATGATCGAAACATAGCCATCCATACCCAAGGTATATTTTTCCAACATATAAGACAACCCCTGAGATTAAGCTGTGAAAAATCATCCATCCTTGATAACTATTGTTTGAATAATTTCAAAATAATTTGACACCTAGTAAGATGGAATATTGAAGTACGAAGGAGGAATAGAAGCATCGTCCGACAAGCCGAACCCATATAGAGGAAGGCAGTGTGATAAAGGATAATTTTAAAGATAGAATATTAAAAATCTCATTATCATAATTCACGTGATATCAAGGGTCAACATTGTGGTTTCTAGTAATAATTTTCCTTTGATTAGCTGTAGTAGAGAAACTATGAAGAGATCTGGAATCCATCTGAACAAAATTAAGTGGAATATGTTAAATAGATAAAATAAAATCTTATTAAAGGAAGGGAATAAATTGGTAGAATCTCGCACATCACATGAATCATAAAAGGGATTCATGGATCGCATAAAGGACTCATGAATAAACTAAATCCTGAAGATTTTGTGAAGCACATAAACCCAAAAGGTGTTGTGAACCACATGAACCCTTAGAAGACTCGTGACCGCGTGACCTTGAAATGGTCACACGAGCCTCATGATAGTCAAAGGATCATGTGATCAATATAGTAGATCCCCAAAAACCCTTAATAATACCTCAAATACCTAAAAAAATGTTAGAAAAATTAATAAAGATAAGTCCATGAATTGATTTGAGTGGGTTCCTGGGAAAAGGAAGTATTGATATGCAGTTCTCGCAAAATAGATTCACAGTTTGTTCTTGTGATGGGTTCTTGTAGGAAGGTCTCACAATGAGGTTATGTGATGGAAGTGGGATGTAGGAAATCTATAGAGTCAAGTATATAGTGAATTAATCTCTCTCCACTCCCCTATTTATAGGGAATCCCATAGAATATAAAACTTCACCCAACATACCAAGTTTTTCCCAGGACACTAAATAGTGATAGTTCCAAAGCCTTATATGGGAATTTACTTTCCTCAGAACCAACCCCTTGTCTCTATATACATTAATCTTGAGGGGGAGTGGAATTTGATGCCTTCCAAATAAGCATTAAAAAATCCATAAAGTAAGAAATACCTGAATATGACTATTATTTTCCCTGCAAAGAAAAGGAAGAAGAAGATGTCTATGATCAAATGAATCGTGTGAACCTATAGGAGACATGTGATCAAATGAACTGTGGAAGTTCATGTAGATGATCATGTGCAATGAATATACTGTGAAATATCCCATGAATCCCCTGTGACAAATCCTCCTTGGTTTTGCAAAGTCATCCCAGGATCTCACTGATCATGCAGAAATTTCCAGATAAAACTCCCCTAGGTCACGCAACTTTTCCACTGATAGAAACCTGAAAAACCATACAAAAATACTTATAAAATAGGGATAAAAATATCCAAAAGGCAGTATCCTCTTGAAAATGTAAATATCATGCAATAAATCACCAATAATTAGAGTAATTTTATTTGAAAACAATCATACAATTTTGAGAGATCCCCAAACTTTATAAAATAAATAAAGGAAATAGAAAGGTGAAATATTAGATTCTATTTCAGTCATAAAAAACACGTGACATGCCCTGGGCAGTTTAGAAGACATCTCAAGACCCTGATGACATGTCCACCTCGCCACGTGAGAACCCACTGGTGTATCATCCTCATCATGCGAAAGGGACCCAGACACGTCCAAACAGTCTCTCTCCCCCTTTGGATCCAAGAATAAGTAAAAGGTTTTGTCCATGATGATGCTCTCACATCACCATGAGACAATCTATTGGTCACATGATGAATCACCAATAAAGAGAGTGATTGTTGGGAAACAATATGCCAAGGTAACATTGTTTTATTTTTAGATTGATTGTGTTTGTTGAAAAGGTAGGTTTATATGGTTAGTTATGATGTTATAGAGATATTTTTGACATGGTATATTGAAAAATATCCAAGAAAAAATGAATGGATTCCTTGGAAGTGATTCATAAAATTGCATACACAATGTGACACTGTTTCCCAGTGTTTGCCAAATTTTTGGGGTCCAAAATTTGGAGGATGGATAACATCATGAAATATGGATTTATTTGAATTGATTGTAAAAATATGGAAAATAAATTAGTTTCTTGAAGAATGTGTTTCATGAATGTTGTTTCTTGAATGTATGGGTCATCATGAACAAGCATCATGAATACGTGAAAGTTTGATGGTAATATTTACAACTATGAGAAGATTCACAAATAGGAAATTCCCATGGTGATTTGAAAAGACAAGGAGCATCATGAATGAAATGGGAGATCATCATGAAATGGTGATGATGTGGATGTAAGCTTCTAGAATCAGAGGAAATTCCTATAAATAGTCCTATACCCCCTTAAAAAAGGTAGCTGAAGCCTTAATGAAAATATGCAGGCTCTGAATTTGTGAAGGTGATTAGTGAAGGGTATTCTTGAGAAAAAGTTTACAAAGAAAGGAAGTCTATGAAGGCTATGAAATACAACTATAGATTATAAGAATCAATAAAGTAATGGATTTTGTGAAGGCTAAGTGAGATTCACAAAAGGTGCGTGCTTCACTAAGGCTAAGTGAGCTTTACAAAAGGAGGTTGTATCATGAAGGATATTTTTACTTTATGAAAGAGGTGTGATTTTTGAAGGTAGTGAGCATTGAGAAAGTGTTGAAAAAAGGATTTCCAAGTAAACCTATGGTAAATTGATATTCATCAACTGGATGAAAGTGATACTTTAACAGATCATCTATATACAACTGAGGATGAATTCATTATTGATAATGAAGGGACCTACTTGTCCATAGACTGAGTGTGAATCCTTTATAGAGTAATGAGAAATGGAAGAGGAAGAAGATGATCCTTTCCATCAGCAATGAGCCAGTGAATGAGAGTTAGGGAGTGACCCTTAGGAAGTAGTGATCTGTCTCTAAACTTTTTAAAGGAAGTGAACCTAGGAACAAAAGTGATATATCCCAAACCTTATTTTTTTTGGCAATGATCCTTAGTGGATTTGGTACATCAGTACATCACTCTTGTATGATCCTTGGACATAGCCTGGTGAGGGTGAACCAAGTAAAATTTCTATATCTCGTGTATGATTTATTTTTCTATTTATACATTTCTATAGGATAAGGAGATAAGAGTGTTTTTTAATGATGAAACAAGATCAGAAGAAAAGATTTTTTTAATATTTCATACCCTAATTCACCCCCCTCTTAGGGTATTTAGCCTAGTTGGGCTAACAATTGGTATCAAATGTAAAGGTTAAAAGTCAGTGGTTCTCTCTTAGTAGAATAACTAGACATTTTCAATCACAAAGGGATTCTGATATTTGATGGAAATAATTTTCAATTATGAAGAGTCAGATTACACACTACTTCCAATCATTAGGAATGGATATCTTTACAACATCTATGCATGGAATATCACCCAATATCGACAGTGGTGATTTATCAGAAGCTGAACAAAGGGAATTAAATGCTGACGCTAAAGGAATAAATGCTTTAGGGGGAACCCTATCAAATGGAATATATATGAAGTTAATATCATTTAAGTCATCACATGATATATGGGAAAAGTTTCTTAATATTTCTGAGGGTGAATCAAAAGTTAGTGAGGAAAAGATGTAGGTTATATAGAACATGTATAAAGATATCTTAATGCACTCTAATGAGTATGTTGATGCATTCTTTAACTGAGTAAATGTTTTTGTGGAATATATGCATGGTCTCAGAAAAATTATTGAATATGTAAAGATTTTTAATAGAATATTGAGAACAATTAATCCTCAGTTCAATCTGAAAGTTTCTATATTGGAAGATAAATATGAAAAAGAGTTGACATTGGATATATTTTATAGTACTCTTATTTCATATGAGATAAGAGATGAAGATAATAAGTCTGTGAAAAAAGGTAAGTCTAATGAATTGGAATTTAAATCCATAAAGAAGCTCACCATTTAAGATGTTTAGAAAGAAGAGGATAAGGATGAGGTGATTCCATCCCTTTTCTAAAATCTTCGAAGAGGAAAAGGAAATTTCAAAGGGAAACTTCCGCTTACATGATTTTGATGCGGAAAGGTTGGAAATATTTCAACCAGGTGTCCCAAGAAGTTTCAAGAAGATGAAGAGGATGAATTTTAAATTACCATGAATAAGTATTCATCTTATGTGAAAGTTAAGAAAAACTTTTAGAAAAAATTCTTCAAAAATAAGAGTCTATTTTCAAAAGAAAATTAAAGTTCAGAAGAATATAAGGCAGAAGAGTTGGAGGAATGAAAGGATCATGAAGAAAATGCTATGGTGGTAGTTTTAAAAAATTCCAAAAAAATGGAATAAAGAGAAAATTAAAAAGGATAATTCAAAAGAAGAGTTGAACTTTAAGTCGAATTAGAATCTTCTCTTGAGGAAATAGATGTTTGTATATACAAAATGAAGAAATAAAACATAGTGGTTCATGATAAAAAGATTTATATGTAGTAGTAGGAAGAAGAGAAGTTTGATATGAATAAAGAATTTAAAAAACCGAAGTCCTCAATACAAGAGAGCTTAAAAAATTTTATTGAATACAAACTCAAAATCTAAGAATAGAAAATAGAAATTGATAGTTTAAATAATAGTTGAAAAGATCAAATCAAGCACATCAAATAACTTTAACAGGAATTCATCAGCCTAAGATGAAGTATTAAGGATTATAAAAAACTCTTGAATCTCAGTATGACATCAAGAAAGTAGATAATTCAAGTAATAGAAAAGATGAAAGTGAATCATACAAGTCCAACAGAACAAAATAAACAATCAAATATAAATGATAAGGCTAGTATGAGGATTGATCAAAAACAAAAAGTAGTAATATTTGAATTTAGACCACAAGAACCTATTCCAAGATTGAAGATTTATTTGGGTACGAATTAGAACCATAATATTCATAGAACCTAAGGGAGAACCATTAGTGCATTATTTCCACATAAGAATTCACCTCACATGTGATGTTGTTGTTGTGGAAATAAGGGACACTCACAAAATTTATATTCCATATCCAAGATGTACCAAAGGGAACAAGACCAAAAGAGACATCCATACAAAATTGAATATTACAGAACACAATTTTATGGTTAATTTTTCAATTATGGTGGATTTGGGCACATGAAAAGATACCGCTCATCAAAAATATAGGGAAATGTTCTGAAGAAAAATGAATGTGTATCATCAAATGAGCTGAAAATGAAAAATTAGTTTTCAGAGTTGTAAGATGTATCTGGTCCATTATAATTTGAGGAAGATCAAGATTATCAATCTATATCGAGTATGAATTCAAAAACATAGATAAAAAATAATAGAGATGAATAGACAGTGGTTGTAAATATTTCTTTTAAAGCATCGAATCACATTGGAATATGTATCATTAATAGTGGATGCACCTCCCATATGATAAGAAATAAGGAATTGGTGAAAGGAATTAGATATGACAAGGAAGGTCTTATAAGATCTGGTAATTATGAAGGCTTGAAAATTATTGGCTCAGGAAAATCCATGTTTGGGGGAAAAGACATGATACATGTATATGTATTGGTTATTAAAGGTCTCAATCATAACTTTCTAAGTGTAAGTCAACTATGTGACTTAAGACCTACCATAATATTTTCAAAGAAATTATATATCATTACAACAAAATATGGTTCAATTGTTTTGTAGGGAAAATATATGAAGGGAAATATATGCATTTTAAGCGGAGAATAAAATATGTGATTTTTTGACCAAGGAAGAAGAAAAAAAGATATACCATAAACGTCTTGTTCATTTGAGCCAAACATCATTAGAAGATTTGGTGAAATGTGATGCTGCTTAAGACCTCCCTAGGTTGGTACATATTGATGTGTGTGAACCCATTTCACAAAGAGCTATTGATGGTA
This sequence comes from Viscum album, assembly GCA_963277665.1. Classification (NCBI taxonomy): domain Eukaryota; kingdom Viridiplantae; phylum Streptophyta; class Magnoliopsida; order Santalales; family Viscaceae; genus Viscum; species Viscum album. Next base: position 665,892,737 of record OY728132.1, read on the forward strand.
AGAGAAATCATGTTCTCTTCATTGATGATTTTAGTAGAATGGCATGGGTTTCAATAATCACCCACAAATCATAGGTGTTTAGTTACATAACAACTTATTGAAGGGAACTTGAAAATATTTGGGGTCAAAGAATATAGAATATCCAAACAGATAATGGAACAAAGTTCACAAATAGACAAGTGGAGGATTATTTCGAGAAAAATGGGATAAGGCACTAAATTTTAGTAGTAAGAACTCCACAACAAAATGAATTAGTTAAGAGAATAAATATAATTATCAAAAACATGTATAGAAAAATTATCATTGAGAAAGACATTCCAAAGTATTTTTGGAATGAAGCAGTGATGAAATCAATATAAACATAAAATAGAGCATTATTATGTACAAAAGAAGAGAAGACTCTATATGAGCTATAGTATGGAAAGAAGCCAATGTTGAAGTACTTTTGAGTATTTGGAAGTAAGTGTTTCATTATCAATAAAGAGAAACACATTAAGTTTGAATCCCATAGAGATGAAGTGATATTTTTTTAATACTCAAAGAAAATAAAAGAAGATAAATTCTTTAATAAGTGGCTAGGAAAGGTAGTTGAAACCAATGATGTAACTATATAAGAGAATGAAAAGAATATTCATAAAATACATGATCAGTATCAAGAGGATAGTGATGAAGAGATAAGATGATCAATGGATGTTTCAGTTCAATAAGATGATTCAAAATAAGATTCATATAATGAAAAGTATGAGCATAAAAAATGATCTACGTAAAGATCAAAGAGAAGATCTAAAATTTATAGTAAAAACATAATTGATGATAACACAATGCTAGTGAAGACAATGAGGATGAAGACTCTACAATAAGAATCATTATTATCATAGTAAGAGCCTAAATATTTTGAGAGAGTATCTGAAGATGAAAATTGGGTCCATTATATGAATTAATAGGTTGAACAAATTGAGAAGAATCAGACATGTGAGACTGTTTCGAGGCCAATAGAAAATAATATCACTGGGACTAAATAGGTATTTCACAAAAATATGAATGAAGATGACACAATGATTTAAAAAAAGGATGAATAGTGTGAAAAGGGTACTCCTAGAAAGAGGGAATCGATGTTGTTGAAACATTTTCACTTATTTCAAGGCTAAAGATAATCAAATTATTATTGGCCATAGAAATGCAAATAAATTTCAAAGTTTTCTAGATGGATGTTAAGTCCAAATTTCTTAAAGGGGTTCTGAAAGAAGAAGTTTATATTGAGAATCCATATGGTTTTATCATTCATGAATATGAGAATAGAGTTTTTTGGTTGAAGAAGGTGATATATGGGTTGAAGCAAGAACCAAGAGCATGATATTCAAGGATAGATCAGTTCTTGAAGAAGATCAGTTTTCAGTGTGGTGGAATAGATTGAAATCTATATTTCAAAAAATTTAGTAATTAAAGGACGATGATACTGGTGTACATCAATGACATAATCTTTGGCAGATCATATGAAGCTCAGTGCAAACAGTTTGGAGAATTCATGAAAAGTGAGTTCGAAATGTCAATGATTGGTGAACTAATATTTTTATTGGTTTACAGGTGACACAAGGAAATAAAAGAACATTCATTTATCAATATAAATATTCTAAGGATATTTTGAGAAGATTTGGAATGGATAATTACAAAGAGATGATGACTCCATTGACTACCCAGATAAAATTGTTACAAGATGACAAAGACAATGCAATTAATGTAATAGAATATAGGAAAATCATTTTCAGTCTATTTTATTTGAAAGTGAAAAGACCTGATATTATTTTTTACACATTCCAATCATCATAGTATCAAATAAATCCCAAGGAAATAAAATTTCTTATAGTGAAAGGAACACTTCGGTATATCAAGGGCATGGTGGATTTTAGTTTTCTGTACAATGAAAAATCTCAACAATAGTTATTGGGCTATACAGATGCAGATTGGGCCAAATCAACTGATGATAGAAAATCAATGTCATGTGGTGCATTTTATCTTGGTAGATTTTTTATTTCCTGGATAATAAATAAACAATATTTCATTTCATTGAGCATCGCAGAAGCTTAATATATTGTGGCTACTCAATCATGCACGCAATTATTATGGATAGAGCAACAACTTGATGATATGAGAGTTGAAGTGGAGTCTCCCATCATAATTAATTATGATAATTAAAGTGATATAAATCTTAGAAAAAATATATTCCATAAATCTAGGGAAAATCACATTGAAATCAAATTTCATTTCATTAAGGAGATGGTGGAGCAAGGCCTCGTGAAGTTGGAGTACATGCCTACAGAACTATAGGTTATAGACATTCTGATGAAGGAATTACCCAAAAAAACATTTGAATAACATCGATTGGATCTAGGAGTCTATTTTACTCACCACACTTAAAAAAGTGTGCATGTGGGACCCCTTATCCCTAAATTATGGTGTATTTTTTCCTAGTGTTCTAATCTATATTCTTTACCTTGTTGCAGACAACAACGAGGCGACCTTTGGATTCGTTGAAAAATGGGGAGAAGTTATGACTATTAAAGGGTAAAAAATGTATTAATCAAGACAAGGGGATAATCTAATAGGGGAGTAGTGACATATGTGGAGTTTCAATATTTTAATAGTTGTAGGTTTTTGAAAAACTATACAATTCTTCTATGACACAATGAGAATTAGGTGTTATGAAGAAATAGTTCATGGTTATTAGAGCTTATCTTGGAAATATTTAAGAATTCTAAACTATGATATAAAAATTAGTGAATTAGGGGGAGTTTTAAATATTTTGATGCTAAAGATGATCGATAGAAGGATATATATCATGACAGATTAGGTTCGTGATGAAAGTATTTGATAGGTTTTGGAATGAAGTGATTCATTTATGTACTTTGCATGATACTCTTGTTTATCTTGTCGATCATGTATCATGTGGTATTAAAGTGCGTGTTTAGTAAATATTTGATTTCTATCTGAATCACATGAAGAAAATTTTGGTATAATATAGAAGAAGATTCAACAAGGTATCAAATTGTAGATATTTTTCAACAAACCCAAAGGGGGAGATTGTTTGGAAAAAATCCCTCAAGGTAACATTGCAGTATTTTTGGGTTGACTGTGTTTATTTACAAAGTAGGTTTCCATGATTAGTCATGATGTTCTAGAGATATTTTTGACATGGTATGTTGAAAAATATCTAATACAAAGGAATTTATTCCCTAGAATTAGTTTAGAAAATTGCATACACAAGATAACACTATTTACCAATGTTTTCCAAATTTTTGGGGTTCAAAATTTAGAGGATAAATAACATCAACAAATATGTATTTCCTTGAAAGAATTTTAAAAATATGGAAAAGTAATGAGTTTTCTGAAGAATGGGTTTCATGAAGTATGTCTCACAAAGGTATGTTTCATTGAAAATGAGCATCGTGAATACACAAAAGATTGATGGTAATCTCCGCAACTATGAGAAGCTTAATGAATGGGAAATTCCCATGGTGATTTGTGAAGATAGAGAGCATCACCAATGAAATGAGAGAGAATTGTGAAATGGTGATTACATGGATATAATATTCTATAATCTGAGGAAATTTTTATAAATAGGCCTCTACCACCTTTAAAAAAGTAGATGAAGCCTTAAAAAAAATCTTAGGTTCTGAATTCAAGAAGGTGATTCGAAAAGGGTGTTATTGCAAAAAATTTCAGAAGTAAATGGAGTTCATGAAGGATATGAAATCCAAAAAAAATTATAAGCATTTTAAAAGTAATGGAGTTCATGAAGGATAAGTGATATTTGTAAAAGGTGTGTACTTCGTGATGGATAAGTGAGCTTTGAAAAAGAAGGTTGCTTTGAAAAGGGTATTTGTGCTTTAGGAAAGAGGTGTGCTTTGAGAAGGCAGTGAGCATCGAAAAATTGTTGAAAAAGGTATTTCCCAGTAAACCTATGGTAAAGTGATATTCATCAACTGGATGAAAGTGGGAATTCAACATAGAATCTATCTACAATTGTGGATGTATTAGTTATTCATAATGAAGGGACCTACATATCCATAAATGGACTGTGAATACTTTCTAGAGTAGTGAGAAAAGTAAGAGGAAGAAGGTGATCCTTTCCACCGATAGTGAGCCATCAAAAAAGAGTTAAATAGTGATCCTTAGGAAGTAGTGAGCTATCCCTAAACATTTTAAAGGCAGTGAGCCTGAGAATAGAAGTGATCCAGTCTGAACATTTTTTTTGCAGTGAGCCTTAGTGGATTTGGTACATTGGCACATCGCCATTATATACTCCTTGGATGTAGCTCATTGATGGTGAACCAAGTAAAATTTATATGTCTCATGAACAATTTCATTTCTGTTCATATATTTTTATGGGAGAAGGAGAGAAGAGTTTTTTTTAACAATGAAATAAGATCTGAAGGGGTAGTTGTTTTAATCTGTCATACTCTAATTTACCCCCCTCTCAGGGTATTTATCCTAGTTGGGATGATAATTATTGTACTTGACAACACTCAAGAAAACTTTTTAGATCCAAGGAACTTGTAAAATAACAATTAAATAAAAAGGGATAAGGGAAGAAGACTCTTATGGTCATAAAGATCATGCTACATTCCCTATGCAGTTCATGAGACACCGCAAGACCATGGAGACCTATCCGCCTCATTATGAAAGAGCCTTCTGGAATGTCACCCTTATCAGGTGAAGGGTCTAGGACATGTCCAAGAAGTTTTTCACTTCCCCTTTATCTCCATAAGGAAATAGAAGGATTTTTCCATGAAATGATCATGAATCACTACAAGACCCTTTTTTGGTCACACGATGTATCAGTGATAGGGAGAGTCATTATCTTTAAAAAGACTAAATAAAACTTTTGAAACCCTAAAGTTCTTGTAAAATAAAAAATTAAATAAAAGGGAAAAGGTGAGGGACCCTTGTGGTCGTAAAACTCACATGATGAACTAGAACTATCTTGCAATAACCCTTGAAAAATCTAGAATGACCTCACAAAAACACCCTTCAACATGATGGCCTGATCTTGCAATGGCCCCCTAGAAAGCCATCCTTATCTAATGGAACATCTCGGACAAGGAATCTTGATCTCACAAAAGTCCTTGGACACATTGTCCTAACAATATAGAAGTCCCTCATAAAGACTTAATGATTTGATAATACCTATTTAATTTTCCATAATCCAATAAATGGTGAGTTGATGGGATAGTATTGTAATCACTGAAAATCATGTGACACCCCCCCAAGAACCTACAACCAGATCACACAAAAACACATGACAACTAAATCCCTCCACCGACTCCATATTGGACTTGCATGATACATGTCATGCAAAGCAGAAAATAATTGATGTGGATAGGCCTATAAATCCACACCCCAACATTATAAAAAGGGTTATATTTTTAGATATCCTGTGATCCTCACACTAGCGTACCCAAGATTCAGAGAAGATTTCTCAGTGCGACTGATCTCGTGATTAGAAAGATCTTCCATCAGGTAAGTCTGAGGAACCACCTAAGAAGATCATGTGACATGCATAGGCACTTCGCATGATCACTCAAAGATCATGTGAAGGAATTTTGATGCATCATTCAAAGAACATCCTGCATATCTGATCATCCATATGAAACTTAAAAAGGCTAACATTGAAAAAATATATGGCATAAGAAATAAAATGATGGAGAAAAGATAAAAGAGATGGGATAATTATGTGAATAACGGATATGATGATCCTCACATGATTTGTTTGAACCATCTAGTTTATACAACAACACCTGTACATGTCATCCAGATCACACAACACTCCTTTGTTATACTATTTGAATCATGAACAATCCCCTAATCATATCAAAGAAAGTTACATGGTGCCACTCAGTCATTCCACCCATATCTTGAGAAACGCTCCAGGATTTCCATATAGACCATGTGATTTCCTTTAGAAATGTCACCAAGATTATACAATGAAACCGGTACATTCCATCTATGTCTTGCAATGACACCAGGGCATGTCAACTAGTCGCAACATCCTCCGAACAGGCTAGCCAGATCTCATGAAACCCTCTGGGTATGTTATCTGACTCTTTCAATGTCCCCTGAACATATCGGTAAAAATTTTGTGATAACACCCATACAAGTCATCCAGGACATGAGGCACCCTCCAGACATGTCACATTGACTCTCGCAACACCCCCAAGCGTGTCAACCAGCTTTTTCGATGACGTTGAAGAAAGTTAGCTAGATCATGTGACTCTCTCCAAGAATGTCAGCCGATATCATGCAATGGATTCCAAAATCAGCCAGCCAGGTCTTACGATGTCCTCCAGACAATTCATCCATGGTCATGAAACAACCTTCAAACATTCCATCTATATTATAATACATTACTTGGAAAAGTCAACTAGATCACGTGATTGTATATATACATGTCAGGAAGACATCCCCTAACATGTCAATCCAATAGTCAAAGCATGTAAAGAAAGAAATTAATGCATGTCAGGCATACAAGAAGACCAGGTCAATTAGGCATCCCAAGACTTGATAACCTTGTCCATCCTTAGTGTATAAGCCCCAATTAGAAGTGAAACCTTAGTGTGTAATCCTCTATCAATGGAAATATGATTAATATGATTCTTACCAAAAACATGATACATAAGACACCTCCCTGAGACCCGAGATCTATATTAAGCATCCAAAGTGCAGTCCGAGCACATAAGTACCACATTCACAAGTAATGATACCAATTATTTTCCATCCCTTGCTTCTCACACTGAGCACATATCATGTGGGATTAGGAAGTCACAATGATCATATCATTCATGTCACAAGACTCTATCAGGATAAGGGTAACCATAGTATATAATCCCCAATTAGAGGTATAATGTGATATGTCCCAAATATGAGGGTAGTCTTAGTGTTTAAACTCTAACTAATTAAATTACAATGACTTTTATTCCTTCCATAACCAAGACATGTAGGATGCCTTACTAAGGCCTAGGACTAAACTCAAATGGACATCTACTTTGGTGTAAGTCCCCTCATGTATCCAGCATTTCAACCATCAATACCCAATCATTCCCATGAGATGATCATTATACCTCATCTATCAGTGGAATAATAATCCAAGAGAACTACAAGAACTTTGATTCTTATCCAAATAGGATATATTGGATTCCTTCCTAAGGCCCAAGCTCTAATGGGAATCCACTTTGATGCAAGTCCCCTCATATCTTTGACATTTCAACCATCAAGAACCAATCATTCCCATGGGTTGATCATTATAAATCATCCATCAGTGGACTAAGAATAAAAATGAACTATGAGAACTCTAATTACTATTCAAATAGGATGTGTATGATTCCTTTATAAGGCCTGATCTCTAATGGGAATCCACTTCAGTGTAAGTCCCCTCATGTCCCTAAAATTTCCACCATCGGGACCCAATCATTCCCATGGGATGATAATTATACCTTATCCATCATTAGTATGAGAATAAAACTAAACTACAAGAACTCAGATTCATATCTAAAAAGGATATGTAATATGCCTTCCCAATATCCGAGATCCAATGGGCATGCACTTTGGTGTAAGTCCCACCATGGCTCTAGTATTCTAATCACCAGGACCCAATATAATCTATGAGCTAATAATCCTTCCTCATCCACCAATGGATTGATATGTCATTGAACTATGACAAATATGATTATTTCCATAACCAGGATATGTACGAATCCTCCCTGAGGCCCAAGTTCTATATTAAAACATCCCAAGGGTAGTCCCATCACATAAGCCCCACATCCACATGTAGCGAGGCTGATTACTTACTGTCCCTTATTTATCACACTGAGCATAGATCACATGGGATTAAGGAGGTCCAATATTCAAATCATTCTCATTATGAATATACACCAGCTAGGGAAATCCTAGTATGTAAGCCCCGATGAGTGGCATGATATAAACATCCCCCATATGAGGGAATTTACCTTGGGGTCAATCCCAAGGGCATGATAAAACTATGATAACTATGATTATTTCTATAACCAGGATACATAGGATGTCTCCTTGATAATCTAACTCAAATATACAGTTCGTAAGTGCCCACACGTATTTCCTTTCCACATGACGTTAAACTACACAAGATTTAATAAACTACATGGGTTTTTATTCCTATAATAAACATGATACGTAGGATGCCTTGTAATGGATCAATCCCCTCATCAGAATATTAACCACCTCCCTATATGGTTGTAAATTCTGAAGTTCTTGGTTATGCAGCTGCAATATATAAGCAACTATTCATTACTAAGAAATAGATGAAGAACCTCAGACATACACAGATGGATTCACTAATGAGATCCCCTTATTCTGCACATAAAATCGATTAACCTATGATCATTTAGTCAGGGGAACCTATCCTGTATCAGGATTAGTATGAGATTCATGAACATATTTTAAATCTATAAGAGAGTATTAGAGTAGAAACCCCCCAAAGGGTGCGATGAGCCTGACCACCCATCCTATTGACCAATGCGAGTCCCTAAGAATCATTAGGTCTGAAACCCCAAATGACCACCTGCCTTTGGAAAGTAGGTATGTACCTAGTTATGGATGGGGGAACCATTGGGAGTTTCTCTTAAGAGCAACAATGGTGACCCAATGCCAGTGATTAAGAAATAAATTGAATCCATCAAAATTAATCACCAGGACAAACCAAATTCACCTATATCTTCCTATTTTACATTGAATAAAATATATTCAATCAAATAAATTAACATTCATCAAATGGTTTTTAATAGGCAAGTAATGAGAATAAAATCATTTTTATGCTTAAATACACCTTTTTTTTTCTAAAAATAGTTTTTATGCATTTTATGTGTGTATATTAGAATTAATTTATGCCATATTTAGAAATTGAATCTGATAAAATGTATTCTAAATTTGGAATCAATATTTCCAAATTTGGTTATGAGGTTATTTTTTTGTCAGAAAAATAATTTATTGTGGTAAAAGTCAAGTCATCATGATAAGAGATAAAATTGCTAAACTAAAGGATATGGATTTAAATATCACAAAAAATGTATCTTTATTTGATTGTATAAGTGTATTTTGACCTAACCTTATCCTATATTCTAAATTAAGATAAATTGTATCCACTATCCTTTATAATGAAATTTATTTTATTTAAAAGTTATTAATATTTACAAGGGTTCCACTTCTATCACTTATAAAAGGGAACCTCCACTCTTAAATTCTCCACAAAAATTGAGAACTTTATCTCAACCAAGATATGACCAAATCACTTCCCAACACCATTTACCATGATCTAGAAGTTCTGGTCTCACCAAAAGACCAACTTAATAAGTCTTAATGAGAGATCCAAAAGAGGATACCTAAGGAATATGTAATTGACTTAACTGAGTTATTTCAAGTTTCTTTCTTATTTAACCTAAAAAATATATTCTATAACCACCTCTTTATAATAAAAAAAATATCTTTATTATACTAAAATGTTATTATGTTGATATAATAATAATTATCTACCTCCTTTTCATTTAATGTAAAATGAAAACATTGCTCATGCGTACATGCAGGCAACCACCTCCATGAAGCAATGTATTTAATTTTTCATAATTTCCTCATATGGATAGTTATAAATATGCTATTAATAATTATATATTATATTTATAATATAATTATGATTTTGGAAAGAAATTAATATTTACCATCCTTTCTTTCCATCCATTGAAAAATGAAAAAATTTCCCATCTGTACGTACGACTTGACACCTGAACAAAGTGATTCATTTCATTTTTTATCACCACATCATATGGATAATGAATATATTAATATTATGGAACCATTACTAAGGTTTAAGGATCAAAACCATAAAACCAAAACATGCATATAAAATGTAGGACTTAACACCCAAATATTTATTTTAACAAAGATTTTTTAATAAAAGGGTAATAAGAAATTATAAGTGAATAGTATTTAGAAATATAAGTCTAAATTTGATTCTAAAATAGATTTATAATAAATTTAAATTTATTATATAGAAGGTTATAATATGTTCAACCAAGTGAAAGATTAAGTTAAGGGTTAATGTTACGATCTCCCTTTTTATCAGGATTGTTTTATTTTAATTTTCATTATAGGAAATTATATATTATTTATCTCTTAAACCCCATAAATTTTGTTTTTCTTTGTTTATTTTTTGGTATTTCAAGTATTATTTATATTTCCACCTCTTTGGCACTCGAAAAATACTAAAATAACGTTTTTAAGAAAATCCAACCTTATTCCTCTTTTTTATCTAAGAATGTTTCTCCTCCATATCCATTGTTTTTAAAACTGTTTTATAGAAGTTCTTATATATTTTTAAATGATTTTAAAGGTGTTTTTATATGATATTTTATTTTTTTATAAACATGATTTGTAAAGGTATTTTTATATTATATTTTAATTTTTTACGAACATTTTAAAGGAATCTTCTTATCATTTTCTAAATTGGTTATTTTTGAATTTATTTACAAAAATGCAAAAATAATTTTTTTAACATTTACTGCAACAAATCAAATAAAATAACCTATAACTGGTGGTTATTTTAATACATTGAAAAAAGATACAAGATATCACATCCTAGAGGATCAGATAGTTTAGCAGTCTTGGGATACTAGATACATACATTATTCTCACATTACATTTGAAAACATGAAACAAAAACTTAAAATTCTAGTGAGAAATTTATTATTTATTCTAGTATATCCATGAAATAATTCATAGATACCTTATTGGTATCTTGGGGAAAGAGAATACATAACAAAAAGTAATATCATATGGTCATTAAGTGAAAACATACAATAGAAGCTATTATAGAATAAATTAAACCTGAATAACATGGAAGGAATTAGCAGTAATCAAATATGCCATATAATTAATATCATAAAGGGTGAATATATACATGGATGATATATCAACATAAATAATCACATGGGAAAAAATAAATAGTTTCATAATGATATAATTTATAATTATATACATTATAATCATACCATAAAGGCCTTGTACCAAGACATTATAAACATATCATCAAGGCCTCATGCCAAGAAATCAAAAATAATTGGACAAGAACACACCAAATACCCAGGCTAGTTTATATCATGAGACCTATAGATGAATCAAAGGGATATAATAGGTCATGAACATCACTTACTTTGTTAAATTCATTCACTATATGAAAGAAATAATTTTTTTAATACATAATCGATTTAAACATTTATATTGAAAAAATAGAATACAAAATGTTAATATTTTCCCTATTAAATCACCAAGGAAACATGATCATAAACCATCTAGTGTAATATGGTGGGAAATATCATTATAGTATATACCTAGTAAAGAATAATATTTTTTAAAGGATATTTATATAGATGAAAATACTTTTAAAATATCATCAGAACATTTCTTGAGGAAAATACCCTTTTTATTTTGAAATAACTTATCTAAAATCTAAATATTTATAAAATATTAGGAAAATAATTTTATTTGAAAAGAAACATGAAAAAATTTATTGTAAACTTCAAGTAAAATAATAGTTTTTATAGTAGGAAAATCCATTCATGTGGTAAATGGTAAAACAAAGATTTCGTTCACACCTTTGGTAAAAAATACATCATTTGGAAAATGAAAAGAAGATTCCTTTTAAATATTTTTATAGAAATTCAAACATGGTTAAAAATGAATTTAATCAATCACTAAATAATTTAAAAAAAATTATTTAATTTTTTTAAAGAAAATATGTACATGGAAGAAAAATATTTCCAACCAAATAGAAAAAAGTTGGTTTTCATTAAAAAAATATTTCAGAATTTTGAGTACTTAGAGAGAGTAAAATGAAAGGAAAACTTATAATTTCTAGAAATAACTAGTGGAGATGAAAATACATAAGATCCGTGAGATATAGATCATATAATTTCATCATTGAAAAATTTAAATAAAAACAATCCTAGTAAAAAGTGATATTTTAACATAAAACTCTTATCGCTTTGGTAACTTTTGAATCATAACCCCCATGAAAGAAATATCTTCAAATAAAACTTTAAATACTATGAATATAAAGAGATTAATGATATAAAATATAAAAGGGTAATTATATACACCACATCAAAGAAACAAGTGGTGAATATGGAATATGACTCATAGAAACAAAAATGAGATGAGAAACCCTTACCTCAAGTATGATTTTCCTCATAAGTGATTTTAACCTCCACTTATTTGAGAGTCATCATTTTCATTACACCTTAATCCTTATTTTGATGGTATTATAAGAATATCAAAAGAATAATAATTAAGGGAAGGAATCTAGTAAGGCTTTTGGATAGGGATTGGTTGAGCTAGAGTGCTCAAAATTTTTGAATAAGGGAGGAGAAGAGATGCTCTTTTATAAGTGAGAAGAGGGACACACATGGAATTTCTTAAAATATTTAAATAATATAAAGCCATTTTCCAGTTAAAGTGGCGAAAAATAGAAAATAATTAAAATTTAAGATAATATAAGGTCAAAATATCTTAAACCAATAATATTTATATAAGTTTAAGTGGAATTTTTACCCTTATATCTTAGTTTGACCCTCAATAAACCTATCTTAACCCTAACCATGGAAACAAATTTTTACTATTTTTACTATTCATTATGACTACAAATTAAGTTGAACTTATTAAATAATATCAATTATATTGATTAAAATATGTAATCCATTTTATATGATTCAATTTATAGAATTGCTGGAAATTAATTTTAATAGAAGTGCTAAAAAATACAACAAAAATAGTTTTTAGAAAAATATATGTTTTAATCATAAAAATGATTTTACAAAAAAATAAAGTATAATTTTGATTAAAATATAATTAATTTGATTATGTTAAATTAAATGAGACATATTTTTCTTTTAAATTAAACTAAAACCAAAAGAAACCTTGTAAATATTTGATTAATAGAGAATAACTAAAAACAATTTTTATTTGAATAAAGACATTACTTAGAATTATAAAATGTTAAGAATATATTTATACATTCAATATTATTTTTTTATATGAATTATATTACTTATTAAATATTTATTTTTTATACAAAAAATGTTTCATAATATTTTAATTTATTCTTATATCATTATAATTTCATAAAAGTGATAATTTTTGTAAAATAGATATTTTCACTATTCACCCAAAAATAAATTATTTTTGAAAAATTTAGAAAATTTACCCTAAGTTTATTTTTACATGATGATTTTAAAAAACCAAGTTCATTTTTTCAAATACAATTTCTAAAAATTATATAAATTAATTCAAATTATTCACACATAAAACAAATTAAAACCTTTTTTATCAATATTGTATTAACATAAAATGAATTTATTCATATACTTTTCCTAGTAACAAAAATTAGAGGATTGTAATTTATTAATTTAATTATTTATTTTTATTAAATAAATAATTTCTAAATATATTTCATAATTCAGTTATTTCTATTCATACTCGCCAACCTAATGACTAGGTTATAACAATTTTATTTAAATATTATTATTTCATGGTTCATTTAAGATCAAGGTTGTGTGTAGTGAACACTATAAATTATATAATTCATTTAAAGGAAACTAAAATCTTAGGGTGTTATATTCTCCCCTATTTATATAAATTTAATCCTCACAATTTTAATTTATTTTGAGTATATCATGATATTTTTGTTGATTTTATCATAAATTTTAATTTCTAAGTTAAGAATAAGGAACTTATTACTTAATAAATAAATAATATGTATACCTTTATAATATTTATACTTGTAAATGTGTTTCTATAAGAATATATTAATAATTAATTGATAATTTATATACAAAACTTGATAGATTTATCTTCCATTTCTTAATTTTGAGGGATTATAAGAAAATATACTTACTTGATTCCTTTAAAATTTCTAAGTGATTTTTCCCTTTGAATAAGTATTTTAATTAGTTTCCACTTATAATTATAATTATGAGTGAATAAGAGGATTTTTTCATGTCTGAATCAATAAATTCAACCTTTAGTGGATCATAATATCCATAAGATAAAAACAAGTTATTTAACTTGTCTAAAAAATGATTAGAACAAGTTAATATAATACTCAATATGAATAAACTGTCATGTGAAGAAGTAATATATTAATTTTGAAAATATTAATAATAACACCTATATAAATTATACAATACTTTAACCTTAAAATTATAATACTATTAGTTCAATATAGATTATTTTATGCTTTATCTACTAATTACTGAATCCTCAAAACTAGTTAAACCAAAAAAATCAAGATTATGTAGAACCCATACATAAGTATAACAACCATGTTTGAAACTAGGAAATAATTTTTTATATTAATAGAAACCACTCGATATATTATCATTATAACCATATTCCCACCCGGTATCTTGATTGAAGATTCCTTCCTTATAGTGTCAAAGGATGATATGATATCCATGAAAAATAGAAAATAGTGTGTAGATCTAGAATAAAATATTTTTGAGTTTTTGATCAAAGTACCTACTATCAAAACTTAAGGGATTTTAGATTTATCTATAGTAATTCCATAATATTATCCTTCCCACTTAGCCTTTTCTAAGGTAAATTCCCCTGAATCTTGGGGAATTTGTTTGTGTAGTGACCTATCTTCTTACAGTTGAAACACATGACATTAAAAAATTGTTTCTTTCCATTGCATAAATGTGCCTGAGGACCTTTCTCTCTACACTTCATAAAAACTCATATTCCCTTCAAGAAAGTACTAGGGTGTTTCTTTCTACAATTATCACATGTGAGAAGTTACATACTTCCCTTATTTTCCTTTAATTCATTTATTTTTCCTTAGTTCTTAGTCATCCTCTTATTCTCTTGATTTTTTTTAAAAATACATGACTTGGAGAATTCATTATCTATTATGATGAAACCTGATACCATATCATCATATAATGAAAATTATTGAGAGAATAGTTCCCTTTGGAGGCTTGAGTTAATATCATCAAAGAAATGATCAAAATAACTTTTTGGATTATATACATAGTCTATAACATGACTTTCTAATAATGTAAAGTTTTCCTCATTCTGAGTAACACACTACTCTTCCTTATATGTTAGATTGAGGAATTTACTTTCCATATCATCTCATTTCTCACAAGGAAAGTATTTCTTAAAGAATATATCCTTAAAATTATTATATTCTATTCTTTCTATCTCCCCATCTGTTTTATTTTGAATCAATGACCACCATTGATTAGCCCCTTCCTTTATATAATACATGATTAGAATAAAATTCTCCCTTTTATTACTTCTCAAATCCATAAATATATTTTCAAGGGACTTGATCTTATTTTTAACTATCAATAGATTATTTTTTCTATTAAAGTATGGAGGTTTATTCTACATTAAGTAGTCCAACATCAATTAATCATGCTATGAACTAATAGGTTATTCCATACGGGTAAGGTTATTAGTGATAAACAGAGTCAAATATCCTAATAGTCATAATATTCTCAACTCCAGCACTGTCCACATTGGATTTATCATGAGAGAAGTCCCTACATTGATTATGGGTGCTCTCATGTTTTCCATTACTTCAATTTGAAAATATTTATTAAAAATAGTATACAATAGATTATCTAATTACATTCTGAATCATAGTGTATAATTCCAAATATGGTGTAATACCTAACAAAAATTGAAAATTTATTTATAACTAATCTCAAAATCATAATCTTAGTTTCTTTGGGAATATATTCAAATCATTACAATATTTTTAATTTTTTAATATTGGTTTATAAAAAGTATGTTAATCAACTAAATAATATTCCATGGGAGTTTTTAGCTAGGTGTGTAGTATTATGCCCACTTATCATGCATCAAGTGAATTTCGAGTTGGTACTCAACCATCCCTTTTAGGGTGTTTACCCCTTGGTGCATTTATACCACAACCACATCCACTTTCTAGTATCTATACATGGATGTAATTTCTAGGAAACCACACATTATCTACCTTACCAAAACTTAATTATATTATCCTATACTTAGACTCATCCCAAGAGTCTATCATAAGTTCATGTTATCTAATCTATGTTTTTCCTAAATCTAGTTTCTAAGATTTATACTAAAATTCCTCAGATACCAACTATAACACCACAACTATAGTAAACAAGTGTCTATGGTTATTTTATTACATTGGAACAAGATACAAGAGATAAAATCATAAAGGATTAAATAGTTTAGTAGTCTTGGTAAACTAGATACATACATAATTCTCAAATTACATTTGAAAAAATGAAACACAATTTAAAAAATTATAGTGATAAATTTATTATTTCTTCTAGTATATCCCTAAAATCATTCATAAATCCCTTTCTGGTATCCTTTAGAAAGTAAAATATAATATAAGGTGAGATTGGATACTCTGTAAGGGAAAACATACAACAAAAGTTATCATAGGATAAATAAAGTATGAATAATATAGAAAAAATAAATAATAATCAAATATTCCATATAACCAATATCATAAAGGGGAACTATATATAGGGATGAAATATAAACATAAATAATCACATGAATAGAAATAACATGTTTTATAATGATATAATTGTTGGAACCATGACTGTTATATGATAGAAATGGAGTATGGTTTGTGTTTTTTGTCAATACACATCGGAATTTCATAATGTTTTCCAGGAAAGGGATCATACAGTTCAAGCATACAACAGTATTGAAGGTGGTTTCATTTCCCAGTGTTTGCCAAATTTTTGGGCCAAAAAATCAGAAAATAGAGAAGAGTGTGTTTGGAAAAGAAAGTTGTGCGCAAAATGGTAGGTGTTATGGAAACTTACGCACAAGGCATGTTTCAGGATCAGAATGTTGAAAAATGGTAAAGGCATGAGCTGTGTAAAAAATCTGGAGTTGTGTGCGGAAAATGGTTCCTGTGTGAAAATCATTTGCACGCAGAAAGAGAGGTTTTACATGACACGGTGGTTTTTTCACACGAGGGCCGGTGATGAATATAAATAATAGGTGACCCCCTCATTCGGTATGACTGGATAATTAGAGAAGATATGAGTTCTGATGTGTGTAAAAGTTGCATGAAAATGAAGTTGCATGGAAAAGTTAGAGTTGCACGGAAAATTTACAGCTGTGTGGAAAAACTTGAGTTGCGTGGAAAATTTTTGTTGCTTGGGAAAATATTAAATTTGTACGCAAAAATTTACAACTATGTGTAAAGGGTTTAGTTGCACGAATTATTTTTCACACAAAAATGAAATATTGCTCGCAAAAGTCAGATCTTGTGTGCACAGGGTAGGTGTTGCATGCAATTGTCAGTGTAGGCTGAATACATGTTCTGAATACCCAGTTTAGTGGTTCAGTGCTTTCAAGTGAATCAATTCAGAACTTCGATGTAAGTAGTGTCTCATGCTTAACAAAGACAAAGACTTCAGTGAAAATTTATTGAAGAGACCCTCAAGTTGATAAGCTGAGTCTGACTTCTCTCAAGATAGTGAGTTAGGGGGAGTCAACGGAAGTGATCTGAGGGACGTAGTGAGCTATCCCTAAAACTTTGTAAAGGTAGTGCGCCTGACACAGAGTGTCTGTGACTGAACCATGTAATCCATAATCTAGTGAAGATTAATGGATTTTGTTATGACCGACACACTGTCAGCGTATTCTCCTTGGATCCAACCCTTTGTGGTGAACCAATTAAAAGTGATATGTCATCTCCCTGCTTTCATTTGTTTGATAGATTTAATAAGTTCTTACCAATGTGAGAACAAGATCCATAAATTTAAGAAGAAAAAGTTGACACCCTGATTCACCCTCCCCTCTCAGGGTGTTTTGAGGTCCTTTAATAATGCATAAGACCGATGTCATAATCATACCATCAAGTCCTTGTGAAAAAACATCATAAACATATCATCAAGGCCTCATACTAATACACAATAAATAATTGGGCATACATACACCAAATACCAAGTTTAGTTTGTATCATGAGACATACTGATACATCAAGGGGCTATAATAGCCCCCACATGTCACTTACAATATCTCATTTAGCTTTCATATGAGAGAAATGAATAATAATCCAACACATAATCAACATAAATATTAATATTGAAAAACTAGCATACAAAATGTTGATATTTATCCTAATAAATCACTAGATAAACATGATCATAAACCATATAGAGTAATATGGTGGATTATGTCACTCAATTATATTCCCAATAAAGTATAAGATCCATCAAAGGATGTTTACATAGATGAAAATACTTTTAAAAGATAACTAGAACATTTCTAGAGGAAAATACCCTTTTCATTTTGAAATAACTTACTTAAAATAAAAAAATTTCTAGAATATTAGAAAAATAATTTTCATTGAAAATAACCACAAAACCTTGTAAAGGATATTCAAGTAAAATAACATCCATGATAGTGGGAAAATTCATTAATGTGGTAAATATCAAAATAAAGTTTTCATTCAAATATTTTGTAAAAAATAATTCATTTGGAAAATGATAATAATATTCCTTTTAAACCTTTTTATAGAAAGTAAAACATGGGTAAAAATAACTTTAATCAATCATGAGAGAATAGTAAATATAAGTACCTGACCTTAAACATTAAAAAATCTGAAGTTTTAAGTCAATAATTCACTTTCTTACATTTTAGGATCTTTATGGTTTAGAGTTTTAGAGAATTAGGAACTCACCCTTACATAAATAAATATTACATCATAAAGTGTAAACATCCACTCACTGTCCATTTTTCCCACAAAACAAAACTTCAATGAAATAACAAGTTTTATTTTCATGACATATGCTCACAATTTTTATCTTGATGACATCATTGTCCCTACTCATACTTAAAACCCTATGAAAAATGTTTTAAAAAATGGGATGAGCACAAAAATCTCAGTAAGGGACATATAAAAAGAAATAAGACACATTTTAGTTCATGAATACTTATACAATATTTTTATTTTTTAAAATTTAAATTTGGGTTCAAATTAAACATTTTATTAACTAATAAATGAAATTATTTTCCCAAAGAATTTCATAAAACATTTTATAACAAGTCTTAAAGGAAAAATAAAACATATACATGTTTCTTTGAAATCAAGAAAAGATCATGAAAACTTTTTTCAGAAAATTTTATACATTTCACCATTATGAACCGGAATGTACTTTACTTTAAACAAAATATCTTGAGTAATCACATAGTATCATAACACAAAGAACATGGTATCATAAGATTAGAGAAACATAAGAAATGTAGAATTAACAAAAAAAATTACATAAGAAAAATTCAAGGATAACTTCCAAGACAACATTACATGGTGAACAAAGACCCATAGTGGATTAGGTTTACTCCCTAATCCCATGCATAACAACTAATGAGACTAAAGATTTACCCAATGAATTAGAGAACTATCTGGGTGTACCCATAATAATATTTTTATGATTATGTGTTCTAAAAAATGAAATCAATCATAAGTAATAAATATAATAATTACCCTTAAAAAGAAATGGGTTTTATAATCTTGCCTCATATCATAATCAAAGGACATTTCACAATGATGGAATTTGAGAAATAAACATAAGGCATGTATTAACCCATCAAATGAAGGGAGAATAAGTTAGGGATATATGTTAGAGACATATATTCATAATTTATAAGATTTCCATAAATTTAAAGAGAGAGAGAAAGAGAGATAGAGAGATAAATGTCATATAAAAAATAAAAAGGGTGGTTTAGAGAGATACCTTACACCCATAAGAAAAACATTTCTAGATATCAAAATATCCATTCTATTTAAATCCATTTTTTTAAAATACTTAGAACAGAGGGAAATAGGGGTTTTATTTAAATAAAATTATGATTATTATAAAATAATTCAAAAATAAAATAACAGTTATAGCAGCGAGAAAAGTCGTTTTCACTGTATATATTAAAAT
Organism: Viscum album; assembly: GCA_963277665.1. NCBI lineage: Eukaryota > Viridiplantae > Streptophyta > Magnoliopsida > Santalales > Viscaceae > Viscum > Viscum album. The sequence goes on from OY728132.1 coordinate 665,912,770, forward strand.
AAAACATTCTAATTGTCTTTTTTTAACAAATTAAAAATGTATCATATAAAATAAATAAAAATATTCTTTTCTAAAACCATTTAATGAAAGTAAAATGATATATAAAATGTCTTTTATAATTTATTTATGCCCATATAAATTATAACGGACTAGCCCTGATTGAACTAAAAAATCATATGATCTGGCTCACCATAAGGCCTTAAACGAGAATTCCTGAATGATAGAGGTTACTGACTAGTGGTGAGGGTCAAAACGATACTATGAGAGACATTAATATTTGGTTAGAGTGTAATAAAAGTGAAAAATAACCAAACTCATACATAGGGATAACCATTAGTGTTTTCTTAATAAATAACTAAAACAAAATAATGCTATATAAATTAAATGTGGCATACAGTCATATAGACTCCAACATACATAACATACAACAGTTGGTCACCCACTAGGTCGACCAAAGACATAAGATAAACAAACTAAAAATAAATACAAAAGGCTCCACTGAAAACACTGAGCCAAACCACATACCTGGTCTCCATGATGCATGAGATGAACCAATCTGATCCTGTGACTCCACACAAGTGGATCCACTTGATCAAGAAACACTGGGTCTTAGTCCCATCCATCATGAAACCTATTCTCTAACCCTAAAGTAGACACCAGGTTTGTACACACACCGAGGTGCATGTATAAGGGGTGAGAAATAAATCTCAGTAAGCCACCCTGAATGAAAAACCTATAAATCTACTATCATAACATGTGAATGCACATGTGATATTACCAACCTAGCTGAAACTAACCATAACTGATATAAAATAAAAAATGTATTAAAAATGGGAAACATAAATAAGAAAAATAGACAACTACAAGTTCTATCTTAACACCCGAGGTAAATTTACCCCTACTCTGGCCCCTATTAGAGGATTTACTACACATGGATCACCCATCCACATGCAATAAGAACACCCACCAGATCTACAAATGAGATCCAATATGACTAAATAAATAAGACATGAATACTAGGACCTAGGGCATAACCATAGGCATCCACATAAATAAGCACATCTACCAGGCTCTAGGACTCCAATAGATTAATCTGAATTGGAGATGGGAACACCTCGATCGATAAAACTAGAGAACTCGTCAGTCCTGATGGTCCTATAGAATAAATCAATTGCTATCTATAGACCCAAAAAACGTGGAATCCATAAAAACCAGGGATCATAAACAAAATCCACAAGCCTTGAGAGCACTATTGAATCCATGACACATAAAAACCCACTTTTTGAGTGCCTAGGAACCTCATGAGTATGAATCCAAACTATTTAGTGATAAAACTAAACTAGATGGGGGGTTAAACTCATCTAGACCATACATTATATTCATAATAATGTCTAACAATAGTCATTAAATAGAGGATATAACCATATCAAAACTGATTGATAATTCCCGATTCAAGATATCCCAAGGGTTTCCTCCTCAAACCACAGTCCTAAGTAGAAACTGCTTCAAATTTCACAACCAAAGGAAAACCAAATGTGAGGTGATCCAACCTTGAACCCAACATTAAAAAATTTGAACTAATTTCATCAATAAAATATTATAAAACAAAGAATGAAATCACTTATGGTACTCTGGATCATCATCCAACAAATAGCCACCACAGACACTCAACAACCCATCTTAGGGACAAACCAAAACTTGGGGCTACCATAGTCCCCCTAGGGTCACAATATAAACCAGTTTACAAATAAGGACTCCCCTAATACACCAATATCTTAGTACAAACTAATAGAAACATCATTAATAATACCAAAATCCATAGTAATAGAAGGACACCCATTCTTATAGCTCATCCAAGAACTCATCCATGATTGGCATGAGAAACATCCACAAGCGGGCCTCAATGGCCTCAAAATGATCCTATATCAACAATGAAACCAGAGGGGACATCCAAAAGTATAATACCTCTAACATGGTCATTCACAATATTCCTCATGACCACCTCAATGAAGAAAACCATCCACCATGGATCCTCATCACAACAAAACCTTGGGGGTAAATCCCACACAAGAAAACCCTCATCCGACCATTCAGTAAAATTACACATCCATGGGTTCCAACTCACCCATAAGGGAATCTAAATAACAACATGCCACTCAAGCATCTTCAATGACTGAATACAGAAACTACTTATCACTTGATCAGAAATGATCTCACTAGGGAATCCTCAAGAGTCCCTTAGACTCATCTTAGTAGCATAATGAAACCCAGATGTAACCGCTATCCAATAGTGTCAACCCAACCCAAAGGATCAAACGAATAAAGTCCCCAATTCCAATAGATAAATCTCAATAGCTCTAACATCAAGAAATTGGTCTCAACACACAAGAAAAAATCAAGATATCCTTAGAGATGCTACTTACTCCCACCTTCTAATATCCATTTGAAATAACCTTGAACAACACCAACTAACATCAACAATCCAAGAAAACTAACAATCTCACAACCCTCACCTAGGCATTATAGGTCACAACCAACCCACTAGAGGATTTTGAAACAAAACCTCAAAGAAATACTCCTACTAAACTCTCATATTACAAAAAAATATCCAAAAATACCATAAATTCTGAAAGGATACCACCATCATTATCTACATGGAGAAATTATTATAATAGACTACTCGCAAGTCTAATTCTGACATTAGGGAAAAAAATAGAAAAAACTAACCTAGGGAGGAAAAGTACATGACATGTAAAAAGAGGTAAATGTAATGCAATGAAAAATAATCTCTCTGATCATGTTACCCAGGCTACTCAGTATGTACTTTTTCAAAGTACACAATATATACCCTTATATGGGTACCAAACCATGTACCCATCCCCACTCGACATGTAAAACTCCCGAGTATACAACATGTAGCGCCCATACACTATGTGTAACCCCACATGTGGTCCCTAACCATATACCTTGACATGTACCCCACCTAGGCATGTATGCCTACCTAGCGTGAACCCCATATAAGAATTGGCTGTGTACTCATACACAACCTAGTACCCTCACATAGGGTGTTTGGATGAGTACTCAACCACACCGTAAAAGCCCACTACACTGCATGTACCTTCAGTACATGGAATGTAGTACTAAAAAACTCATATTCCCTAAATAGAAAAAATAAATGACATGTGTTCCTTAAAAAAATTCTATTTACATAGCTTTCCCCAAATAGGAATCCCTCAAAATGGTTTGAAATGCCAGATTTCCTCGTAAAAACCAATAATTGACCCACCAGGACCCCAAACAACTAAAACAAGATTTAAAAATTAAGAAAACTTAAAATATGGGGTTTTTTGGAAAAATTAAAAATGAGACTATCTTCAAGTGTAAACCTTCGATGCTTCGGTCTAATCCACGATCCGTAACTACCATATGATGATTCAGTGTGACTCGAGTTCCATGGTGGAACCTCATCCTATACCTCTCACTATCTTTTCTCCCTCTCCCTCTTTTGGATTAGAGACACCCATAGAGTGATCCACATACATGACAATACAAATGATGAAAGGAAAAAATAAAAGTATAAAAAAATAAAAATGAAGAAAAAAGAAAAAGAAAAATCAAAGGAAAGGGGATCGACCCTATCCTTAGTGCCGAATGTAAGGTTATTCCTCACCTAGGAAAAAACCCCATTCTAGAATCAACTATGGAGACATAATCTCAATCTTATACTCTATTTAAAATATACAATCGAATGGCCATGCATGAATAAATGAGTATTAAATTATTTAAATATTAAATATTCTACAAAAGTTCAAATGGATCTAATTTCTACCAAAACCCTGTCCTAGTGTTAACACCTCATTCTAGGACCAATAGAGTGGTTGAAAAAATTATCCAAGATCATGTTATATAAGAAATTACAATTTTTACCTAAAACACTTCTAGGAACAAAAGTCTCAAATTTCCTATAATTTTCAAACTCATAATGACATGAGATATCACAAACTCCCCACCAAAAATGATTCTTGCCCCCTGAGAAGACTCGGTGGATAGATAACAACCATGCTCTCACCCAAGCACTAGTGCAACTAACTCTATCTCGACCATCCCATGACTAGTCTTATAGTGTACATAACTCTCTCCCAACATGAGATACATTCAATCGTGATTGATATGATTCTCCCCACCACAAAAGTATCCTTATCATTACCTCTTTTCCCATTAAAAAACACACAACCCATGCTATGTCCATCTCTGAACGTAATGGATAGATGTGGCCAAATATCTTACACCTGAGCACCAAAATGAAAACTTACAACCTCTGTGCTCATAAAACCACTTAAAATGACGCTCACGACCTCCAAAATACTATGATGGACTCCCCACAAAATTATTTCCTTAACATTATCTCGAACAAGCACCATGACTCACACTCATGTGGTCTAATCCCTAACAAAACTAGGCTAACATGCCTAACACCACTGACCATGATCCTTATGCAGGCCATTTCTAGTAAACTAAAGCATCCTCGACACTCCTCTAAAAAAATGAGGCATCTCTCTCATGATAAGATAAACCACAATAACACCCTTCACTAGAGCATCTATCAAAAGACACAAGCCTCTAACCACTCTTCCACTATGCTACCTAAGGTGCAACAAAAAATGAGAAGGGTCAGGGGTCCAACCAAACCTGCCATATCAAACCATCTGTGAGACAAGGAGCACTCCCAGTTCTCCACTTCTCAAAAATTAGGCATCCTCATTCCTTTCCACATCCTGGTGGTAGAATATCTCAATTCACTACTGGAAACTGGAGTTTTCCCAACACTTACATACCAACGGTTTAGTATAACCGTTGGTATTTGAGAGGTTTTGCCAACGGTTCTTGTCAACCGTTGGTATTTGAAGGAGATCCAAGCCTTTCCCCAACGGTTTATGAAAACCGTTGGGAAAGGCCATCTTTTACCAACGGTTTTGTTAAACCGTTGGTAAAAGTCCTCCTGGGAAGGATGTATACCAACGGTTTTTTTAAACCGTTGGTATAGAATTCATATCCCAACGGTTTTAAAAACCGTTGGGAATGTTTCCCTCATAAACAGAAGCCCGGTTTCTTTCCCTTCCCGTGCGACTGCAGCCCTAAATCCCCTCTGCCGAAGCTCTCATCCCCTCTGGTGCTCTCACCCAGGTTGGAGAACTCTTTCCCCATCTTCAATTAGTCAATTTTTTAGGTGAGAACTCCAAATCTGTAAGTCATATGTTATTTTTAATGCTGTTAATCTATTTTTTATTTTCTATTTTGATTTGCCCACACGGCTATATCTTTATCTTATTTGTTTTCTGTTTTGTGTTTTCTGTTTTCATTAAATTAATTAGTTCTACACTTCTAATCTATCATTTTGATGTTTTTCATCTACTGTTTTGGGTGTGTATGACTTGTTTTGGGTGTGTGTTTTATTTGGGTGTGTGTTGAGACATTGAATCTTGGGTGTATGACTTGTTTTGATTCAAAATGATTTATGTGTTAATATCATTTATAAATTTTCGGTTCTTAGAAATCTTGGTATTGCTAGGGGCTGTCCAGGTGGTTGTCCGAGGGGTGGGGGGATGTCCGGGGTGAGTGGGGGGGGGGGGGTCCGAGGGGTGGGGGCTGTCCGGGGTGAGTGGGGGCTGTCCGGGGTGAGTCCGGGGTGAGTGGGGGGCTGTCCGATGGGTTGGGGATGTCCGGGGTGTGTGGGGGGCTATCCGGGGTGAGTGGGGGGTTGTCCGAGGGGTGGGGGGGCTGTCCGGGGTGGGTGGGGGGGGCTGTCCGGGGTGAGTGGGGGGCTGTCCGGGGTGAGTGGGGGGCTGTCCGAGGGGTGGGGGTTGTCCTGGGTGAGTGGGGGGATGTCCGAGGGGTGGGGGGATTTCCGGGGTGAGTGGGGGACTGTCCGAGGGGTGGGGGATGTCCGAGGTAATTGGGGAGTTGTCCGAGTCTGGGGTGAGTGGGGGGATGTCCGGAGAAATTTGATTCAAAATGATTTATGTGTTAATATCATTTATGTAGTTAATGTGAACCCATAGGTTGAGTATTTTGTGCTATCTATATATCATGTATTTTTATGTTATTTCTACACATTCCCAACCAGAGTTGGATAAACTTACCAACGATCAGAGGTTTTGAGTTATGGGTAATTTTTCTAATATCTAGGATGGTGGTTATATGTTTGGATAGCTACCATGTCTTCCCTGTTGGGTCAGAGGTGATGGCAAGAGGGGGGGGGGGGTGAATTGCCTTTTTAAAATTAATTAACAATTTAAAACAAATTTAAATGCAGTGGAAAGTAAAATGGCAAGACACAATTGATAACGGAGTTCGGCTTTAAACACAAGCCTACGTCTCCGCTCCCAACTCAACCGTTGGGAGATTTATACGACCGCTTTCTTTTTAATGGTTATAGCAAGAAACCCACTAGCCGTTTTAAGGTAGGCTAGATCACCTTCTTACAGCTTTCTTTTTTATTATGGTTGTAGCAAGAAACCCAAATTGAAAGAAGGAAGAAAAAGGGTGGTTTGTTTTAATACAAACCCAATTAAGAACTAAACAATTGAAGTAAATAATTTAGAACAAACTAGAGGAAGCCTTGAGCGCCAAGTGGTGAGTGTAGTTGATGTAGAGGCAGCCCAAGCTTCAAGGATGGCAATTGGATCTCAAGTAGCCTTTGAGAATTGTCGTAGGAGCCTCAAATGATCAAAATAGCTTTGGTATGCTTCGGTATATGATCGGTAGTCTTCCCGGCATCCATGGACGTCTATTTATAGGAGAAATACTCCCAAATACTTCAATATGGCCGTTGGAGGGCTTTCGGAGCCGTTGGGGATCAAGTGGGCAAGTCTGGTCAAGCTCTAACGGCTAGTTTGACTTTGCTTACCGGCTGACCGGTGCTTGCCCACCGGCTGGCCGGTGCCTTGGAAGGTGGAGAGAGCTTCTGCCCAGGAGCCACCGGCTGGCCGGTGGGAAGGCCACCGGCTGGCCGGTGGTGAGACAGTAGGTCTCACTATTCCAAAGAGTTCCACCGGCTGGCCGGTGAGGAGGCCACCGGCTGGCCGGTGGTCTAGACAGAAGACATCCCATTCTGTCTGGGCCCACCGGTTGGCCGGTGGTCAGACACCGGCTGACCGGTGGCACCTGGCAGAGGGCAAGCCCTTCTGCCTTGTCCACCGGCTGGCCGATGGGCTGGATCCGTTTGGGCAGATGCTTACTTCGCACAGCACATGGCCAGTTTTTATACACATTTATAATCTTCCCTCATGGTTGTGTATGAAAAAACCTTTCACTTTCATGAGTATACTCATATCTGGTCCTTCTGATCCTAGCATTGATATTGATGTAAAATATTGTCCATTGTGAAAAAGTATCAACGCAATCAGAAGCCGTTAGATCGATTTGGCGTATGTACGTAAAATATTGTCCATTTTAAACTAAATACATACACTTGGAGTGATACCGGTCACACCGCGCCTCGGATTGAGACCCCACCCTTTCCCCTCGGCTGTCAAAAATCATAACCAGATAGTCGAAGGGTGATTTTGACAGCCGAGGGGAAAGGGTGGGGTCTGAAGACATTGTAGGATATGTCGAAGGGTGATTTTGTGTGTGACCGGTATCACTCCAAGTGTATGTATTTAGTTTAAAATGGACAATATTTTACGTACATACGCCAAACCGATCTAACGGCTTCTGATTGCGTTGATACTTTTTCACAACGATCAATGACTCATGTGTGACGTGTACGATTCAACACCGCATCAAACCGAGGCCCGGTGTGGCCGACACCACTCACAGTGTCACTGTTTTGTTAAAAATGGACTTAATTTTAAGTGAAATCAACAACTGACATACGGAAAACCGACCAAACCCATTGAGATTCTATTGAAACTTAAGGACAACTATCCATGGGTCAAATGTGACGTGTAAGATTCAACTCCGCCTCAATCCGAGGCACGGTGTGACCGCTACCACCCAAAGGGTCGCTCTCTTGTTTAAAATGGACACCACTTTAAATCTATACTTAACTATTCTATGATGAATAAGGTGTCCCAAGAAATTTATCATCTTTACATAGAGGCTTACCAATGGTTCTAATTTATTAAAATAGTAAGAAGAAATAAAAAAATTGATGAAATTGACTCGGAAGACATTAAGATAATGTTTCATAACAAGTTTTCCATTGAACTCTTGATACAAATATATATAGAGAATTTATAGTGCTGAAGAAAATAGAAGTTGAATCTATCACAACCTATGAATAAAATTTTTCATGTCTTGAATGGTATTATTAGGGTTTTGATATTAATAATGCTATAAAAATTAATGGATTATTCAGTGGTTAAAAACCACACCTTCTAAATGATCTAGAAATTCGATAGGTTGGAATCTATAAATAAATAGTTTGAAGTGATATCATCTTTGTGATAGAGTCTGGAGAACAGTCCCATGGATATGGTGATAAGAAATGAAATAAGGAGATTCAACATAAGTTTAAGTGGCTCTCTTTTGTTTAAAATGAACACCATTTTAAGTACATACGGAAAAACGACCAAACGGATTCGGTTTCCGTTGAAACTTTAGGAGAACGATCCATGGGTCATATGTGACGTGTACGAATCAACCCCGCCACAATCGGAGACGCGGTGTGGCCGACACCACTCAAAAAGTGTTGGTCTTTTGTTTCAAAAAGACGTCATTTTAAGTCCACCGGCCAGCCGGTGTGAGACCACCGGCCAGCCGGTAAGGTCACCGGCCAGCCGGATCCAGCCCATCGGCCAGCCGGTGGACAAGGCAGAAGGCCTTGCCCTCTGCCAGGTGCCACCGGTCAGCCGGTGTCTGGCCACCGGCCAACCGGTGGGCCCAGACAGAATGGAATACCTTCTGTCCAGACCACCGGCCAGCCGGTGCCTGACCACCGGCCAGCCGGTGGAACCCAGACAGAATAGCATGCTTCTGTCCAGACCACCGGCCAGCCGGTGGCTCAGCACCGGTCAGCCGGTGGAGCCAGAGAAATCCCTTGCTTCTGTCTGGTGCACCGGCCAGCCGGTGGATCAGCACCGGCCAGCCGGTGTGCTCAGTCAAACTGACCAGGCTTGCCCACTTGATCCCCAACGGCTCCGAAAACCCTCCAACGGCTATTTTGAAGTATTTGGGAGCATTTATCCTATAAATAGACATCCATGGATGCCGGGAACACTACCGATCATATACCGAAGCATACCAAAGCTATTTTAATCATTTGAGGCTCCTACGACAATTCTCAAAGGCTACTTGAGATCCAATTGCCATCTTTGAAGCTTGGGCTGCCTCTACATCAACTACACTCACCTCTTGGCGCTCAACGCTTCCTCTAGTTTGTTCTAAATTATTTACTTCAATTGTTTAGTTCTTAATTGGGTTTGTATTAAAACAAACCACCCTTTTTCTTCTTTCAATTTGGGTTTCTTGCTACAACCATAATAAAAAAGCAAGCTGTAAGAAGGTGATCTAGCCTACCTTAAAACGGCTAGTGGGTTTCTTGCTATAACCATTAAAAAGAAAGCGGTCGTATAAATCTCCTAACGGTTGAGTTGGGAGCGGAGACGTAGGCTTGAGTTTAAAGCCGAACTCCGTTATCAATTGTGTCTTGCCATTTTACTTTCCGCTGCATTTAAATTTGTTTTAAATTGTTAATTAATTTTAAAAAGGCAATTCACCCCCCCTCTTGCCATCACCTCCGACCCAACATCCATCAGTCATATGTGACATGTACGAGCCCACTCGGGCTCAATCCGAGTCGCGGTGTGGCCGGGATCAGTCTAAGTGGCTCTCTTTTGTTTAAAATGGACATCATTTTAAGTACATACGGAAAACCGACCAAACGCATTCGGTTTCCATTGAAACTTTAGGAGAACGATTCATGGGTCATATGTGAGGTGTACGAATCATCCCCGCCACAATCCGAGGCGCGGTGTGGTCAACACTGCTCTAACTGTGTCTGTTTTGTTTAAAATGGGTAGGATTATAAGTGAAAAGAACTGGCATACGCAAAACCGACCAAACGCATTCGGTTTCCATTGAAACTTTAGGAGAACGATCCATGGGTCATATGTGACGTGTACCAATCATCCCCGTCTCAATCCGAGACGCGGTGTGGCCGACACCGCTCTAACTATGTCTCTTCTGTTTAAAATGGGCATGATTATAAGTGAAAAAGAACAACTGGCATACGCAAAACCGACCAAACGCATTCTGAATCTTTTGATCATTTATCACAACAATCCATGGGTCATATGTGACCTGTACGAGGCAACCCGGGTTCAATCCGAGTCGCGGTTTGGCCGAGATCAGTCTAAGTGGCTCTCTTTTGTTTAAAATGGACACCATTTTAAGTACATACGGAAAACCGACCAAACACATTCGGTTTCCATTGAAACTTTATGAGAACGATCCATGAGTCATATGTGACGTGTACGAATCATCCCCGCCTCAATCCGAGCCGCGGTGTGGCCGACACCGCTCTAACTGTGTCTGTTTTGTTTAAAATGGACAGGATTATAAGTGAAAAGAACAACTGGCATACGCAAAACCGACCAAACGCATTCAGAATCTTTTGATAATTTATCACAACGATCCATGGGTCATATGTGACGTGTACGAGCCAACCCGGGTCAATCCGAGTCGCGGTGTGACCGGGATCAGTCTAAATGGCTCTCTTTTGTTTAAAATGTACACCATTTTAAGTACATACGGAAAACCGACCAAACGCATTCGGTTTCCATTGTAACTTTAGGAGAACGATCCATGGGTCCTATGTGACGTGTACGAATCATCCCGCCTCAATCCGACATGCGGTGCGGCTGACACCACTCAAAGTGTCCGTCTTTTGTTTCAAAAGGACGTCATTTTAAGTGAAAAACATCAACTGACATACGGAAGACCGACCAAACGCATTCGGATTCTATCGATACTTTAGCACAACGATCCATGGGTCATATGTGACGTGTACAAGTCAACCCCGTCTTAATCTGAGATGTGGTGTGGCCGACACCGCTCTAACTATGTCTCTTTTGTTTAAAATGGACATGATTATAAATGAAAAGAACAACTGGCATACGCAAAACCGACCAAACGCATTCGGAATCTTTTTATAATTTATCACAATGATCCATGGGTCATATGTGACATGTACGAGCCAACCCGGGATGAATCTGAGTCGCGGTGTGGTCGGGATGAGTCTAAGTGTCACTCTTTTGTTTAAAATGGACAACATTTTAGGTACATACAGAAAACCGACCAAACGCATTCGGTTTCCATTTAAACTTTAGGAGAACGATCCATGAGTCATATGTGACGTGTACGAATCAACCCCGCCTCAATTGGAGACGCGGTGTGGTCGGCACCACTCATAGTGTCCGTCTTTTGTTTCAAAAGGACGCCATTTTAAGTGAAAAACATCAACTGGCATACGGAAAACCGACCAAACGCATTAGGATTCTGTCGATACTTTAGCACAACGATCCATGAGTCAAATGTGACGTGTACGAGTTAACCCCGCCTCAATCTGAGGTGCGGTGTGGCCGGTATCACTTCAGGTGTATGTATTTTGTTTAAAATGGACATCATTTGAGGTAAAAATATATGGTATAGAAAAAACCGATCATATTATGAATTGAATTTCAGATTCCACGTATAATTGTCATCTAAATTTTAAATTGAATTCTATATGAATTATGTATGTTTATGAATTGTAATTTAATTATGGATTTGTATAGTTTCAGGATCCATTATATGTTAAATGTGTATGAATTTGTTCGTAATTGAATATGTATGTTTTATTTTATTACTGGTACAATAGTTGGATCGAAAATGAGGTGAAAATGAGGTGTAAATGAGGTGAAAATGAGGCCTGATGACTGGTGGTGATAGACAGGGGACAGAGGCTGTGCAAATTGCAGGGTGCTGCAATTTGCAGCATAGGGTATGCCAACGGTTTCAAACCGTTGGCATATAAGTTTTTAGCATGTCGTTTCCCAACGGTTCTAAACCGTTGGGAAAGACTTCACCAATTCCCAACGGTTTAAAACCGTTGGGAAACTGTTCCACATGGTATATCTTTTCCCAACGGTTTGGGAGAACCGTTGGGAAAAACTATCCCAACGGTTCACCCAAACCGTTGGGGTAGGGTAACTTCTATGGGCCTATTGCAACGGTTGAAAGTAAACCGTTGGGAAAACCTTTCCCAACGGCTTACTTCCCAACGGTTATGAGAACCGTTGGGAAAACCTTTCCCAACGGTTTGAGGGGCTTTCCCAACGGTTCTGAACCGTTGGGAAATAGTTTATTTCCAGTAGTGATTTCCCCACCAAGGAAGAACAACCACACCCACAAAATCCATCAGTGATAATAGGCAGATGAGCCCCACCACATGACCCAATAGATAACACTTGGCAAGAAAAGATCCCTCCCAAGCAACATGAACCTAATAATTATAGGGAACCAATACCTCAGGGAAAATAGATTCCAATACAAATATCCCTTAGGAATAATTGACCTCATCAAGCCACCAATGGGGAACTCAGAGCCCAATTTTAACCCTCACGGGTCTCTATTCATCCCTCATTGAAGGGACTGCATCTTTACCACCTTTGAACCTCTCTTCACATGATCCAAATTTCCTATCATCAGAAGAAAATATAATACACCATATAAAATAATATGTCCCGTGAATCCCACATTCATATAATAATACAATAACAGTATCCTCTTGCCGATGATCTAGCATCCAAAAACTATAATAAACCATAAATCCAAAAAAAGTGCATCACACTAGGTGAAATCATGTAAATATAAAAAATAGAATCTAATAATAGAAATCCCATACCCTAGAATCTTGGGACTTTCTATCAAGAAATGTATTTTCAACATATCATACTGATATCCATCATAAGTTATGAAACATTCTTATACCACTTGTCTACCAAATCCCCAAATAATAAAACCAAAAACCTATAATACCATTTTTTTAACAAACCATCCCATGTAGACCTAAAATGTCAAATGATATATCTCACCACAAGGCCTTAAGAATACCTCCCCAAACACCAGAGGCTATTGACTATTAGTGAGGGTCTAAAAGATACCATGGGGAGAATACACCCTTTGTTCAGAGTGCAATAACAGTGGAAATATCCAAACTCATATATAGGGAGAGGAATTAAAGTACACATAATAAATAAATTAAACAAAAAAATGATATAATAAATTAAATTTGGCATAAAATAATCTAGACTATAGCATGAAAAACACACAACAGTCAGTTTCCCATTGGGCTGACCACAAACACAAAATAAATAAATGAAAAATAAATACAATAGGATCCATTTCCAACAAGAAAAACCACATACCCGATCTCCATGATGCTCATGCTATACCTGCCTAATAATAAGATTCCACATGAGTGAATCTGTTCAATCAAAAAACACTAGGCCTCAAACTCATCCATCACAAAACCTGTAATCCAACCTGAAAGTGAAAATCAGGTATGCACACACACCGAGGTGAACATATAGTGGGTGAGAAATAAATCTCAGTAGGCCAACCCAATGGTGAACCTATAAGTATACTACCATAACAAGTGAATTCACACTTGATATGACCATCCTATCTGAAACTAACCACAATTATAATAAAAGAATAACTATATAAAAAGGGATTTTTTTAGTAAAATAGCCAAATAAGGGTTCTAGCCTAACACCCAAGCTAAATATACCCTCATTATAGAACCTATAAAAGGATTTATAGCATATGGATCACCCAAACACATGAAAACTAGTGCATCCTTCAGATCTACACATGAGATCTAAGATGTCAAAATGAAAATGACATGAATATCATACACCTGATTATAACCATAGACATCCACATGAACAAGTAAATATAATAGGCTCTAGGACTCCAATATCATGATCTGAACTGGATATAGGAACACCTACATTAACACAAATAGAGAACCCATCAGTCTTGATGGTCCTATAGAACAAATCAGGAACTAGCTATAGACCTAACAATGTGGTCTCTATAAAAAACCCAGGAGCACGAACAACATCCACAAGCCCCTAGAGCACTATAGAATCCACGACACATAAAAACCCACTACGTGAGTTCCTAGAAACCTCATGATCCCAAATCCACACTATTCAAGACTAACAATCAACTAGATTGGGGTTTCACTCATCTAGATCATCCATTATCTCCCTAAGCTTATCAAACCACAACCAACCAATAGATAAGAGAACCAAATCGAAAATTAGGGACAATTCCTGACATGGAGGGAAAAATCAAGATATCCTCAAATATTATACTTGATTCCACCTTTCGAGATCTATTGGAAGGAACCTTGAACAACACTGGTCGACATCCACAAGCAAGACCAACTAACAAGCTCACAAACCTCACCCAAGACTCATAGCTTACACCCAACCCATTGGATGATTATGAAAAAAACCTCAAAGAAATCCTCCTACAATACTATTGTAAAAGTGGGTGCCCAAGAACCAACTTTATCAGTACTTTTTATCACCATATCATGTATACATTTAGATAAAATTGATGTATACTTACCATTGTAGTGTATATATTTCTATGTACACTATTTAATGGTAATTTCCATATATTAATTTTCATACCAAGAGGTTATAGTAGATCCTAGCTATAATGAGAACCTAAAGATACTATGATATTAATCTTAAAAAAAGGTCCTATGGTCTAGATACATTTTACTTACTAGACATAGTAGATTTTTGACTATCAGGTTCTAGGAACTCATAAGCATTGAGACTTCTTCTGATGAAGTTCAAACTTGGTGACCTCTATTAGTGAGATCATGAGGAAAAACTCACCAATAGAAACACTACATGTTTCAGGTGTCATTGGTTATTCCTATCTATATACATGTTTATTGGTCTCCTAACTTGATATAATTATCAATGTGTACCATTTGATCATGTACTTTGATGAAAGAAAAAAACCATGATATTGAAATCGAGGTGAGTTAGATTGTGTTGAATGAGTCATTGGTGGTATGAAATTAGTTTAATGGTTAAGAAAATATTTTTCACTTCCAGGTTGAGGAAGTAATATATCTCGAGTCTTATTGATTAGGATTCTAGTACCTTTATAAATCCATGTCCAAGTTAGTCGAAAGGTAAATCCATTCGGTTAGATCAAAAAATAATAAATCAAGAAAATAGAAATAACATAAGTGTACATCCTACTTTATGAGATATCTAAAGACAAAGATATTATATTACACAGTATGTGTTCATAGGTTGATTGTTATTGATATGACTTTCCTTATCTCTTTAGGGGATTTGATGGGTTTCTAGAATATACTATCGGTTTATGTATTTTATTCACTCCTATCGAGATAAGGGACTAGAAGGACATACACAATAGCATATTCATGAATCCTCCATATTCAGCTGAATAGGTATATTAGACATGGTGGGCCCCACCATGGGGTCCGAGTACTATCCAAGTCATTGATCATAGATAACTAAATAAATTCCTTATTATTCAAGTGAAGAATAATTGGGTTGAATTTATTTATTAAATGTATTTACATGTTATGTAAATATGAAGAATAATATTAATTGAACAAATATTACATTAATATCCAAGGTTCATTTAATATTAAGCAGGAATTATGGGTCGAGTTAATGAATTAGTTTTATCACTTAATATATTATAGGAATGTGATAAAATAATAAATAATATTTATGAAACAATTTAGTTCATTATAATTAATTAATTATTGTTTATTTAATGGGAGATATATTTTTGGGGGCTGGGGAACCCATCCAAGTGTTTTGAATCCCACTATAAAAGTAGGAGAGAGGCTCATTATCATTGCACTATTCATTACAACAAAGTTAGATCCTCTCTCACCTCCCACCTTCTAGAGAGAGAAATATTCTCTCTGAGTGCTGATCCAAGAACACCTTTGATGGATCGAAGGAAACAGATCAAGGTGATCATTGTAACACCAAAGGAATCTTTGGAACTCCACACTAGCATCCATATTATAAAAAATGACAAGCGTACAAATTTTTAGATCATGTGTGGATGATTTATAGGGGCTCAGATTTGGACCCATTGAGCAACGATAACTGGTGACGAGTTTCATTCATGTGTGCTTATGTTTTGATCAAGGTATGAGTTCATTTTATATTTTTGTTCTCTTTTTAATTTACTTGATATCCTTATACTGCATCGAGGCTTGGATCATCATATATGAAAAGTCTCATCATCCTGATAATGAAAAATTTTAAAATCCCTAGCCCATTGACTTATACTACAACCCTGGTATGTTCATTTGGTATTAGAGAGACCGTATTAATTGTTATGAGCCTAGAAAAATTAAATTAGCTTTAAATTAATAAAATTGTTTGATTTTAGTTCCAATGAAACAAACCACGCGTCAATCCGATTTCAGATAGATAAGTTATGACCATTCAAAATTTTTAATATAGATAATGCATAGTTTGATTTTGGGTATTAAAATTGATTTAGATATTCAAAGGAAGTTAAAATTTATGAACAATTTATATTAAAATTTTCAGTTATAATTTCCAAATAGAACACTAGTTGAATTTTGATTTTCAGAACAATATTTTCCGACTAGAGTTATTTCCATGGTTTTATTGAAATTATAATTAATTTATTATAATATTATATTAAAATAATTATAATGATATTATAATAATAAAAGACTTATCAAGTGATTTTTTTCAACAAGTGGGTGGTGGGCGGACTAAGTGAGCAAGAAAATATCACTAAAAACAAAATGAGAAAAGTGGTAGACTTTAAAAGGGGCGGGGGCTTAAGCGAAGGAAATAAACAATAAAAAAGGGTGCTTTTTGTTTTTTTGGGTGAGGCCAAGGGTGTGCCATCCCTGTCTCACTAGGATAGCTTAGGAAGAAATCCCCACCTCCCATTTAGTTGAATCACCTATGGGAGCCCTGCCAGATCGCCCCTTACTGACATCCTTCTCCTTCTATGGCCTTCTCCAAAGCCCATACGATTCCTCGAGGCACCTCTCTTCACCGGTCATGACCAGATGTAGTGGCCTACTTTCTCCCCGGTGCATTTATTCTTCCTGAATGAAAAGATTGGGATTCTCCATCCTCCTCAGTCATGGACAATCTGAACTTCATGCAGATCCATCCAACACTCCTCTTGAGCAACAAAAGAAAGGAACCACTTCCTGTCGCACTCCAGTGTAGCCGAACACCACCTCTTCTCAGCCGGATCCACCTCTGGCCACACTGCTCACCAACTCAGGCACTCCATAGCCTCCCTCTCCCAAGTGAACTAGCCCCTCGCCACTATCCCACTGGTCATGCCTCCTCCAGCCTCTTCTGCCTAGTTGAAGGCTGCCTCCCTCACCTTCTGTGGGTGATATCCAGTAAGCCATAACCGATTTTCCACTTCACAACCTACCTTGACACCATTGGTGCCCTAGATCTAGGGAGACAATGTAGATCATGTTGTCTCGGGACACCCCTGTATAGGTCGTGACCTCCTTCTCAGCTCGGGTCTACCATATCCTATAATCAATCCATGGGTGATAGGCCACACCAGCCTGATCCACCGTCGGGCCGAACTCACAGTAGTGATGTAACTTTTTTTCCACTCAGTACTAGTATTCACAGGATTGGGGTGGGTTCTTCTGACCTAGAATGGGTTTGACCATAACAGTTTAGCCCAAAATAGCTTAGAATGAGTTTTTCATAGCCCGAAACAGGTTTACGCAGGTTCGGTGCGACCTGCTTTGGGCCTGCAAATTTTTTATGGGCCCTGGTTAACCAAAATTAAGTTAATTAATTAATTAAATTTTATAATTAAATTAAATTAATTAAATTATTAATTTTGGGTTTAAAATTATAAATTTTAATACCCAGGGTAAAATTAATTTAATTTTGGTAATTTAATTTAATTAATTAATTTATTTATTTTTGGAATTAAAAATAAATTAATTAAGGGAAAAAAATAAATAAATTATTTGAATATAATCAATTAATTTAATTTAATTTAATATCCTCATACTTTAATTTATTGTAATTTAATTTTTACCGCACTTTAATTTTACATGTTTATTGGTCATGAGCAAATGACCAACCAATGTATGTCTGTATTATTTCATTTAATTAATTATTCTTAACTTCGTGAAATGATTTTCATTAATTAATATGGTTTTCACATCACCATTTCTTTTTATCAATATGTATAAGGGCTTTCACGTCCATTTTATCTGATGTACATTGCACCCCTTAGTCCCTCTCGCCTGCGCTCGAGTACAATTATACCTTTGATGAAGAAAATGTACAATGTGGACTCCACCAATATGAGGCGGTACACTAGATGATATGTAGATCCACCATGATGAGGATGGTGTAAGATGAAGATAATGCCAAGTTAAGGAGAAATCCAGGCGAGTAGTGGACATACTAGATGGGGATGAGCTGTATTAAGAGTCAAGCTAAGACTCAGGTTTGATACCCCTAGGTAATTTTTGATACATTAAGTTTAGATGGATAAATCAATTTTAGATGCTCAAGAGGAGTCAGGTAGTTTCTTTACTTTATGAATTTATTTATAATTTTATGCATTTTATAACAGTGAGAAAATACATAACATAATAAATAATAAGATGCATAAAGAAGTGATGAATGATTTTCTATTAATGTTCAGTTGTGAGGGTGACAACATAATATGAAAAATATTAATATAAATGGATTAAATTCATTGATAAAAATAATAAAAACCCTCAATGAAATATTAATCCTTTAAATGCCTTCCATCGTTTGAATTTGAACACAACCAGGTGTTCAGGGTGCTCGGTCAGCCATAGTTAAGGGTTCCTCTTACTATTAGGAAGTTATTATGATAACGATGGGTTGGATTAACTAAAGTATTAGTAAGGATTAAATATATCTAAATTTACATCACTTTAGGGTCAATAGTTGATAAAATCAACCTTATGATTTTAGAAGCTGACACTTCACTCAACGAATCAAGGAGCCATGAGTTAATGTGGTTGTCCAGTCAAAAGCCTACCATGAACTCTCTAAGTAGTGGCATAGACATAGCTTGTAGACTATGAATGGAAGTTAAATGATCCTTTCCACTAGAATACTCAAGTGGTAGAGTATTTTTATTCTAGTACATAGGGTTCCAATAATTCGATAAAATAGTGGGATACATTTAATGATTTAATTAATTAATCAATAATGTATAAACTGGTAATCAATATAAAAGGTATTATCTTCTAGATTTTATTTTTTTGTATAAAATGGCAAGGAATACCACAAAACACACTATGATAATAATTGAAAAAATTCAATGTCTTATCCATCATGATTCTTCAAGAGTAGTACAGGCGATTGCGCACAATACTATGATGTAGGAAATTCAAGGTGCTAGTGTCCCAAATACCTATTAAGCCACATCAGGAAGTGAGGGTGTAGAAATGATTATAAGATACTTGTGTATGAAGCCTATGACGGTTATGTCATTGTGCTATCATCAACATCCAATGTCATTTGTTGTCACTACATTAATACATGGATGATATAACATGTGGTATCATCTCTGAGAATCTTACAAGGTGAAAGAGAAGTGAGATATAAATGGGTGATAATTACACTGGATTTGTATAAATTTGAGATACAAATCATGATATTTTAAGACATCTCATTATTAATTATTTTTTATCCAATTACTCAATTTAATTTAATGTTAAAAAATTAACAAGATGGATTAAGCACTTCCGTACCTTTTAGGTAAGGTTATCTAAGAAATAAGAACTCAAAGAAAGTCTAATCATTAGTTCTTATGGCAAAGAAGTTGAAAGGAAATCTAAAAATTACAATGTAAAGTGTAATGTCAAAGGCACATTATCAACTTCCTTCAATGAAATGAGATTTTTTTATTAAACATACGGTTATTTTATTCACATATCATGAAATAAATCTATGGAAGTTTAAACATAATAAACTGAATTGAATAAGCAATTAACTTTTTATTCTTTAGTAAATATCCATTAATTATAAAATGTAATTTTTAGGTCATAATTCTTGGGTATTAAATACAACATGACATTCACATATGTGTATTAAAATACAGTAACCAAGTAAGTAATAGAAACATTACAATAAGTAAGGTGTATTCTACAAGAATCTAAGAAAGGTTTATTCCTAAGTCAGTGGTGAGAAACATATAACTTATAATTTCCAAGTTAATGATTCAAGTAAAACTATTATTGTGTATAACCAAAAAATTTATCTCAAGTTTCCTTTTGAAACTAGGAGACATTACTCCAGGTTTAGGAATGAACATTGTTTGTGGTATCTCATACCCAACTAATAGTTCAATGATACTTAAATCATAGGCAATATATAATGAATATAAAATTTAATACTTATTTACCCAGTTGTGGTAAGATAATTATTTGTCAAGTAAAAATAAAAATTGGACACCAAGGATATACCCAGTTTGGTATTTCGACTTACTATAGCTAAAAAACTTTGGTATTATTAATGTTTTTAGTTTAGAAAAATAAAACTTTAGAAATAAAGGTATGACACAAATCTTTTGGAATTAGTTCAGCAAGAGAGCATGAACTATTCCAAGGATAAGCCAGTGGAAAAAATATACTTCATAAGATTACATTAAGTAATTAAGGAATGTGATAGTGAAGAATATGCATGGTCAAAAAATATAATATGCTTTGGGCCGACATGCCACAAAATATCTTGACCAA
Source organism: Viscum album (assembly GCA_963277665.1). Taxonomy (NCBI): domain Eukaryota; kingdom Viridiplantae; phylum Streptophyta; class Magnoliopsida; order Santalales; family Viscaceae; genus Viscum; species Viscum album. The sequence continues at coordinate 665,933,600 of OY728132.1, forward strand.
GCATTAATCAATCAATATAATATATCATGGAGTAATTCATAAACACACATTACCTTATAAAAATCACGAAATTGATGTTAATAAGGAGGATCGATGATAAGTATTACATGATAACAATTATCAATAAAATATATCATGGAAAAATTTCTAAATTCACATTTTATACATCGGAGTCATGATGTAAGTAGTATCAATGTTACAACTTGCAGAAACTTCCATTATATTTCAAGACGTACTTTGAAAATGACTATGATATCCCATAACCATATGCCAACTATAATTACACATGGATATCATATGATTCGTAGTATTATGAAAATACATTATGTCATAAGAAAAGTGTTTAGATGAAAAGAACTTGTTAGGATACAAACAAATTTTCATCAAACAAAACATAATGTGCATCTAAGGTAATTATCCTAAAAGTTACTTAGGATATTACTGAAAACCCTATGATAGAAAAGTGATAGTCAAGTGATAGAATACATTTCTATATAAGGGTGAACATATTTATTAGATATAGTGAGTGATAGATTTACTTGGGTTTATTTGATGCTAGAGATGCACATGTAGTTGGAATAAGAACTACTTTCATAGGTGCATGTGGAACATGAATATTCCAGAGACACATACTACGTAGGAAGGTTAAAACCATAGTGATGGTTTTATATTCACCATGGAAGGTGATAAATTATTCACTATGAATACTATTTCCTAAAAATAGACAGTACATGAAAATAATCTAAGATTAACAAGATCAATTAAAATTTAATAATGTATTTCATGTATCAAAGTGAAAAGGGACTTATTATATTGAATACTACGGTGGGTATTCAAATGAAATGATACATGGGTGATACAAGCGTGGTACCAATGTGGATCGATTGGTTATACCAATTATTTATGCATAAATCCATTATAATTTTAATTTTTGTAGCTAATTTATAAGATCATTTAATTATCCATTGGATGTCAAGACCAATTTTCATGAAAGGTGTCTGTACGACACAACTAGAAAGGAAAGGTGACACCATAGGATGCCAATAAGGGTTGTAAGTTACTGAAATATAGTTTAGGATTAAAGTAAGAAAAATGATTCTAGAAAATTCATTTATAATGAATTTTTGACATGTGTCTAACAAAGGTTAGTGGGAGAATCATGGTTTTCCAAGTGAAATATGTTCGGTAACATATGGAAAACAAATATTGATCTTACAACTAGATAAGACTATAATAAAAGAAATTCTCTTATGATTGTATTAAAGTAGAAACCCAACTTCTAGGGAATGAGATATAATGAGGTAGATCTAATGGTTTCTTAGACCCATTCAATCATACATACAATGACACAGTATTGAAAAAATATAAGTTAGAATAATTCAAGAGAAGAATTTTATAGTAGGAAAATATCAGTAATATCTAGGAGAACTACAAAGGAAGCAGTCAGAATTATCTGATTGTACTTGAGAAAGTACAAAATATATGTACCTGGTATATGGAGTAGAAGGGATACTAGTTATGAGGGGACACAAACTAGTATTACTTGGATTAATTTTTTCTAATATCACAATTAGGCTAAGGTATTTAGTGAGACAAGATCATAAAATCCAGTAGTAGATATACCTATAAATACCGAGTATGTTGCAACTTTTTAGGATGCTAATAAGAAGTTAAATGCAACGATTTGATCCAGTTATTGGATTCAAACATATTAAGTAAAATATTATCATAATGTAAATTATTATACTCTTATTGTCCAAGATATTAAGTTATGACAGTGGATAAAAGGGATATACTTAGGGATACCATCTCTTGGGAAGTTTTTCTCAATGAGTTGAGGTTTCTCATAGTAGAATAGCCACATGGTGGAAACATAGAATACCCAAAAACTAAAGTCATGAATCAGAAGAAATTTTATCTTAATAATGTGAGAGATAACAAGTTTTATTAGCAAGTTGAATCTAGTGTAAGTGGGAGTGTCGTAAAATCGGGTGACCTGATGAATTATTTTATTACATTAGAATGATTACAAGGAATCAAATCCCAAATGACCGATCATTTTAGTAGTCTTGGAAGACCAAATTACATTTATGATACCCATAATACATTGGTAAAAGAAAATAAATCATGATACAATATGAAATAAACTGCATCCTTGAAAGCTTATTCAAAGTTTTCTTCTTCATAACTTGAGAAAAGGAAACATAAGGAAGGGGTGAGCTCAGATGAACAGTAAGGGTAAGTAATATATCATAAGTTATCATAAACATAAACATTAGGCATAATTAATAACTGAAAACACATGCCTTAAAAAAATAAACTTGAGCATAATATGGAAGGAATGAAAGCTGAGTAAATAAAGCCATATAACTGACCATATGAAACTTTAACATGGATATTATACTAGTAGAATAATCAAATGATTTATCAATTACTAATATCATAATGAGGGAATTCATATTCTGGACATCATAAACCTATCATCGAGTCCTCATCAAAGACTTCTGAAAATACAAGGGTAAGGCCTCAGCCAAAACCCAATTCTGTTTTGTCTCATGAGACCTACCGATGCATAGAGGGGTTATATTGGGAAACAACCATAAATTTATAAGTCCAATTCATTACTTATAATAATGGGGTTATAAATAAACATCATATACATATGCAATGTAAATAACTTTCCCCAATCTATAAAAATAATTACTAGCCATTCAGAGTAATATGGTGAATGGAATCAAGATAGTACATCCAAAGTCAAACTAATCAGAAACCCTTCAAAAATATATTTTATATTATATCCTAATATATAAAACTCAATGAAGTACAATATTAAACAAAGTATTCTTAAATATAAGAAGATAATTTTAAATGAGATCATTGAAAAATTCTTGAGGAAATAATCCTTAAACATTCCAAAGTGTCCCATACCAATTTGAAACATTCAAATCATAATACCTTAGAATATCATGAGAATAATGAGACTCTTGATATGATATATCAAAGTTCAGTACATACACAAGATGCAATTAATAAGTGGTGAACAATACATATATCTCATAAAATTAAAATGGAGACAAGAAAAATCCTTTTTACTTTGGATTTTTTTTTGGAAATTCATTTGTATTTGTCATGAAATAAGATTTTAAACATTTATATCCCATAAAATAAAAGGGAAGGAAATTTAAATCATATTTTAGGAATAAAAATTATCCCACTGAAGTGAAATCATGAAAAAAAGAGTTTTTAAAGAAGCTTTAGAAATAAAACATTTTAGCACGGTTTAAGGAAAATATTGAAGAGATTTTAAAGTGGAAAGACATGTTTGTTTTCATAAAACTATAAATGAACTAAGATAATTTTTAATGTTAAAATTTTTTATTTTATAAAAATTATGATGGATTAAAATATATTATATAGTGCTCTTGAAAATGGGTAACAATTCAAGAAGTTTTCTTGAATTTAGGCTTGTTTATTGGGAAGGATTTTTGAAAGATCCTTTTAAAACTTGTAACTCCCCATAAAATAAAGAAGGATTATGATTTTTAAACATATATAGAACATTAACAAATAATTTATGTGGATTAAATAATAATAATTAAGAATTTTATTGAGGTAAATAGAGAATAAGAGTAACTGAAAGAAAATGAAGGTTCAGGTAGAAATCCCTTACCATTTTGTAATCAATCGAATCATATGCCCCAAAATTAATAATCATAAAATGATAAGTTGAATAAAATTAAAAATAAAGAGATTAATTATATTATACATCAATTTTCATTATTCATACACCAAATATAAGAAATAGTGGTGAATAATAAATATCTCATAAAAATAGAAGTGAGATAAGGAAACCCTTACCTTATGTCCGAATGTGTTATGCACTTGACCTCAACATCCTATATAATCAAATTAAATCCATTAATTAATTAATTAATAACCATTTATACCAGTATTGTTTTCATTATAGTTTTATTAAATTAATTTATTGTCTTTTTGATAAGTTATAATATTGAATTTCATCATTCCAAAGTGTTCATTTACTTGATTTTCATGATCTGTTCGCTTGACTGTGGATTTCATATAAAATGGGTATAATTATCCAAAATTGGAATTAAGTTTTATTAATTAGAATAAATAAGTTTAAATTTCTATACATATCATTTGGTTATATGGTATGAGGATTAATCATTAGATAACTTGTTAATGATAATCATTTATCTTGATTTTAATAGTTTTTTATTACAACAACTAGTTTTGTTCTATTATTTAATATAATGTATATATAATAGTTACAGAACCTTAAATAAGATATAATACATATTTTGTAATCTAGTTAAACCATAAAATTGGTTTCATGACCATAATTTAAGTATAAATTAAATAATGAAGGTTTTTCCTCCATGAAGGCTGTAAATTGACACCTCCCGGACGATGATTTTATTTTTAGAATAAAAGAGAGAGAGAGAGAGAGAGTAAGAAGATTAATTATGTATCTTCAATTAACATGATATAATTATATTATGTATATGATAATGGAGTTATCATTATAATTTGGACAGTTGAGGTGAGAAGATAATAATTAATAAATAACTTGAAAAGAACATAAAAGGAAAAGAAAGAGGATTTTACCTCTTGGATACTCCTCCTTGAGAATCTCCTTAAGGGGATTGATTTTGGTATTTTGGAAAGTCTAAAAGCTATTGGACGTGGGGGGAGGATAGGTAAGAGTATTTTTTCAAAAATTTGACAAGATTAAAGGCTTAGAGGAGTGAGGAGAAGAGGGGAGTGAGGGGTGGTTTTTATAGTGGAGGAGAAGGTGATTTCTCAATATTTTATTCATTATTTTATTATTTTGCTCAAGACAAGAAAAAGTGTAGATTAATGTGACTAAATATAGTAAATAGAGTATGTGAGTTCGAACTAATGTTTTCTTACATCATTCACGATTCAAGGAATAGTATATTTATCTTATAATGTATTTATACTGCAAATTAATGTATTTTACTATTCACAAAATTCAAGTATTTCAAAAAAATCCCAAAAATTCAACCTAAATTTTTTTCAATGTGTAGAATCCAAAAATAAACTCCATTTTATGAAAATAATTTCCTAAATAAGATAAATTTAATTTTTAATTAAAACTACCATTTACTCAAAAAATATAGTTTTTAAAATTATAATCAATTTTATGACACTTTGAAAAATTAACTAAGGTCTCATAGAATTATATTATAAACATAAGATATAAAAATATTAACTTATGATTCTGTTTTATGAAAATAATTTTTTTGAATAATTATATTAATTATAAAATTATAAATAAATATTTATGTCTTATAAAAATACTAATACTTAATTAATAATAATTACACAATACTTTCATTTATAAGATACCTAAATTTTATTTAGACATCCATGGTTGATACTACTATTCATTTAGCTAAATTACTATTCATAAGGGTTATATTACTATTCATAAGGGTACATTACTATTCATAATGGTACATTACTATTCATAATGGTACATTACTATTCATAAGGGTAAGTTACTATTCAACAAAAATTAATTTGATCCTATTAGACTATAAAAAACATAATTATTGCAATGGTGTATGTCCATTTTTAAAAATTCAAATTAAAAAAGTGGAAAAATATGTTTAATGAAAATCCCACAAGTGGGTCAAGAAGGTGGGTAAAAGAACGTTCAAAAGTTTAATAGGTTTTTATATCTAATTTTCAAAAATGATTCCAATGATCTACATTGGATTAATATATGTATAATTGATATATTGTGACATTAAGAATCAATTAAAATAATTATTTAAAACTAAAAACACAATTTTTAACTACAATGTAGTATTTTTCACTATTTATAAAAAAGAATGAAACTTCTCAGAAAAATACTAAAATTTCACCCAAAATTAATTTTTACATTCGAAACTCAAAAATGATGTTTATTTTACCAAAAATTATATATTTCATTATAAATATGTTTTATTTATGTGAAACCATTATAAATATCATTTAAAAGTAGTTATTATTATTAATATTACTATGTTTAATAGCTAGAATAACTATTATATTAACAAAGTGTTGTTTCATATAGACTTAGTGTTTCATGCATTATATTATATATTTATTTTTAAATACTTGGGGTGTTACATTATCCCCTCCTTCAATAAATTTAATCCTTTCAATTTGAAATCACACTTTGAAAGTTAATGGTTGATACTTTAAAATTACCTTGTAAGAAACCCACCTCGGAAATAAGGTCAACAAGATATCCTATTAAAAGAGGTTAATGGAAATGAGGTGGTCACTAAAAAATTATGCTTTCAAATGGGGTAAAATTCATTGGAAGTGAAGACCTAAACATGGAAGAAAAATCAAACAATTATGTTCTGATGGATAGTGATAGATAACATGTTCAAATGAAATTTGATTACCAAAAAACCATAAACTACAGTTATGAAAAATTTCATTGATATTATCAATGATTATGATAATAGTATTTTTTTATTTAAGACTCTTTTATTAGAGTTGAGAAATTATTCAACTCTATAAGAGTATAAATATAAGTTTCTATTTTATAAACACAATCTTATCCTTTGATTGCACCTCGAACTGTCTATACTTCATCCCTTAGCACATGTTGTGTCATGGTTTGAAGTAATACATTAACCTATAAAACCTCATACAATGATCAAATTTAACCATTTCATAAATAGTTAAACTGTTGAAAATATCATGATCCAACACTTTAGAACCTTTCCCTTGGTAGTTAGTACAATACAATTTACTTTATTCATATAATAATCTCTCTATCCAATATCATTATCTCATCACTATGAACATTTTAAGATTTATCATTCCCTTAAACATGTGTTTTCCAATGATTAACTTGCTACCAAATCATTTTTCTTATTACCATTCAACATATGACCTCAAATACTTAATGAAATAATACTGTAGTAAAATCCTTATATATTCCATAATTTTTGTTTATAACTAGTGCATCATTGATAAAATACTCAAATAACATAATTCTTGAATCCAAACATAATCACATTAATCATTCCTCTTCATCTATGGTAGTTGCATAATATTGACCATGATCTATTATATTCTTTTGGTGTATATTCTTTTGATGCATGGAAAATTTATTTTTATACTATCTAATATTCTTTCTATTAAAACATTGCACATTGGAAACCTTTTTCTTACCCTTACAATTACAAGCATGGTGTAATTTCTCTCCAAACTTGTAGAAAACTACCATTTCTTTTAAGTATATACCAAGGTGTTTCCTTCCACAATTATCACATGTGGGAAAATACCTCTTTTCCTTATTCCCTTTATCTATATTTTCCCTAGTTGTACGCTTCTTCTCTTACTTCCTTCCAAATACATAATACTTAGAAAAATCTTTCTCATTTTTTTAGAACATGATACTATATTCTCATATAATGAGAACATTTGAGAGACTAGTTCCATTTGAAAGACTGACTCAAACCCATTGAAGAAACAATCATTATTAATCTTTGGATTATGTTCATTGATGTAGTTCCCATTCCTTCTGGTAGGTTCCATATCTAAGCAAGGGCATACACTTGATAATGTATAATCCTAATACTCATGAAATACTTAACATAAATTGAAATATTTATATGTAGCTAATCCCATAATCATAAACATGGTTTCTTTGGGGAAATATTTAATTTTAAATCTTTTATAATGGTTTTTATAGAAAATTTACATTATCCTAAGAATATCACCCAAGAGTGTCAAACCAGGTGCACAGTAAGGCCCGTTGTTGTGTAACAGGTTACCCCAAGTCATGCCACTTGTAGTGTCCAAATAGGGATGTATTGCTAGGATGAACCAAATAATCTTGACCTTACCAAAATTATTGGATGTTCTTCTATACTTATCCTCAAATTCTATCTTAGGGTTACGTTCTCTAATCTATGTTTTCTAAATCTAGTTTCCAAGGTTTTTGCTAAAATTACTTTGATACCAACTGTAACACCCCGACCCTAGAAGCCTGGGGCCGGTGCATTATTTTATTAAATTGGAATGATTACAAGGAATAAAATCCCAAAGGACCGATCATTATAGTAGTCTTAGAAGACCATATTACATTCATGATACCCATAATACATTGGGAAAAGAAAATAAAACATGATACAATATGAAATAAACTATATCCTTGAAAAATTATTCAAATTTTTTTCCTTCATAACTTGGGGAAAGGAAACATAAGAAAAGGGTGAGCTCAGATGCTCAGTAAGGGTAAGTAATACAACAAAATTCATCATAAACATAAACATTAGGCATGGTGAATAACTTAAAACACATGCCTTAAAAAAATAAACTTGAGCATAATATGGCAATAATGAAAGTCGAGTAAATAAAACCATATAACTGATCACATGAAGCATTACTATAAATACTATAATAGTATAATAATCACATTATTTATCAATTAATAATATCATAATGAGGGAATTCATATGTTGGACATCATAAAGTTGTCTTCGAGGCCTCAACCAAGACTTCTGAAAATACTAGGGTAAGGCCTCAGCCAAAACCCAATTCTATTTTGTCTCATGAGACCTATCGATACATAGAGGGGATATAGAGGGACCCAAACATAACTTTATAAGTACAATTCATTACTCATATGAATGAGGTTATACATAAACATCAAATATATATTCAATGTAAATAACTTTCCCCAATCTTTAAACATAATTACTAACCATTCAGAGTGATATGGTGAATGGAATCAAGATAGCACATACACAATCAAACTAATCAAAAACCATTCAAAAAAATATTTTAGATGATATCATAAGAGATAAAACTCAATTAATTACAATATTCAACAAAGAATTTTGTCATAGATAAAGATACTTTTAATTTAGATCGTTGAAAAATTATTGAGGAAATAATCCTTAAACATTTTAAAGTGTCCCATACCAATTTGAAACATTAAAATCATAATTCATTAGAATATAATGAGAATAATTAGACTCTTTATATGATATATCAAAGGTTATTAGATACACCACATGTAATTAATAATTGGTGAACAATGCATATATCTTATAAAAGTTAAAGTGAGATGAAAAAAATCCTTTTTACTTTGGAAAGAAGAGTTCTTTTGGAAAATCATTTGAATTTGTCATGAAATCATATTGTAAAAATGTATATACTAGAAAATAAAATTAAAGGACATTGAAATCATATTTGAGGCATAAATGTTTTCCCACTGAAGGGAAATTATTTTAAATGAGTTTTTAAAGAAGCTTTAGAAATAAAACATTTTAGTGTGGTTTAAGAAAAACATTAAAGAGGTTTTAAAGAGAAAAAGCATGTTTGTTTTCATAAAAATAGAAATGAAACAAGATATTTTTTCATGATAAATTTTTTTATTTTATAAAAATTATTATGGCTTAAAATAGATTATATAGTTCACTTGAAAATAGGTAAGAATTTGAGAAGTTCCCTTGAATCGGACTTGTTTATCGGGAAGAAATTTTGAAAGATCCTTTTAAAACATGTAACTACTCATAAAATAAAGAATAATTATGATTGGAACACATATATATAACATTAAAACATAATTTATGGGGAGTAAATAAGAATAATTAAGAATTTAATTGAGGTAAGTGGAGAATGAGAGTAACTCGAAAGAAAATGGAGGTTCGGGTAAAAATCTCTTACCACTTTGTAATCAATCAAATCATATGCCCCAAAATTAATAATAATAAAATGATACATTTAATAAAATTAAGATAAATATATTCATGATATGATAAATAAATTGTCATTATACATACACCATAAAAAATAAATAGTGGTGAATAAGGAATATCTCTCAAAAATGGAAGTGTGATGAGGAAACTCTTACCTTATGTCCGAATGTGTTATGCACTTGACCTTAAAATCCTTTATAATCAAATTAAATACATTTATTAAATAGTTAATAACCATTTATACATTTATTAGTTCCATTATAGTTTTATTATGTTCATTTATGGCCTTTTTGATAAGTTATAATATTTGATTTTGTTGTTCCAGAGTGTTCGTTTACTTGATTTTAATGATCGATTCGCTTGATTGTGGAGTGCATGTAAAATGGGTATAATTATCCAGAATTAGAATTAAATGTTATTAATGATAATAAAGAAGTTTAAATGTTTATACATATCATTTGGTTATATGGTATGAGGATGAATCATTAGATAACATGTTAATGATAATCAATTAGCTTGATTTTAGCAGTTTTTTGATTACAACAACTAGTTTTGTTCTATTATTTAATATCATGTATATATAATGGTTCCATAACCTAAAATAATATATAATAAATATTTTATAATCTTTTTAAACCATAAAATCGGTTTCATGTCAAGAATTTAAGGATAAATTTAAGAATGAAGGTTTGTCATCCACAAAGGTTGTAAATCGGCGCCTCCCGAACGATGATTTCATTTTTAAAATAAAAGAGACAGAGTAAGGAGATTGATTATGTATCTTCCATTAATATGATATAATTATAGTATATATATGATATTGGAGTTATCATGATAATTTTTATAGATTAGGTGAGGATAGAATAATAAATAGAGAAGGAACTTGAAAAGAACATATAAGGAAAAGGAAGAGGATTTTACCACTTTTGAGAATCTCTTTAAGGGGATCAATTTTGGTATTTTGAAAAAACCAAGAGCTCCTAGATGTGGGGGAGGATAGGTAAGAGAAATTGGGAATAAATTTGACAATATTAAAGGCTTATATGAGTGAGGAGAAGAGGGGAGTGGTGTGGTTTTTATAGTGGAGGAGAAGGGTGATTTCTCAATATTTTATTCATTATTTTATTATTTTGCTCAAGATAAGAAAAAGTGAGAATTCATGTGACTAAATATAGTAAATAGATAATTTGAGTTCTAAATAATGGTTTCTTACATAATTCACGATGTAAGTAATAATGTATTTATCTTATAATGTATTTATACCGTAAATTACCATATTTTACTATTCACAAAATTCAAGTATTTCAGAAAAATACCAAAAATTCACCATAACCATTTTTCAATGTGTAGAATACAAAAATGAACTCCATTTTATGAAAATAATTTTCCAAATATGAGAAATTTAATTTTTAATTAAAACCACCATTTACTCGAAAAATATAGTTTTAAAAATTATAACTGATTTTATGACACCTTGAAAAATTAACTAAGGGATCATAAAATTATCTTACAAACATAAGACATAAAACATTAACTTATGATTATATTTTATGAAAATAAATTTTATTTTGAATAATTATATTAATTATAAAATTATAAATAAACATTTATGTCTTATAAAAATATGAATACTTAGTTAATAACAATTATATCATACTTTCATTTATATGATGCCTAAATTTTATTTATACACCCATGGGTGATAATACTATTCATTTGGCCGATTTACTATTCATAAGGGCCATATTACTATACATAAGGGTATATTACTATTCACAAGGGCACATTACTATTCATAAGGGTAAGTTACTATTCACTAAAAATTAAATTGATCCTATTAGAATCTAAAAAACATACTGATCATAATGGTGTATGTCCATTTTTCAAAATTCAAATGACAAAAGTGGAAAAATTATGTTTAATGCTAATCCCACAAGTGTGTCAAGAAGGTGGGTAAAAGAATGTTCAAAAGTTCAATAGGTTTTTATATCTAATTTTCAAAAATTATTCCAATGATATAAATTGGATTAATATATATATAATTAATATATTATGACATTGAGAATCAATTATAATAATTATTTAAATTAAAAACACACTTTTAACTACAATGCAGTATTTTTCACTATTTATAAAAAGAATGAAACTTCTCAGAAAAGTACTAAAATTTCACCCAAAATTAATTTTGACATTATAAAATCAAAAATAATGTTTATTTTACCAACAATTATATATTTCATTATGAATATGTTTTATTTATGTGAAACCATTATAAATATCATTTAATAGTAGTTATTACTATTAATATTACTATGTTTAAAGGATAGGTTATAACTATTGTATTAAAAAAGTGTTGTTTTATAGAGACTCAGTGTTTCATGAATTATATTATATATTTATTTATAAATCCTTGTGGTGTTACATGTTTTACTATCAAGTGATGGGGTCTTATAAGAATTGAGACTTATTCTCATGAATTTCAAACTTAGTGATCTCTAGTAGTGTGATCATGAGGACAGACCCACCAATTGGAACACCACCTAAGTTTCATTAGTTGTTCTTATCTATGGAAATGTGTATTAGTCTCCTGACTTGAGATCATTGTGAATGTGTTCCATTTGATCACGTACTTTGATGCATGGAAAAACCTATGATATTGAAACCGTGGTGAGGTATCTTGTGTTGGGTGCATCATTGGTGGTATGATATTGGTTGAATGATAAAGAAAGGATTTTTTAATTCTAGGTTGAGGAAGTAATATATCTCGGCCCATGTGGATCAGTATGGTAATACCTTTATTAATCCTTATCCAAGGTAGCTAAAAGGTAAATCCATCTGGTTAGATCAACAGATAATAAATCAAGAAAAGGGCGATGACACAAGCATGCATCCTGCTTTATGATATATCTAAAGATAAAGAGATTATATTATAAATTACGTGTTTGTTGGTTGGTTATCATTGTTATGACTTTCCTTATCTCTTTAGAAGACTTGATGGGTTTCTATACTCCAATATTGGTATGTGGATTTTATTCACCGCTATCTAGATAAGGTCCTAGAGGGTCACACATATTAGCATATTCAAGAATCCTCTATATTCAGTTGAGTAGGTATATTGGACATGGTGTTCCCCACCATGGGGTCTGAGAATTGTTCAAGTCATTGATCAAAAATAAATAAATAAATTCATTATTATTCAAGTTAAAAATAGTTGGGTTGAATTTATTTATTAAAAGTATTTAAAAGTTATGTAAATATGAGGAATAATATTAATCTAATGAATATTATTTTAATATTCAAGGTTCGTTTAATATTAAGCAGGAATTACAAGTTGAGTTAATGACTTGGGTTTATCACATAATATATTTTATATATATTATAGGAATGTGATAAAATAATAAATAATATTTATGATGTATTTTAGTTCATCATAATTAATTAATTATTTTTTATTTAGTGGGAAATATATTTCTGGGGTTTGGGGAACCTATCCAGGTATTTTTAATCCTATAAAAGTAGGAGAGATGCTCATTGTTGATGCACTGTTTATTACAACAAAGTGAGAGCCACTCTCTCCTCCCATATTATAGAGAGAGAAATATTCTCTCCAAGCACCAATCCAAGAATGCCTTTGATAGATCGAAGAAAACAGATCAAGGTGATCATTGTGGTACTGAATAACTCATCATAACTCCACACTAGCACCTAGATTATGAATAACAACAAGCATACAGTTTCTTGGAGCATGTGTGGATGATCTAGAGGGGTTCGTATTTAGATCCTTCAAGCAATGATCACTGGAAATGAGTTGAAATCATGCAAAGTTTGGTTTAAAACAAGTTATGTGTTCTTTTTAAATTTTTGGGATATGTTTCATTTATGTGAGATACTCAGACAGTACCAGGGATCAGATTGTCGGAGACGATAAGTCTCATCATCCCAACAATGAATTTTTTTAGAATCCCCTACCCACAAACTTCCAATGAAACCCCAGTACCTTAAAAATATATCACATTACAAAACACTACCCAAAAACCCTTTTAACATTGAAAGGATACCACCATAATGATCTATGTGAAAAAACAATCAGAATAGACTACTCACATGTCCAATTCTGACACCAGGGTGAAAAAGGGCAAAACAAACTTAGGGAGAAAAATTACATGTCATGTACAAAGGGGTACACGATGTGTAACCAAAAAGGCATCCCCTGACTATGTTCCCCATGCCAATTGGTGTGTATTTTCCAAATTACATGGTGTGTGCCTCTTGGTACACAGTGTGTACACCTACATGGGTACCAACCCATGTACCTAGCCCCACTCAACGTGTGAAATGCATGAGTACATGGTGTGTACCGCTCGTACATGGTGTGTAACTCCATATGGGGTCCTCACCAGTGTAACTATCTATGTACCTCACCTGGGTGTATATTCCTACACAACATGCACCCCACATTATAATTGGATGTGTACTCATACATGATTAAGTACCCACATAGGGGGTGTTTGGATGAGTACTCGACCACACCCTAAAATCCCACTACACGATGTGTACCCCCGGTACGTGGCGTGTAGTCCCCAAAAACTCATATTCCCTAAATAGGAAGAACACATGACATGAGAAGATTTTCCCATTATCATGAAGCCTTAGTACTTTGAAGCTTCCTTTACAAGTTTAAAAGTTCATTTTGAAAGAAAATGTTTTCATTTATAAGTGAAAAAAAATTTAAAAAGAGAATTTATTTTAAAATGGAAAAGTTATTTACCTAAAGAATTATTTCAAGTGATATTTAAAAATCATTTTCCATCTAATATAAAATTATTTTTAGTTACTTATGATTTATTGGGGATATGATCGAAGGATACCATCCTTATTCACTCTCTAGATAGTTTATGTTTATGATGGCATGATGTTTATGAATCCTGTTTCTTTTCTATGGGTTATATTATGACGAAATGTTTATGAAACCCATTTATTTTATGGGTTTTGATATGATGAATGATTTATGATCTTGTGGAACACATATGTATAATTTTCATTATATGATGGGTGGGACCTATATCTCCCTCCAATATATTGGGTAAAGCTTAATATCTCATGAGATAACAATGGGAAACAAGTTTATAGGCTTGATCCCACTATGTGAAACAAGTGAATCCAGATCAACTATGGGAAATAGGTGCATCCTAATATACTATGGAAAAAAAGTGAATCCTGATTTATTATGGGAATTAGGTGCATCTTGATCTACTATAGGGAGCTGGTATATCATGATCTTCTATGGGAAAGAGGTGCATCCTAATCCATAATAGGAAACATGTGATAAGTCATAATATACTCTGTTGAGGGTCTTAGTATTTAAGATTGAAATGTGAAAGTGTTTTATATATTTATAATGGTTTAAAAATTTTATGATATGTGATTATGGTTTACAATTTATTTATGATGATTTCACACTCTTATGGCCCATGTTTTTTGAAATGATAATGTTTTATTCCATGAATCATGTTTATGATCTATGAAAGCTTGAGTATGAACTTTATAAGTTATGTTCATGATCACATAACCTTATTATTATCTTATTATTTCATATTATTATATATTTATATCTTTTATGCTTACCCTCACCGAGCATCTCAACTCACCCTTTCTTATGTTTCCTTCCCCAGTTCATGTAGAAAGGTTTAGGTAGTGTATGCCTAAGAGGAGTACTATGTGAAAAGATATTTGTGGGAGATGTTGATGATATTTCATGAAATAAGAATATTGTGTTTTTAGTCTCTAAAGACACTAAAATATTACGGTCCTCATGTGCATGTTTATGAAATGATGGGGTGTGGGTGAGATGATCAAATAAAACATAGTGTTGGTAACCCCCCCGTAGGATACTGATACTCGGGTGTAAGTCCTCATATAATTGGTGGTGTTTATAAGTACCAATTATGATGGGGATTGGTAAATCCACTTATGGATTAGGTAACCCCATCATCTGAAGCAAAATCCACATGATGAGGTACAAGTCCCCCATAGGAGTCCGTATATAACACCCTGAGATTTTATAATATACCCTCTTTAATAACTTTGATGTGTTTGATAACATGGGATGAATGAAACACTAAAATATATGAATAAAAAGTTATTAAAATATAAATTGAAGGACTTTATTAGAAATTTATATAAAACTGATAAAATAAATAACTTTTTTAAAAGAGAAAAATTCACTTAAGAAAATAACATTAATTCTCAGGAAAATCTTTTTGAACCATTTTGTTAAATTATGTTTTTTTAAATCTAATACTTTTTAATAATGATATCAATAAAATTTATTGATAAATTTAATTAATAATTAATAAATTTAAATAATTATATCCATGAAATGGTTAATTAATGATAAAGAATACTAGTCTAATAATTACTTGTTAAATGTGAATGTTTTGTTTAAAAACATTATTTTATTGATATATGTTTTCATTTAAAAGATAATTTTGAGTATAAAAATTATAGAATATTATTGTTTTTACATGTATAAAAATTAATTATAATTAATATATTTATTATCTATTATTTATAAATGAAGATAAAATCACTTTAATTTAAATATAGATATTTTTCAGAAGACCATTTTTTATATGCCCAATGTATTTTATCTTGATAAATTAAATTAATAAATATTGATAAATTATTTTAATTAAATGTGTACATAATATATTAAATAAAATAAATTAACATTCATCTAATGGTTATCACTAGGAAAGTAATAATATAAAATTCATTTTTTTTTTCAAAATTCCATTTTTTCTAAAAATGGTATTTAGGTGTTTTGTGTGTCAATATTAGAATTAATTTCATCCACATTTAGAAATTGAATCTTATAAAATGGATTAAATATTTTTAATTATCATATAATTTTTTTATAAGGTTAATTTCATTTCTTGGTCATAAAAATATGTTACCTTAGTAAAAATTTGTCACCACCATAAAGGTAAAAATGGTCTAAAAGGGTTAAAATAAAAAGATAAGGCTTTAATATATCACTGAAAATTATCTTTGTTTTCATTAGTTTAGTTAATTTATACCTACCTCACATTATATTTTAAAATTTTATGTTTTATATCCACTATCCTTGAGAAATAAATTTAATATATTTTCTTAATATTTAAAAGGGTGATACTCCCCCAAATTATAAAAGGGAACCTCATCTTCTCACTTCTCCACAACACCTGATCACCTTATATAAAACTATATCTACCAAAATAACTTTAAAAACCCTTATCCATGATCTATATATTCTTTTATTCCCAAAATAACCATATAAGAATCCTTAATGTGTTTTTTAATTGGGATTATCCAAAGGAAGAGGTATATGTTCGTAAAGACCTTTTTAAAGTTTATTTCTACTTAACCTTCTAAAAATATTACAATATAATATTAACATAATTAATCATAATATTTAATATATTTTTTTTAATTAAATAACAATTTTCTATCTTTTTTCATCGAATAGAAAATGAAAGCGCCGCTCATGCGTACATACAAACTACTGCCTCTATAAAGTGATGTAATTAATTTTTAAAAACCACCTATAAAGGATGGTTATATATATGTAATTAAAGAATAAATATAATATTTATAAAATAATTATTATTTTAAAGATAAAATTTCATTTACCTTTATTTACATCCATTTAAAAATGAAAACATCACTAGTGTGTGCGCACATACTGCCATCTCCACGAAGTGATGTAATTCATTTTTCATCATTGCCTTACATGGACTATTATTAAGTTATTTATAATTAATAAATATGATATTTATGAAATTATAAATATGTTGGAGATGATTAAAACATGAACATTATGGAAGTAATGAAATCTCTAAACTGAAACATACACAGAAAAAAGAACCACAAACACTTGAATATTGATTTTAATGAAGAATTGGTAATAAATGGGTAATTAGAAATTAAAAGGGAATGATATATAGTAATATAAGTATGAATTCAGTTTTATTTTAAATATATAATAACTTTAAATTTATTATACAGGAGGTTATAGTGTGTAAAAAGTAATTTGAGACTTGAGGTAAGGGTTTTATGTTATAATCTCTCTTTTTATCGAATTTTTTATGCTTCATTTCCCTAAAAGGAAATTTTATGTTATTTATCTTATAAACCCCATATATTTCCTTAAAATATAGTTATTTATAGGGTTTTTAAGTATTATTTTCATTTTTACCCTTTTTGATACTCAAGAAAAATGAAGAAATGTTTTTATGAAAAACCGACCTAATTTCCCCTTTTTAGTTAAAAATATTTCTCTTCCTTATCCATGTTCTAAAAAATTTATTTTATATAAGTTATTATATAATCATAAATGATTTATAAATGTATTTTTATTCCAACTTTTACTTTATTTACAAATTATTAAAATGAATATTTTCAAACGTTTTATGTGAAACTCACTTTTGAATTTTTATAAAAGTAAGAAATGAATGTTTTTTTAACATTTAAAACATGAATTTTTTTTCTTTTTTTCATGACCATTATTAATTATAAATATTTTTATAAAAGTTTCTATGGTTTTATAGGAAAATATCATTCCCATTATTTTGATAATTTTTAGTTTTATAAAAGTTACCAAAATAAAAGTATGTTTTCTCTTGTTTTTAATGAATATTTCTAATTCTTTTGTAAAATTATTTTTTATAAATGTACACATCCTTTAAGGATTGATATGAATCAATAGTGTTATGATATAATAATACCATACACTTATTTTCTCTGTATGTATTATGATGATTATGTTTTAATGATGTTTTATAAATCCTTTTTATTTTTCATAAGTTAATTAAAATACAAAGAAATGATGAATGCTCTTATATTCTTATGCAATATATATGAATAGTTTACTATTATGAAATGGGTGGGTTTGTTATATACTTCTAATGTATTGGTTAATTTTTTATATCTCACGAGTTCAAAAGGGTATATGGGAGGATGTCCCAAGCCTAAGGGTACACAAGAGGTTGTCCTAATCCCAATATGGTACACAAGTGATTATCCTAAGACCAAAAGGTAACAAAAGCGGTTGGTCCAAGACCAAAAAGGCAATGAGAAATTAGCATAATCATATTATGTGATGAATGTAATGGTAATTATTCTTGATATATTATTTTTATTTTTATAGTATTGGAGAGTTAACCCAATCCACTATGAAATACTATCCATTATGATAGTTTTGGAAGAGATCCTTGATGAAGGAAATGATTTTATATACTTATGTTTATGAAAAAACTTATGTCTTATTCTTATAATATGGTCTCATGGCTCATGATTGATTATTGATGATTCTTAAATCTTAAGACTCATGTATATTATTATAACAAATCATTATTCCATGACTCATGTTTTATGGTATATGGCTTATTGGTTATCCCCGAATGGCCCAAAGGCCTTATTTTTTATTTTTATTATGGATAATACCCATTTTAAGGGTTTAAGGGGAACCTGTACATGACCCATAGGCCCAAGGCACAAGGCCCAAAAAACCCAAAATACATGACCCGAAGGCCCAGAGGCATACCATGCCCAATACATGACCTGTAGGCCTAGCCCACTTGAACTGCCCCTCCCCAGCTTTCTGCGTCATTGATCACATAGCTCCCCACCTTGAATTGCTGATCGGTTAGCATTGCCCCGTAAAAATATGCATGGTTCCTGGTCCCGATGGCGACTGCCATACCCTCTCATTCTTCTAATCTGGTTAGCTCTGCATCTGGTGGCTGCTACTCATGTTGCTCTGATCCTCTCCTAATTTTGTATCAAATCATGATTTAGTTATTTTTATAGATTAGGTTATGAGAAATAAAGGGATAGAACCTGAAAGAAAATATGATAAACCAATTTTATTTAGGATAAACCTAAAGTTTAATAGTTTTAATAGAATGTTTCATAATTTAGGATGTCTTAGGAATGATTTTCATTATCATATAATTTATCATTTTGATTGTTGATTCTTTATACTCACACTATGACTTTTGGATTTATTAAATGTCTAAAACCAGAAGGAATTATGTTAATGAGGAATGTGATGGCGAATGAAATGAATATCCTCATGAGAAACCAAATGTAATGGGTGATGGGATAAAAAATATTATGGATATTCTAATCTAACTATCTCAATCTATGAATGTTAATATGAATCATGATGAACTTAAAAATTTTAATAAAGGGAAAAATCACCATTGAGTCTTTTATGTGACAATGTCCACCTTCCTTTAGTGGGTACTTTGATCTAGTTATTTATGAAAAATGGATCAATTATGTAGAAAAAATATTATCCACTATCTAGTGCTTGGACCATGATAAGTTTGTTTTGGATAATCATCATTCGGAAGGTGAAACTAATAAATAGTGTAACGGATCATATATTTTATTTTAAATATGGAAAGGATTATGGGATTTAAAAATATTATGGAAGATTAAATGTGTCTATAGTGACTTTTCTATCCAAAATAGGCTACATTATACTGTAGTGGAGGTGGATGCACCATAATAGTGTTGTGGAGTTGAGGACATGGCATAGAGGAAAGGTCTATACTATGGTGATTTCAATCAATGGAGTTTTTTCCACATCCTTTTCTGTGGAAGGATATTCAAGGAGGATCCACCATAGTGACTTAGAATTTTCTATAACGTCTTCTATGCATCAATTTATTCTAGCGATACCAACTGTTCATCTTTAGGTGTTATTACTTCTTAATAGGTTTTTATGGTATTGATTTGGGGAATCAATTTTGGTTTCTATGAGGGATTTAATAAATAATTTTCACATGGAATGACCCTCCAAGGATTATTAAAAATACCAAACTCTATATATAGTTTAGAGATAATTCAAAGAAATCAAAAGGGATGCATAAATGACTCCATGCCATAGTTCTTCACCCCACACCATATTAGTTCACAACTCAACACTGTTCTATTCTATAGTGCTTAATTTTATACCATGAAGGTAGGATTATGATACTCTCCATGACACAATATTTTATTATTCACTATGATGGATCACTCCACACCATAGTAATTCATCTAGTTCCATGGTGATCTATTCTATCCCACCACTATGTCGTGGTTGTCCACTCTAAGCAGTGGTGGCTGTTTCTAGAACACCCCCATGCCACAGTCCCCTAATTGTGCCATGGTGCTAAATAGGCTTCCAGGGCACCTTATTACTTCATCACCATTCTAATAGTGACATTATCCTTTTTCCAAATTAACTTTAAGACTCCCGTTGATGGCGATAAAACTTGGAAGTCCTTGGTATATGAGGAATTTAGGGTGGTGTGCAAGCAAGATTCATGTGATAAAACCCTTTATGAACATCAATGTTGAAAACATTTATATAGGATGTTACTTACCTTTTTGGGCTTTTTTTTACAATTTGTTCCCTGATACAATTCTTTTTTTATCATACTCGATAGCTATTAGTGATTATAATCATATGTGGGCATGTTCATATCATGATAAAACCTATGATACTTATTTCCATTATTATGATCCTAGCTTGTTTGTTCATGTTTTATATTGATCACATATATTTTATTTTTTTACTTTTACTCATGATGATATGCTATGATTTCTTGTATGTACCACCCTATTATATGTTCCATTTAAGGTATTGTTCTTAGTTCCCAAAGAATGTGGAACGTTATGACATGTTTATTCCTTTTAGGGGAAGTGTAAATGAATTGTGAAGATGGAAATGATAGATTGAAGCACAATATAGGTATATAATGATGCCTCTTGGATGTCATGTGATACAATCTATGATTATAGAATTCCAAGTAGAATTTTATTTGATCACTAGTGGATGAAAAGTATGATAACTTGATTCCTATTTAATGTCAAGAACATGACTCACTTAATGACTAGTGGATGATGAGTAGTACATACACATGATGCTGAGTAGTATGATTACTTGTATCATGGCTAGTTCCTGATTAATTATGATAACTTTACATTCCTTCCATCATGGAGCTAAATTAGGTACAACTAAGGCTCATGGTTACGTGGTTAGCACAAGAGTTTTCAGTTTTGGATCATTGTGTTTCTTACACATTTATTATTTTTTATGGAATAAACTCGCTTACATGATCACATAATTTAAGGATGTATTGGTGGTGTATTACTAATTTTTATTACTCAAACCCTATATGTGATTTATGATATGCATAAAAACTTCATGTATGGGGATATGAGTAAGGGTAAGGGGCCCATAGACAATGGTTTATTATAGGATAATGGAGTTAGTGATGGACTGAGACAAACTTTGAAGGACCCCATTGTTTTATTTTTTTATTTATCTACTACTTTTATTACTCTAGTTTAACTTTCCACTTTGGGTGCTTGTTTAATTATATTATTTATATTATATATTTTAGTTTCCACATGATACACAATTATTATTTTTATTATATTTGTATATTATTTTTACATGATATGATATAGAGGGTATAGTCTTCCCAATAATGGAATTAGACATTTTTTTCTTATCAGAAACCTCTTGTGTATGAGGAGGTGTGGATGAGGTCATTTGGAACTCTAGTTCGGACCCGGTGGTTCAGGTTCGAGTGTTACAAAATGGAATCAGAGGTGAGTTTACTATAATTATTTTTTGGACAAAATTGGGAAATGGTATAAAGGTGATAGCTGCGTAAGACATGGGTAGGATTGTTTCTATGTTCCTAGCCTACACATGTGTAACAGACCTCTGAGTTACTATTTATGAGATTGTTGTTACTATTTTTATGAGATTTTAGGTGTGTTCAAGCATCATGAATTGTAATTTAGGTCCACACACCATATATATATACCTATTTCTATGGTGAATAATAATTCTTTAATTTAATTCCATGATTACACTATCTGTTCAGGAGAGTTTTACTATTGTGTGATATTCCATGTCATTGTGATATATCTTTTTTGGTATTAATTGGTCGAACTGAGCATGATGAATTATTATTATTTATTTATATATGACTATGAATAATGTGTATAGATGAGATTATGGTTTGTTCTAGGAGGGTTATACCTTGGGTTATGGGTAGAATCCTTGGAAAACCTTTGTGTGATCTCTTATATTGGTTATGATATAACATATTATGTTTTAATATGAAAATTCATGTTATAGAATATGCCACCATGTAAATTACTGGTGGGACTACCTTTTATGCATAAGGGTGTTGTATAGAATACTCCCACACCCACTCTAGTAGTTTAGGAGGAAGGATCACTTTATCCAGGAGTATTCCACCTAGTGGTTATCCAAGGTAGGGGAGTTGACTATGGTTGAAAATGATCAAGAATTTCATCTCTATAATACTCTATCTTTCTAGGGAACTAAAGGCCCTCAGGATGTTGAGGAATAGATTTAGATTATTGATAGGATCATTGAGCTAATAGAGACCTTGAAGGATCGAATGGTGAAGCTTGTGACATTTATGATACAGAGCACTACTGGACATTTATGGCATGTTATTATACAAGATGGAAGTAAAGAGGGTATAATTTGTGTATAATTTAAGGAAATATTCTTTAAACAGTTCTTTTACGATTAATATAATTCTAGACCGAACATAGGAGTTCATGGATCTTCTTCAGGGACCGATGGTAGTGTCTACTTACTTAGAGCGCTTCATAGAGATTCTTTGATTTGATACTCTATTGGGTGGAGATTAGGCACATAAATATAGGAATATAAAGATTGAGATTCATCTATATTTCATATTCTAGGTTATTATCTTCAATCCGATGACTTATACATAGGCGTTTTGTAAATCCCTAATGATAGAGAAGGGTTGGGAGGAGGGACAAACATCTAGTCTTCTTTCATCCTTTGTTACTCAGATGAGTGGATCTCTTACTACTACTATGAGTGTAACCTATGGTAGTAGTAATAGGAAGGTTGGGAACACACACCAGGATAAAATTATGCTAATGGAGTAGATATTAGATTCCTTAGTTTCCTTAGGAGGAGTACGACATTGTTTCAACTATGGGAATATCGGTCATTACCTCCGAGTCTGCACAACACCTCAGAGACACTGTTGGAAATACGACATGAAGGGGATTTTTAGTAGTTTTTTCTAGAGTTATATGTCTATGATTTCATAGAGGGTTAAATAAAACATGGTCATGGAACTATGGATCTGATCGGGATCCTCAATAGAAGGTCCAGATAACAACGAATCAGATGAGTCAAGCTTATCAGGGATATAGTTTCAAAGCTGAAGCAGGCCATGTATATGTAGTGGATTAGAATCTAGAAGATGGAAGTGAGGTACTATATACTGTACAAGGTATGTTTTTGATCACATATACTTTATCTACTAACTTGTTTGATACTAGTGCTTCCCATTCCTTCATATATGTACAAGTTATTATTCGGATTGACTTATTGGTCAAGTTATCCTATGAGTTACTTTCCCTTGATACACCATTGGGAACAAAAGTGGACCACATTCAGTGATTCCAAAAGTTTATTATAGTCATTTACAGTTATATATATCTATAAAACTTCATAATAATATATATGATGATATTTTATGTGATTTATGGTATTGACTGACTGAATAATTTCTGAGTTCACATTGATTTCTATTAGAGACACATGCCATTCACTTCACTAAAGGGAGAGAAGTTCATGATGAAAAGAGAGTGAGAATTGGGGGTTGGTAGAGTTAGTCTATAATTGAGTTATCTTAGGAAGATCACAACATAAATTTAGGGATTTTATCTTTTATAAGGATCAGTGATAGCCCCCTCAACTTTTCCTCCAGTCACGGACCTCTATTTGGATGTCTTTCCAAATAACTTCATTGAACTTGTTCAGGATATAGGAGTTGAATTTGAGATAGTTATTATGCTGTATGTGAAAAACATTTTGATACCCCATTATCATATGGTTCTAGATAAACTAAAGGAGCTCAAGGTGTAGTTTAAAAAATTACAGTAGAAGGGATTTAACAGTTCAAGTAATTCATTATGGGGTGAACCTCTGTTGTTCACCAAGAAGGTGGATGGTAGTTGTAAGATACCAGATTTTCTTAAGGTATGTTTTTGTTTAAGTTTTGTTTTGGCCTCTTATTTTTGTCTATATAAGTGTTTCTCATGTTCATTTAAAGGCTCAGGGGTGTTCCTAGGGCCCGAGACATGAAAAAGGAAGAAAAAGGGAGTTCTTAGGAATGTTGCATAGTTTACGCATGGTTAGTTCAAACCGTGCAGGAATCCAAAGTAACTGTGAAACCTTAGACAAAGGATTATAGATGGTTGGAACATTTTTAAGAAAACCATGTGTTTAAACCATGCTAATGGGTGTTTTTCGTATAGTGGTTTACGCACAGTTTTCACATAATTTGGAAAACTGTGCGTCCTAGAAACTTTGAGAAAATTACAAAAATGACATCCTAAGATTTTAAACCCCAACTTAGGATTCTTATTTATTACATACAATAAAACCCTAGTGATTATATTGGATGAAAAAATCTTCCCAAGGGTGGTTATCCTTCAATTCTTGGCCATTTGGAGTGTCATTGGTTACATATCGAAGCCTTGGGTAAGTCTAACGCTCCTCTTGCTTCTATTTTTCGGATTAGGGATCATGGTTTCTCTGATCTTCTTCCGAAAACCAAAAACCCTCTTTTTTTTGTGTAACCTAGGTTGGTTATTCATGTGATTCTTGAATCCATATCTAAGGCCATGATTAAGAGTGCGTTCATCATCGAATTCGAGGTAGGTGGTCTACAAATATTATCCCATAGTTTTATTCTAGATTTGTGCATAGAAGCTTGTGTTCTTCTTTTTCCCTAATTTTTTTGTTGGTCCCATTGGAGTGTTTGATAAAAAGGGGTGTCTAAGTGACCAATTGAAACACTCATGATCCCCATTGGAGGTGTATAGGATGACTTGACCATTTTAGGGCCACCCTTGGGGTACTTCGGCATTCCTGAACCTAGAGAGTGGTGGGGTTAAGTGAAATGTTACCAAATAATCATGTAGAACCCATGAAGAACACGTTTTAATGGTGGTTTAAGTTTTAAATGAAATGATGATAGTTGTGCCTAGTGTGATAAGAGAATAAGTGGTTATTTGGCATGACATGGAAATGGGAAAATTAGATCGAATGAGATTATGTCAATTATTTCATGAATCTTAGTTAGAAATGCCTAAGAGGTTTAGTGAATATTAAATGGTGAACTTGTAATTGGATAATGGAATGAAAAATGAGAAATATATTAATGGGATGTAATAAGGGAATAAATAAATATGTTGAATGGGTTAATACATAAAATTTTTGGCACACTTAATGGTTGAATGTAATAAGTGTTTGGGTTATGAGATATGATAAATGTAATTGAAATGAACAAGTGGGTGAATGGTTGTGAAATGATAAATGTTCTAAATGGGTAATGTATGGTCATTGATGAATTTGGATAAGGCATAGGGGTTGTTGAATACACTTAAAGGGTTAAGGCACAAGAATTGGAATTTGGCTAAATGGATATGAATTGTAAATGGTAAATGTATTAATGGGTTATGGTATAGTATTAATTCACATGTTGTTTGTTATGTATTGTGATTTAAAATGGCATTTTTATGCTTGGTTGTGTTATGTTATGGTGGTTGTGATTGGATAAATAAGCATGTGCACATGGCTTGGTAGAGTGGGGTATTGACTTGAGGTTCTACGCCCACAGGTTGAGTTAGACTGAGGCTCTAAACTCCACCTCAAAATGCATGAGTTAGGGGAGGGGACAAAGTCTCTATTCCCATAATGGTTGCATTCTACTCGGACTGAGGCTTCGTGGTGAGGATAATGTGTTGATGTGATATGTGAATCCTTAGTGATATAGAGACTTGAGTTATTTCCCCTATGCATAGTTATTGGTTTCCTTAGACCCATATATAGATGATTTATATGACTAACCCAAATAGAACATGTTAAAAATTGGTTATGTAGTAAAAATGGTATAAGAAATGGAATTGGGATAAATGATAGTCATGAATTAAATGAACCTTGTTAAATAATGGCACCCGAACTGTACCTTGTTTACTTACCATTTATTTTTTACTTGCATGAACTATCTATTATACTAGATATTTTGTAGACACCATTGGTGCTGTCCTACTGAGTTTTGTACTCAAACCATGCTCGGGCCGCCATTGGGTACCCGAGCAGATTTTTTGGTTGTAGGTCAGGACAAGTGAAAAGGCCCTATACTCGGAAGTTGAGTTGGGATCAGGGTTACATAGAGAAGGATCCAGACTTAGAGTCAGGACCTGTTTGTGTATTTTTCCATTTTTTTATTTTTGTTTTTGTTCACTTTTCACTACTAGTAATTCATGACATTATTAATGTTAAATTATGGGTTTTACCTAATTGGGAGATTTTTTACTTGTATGTTTATTGGTTGTTCATATTATTCCATTATTTATATTGTGTTCTACTATGGATTACTCTGGTAAATAGGATATAGTCTCCCCACATGACTCATTAGACCCTCATCGCTAGTCGGAAACCTCTAGTGTATGGGGAGGCGTGCTTGAGGTCATGTGTCGACTCGCCTCGGGGCACCAGTTTAGTGGATTCTAGGTTGGGGATGTTACGAAGTGGTATCAGAGGAGTTATTTTTTCTTTATTACTATTTTGGGATGGTAGTCATGGTATTAGGATGTCTAGGGCCTTATTAATGAGCTCATGCTTGGGAGTAGCTAACCCATGTATGAGGGAAAACCTAAGTCACCCTAGGTGGGAATTGTTGCTCTTGATGTGTGTTGTTATAGTTGAATTAAATTTCACCATTGGGTGATGCACATGTTTTGTGATTTTATTTATTTATGATATTTTACTCATTTTCAGAATGACATGGGGTTATGCATTCATGCATAATTTTAGTCAACTAAGGATATAGGTGGCGTGCATCATTATAGGCACACACATGGGATGGGTGTGCAGGGCATAGAGTGTAGAATGCGTTTTACTTCCTTGATAAATATGAATAAAATGATGCATAATAATGGTAATGAAAGTGGGTGAATAAAAATAACACAAATTAATAGTTAAGGAATATTGTGTGTAAAGAAATATTGTGACTGGGTTAAAGTTTTGGGTTGTGATAAATTTCAAAGGATGATTCAGTGTCTAAAAGAAAAGAGATTTCATAATAAAGGTAAAATTGTTAATGATTTTTTCCTAATGAAAGGTTTAAATGAGTTAAAGTTATGATTGTAATAAGTTGTGAAATGGGAAATTTTCTTAATAAGAAAGGATCATGTTTTAAAATAAGAATTGGTTGGAAGATGTGTTGACGAAAGACTTGTGATTAAATAAATTGGTTACTCCATGTTGAACATGACCTGCAGTAGGTATGGTAGAGGGTAGTGTTCTAAGCATGATGATGACCGTTGGGGTAGATTATGAATAATGGTTTGTTTAAGGTTGATATCATGTGATCTTTTTCATTAGTGGTTAAATCCTATTATTCATTCTTCAAAGAGTTAGGTGATTGATAAGTTTAAAATGAGAATGATTGAGTTAAAAGGTGGGTATCCTTTGTGTTGTTGGTTTGACCCTTATATGTGTAAATTGGGGAAGTGAGAGTGACCTAGTTTGAGACTTTGGATTTGGAATGTGAGGCCTCTCTGGTTATCATATGGCCTAGGTGGTGCGTTTAGGGAACCCTTGGAGGGGTTGTGGTTGTTGGGTTATGAGGTGTTTTTCGGTAATGAAAGTGTGGAAACTCTCATGGTTTGTGATCGTAAAGAGTGCATGAGGGACCTTAAGTATGGTACCTGGGTCCTGGTGACCTGGTGAGTAGAGACCTTGTGAGTTGTGTTTTAGATTCCAAAGAGGATGTTTAGCTTGTAGTGCTGATGAATGTGTACACCTTTGGTGTGGAACCTAGAGTAAATGGTTTTTTGGTGTGCTATCCATAGTGTGCATCAGAACAGGAGTGAGAGTTCCATTCACGATCATTTTTTGTTCGTTCCATGATAAGTATGGTTTGGAGAGAGGACCAATGGATTTTCCTAGTTGTGAATCCAGTCTAGGGAGTTGTTATCATTAAACCTTCAAGGTGACCTATAATAGAGGTTATACAAGGTTTCTAGTGCTTTTGGGTGTGTGTCGCACATATAGATATTTTGAACTTTTATAGTTGGACTCATAGTGTTTTATGGTGTAGGTTTGGCCTTGGGGGCCAAGTGGGAAGGTTGATGGTTGGTGGTGCTGCCTGAGTTGTAGTTACGTGATGATATTTTGGAAAAATAAAGGGTACCTCATGGTAGGTTAGGCTAGTGGTGCATGTGCCTTGGAATATGAAGCATGAGAGATGGTTCAGAGGTGGTTTCAAAGCATACTATGTACCACCAAGTTTTAGTAAATGGTATAGTTGTTCCTAGTTCTTTCATAAGGGCACCCTAGTGTTTTTGATAGGAAGTAAGGTTTGTTTTAAAGGGTTGTACCGTATGGATTTCTGACTCACCTGTTTGGATGATGATTAATGGAGGCTTTGAAGTTGTTTTCGAGTGGAAGAGACAGAGGTTCATGAAGTGTGGTTATATTCTTTCACTCGATGGTGACACCCGAGGTAAGTGTGGTCACGTGGCTGAACATGTTTGTATGAATGGTTTGGTTATTGGGTGAGATGTAGGGGATGCCTCAGGACTAATGAGGCTGACTAAACAAGATACATGGTTAGGTAAGTAGGCAGGCAATGGGAAATACACAAATAAATATTGATTTGTGATAGAATGTTGGTTTTATTGGTGTGGTGAACCACTGTGCTTCGGTTGTTAGCTGTTAGGGATGCATTAGAAGGACTCAAGTGGTTTTGTGGAAGTAGTTCCATATGAAGCGTTGGTTCATGGCTGCTTAGAGATTTGGTCATGGAGCGATGTTTAAACTTGGTTTGCAATCACACCTGAGTGGTGATGGTTAAGTGTTGATGAGATGCATTCAACAAGGGATCTTGAGATCCTTTTTAGGTCATGGTGTCTCATAGTTCAACATTAGAAATAGATAAGTTGGTGGTGGAGTTCTTCAAAAACTTCTTAGTGTACCTCAGCTAGTGACGGGAATTCCCAACATCTTGACATCATCCTAAGTATGTTGAGAAGCTCTGGATTTACACCAAGAGACTTGAAGGTGTTTGGTTGGATGAGGGACATCATGAATTTTACGCTCATAGAAATGGTATATTTTGAGCTTGATTATGGGATTTACACTCTTGATGACTGGGGGTGAGGTCCTTCAGATGGACCGAATGTCGAAAAATGCCATGGGTTCCATTTATAGAAGTTAAGAACGAGCACTGGGTGACATTCGTTTTCTTGTTTTGGAAAAAATATAGATAGCCATGTCTATGTTTTGGGGTTCATCTTGTGATCGAGTGTAAGACATGGTGGTTGGAATCCATCATGGTGAGAAATGGTAATGACACTCCTAATGTAGGGAGTGATAAGTCAAACTTGGATGTGGAGAGGAGAACATCATGTTAGTGTATTTTCACCAGGATGCCAAAGAGGAACCTGTGAGGTGCATGTTAGGTTCCTTAGAGAGGCCATGTGGGCCTTATATGTTGATACTGATGAGGCAAGTGTTGGCTTCGAGCTCATGGTGTCTCCATGTGAAGCTTGTGATGTATGTACTGAAGTTTTAGAAGGGTGTGTTTGAATATGAAAACAGGTTGTGGTAAGAGAGGTTGGGTTCTATAACTCCAATGAAGATCGGGGTTAGACTAGGGTAATTTCTCATTGGGTGGTTTTATAACATCTTGAAGTTGAGGGAACCTTGTCCATGTGATGTGGTTTTTCCCAAGGGTAAAGACTGATGATGGTTCAGAGGGCGGTAATTTAGAGATGATGAAATTATACTGGAAATTAGGTAATGACCTCAGTGCATGAGTGGGATGATAATGATCAGATTCAAATCAGTAATAACCTTGGAAATGTGAGAAATGGGTAGCGTACCATCAGTGTAAGGTGGGTGTTCTGGGACAAGCTAGTCGGGGGCGGTCCAACCTGAGATGGTAAACTTGAATGGGTATGGTGAGAGTGACCCACCTCTGGGTTCATGTCATGGAAGAAAGTGGGTTTTTAAAAGAAGATATACCTAAGTGATATTTATTTGATCTTATTACTTGAATGGATATTGTAGGGATGTCCTCCCGAATGGTTTTTATGGTGTGTCTAGATGCTAATTCAGGGTCATGCTCCTATGGATGTTTTTGGCGTGGTGAGTTGGAACATGTTAGATGATGGGAAAGTTGAGTTGAGTTTTGGTGGTCCTTCATCGATGGGGGAGGTAAAAAGTAATCAAAAATGGTGGAGAGAAACATACTGGATAAATGGTTGGTTGATGACATGATTAGAGTTTTAGGTTCGAAGGACTTGAGTGGTCACCATTCGGGTGAGTTGGCCCTAGTAGAGAGCTTTAGAACAAGTTTAATTGGTCGAGTAGATGAGAGTTTTGGGTTGCATTTGGATGTATAATTGTGGAATTAAATCTTCAGGAAATGTGGTTGGAAGGATCATGTATTTTTTTCCAGGTGTTATCGAGTTTGGTTTCCGTTAGAGTTTAGAAAACAGAGGAAAATGACACCAAGTGATTTGGGTCTTGAGTTGTGTAGAGGATCAGACCGAGGGGGTGTTGATTGGTTCCTCCATGATGATGTGATGTTGTGCATGGAGTTTTCATGTGTAGTGAGCCATGAAATATTGTCTATGTTTTCTCTATAAAGTTATAATGGTTGGGTATGGTTGAAGATGGTGCATCCTTGAGTATTTTCAGCTCGTGTTGTGGTTGTGGTGAGGAAGACTTGTGGGACAAGTTTGTGCCCTTGATATATGTTCAGTAGGATTTGTGATGTGAAACTAAAAACATGAAATATGGGAATGGATATGCAGGCCTAGTGGAATGGCCACTATTTACAGAAGCTTAGCGATGCTTGGAAGAGCGGCTTGAGGAAGAGCCATTATAAGGTGGAGAGGTTGTAAGATCCCATATTTTCTTAAGGTATTTTTTTGTTTAAGTTTTGGTTTGGCTTCTTCTTTTTTTCTTGATAAGTGTTTCCCATTTTCATGTACTGGGTTGAGGGAGTTCCCAGGGTCTGATACATGAAAAATAAAGAAAAAGGGAGTTCTTGGGCATGTCACACAATTTGTTCACGGTTAGTACAAACCATGTAGAAATACCAGGTAACTATGCAGCCTTGTATAGAGTCTTATGCATGGTTGGAACATGGTTAAGAAAAATGTTTTGGTAAACCTTGTGAATGGGTGTTTTTTGGAAAATAGATCACACACAGTTTGGAAAACTGTGCGGGTAAACCATGTGTCCCATGAACTGTGAGAAAATTTCAAAAATTCCATACTAGGATTTTAAACCCCAACTCAAGATTCTCCTCCACTCTTCCCCCTAAAACACTAGTGATGAGATTGGATGAACCAAGATTCCCAAGGGTGGTTCTCCTTAGATTCTTGGCCATTCAGAGTATCGTTGGTTGCAGATTGAAGCCTCGGGTAATTCTAACGCTCCTTTTGCTTCTCTTTTTCGGATTAGGGCTCGTGGTTTCTCCCATATTCTTATGAAACCCTAAAACCCTCTTTTACTGATGGAACCTAGGTTGGGGCTTCATGGGATGCTTGAATTTGGATCTAAGTCCATGATTAAGAGTGTGTTCATCATCTGATTCGAGGTAGGTAGTCTATAAGTATTATCCTATAGTTTTATTCTAGATTTGTGCATGGAAGCTTGTGTTATTATTTTTCTCTAATTGTGTTATTGGTCCCATTGGAGTGTTTGATAAAAAAGGGATGTCTAAGTGACCAATTGAAACCCTCACGGTCCTCATGGGAGTATAGAGGATGACTTGACCATTTTAGGTCCACCTATGGGGTGTTCTAGCATTCCTAAACCTAGTGAGTGGTGGGGTTAAGTGAAATGTTACTGAATAATAATGTATAACCCATGAAGAACATGTTTTAATGGTGGGTCAAGTTATAAATGGAATGATGATAGATGTTCCTAGGGTGATAAGAGAATAAGTGGTTATTTTTAATGACATGGAAATGGAAAAATTGGGTGGAATGAGATTATGTAAATTGTTTCATAAATCTTGGTTAGAAATGACTAAGAGGTTTAGTGTATATTAAATGGTGAATTTTTAATTTGATAATGAAATAAAAAATGGGAAATATGTTAATGGGATGTAATAAGGGAATATATTAATATGTTTATTGGGTTAATACATAGGAATTGTGGCACACTTAATTGTTGAATGTAATAAGTGGTTGGGTTATGAGATATGAGAAACGTACGTGAAATGAATAAGTGGGTGAATGGTTATGAAATGATAAATGGGATAAATGGGTAATGTATGGTCATTGATGAATTTAGACAAGGCATAGGGGTTGTTGAATACACTTAAAGGGTTATGACACAAGAATTTGAATTTGGATAAATGGATATGAATTGTAAATGGTAAATTTATTAATGGGTTATGTCATAGTATTAATTCCAATGTTGTTTGTTATGTACTGTGATTTCCAATGGAATTTTTTATGCTTGGTTGTGTTATGGTATGGTGGTGGTGATTGGATAAATAAGAATGTGCACATGGCTTGGTAGAGTGGGGTATTGACTTGAGGTTCTACGCCCACAGGTTGAGTTAGACCGAGGCTCTAAACTCCACCTCAAAATGAACAAGTTAGGGAAGGGTACATAGTCTCTATTCCCCGAATGGTTGAATTCTACCCAGACTGAGGCTTCGAGGTGAGGATAATGCGTTGATGTGATATGTGCATCCCTATTGAGATAAAGACTTGAGTTATTTCCCTTATGCATAGTGATTACTTGCCTTATACCCATGTATAGATGATGTATTCACCTAACCCAAATAGAATGTTTTAAAAATGGATTATGTAGTAAAAATGGTACAAGAAATGGAATTGGGATAAATGCTAGTCATGAATTAAATAAACCTTGTTAACTAATAGCACCCAAAATGTCCCTTGTTTACTTAAAATTTATTTTGTACTTACATGCACTATCTATTAGACTATATATTTTGTAGACACTGTTGGTGGTGGCCTACTGAGTTTTGTACTCACACCCTACTCGGGCCGCCATTGGGTTCCTGAGCAGATTTCTTGGTTGCAGGATAGGATAAGGGAAAAGGACCCACATTAGGATGTTGAGTTGATATTGGGATGTACATGGAGAAGGATATATACTTAGATTCAGGACCCGTTTGGGGATTTGGATGTTTTTTTTCACTTTTCACTACTTGTATGTCATGACATTGTTAATGTTGAATTATGGTTTGTACCCAGTTGGGAGATGTTTAACTTGTATGTTTATTGGTTATTCATATTATTACACTATTTATATTTTTTTCTGATGTGGATTACTCTGGTAAATAGGGTATATCCTCCCCACATGACTCATTAGACCCTTGTCGCTAGTCGGCAACCTCTGGCATATGGGGAGGTGTGCTTGAGGTCATGTGATGACTCGGCTCGAGGCACCGATTTAGTGGCTTCTGGGTCAAGGATGTTACAGTATTATTTTAATCTCCATTGATTACTATAAGCTAAACCAGGTGATTATAAGTAAAATATATCCTTTACCATGGATTTATGATCTTCTCAATCATTTAAGGGAAACTTGGTAGTTATCCAAGATTTATCTTCGATCAGGTTATCACCAATTGTGGGTTAGAGAGGGAGACATCCCAAAGATGGCATTTTGGAGGAGGTATTAGATATATGAGTACTTAGTGATGTTTTTTGGATTAATAAATATAGCAACAGTGCTCATGGATCTCATGAACAATATCTTCCACCCTTAACTAAAACCATTCATCATGGTATTCATTGATGACATCCTCATATACTCACCAAAACTCGAGTAGCATTCCTGTCATATTAAGATAGTATTGAGTACACTTTGAGCACATTGTCTCTATTCCAATCTATTGAAGTATAACTTATGGATTTATAAGGTAAAGTTCTTGGGGCATGTGTTTTCTGAGACAGGTATATTCAAGAACCCAGAGAAAGTGGTTGCAGTAATGTCCTAGACATGTACCTAGAACATGTTTGAGATCAGGATCTTTTTGGGATTAGAAGGATATCACCAAAATTTCATCTAAAACCCATATTTATTATAAAATATTATTACTACACTGAATAATAAGGGATTGAATTCTTATTGGCCATACCAGTGTGAATAAGTGTTTCTTGAGCTGAAGAGGAGGTTGACCATAGCTCTAGTACTAGTACTTCATGAGCCTGGGATCGGTTATACTACTTACTATGATACATACAACATTAGATTGGGAGTAGTGATATTGAAGAGGGATAATGTAGTATCTTATTGGCCATTATATTGAAAACCCATGAGTGGAACTACCCCACTCACGACTTGGAACCAGAATTCATGGTTCACACTTTGAATTGTTAGTTACACTATCTATTTGGTGAAAGGTTTGTTATCCACCATGACCACAAGAGTCTCTATTAAATATTCACATAGTGGGACCTGAAATTGAGGTTGAGATTATGTATAGAGTATATATATACATTTAACTTCAATATGGATTATGCAATAGGGAAAGGTAATGTCGTGGTAGATGATCTTATCCGTATGACATAGTTAGAGATGAATCATGGTGAGTGGCCTTCTGAAGAGCAATGAAAATTGATGAGATTATTGGTTGACTAGAGTATGGATGATTCTAAGGATCAGGGATCAATGAACTATATTCCATTTGTGGTAACATATTATCTAATGTACTAGGTAAAGGTTGGATAGGACATTGACCCATAGTGTACGGTGATGCGGGACTAGCTGAAGGTGACCTGAAACCAAGGTGGTCATTAGACGATGAAAATATGATAATTATAAATGGATGATAAGTAGTCCCTAATTCCATTAGAGATGATCTAATGAGGTAATTACATACCTCTATATGGGTGGTACATCCTAGTGTGACAAAGATGTACCATGACTTTCGGTGATAGTTTTAGTGCCCAAGGATGAAGAGGGATATTATATGATTCGTTTCCTGATACATTACCCACTAGAGGGTATAGGTTGAGCCATATCATCCTAGTGGATTTATATATCCACTTACAGTTCCCATGTATAAGAGGTATTATGTCACGGTGGACTTTGTTATAGGGTTACCTAGGATCTTGAGGAGTCATGACACTATTTGGGTTATTTTTGATTAGATGATGAAGGTTTCTCACTTCTTACAAATTGGATAGAATCACCCAATTAATGAGATGGGAAGCTATATGTTCATGAGATCATACACTTACATAGAGTTCACTTGATAACTATATCTGATAGATATTCATTTTTTACAATGCTGTTTTTTTAGGGATTTATGAAGGCCCTAGAGACTTAGCTGAGATTGATTAGAGCGTACCACCCTCAAACAGAAAAACAATTAGAGTGAATGATTCATATTGTAGAGGATATTATTTGAGATTGTGTTCTAGAATTTAGTGGATCTTGGGATGATCTCCTATCCTTGATTGAGTTCCATACACTAACAATTACAAAGATTCAATTCAAATGTCACCTTCTGAGGCTCTTTATGGGAATCCATGTCATTCATCATTCTATTGGAATTAGGTAGATGAGGTAGTGGTTATGGGTCTGAGTTTGGTTAATAAGACCCATGGGAGAGTGAAACTGATTCAAAATAGGTTTATCACCACTTATAATAGGAATATATCACATGCTTACCATAGGAGA
Source organism: Viscum album (assembly GCA_963277665.1). NCBI lineage: Eukaryota > Viridiplantae > Streptophyta > Magnoliopsida > Santalales > Viscaceae > Viscum > Viscum album. The sequence continues at coordinate 665,970,188 of OY728132.1, forward strand.
TACCTTTAGAGTTTTCTATGGGAGATCATGTTTTCTTAAGAGCGACTCCCCAGTCAGGCCAATGACATCTAGAGAAGAAAGGAAAGCTAGCCCCATGCTATATTGGAATATTAGAAATAATAGAGTAGGTTGGGACAGTGGAATAACATCTAGATATTCCTTCACATTATCATAGTATACATGATGTGTTTCATGCGTCTTAGCTCTAGAGGTATATACTCGATCCTTTATATTTAATTGACTGTGAGGAAGTTGAGATGGATCCCGAAACATCATAAGAGGAGAAGACAGTGTGTATCATTGATTGGAATGAGAAATTCATTCATAGGAATATGGTACCACTTGTATGGATCTTATGGAAATAGGGACAGTTCCTGGAGGAGACTTTGGAGTGGGAGGTTAATGTTTAAGATCAGTGGCCTAAACTGTTTGAGCAAGAACCCTAGGGATGCTTCTTAAGGAAGACAAGTAATTATAGGGGGAGATTGTAAAGTCTTAGATATATTTTTTTCAAATATTTAAAGGATTATTGGTTTTGAAAATATTTTAGAAGCTTAAATGTGTATTTTGTGACTTTTATAGACAAAGCAGGCTGCACTACACCATAGTGGAGGTGGATAGAAGTATTTTTTTGTGGAGTTGTGACCAAAATTCATAGTAAAGAGCTGTTCCATAGTGATTTTGACCAATGGAGGTTATTCCACAACCTTCACCATGGAAGTATTTTTAGGGAGTCTATGTCATGGTGACCTAGACTATTCCATAGTAGCTTCTCCATGTCTGTTTCTTCTAGCTAGACCAAATGTCAGTCTTTGGGTGTTATTCCTTCTTAAAAAGATATTAAAATATTTATTTGGGGAATCCATTTAAGTTTTTATGAGGGATTTAACAAAGTGTTTTCACATGAAATGGAACTTCAAGGTTCCAAAAAAATACCAAATTTTCTCTATGGTATGGTGATGATTCAAAGAACTCTAAAGGGATATAGATAAAACTCCACGCCATAGTTCTTCACCTTATACTGTAGTGGTTTATGATTTAGTGCATTTGTACACTATATTACTTTCTTCTAAACAATGGTGGTTGACTTATAAAATTATCCACAGTAAAATATTCTATTTTTTATCATGGTGGCTCACTACACACTATATCCATTCATATTATTACATGGTAGTCTCTTCCAATAAACCTCTATGTTATGGTAGTCCAATCTATGTCATGGTAGATATTTATAGAAATCCTCCACACTATAGTCCCCTGCTTGTACTATGATTCCTTATAGGCTTAAAGGGAGGCTTGTTCCTTTATCGTAATTCTAAGAGAGATATTCTCTTTCTACCAACCTAACTTAAAGACACCATTTATGGTGATATACTTTGGAATTCCTTGAAATGAAAGGAATTCTAGGTGGTGTGTGAGAAAGATTCGGGTGATGAAACCCATGATGAACATTGATGTTGAGAAACTTGAGGTAGGATGTTCCTTACCCTTTTGAGATATTGTTTACACTTTTTTACATGATAAATTTTTTATTTTTTCATATATGATATATTTTATTGATTTTGATCACATGTGGGTTCATGCATATCCTAAAAGAACCTTATATTATACTTGGTTCCATGAGTACATTGTAGATTTTTTGTTCATGTTTAATATTATTTAAATGTATTGTATGTTGCTAATTTAAATCATTATGATATGCTATGATTTATTATATTATCTATCCTATTATGTGTTCCTTTTGAGTTATTGTTCTTATTTCCTTAAGTAGGTGGACCATTGTGATAGGTTTATCCTTTATATGAGGAGTTCACATGACTTACGATGATGGCGATGATGGACCTAATCATAGGGTAGGGATACAAAAATGCCTTGTGGATGCTGTGTGATACACTCTATGCATTAAAGATGTCAAGGATCATGTTACATGATGCCTAGTGGATGTTGAGTATGATAACTTTATGCCTAGTTAATGATTATAACATGACTCAATTTATGCCTAGTGGTTTTGGAGTAATACACACACACACACATGATGACGAGCAACATGATTACTAGCCTTAAGGGTAGTTCTTGATTACTTCAGATATCTTGACATTCCTTCCTATATGGATCTAAAGTAGGTATATCTGGGGCTCATGGTGGATTGGTTAGCACATATCTGCTTAGTTTTGTATTTTTTTGTTTCTTTCACATTTATTGTTTGTTTATGGCATAAACTTGTTTACATGAGAACGTCAGTTAAAGATTCATTTGTGGTGGCCTACTAGGTTTTATTACTCACGCCCTATATGATAATTCTTATGTGTGTTAATAATTCATGTATAATGTTATGAGTAAGTTCAAGGGGACCATGGATGATGGATAAACATAAGAGTATAGAGCTGTTAGCGGACCAGAATAGACTCTGGAGGACCCCACTATTTTATTTATTTTTTCACCTACTACTTTTATTAATCTAGTTTGTCTTTCCTCTTTGGGATACCATTTACCTATATAAATGATATGAAATATCTTAGTTTCCACATGATAATATATTTTTATTTTTATTATATTTTTCTATGACATGATACTGAATGTATAGTCTCTGAACTGATGGAATTAGACTCTCACTGTTAGACAGTAACCTCTTGTGTATGGGGAGGTGTGCATAATGTCATGTGACACTCCAGTCTAGTCCTAGTGGTTTGGGATGAGGCATTACAAATAGTGTACTGTTATCAAGAATATAAGGAAATATGAAGAAATTGAATCCATTACATGGAAAGAGTTAAATAAGGTATTTTTAAATAATTATTTTCCTTTAACTCTTTTTACTAAAATTGAAATTGAATTCCTAGAACTTAAATAGAAGGATAATGAATCCATTGAAACCTATAAGGAAAATTTACCAGACTTTCAAGGTATGTTTATGGTTTCATCATTGACCATGGAAAAAAATTATTGAATCTTTAGTGGCTTAGAAATAAGTCTTTTAAATGCATTGTCTATAAGATAATTTGACATCCATGAATAATTAATATGATGTTTTATTATGGTAGAAATACAAATCATAAATTCTTATTGTTATCATGGTTTTGGGGACAAGAGTAGAATATGAATTTTCATGGAGATTTAAATAATAAAACCCATGAAGGAAAGAAAATTAATTTTCCTTTATTAATTTTTTTTGGAATATGTATAGGGGAAATTTTACTCTAAGGGATAGGTAAATGCTTCAAGTGTAGAAGATATGGTCATAGAGTATATGAATGCTGAAGTAATGAGAGGAGGTCAACCAATGAAATGAATGGAGAGAAGGATAAACCAAATGTAACACCCACACTCCAATTCTATAATTTCAAGTAGTATAGACATTATGTTAAATAGAACATTAATCAAAGGGTTAATAATTAAAATCAACATTAAAAAACTCTTAATCCAAAGGAAAAAATGGAAGGTTTATGTAATAAAAATTATATAAGTGGATCATGAGAAAAAAGTGGTGAAAGGTAAACTTATCATACATTATATAGTTATAAGTGTATTATTAATTTTGGTTCTAACCACTATTTTAAATCTGAATAATTTTTTAAGAGTATCACATCACCACCTTAATATTTAGATATTGTTTTATAGGTCAAAACACTTAATGGTATGATGATTTAATCTCAAATATATAGCTCCTCTATGATATAAGTTTGTAGAAATTTTCTTCTTATAAATCTTTATATTCACCCTATAGTTGAATTTTATGTGACTTTAGGAATGTATTGGATATCTCTATATAGAAACCATATGAATTTCTGAGGAAGGGAAGTCACATTTGATATTCTGAATCAACTTATGGTTATCTATCAGTGTAAATATTAACATGAACTTCCTATAGAAATTAATTCCATTATATGGGTCTTACTACCAATTCACGAGGGGTATTTATTTCAAATTTTTAGAGATAAACTCAACATTGAAGATATTTATACTATTTAAGAATATGTTGATGTATTTATTTAAGAGTTTCCTAGTCATAGTACTAAATATGAAGTTGGGTTTTCCATAGAACTCATACCAGGTGTTACACCTATTTCAAATAATCCTTATAGAATATCCTCAATCGAGTTGCAATATTTTAAGAATAAACTTTAGAAGAAACTATAAAATGGATTCACATTCTCTGCTATGTCACCATGGGGTAAACCTATTCATTTTTAAGAGTAAATGTGGTTTAATGCATCATTAATTTGATTATAGAGAACTTAAAAAGATCACTATCAAGAAAAAGTATCTCTACCCCATATTGATGAATTTTTTGATCAACTATATGGAGAAAAATACATTTTTGAGATTGATCATCAATCTTGATATCACCGGTTAAGGGTAAAAAGGGAGGATATACCCAATAAAAACTTCCATATAAGTTTTGTATATTATGAATTTATAGTGATTCTATTTGGACATACAAATTCCATAGTTATCTTCTTAAGTATAATGGATATAGTCTTTATATATTACCTTGATTGGTTTATGGTAGTCTTTATAGATGAAATTCTAATATATTTATAGATCAAGGAGGAAAATGATGATCATTTGAGGATTTTGTTTAATACCTTGAGAAAGGTGAAACTATTTTCCAAATTTAGAAAGTGTGAATCATGGATAAAAAAAGAATCATTATTAGATTACATAATTATAAGAAAGGGTATATCATTGGATCATTTTAATGAAAAAAGTTATTGAGAAGTGTCCAAGAACTACCACTATGACTGAGATCTATAGTTTTCTTAAATTTTTTGGATACTATTTATACTTTTCAAGAAATTTATTATGGATATAAAATACATTAAATAAGTTGACTTGGAAGGGATACAAGTTCTTTTTGATAGATGAATGAGAAGAAAAATTCAAGGATTATAAGATAAGATTGGTTAGTTCACCTATGATTACACTACCCTAAAGTGGATAAATGTTTTCAATATATAGTGATACATCAAATAAGGGTTTTGGATTCATTATCATATGGAATGATGTGGTAGTAGTGTGTGACTTATGAAAATTAAAATATTATGAGAAAAAAATACCCTAATCATGATTTGGAGATGAAATCGTTATTTTTATATTGAAAATATAGACTCATTATCTTTATAGCATAAATTATGATATATATATTGATAATAAAAGCTTGAGGTGTATATTTACATATAAATAGTTGAATATATTTCAAAGGTGATGGTTGGAGTTGATTAAAGATCATGAATTCTCAATACATTTCCATCCGAGGAAGAAAAACAAGGTGGTTGATGCTTTGAATTGGAAACACCATGCTAGTTTATCAACAATGAGGACTAAAAGAGATCTATTACTTATGTATTTTTAGATAATAGACCTTTAAATCTTGTGGGAAGGAGAGAAATAATATCTTTCTCAAATTACTATTCAGACATCCATTATATAAAGATTAAGGAGGCATAAAAGGAGGATTTGGAACTATAAAATAAGGTAAGGAATATTCTAGAGTTTAATTGTGATTATGAAGGAATGATAAGATATGGAAACTAGATATGTATCCCTTGAATACCAAAATTGAATAAGGACCCATTGGATGAAGAACATAGCTCATAATTATCTATCCATCCTAGAAGTAGAATGATGTATAGAGATATGAAAGAGTATTTCTGGTGGGAACATGAAAAGTGATATTAAAAAGTATTATCTCGATTCTTGGAATGTCATCAAGTTAAGGTTGATCATTAAAAGCGTAAGGGGATAATGAAACCATTACTCATACTTTTATGTAAATGGTAAAAACCCACTATCTATTTCATCATAGTACCCCACAAGTATCTAAAATCCAAAATTTCATTTGGGTTGTAGTCTATGACTTTACGAAGTTAACAAATTTCATTGCTACTTGGAAATATTTTTTGTTTGACCAACTTTCAAGGATATAAATTAATAATGATATATGGTTTCATAGAGTAAAACTGTCAATAATTTCATATCAAGATATGAGGTTTATCTTGAAGTTTCATAGAATTATTCAGCAAGCATTGAATATGGAGTTAAACTTTATCACTGCATATCATCCTTAGATGGATGGTCAGTTTGAGAGGACCATTTAAACCCTAGAAGATATATTGAGATCTTTATCAATGGATTTAAAAGGTGGTTGGGATTAACACATTACTCTAGTTAATTTTTTTATTATAATATATTTAACTTGATTATTTATATGGATCCTTATAAATCCCTCTAAGATAAGATTTTTAAAAACTCTAATATTTTAGAATGAAGTTGGATAATATAAGCAATTGGGCCCTAAGCTAGATGAGGAAATGGAAGATAATTTTATAGCCATTCAATAGTAAATCATAGAATATCAGAGTCTATAGAAAAGTTATGTTGAAAATTGAATGATAGATATAGAGGTTGAAGCTGGTGGAAAGGTAATCCAATCAAAATATCCTTGGAATAAATTTAAGATATTTTGAATAAAGGGGAAGCTGAGCCCCAAACATATCAGTCCCTATGATATTCTTGATCAGTTTGGGATAATAAATTATTTCTTAGTGCTTCAATAAAACCTATATCAATATCAAAGTGTGTTACATATATCTATTTTGATTAAATACATACATGATTCATTACAGGTACTAAACTCGTAGGTTTTATAGCTAGAGAATGATATTTTGTATTAGGAACAACTCATAGAGGTTTTGGATCGAAGTGATAAAGTGATGCGAAACAAGACCACTCCCCACATCAAAGTTTTTAGGAGAAACCATAAATTTGATGAAGCTACATGGTAATTAAGGATGTAATGAGGTATAAGTATCCTCATCAATTTTTATTAGAATAACCTAATTTATAGGGATTAATTGTTTTAAAGAGGTAGAATGTAACACTTCGAGATTTTTGAATACGTTCTCTTTAATAATTTTGATATGTTCGATAACTTGTGATGAAACAAAAAAAAAATTAAGTGAATAATAATTTATTAGAATATAAATTGAAATAAATTATTTGATAGTTAAATGAAATTTATAAAATAGACAATTTCATAGAAAGGATCAAATTCACTTTAAAAAATACCATTAATTCTTGAGAAATATTTTTTGAAATATTTTTTTTTAAATTATATATTTTTGTTAAATTTAATACTTTTTAGGAATGATATCAATAAAATTTATTGATAAATTTATTTAATAATTAATAAAATCAATTAATTATATCCTTTAAATGGTTAAATAATGATAAAGAATACTGTTATAATAAATACCAATTAAATGGACATGTTTTTTTAAAAAAATTGTTTTATTTATATACATTTTTATTTAAAATATTATTTTTAGAATTAAACCTATGAAATATTATAGTTTATAGATGTTAAAAAATTAATTATAATTCATAAATTTATTATCTATTTCTTAAAAATGTAGATAAAATTATTTGAAGTTAAAAAAGATATATTTTTTCAGAAAACATTGTTTTATGAATGTAATGTATTTTGTCTTATTAAATTAGATTAATAACTATTGATAAATTATTTCAATGAAATGTGTATATAATATATTAGATTAAATAAATTAACACTCATCTAATGGTTTTTACTAGGAAATGAATAATAATAAATTCATTTTATGCTTTAAAATTATTTATTTAAAAAATGGGTTTTACATGTTTTGTGCACGAATATTAGAATTAATTTATGTAAACTTTTTAAATTGAATATAATAAAATGGATTAAATATTTTTAATCATAATTTTAAAATTATTTTATAAGGTTAATTTCATTTTTTTATAATTTTTTTTACCCTTTTAAAAGGTTTGTCACCGCGATAAGTGTAAAAATTGGTTAAAAGTATAAAAATAAAGAGATAAGGCTTAAATATATCTCTAAAAATTATTTTAATTTCATTGGTTGAGTGTATTTATACCTAACTCAAATTATATTTTAAAATTGGATGTTTTGGATTCACTCTCCTTGATAAATACATTTATTATATTTAAAAATTCTTAATATTTAAAAGGGTGCCACACTCCTAACTTATAAAAGGAAAACTCATTTTATCACTTATCCACACCACTTGAGAACGTTAAATCATCTAAAATATACCAAAATAACTTCCCAAAACCCTTATACCTTAAATATAGTTTTTTTCTTCTCAAAATACTCATACATTAAGTCTTAAGGTGTTTTTCAAAGGAGATTATCCAAGGAAGATGTATATGTTTTTACTGACCTTTTTCATGTTTATTTCTTCTTAAAACTCCTAAAAATATTCTATAAAAATTTTAAAATAATTTAATAACTATATTTAGTATAATTAAATTTTTTTATGTTAATGTTACAACCATTTTTTATCTCCTTTCCATTTAATGTAAAATCAAAGCGTCGCTCATGCGTATGTGCGGACTACCGCCTCCATGAAGTGATGCAATTCATTTTTCACCATCACCACTCAAGGATAGTTATATTGATGGATTTAATGAATATATATGATATTTATAAAATAATTATTATTCTATAAAGATACATTTTTATTTATATTTCTTTATTTTCATCCATTGAAAAATGAAAACATCACTCATGTGTATGTACAGACTACCATCTCCACAAAGTTATGTAGTTCATTTTTCATCACATCCTTAAAAATATGGTTATTAATGTGTATATAATTAATAAATATGATATTTATTACATGATTAATATTTTGGAGACTATGAAACCATGATCAAAGTGAATTTAATGGAATCTCCGAACGAAAACATTCATGGAAAACAAAACCATTGACACCCAAATAATGATTTTAATGAATAATTGTTAATAAATGGATAGTTAAAAATTATAAGGGAAATATATAGAAATATAATTATTAATATGGTTTTATAATATATTTACAGTAACTATAAATTTATTATATAGTAGGTCAGAGTGCGTATAAAGTAAGTTAAGACTTAAGGTAATAGTTTTATGTTACAATCTCACTTTTTACTGGGACTGTTAACATTTCAATTTAAATTTCATGAAATTTTATTTTATTTATCTTATAAACCACATAAAGTTTATTATTATATGGAAATTTATATGTTTTTCAAGTATTATTTTAATTTTTAACCTTTTTGGTACTCAAAATACTGAATAATTGTTTTAATAAAAACAGACATGATTTATTATTTATGGTTGGGAACATTTCTATTCCATATCCATGTTATTAAAAATTGATTTATTAAAGTTATTATATAAATTTAAATGACTTATAAAGGAATTTTTATGCTATAATTTAATTTCTTTAGAAATTCTTAAAAATAACACTTTCAAATTTTTTCCGTATGAATCACTTTTATCTTTTTACAAAAGTATAAAAAGCATATTTTTAACATTATAGATAAATATTATTTTCCAAAAATCATAAATATTATTCATTTTCAATATCCCTATTAACTTTTCCATGATTTTTAAAATAAAATATTATTTCTATTCATCTGAGATTTTTTACCTTTTAAAAGTTTTCAAAAGAAAAGTATGATATATCTTCTATTTCAAATAATATTTCTATTAATTTTATAATATTATTTTTTCATATATATAAACATAATTTAAGGATTTATATGCTTCAATGGGGATATGATATTATTTTACCATTAACTTCCTTTAACTATATGGGTTATGATGATGATGTTTTAATGATGTTTCATGAAACCCATTTCTTTCTCAATGGTTAATTGAACTATGAAGGAATTATGAATGATCTTTTATTATTATGGAATATATATTAATGGTTTACTATTATGTGATAGGTGTGTCCATTATAGACTTATAACAAAGTGGGTAATGGTTTATCTCTCATGATATCAAAATGTTATATGGGATGTTTTCCCAAGACCAAATGTACAAAAGAGGTTTTCCCAATCCCAAGAGGGTATATGGGTTATTATACTATGCTTAAGAGGGTTCATGGGTGGTTAAAATAAGCCCAATAAGGTACCTAAGTAGTTAGGACAAACCTACTATGATATGAATTTCATGGTGATTTTCCTTTACATATGATTTTTATGTTAATTGCAATGGGGAGTTAACTAAATACCCTACGGGTCTTTGCTCACTATGATAGTATTGGTAGTGAAACTTGACTAAGGAAATGATTTTCTATACTTATGTTTATTCTAAAATTTTATGAACAAAAGTTATTTATTATGCTTATGATATGCTTTCATAGCTCCTGATTGATTAATTATGATTCCACACTCTTATGACTCATGTCTATTATTATGAAAAATCCATATACCATGAATTATGTTTTATGATTTATGACTTGTTAGTTATGATATCATAATTTGTGATCATGTTCTCATACCCTTAAAGATTATCTTATGATCACTTATTATTATTATTGATTTATATCTCTAATTTTTAACCTTATTAAGTATTAGAGAACATCTTTTTCTTATGTTTCCATTCACATAGGTTATGAAGAAAGTTTTTAAGTCAAAAATGTCTAAGAACAATACTATGTGAGGATAAATTTCTAGGAAATGTTGAATATATTTCATAAAATAAAATTATTATGTATCTACTCTCCAAATACACTACACTTTTATGGTAATAAGACATGTTTTATTATAAGTTGTATTGAATATTTATAAAAATTGATGTAAAATATATATAAGTGATCCTATAGTCACCTTAGTTGGTATCAAAGTAGGGTTTAGTTATTTTTGGAAATTAGGTTATGATAAATAAGAGGATAAAACCTAAAAAAACTATGATAAACCAAATTTATATAGGATGAACCTAAAGTTTCATAGGTTTATAAGAAGGTGTCATAATTTAGGACATATTAGGAATGATTTTCATTATCATATAATTTTTTACATTGATCATTGATTCTTGATACTCATAATAATATTTTTTCTTTTAGTCAATGGCTGAAACCAGGAGGAACCATGTTAACAAAGAATGTGACAAACAATGAAATGACCGTCCTCATATGAAACCAAATGAAATAGGAGTTAGGATAAAAAATATTGTGGCTATGGTCACCCAACTATCTCAATCTATGAAAAGTAACATGAATCATTCAAAACTTCCAAATGTAAAAGAGAAGGAACACAATGAATCATTTGTGGATACTACATTGTTAGGTTCATAATGGTGTTACTATACTATGGTTGGATTTCAAGATCTTTTTCGGTAGAGATTTATCTAGGTATGATGTTTTTATTTTATTTATGAGAAATACTATAACTTTATTAGGGTAGCATGATAGTATCTAAGTTTTTGATAAGTATTGAATACCTAAAGAGGTACTCCTTTATTTAGTTTCATGATGTATTATTATAAACTCAAAAGTTTGAGTGAGGTATCCTGAGAGTATATGTTAAGGTTTAGTTTTTATTCACCTATACCCATACCATAGTTTTAAGAGTTTTAGAAATGAATTATCTTGATCAATTTTTTTCATGTGTTGTTCAAAGTATGATTTGTGTCCTTCCTACATGGTGATACATACTCGCAAAAATTTGTGTGATACACTCTTTCCTTACTATACCATTGGATAAAAATTTGGATATTTTAGTAGGGTTACAAGCCTGAAATTTTTAGCTAGATATCCCTACCAGTGGTGATCATCATCTTTATCACATTTACTAATAGTGATAACTTATCTTCAGCAAAGAGAGATATCTTACTTGGGATTTTATCAAGTAAAGATGGGACATTGTGATTAAAACCTTGTTATGGATTTATTATTAATATTTTAAGAATAGATATAATAATATTATTGAATATTGTTGTGATAATGAGTGAATGGATCATGATTAATCTTTAATTGTGAGTGTAACCCTTAGGTAGGTTGAATAAGTCCAACCTTCTATAGGCTGTATCTGATTACCCACTAGTTGGAAGGGTTAGCTTTATGTGTTATGGATATAGTATAAAATTGGTTTTCTAATGTGTTGGAAGTGGTATTGAATTATAATTTAGAATATTTTCTAGGAATACCCTTTTAAATTGATCAATTTTCACTGAATTTCATTTTGGGACCACATCGATATCTTCAAGAGCTTATTAGATACCCTGGATGAGCTAAGGGAGCTGGAGATAGAGATGGGGGACCTCTTGGTAAAAATTTATTTCAAACCTAAATAATCCCACATAACTAGAGAAAAAATGAATGGAGTGGTTCCTAGAATTTTATATTATGTATGTATATCTTCATCTTTGGGTTCACGAGGATAACATTTTGAAGAAAATATTTAGGCCAAACTATGTACAATAGGTGCACCTAGTGGTGTTGTTGGGGGTGGTAAATGTTCTTAATATAGTTACAATACCTATGGAATAGTTTTTGGTGGTATTTATTGATGAAACACTAACTTAATATAGTCATATGGTGAGTATTATGTGTTTTAAGGTTTGTTCTTGGATTACTTTGAGGGCATTAATTGTATGTTGGACTCTTAAAGAGAAAGACTTAAATTTTAAAGATTCATTATTCCAAGGTATATTATCTTGGTAAGTGGAGTATTAGTTAGCCTCCATAAATTTTGAGTATATGATGTATTATGTGATAGATTGGAAAATTTTTAAAGTGATAACTGATGCCCTGAGTAAGAGATTATGTAATTAGCTGATGGTGGAGGTTTCTGAGTAGATAACCTTATCACAGTTGGTTTTTATTGGTGAAGGATATGTTTTTGTATTTAGATGATGGTTTTGGACCATAAAATACTTATCTAGTGAGTTATTCATATATTATTGATAGTTATCTTGGGATTATACATGATCATATATTATTACGCGATTCACTTAATAATTTTCTCGAAAATAGAAATTTTTTCATCCCCTTCCAGAGTGGGATAATGTTATTACCAGAAGGCTAGTTTTTGGTACCATGATAAAAAATATTTATCTTGTTTTATTTTAACAAATTCATGGCTATTTTTAAGGAAGGGTTAATTAATATTTACATTTTTATTATAGAGTAACAATTTTGGCTGCATGTGGAAGGATTTTTCACAATAGGTTGGGTTTCTTGTTACTTGAGTGTTATATTATATTATCTTGGGGGTTTAAGATGATAGAGAAAGGTCATATGAATGGTTCATGACCATACACTTCTAATTTTCATGTAATGAGTAATTAATGAGATAAAGGTTATTTTCCTAGTCTTTTGAGGAGGATGGTACCACTTATTGATGTTCTTATTAGTAGATTTCATGAAGAGTGAAAATAACTAAACTAGGCCATCTTTGGTAGTGCATATAATATTTTATAGGTAAATAGGTACAGATATGTGATTCCTATTGATTAGATAAGACTAATCTATGGGTTTTTTATTTTATTTGTGCTGAAAACATTAATATTTTACCTTTTTTTGGATAATGATAAGGAGTATTAGTAGGCCTTGAGTAACATGTTACCTTGAGAATCTTATGGTGACAGTGCATAATTATTATTCTTATGCTCGTTGGAATATTTTGTAACATATATATTATTTTCATGTGATAGTCATCTAAAATGATATTTTAATGGAAAAATAGAATAATGTTCCCCTAGGAGGCGACCTTGTTAGTAATCCATTTTTGATTTGGTTTTTATGGTTCATAGTTTTTATTTCTATCGCAGAGATGAATTATTTTGGATGATAAAGGTATTGGGTGAAAAATATCACCAGGATTCATGTAATTAAAGATAATATTCATGTCAAGGTGTTACTCTGAATCGATCTTGAGAGAATATTTTTCATGAATAGGTAAAATTCCATGAGTGGAGGTGATGTGAAGAGGATGTTTTTTCTCATGTAGTTTTTATTCTGAGTTCACTTAGAATTTTAAATTCTATAGGTATAAGATGTACACATGAAATGGGTTTTTTGGTATGTGTGTGGGGAGATCATCCTCTCACATGAACTTTTACTATGGGTATTCTAGTCTAGTATCTCTAATTTTTTTTCCTATTCAAGTATGAAAAGGTTTAAAGTTGGGGAGGATGTAGCGACATGGGGTTTCTAGTACTTATCTCATTATTGATATTTGGAGTCCCAACCCAATAAAAAGGCATAATGTTAAATTCACTATAGTAAACTACATCATAATTTTTTTTGATTATTCCATTGGTCTTAGGTCACTATGCTTACCCTTGGTCTAGGTTTTGATGATGTTTTAAGCTAGTTAAATTTTAATGGATATTTAATATTTACTAATAAATAATTTTTTTCCATGCATGATTGTAATGATATATCCTAGAAAATGTATCATATTGAAATTAAAACATCTTGTTTGTGTCTGTAATGTGTTTTTTTACAAAGAGAGGTATAATTTCCGAGTTTGTGTTTTGGGCCTCAGACCGGGTTTTTTTCAGGTCTTTAAAAATGTTCACCCATTTGGCCTTTTTCATATTATAAGTTGTCCCATATGATTTCCCTTATAAGTTTACCTATTGATGCTTGGCATGAACCTTATAATTGAGGATATGATTGGAGATATGAATGATTGAGGAATAAATACCAAATAATATACTGACTAAAAATTAAATTTTTATTTCAAAAGCACTTTTGAAGAAAAAGTGGGAAACCATAAAGACATAAAATACATAAAACACAATCATGCCTCCATGGGCCAAGATCCTCAAGACAAAAAACATCCAGTTCACGAGTAAGGAAAAGCTCCACCCTAGCAAAAAGACAATATGAATAGCGTCCTCCTTCCCATCGCTGCTCAGATAGCAGTCCCGTGCAAAGATGCATGGGCACGGTACCGTTGGCAAACACCATAACCTCTCAAAACATCCAATTCCTAATAATGGTGATAAGAAGAACGATTCTTGCTCTGAACATCTTCTGAAGCAGTCCCTAGAAAGTAAACTATATGCAGTGTCTCATGGTCCAAGGCCACAGGGCCACAAGAGATTCAGACCAACAAATACCAAAAACACATGTCATAAGAAATCCATGTTTCAACATTAGAAGACTGTAGGTCAGCTTCAATAAACTCATACCACCCAGAAATTCATATGACACTGCCCAAACCAAAGCACTGCCAGTTCTTTAACAAACCATCTGAACAAGTTATTAGAAAAACCCTATGCATCCATAATCAGGCATGAGTATAATCGGTCTTGTAATCGCCAATTCATGACATGGAAACACTGAAATCAGCACCAACAAGCACTGATTGAACCCTCTAGTCACCGTAGAAGAAAAAACTCAAACCACGAAAGCCACTTGAACTGACTCCATGGGAAAACATCACCAAAAATCCAGATTTTAGATTTCAAACCACACTTGAAATCCTCATCTTAGCTAAGCATGGAACCCGAATAAATCTCAATCCCTCCATCGATTAAAAACCCACGAACCAACATGAACCCGAGATGAACAGAGCCAAATCCCAGAACAAAAATCCCAATAAAAACACAGACCCAAATCCAACACAAGAACAGCAACAATCAAATCTGAAAACTAAAAATGAAGTAAAAAAATAAAGGATCAAGAAACCATCACCCAATTCGCGGACACCCGAGCATCATAGATCACCAGAAGAGAGCCCAAATCCTGTCGCCACCATCCAAATCACCTCAGGGACCACAACAGACTACCCAACGCATACACCTGAGGTGAGCATAAATCCTTAGACACGGAAGCCGAAACTCATCCGCTGGACCATCACCGCGCTGCCAGAAGAACCCTATCCATCGAAGGTGGAGTGAGGCGAAGAGGTCTAAAATCGGTGAGGAAATATGAGGCGGTCGAGATCACAAAGCCGTGAAAGAGGAACCACTGCAAGCCACCGATCCAACACCGAGGGGAAGATCCGAGCCGACCTGAGGTGAAATGGAGGTAGGCGACGACGAGGAAAAACCCTATCCAAGAATCTCCCCTTACGGGCTCATCACCAAATAATATACCAAAGGTAGATTTTCATGAGGATGATGATTAAATCTTAGGGAATTATCTAACAAATCAAAGTGATGATATTTTCAATATGAGGCAAGACACTATATATTAATCTATGCCTCATTATTTGTGTTATTTACTATGGATTATTATTATAGAAATTATTTTATTTCTCTATGGATTATCAAAGCTTGATCATTGATTTTTTATGTTGTAAATTAAATTTTATACACATATATAAATACTTGAATGATTTTTTATTAACATTCATATTATAGATATCTTTCTTTGAATTCACATGTTTTCCATCAATAAATGATATTTTTATAAAAAACCTAGGTGGTTGTAAATTCACACTAGACACCAATTCTTCTCTATCTTTCCCTTATATAAATGTCTTTCCATTATAAAAGATCATTGTTGTCCCTCACATTGGATTATTGTTTGAAAATTGAGGTATGGGATGGTGAGATACTTAATTATGGGAAGAGTATGATGATCTTTGGGTAGGGAAGTGATGTATGATGCATCGTTGGTTTAGATCAATGGTAGGTGGTGTGATAGAGAATCCTGGAAAATGGAACTAACATGGTGGTTTAGTGTGGGAGAATTGGTGGTGATGGATGGTATAAATGGAACTTAAATTAAGTGTGGTGGTTAATTCTAGGCCCAATAGATGGAGGAGGACTAATATAGGGTGATAAATATTCCAAAAATCATGGCAGTGACATAGTTTTTGGATGGATAGTCAAATATAGAGAAGAAATGACTATATGGGGTGTAGTATTGGTGAACACACTATATATAATCCTCTGTTTCAATATTAGGATTTCCCTAAAGATTTAAATATTACACAACACAACACACCTCATAACACATCATTTATTTCCTTATTTTAATAGCAAGGATTTATACATTAAGGTAAGTATCACATGGTGTGTATTCAAGTTAAATATACTATAAAATCCTGACATAGATCATTATGAATTTTAATCGGACAGGTGGTGCTATGTGACCTCAAGAATGCCTCCTTTTACACTAGAGGATTCCAACTAGAAGCGGGGTTCTAGGGTGGTATTGTGAGGAGACTATACCCCATGTATTAGAGTATCAATAATTTTATAAATAACCAAATATTATTCTCATACATCACATTAGAGTATATAGGGTAGTACAATTTTAAACATGTGATAATGAAATGGGATATAGTCATACAGTAATATAATAATGATCACCCATTGGGATGATTACAATATAAAATAAACAAAATAGAAAAAAAAATAAAAAAGGCTCCCTTACTGACATCACCAAGACATACCACATACCAGTCCCATGTCCCATTCAAGTTGATCCTTCATGATCATACAATACTGAGGGTCCTTCCCAACCTATATCTATAACCAATTGAGATTCTGGTTAGGTATTAAAGTGAAATGGAATCCCAATTAGGGTGAGAGTGAAAAAATTATTAGGGAACCACCAACACAGTTCCTTACATAGGTAATAAATATAGGGACATGAGCATGTGACAAGATTTGAATAATTAAACAAAGAACTAGAAATAAATAAATGAACAAATAAACCATCGTAAGTCCTCAGGCCTCCAACCCTAATTAACCATACCTACTTTGGCTAGTTCTAAAGTTTTTTTGAGAATATCATGATGGCCATTACATCTAATATAACAACTCGGGGGTATTTTAATCTAGTATATAGATAATGAACCAAGGGACTGATCCACCTAAGTATACAATATAACATCTTAGGGAATTATCCATTACAGAATAAAAACCCAGGGAATGATCACTCTATGTATACAATGGTTCCTGAAAATAGAGCCCCAATAGTACGGGAGACTCAACCACACCCACTGAAGACACCACAATCTCCTGATAGATAACACATGACAATAACTCCTTCATTTTCCCAAAACCAGTAATCTCGACTCCAAATCCATGTATCTCAACTAGTAGTATCAAAACAACCCTACAAAGGGTGTTTTATTTAGTATCATGACCTCCCATAGGAAGTTTTCATGACCTCCATATATGGTGTTTTTACAACCCCCCCATAGAGAGTTTTCATAACCACCCAGAAGGGTGTTTTCTTTTCAAACAATATAAACACCACCCTAGGGACATTTTACATTACAAAAAAAACACTACCCCAAGGCTGGTCACTATATAAAACATAAATATACATATATATATATATATATATATATATATCATCAATATGGGTGGAGATCTTCCTAGCTCTTCATGCAACCATGATTGGGTTCCTAGGAGCCCTACCCAACTCATTATAGCCCTAATAGTATCAAAAACCACAATTTAGGTTTTGAGGTGAAACCTATGATCACTATTACCCATTTCAAGGTTATTATATCATTGGTGAGCCTATTGGGTTCCCTAAGTGATAAAATAAAAAAGATACCCTACACAGGGTTTGACACACTGAAATTTTCATGCATATGTGGTTGGAAAATATATTGATTTTCAATGTTTTTCAATGAATAAACTCACAATTTTTATTATTTTAAATAAATGATGGGTAATTTTAAATATAGAATAAAAGTGGTCTAAAATGAATAAATTGATTATGATATGAAATTGTAAATTTATTTTGTTCAAGACTTATCTAAGTGTTTATATTTTTTTAGGTAAAAAAATGTGTTCCCAAGACTAGTAGGACCTCAACCATTGACCCACAACCACTTATCCCACCCCATGAAGGGGAAGGCTAGACAAGTAGGCACAAAGAGAGAACACATGAGATGGAAATGGATGTATGAGGGAATAAAGTCTGTGGGAGGCCTGTGAGGATGAATTTCGTGGGAAATACATAGTTGGGATGAAGACCGATAGCGTTGGCCCATGGTGGTGAAACCCACAGACAGACAGGAGGAAGGCCTCACTGGAATGGGGTGGTTCATGACAATGGGTGGGGGTTCTTCAGCCCCCACGTGACTTCATTGGGGTAGGGGATTCATGATCTATTATTTATTGCTCACTCCCCACACCACTATTTCTATGTGAGATGACATATTTGTGGTTACTGTTGAAAATTGATATGAGACGATGTCATCCCTCTTGATCCCACTCAACCCCATCTCAGACACCTTACACCACCACACTCCTCCACCACTTCCACCTTTTTCCTTGGTCCGCCACCACTGTTATCACCAAATACCACCATTTTCGACACCCCGAAGCTTGAGATCAAGCCATATGCCACTGTCGAAGCACCTTGATTCCATGGGTCATCTCCTTCACCCACAACGACCTCAATGAGCCATTTCAAGGCTCACCTGACCATTGTTAAGGCCATATGAGAAAAATGATCTTCTATTTCCCCACAATTGCACTTCAATCGCTACACCAGTATGTAGAATACCACCACTCAACTCCACCGAGTTAATGAGATCCACCACCACTGACCAAGTCAATGGTTCACGAGCCACTGTTGAAGGCAACAGTGACTCGTGAGCTACCATTGAGCTAATTATGACTCATGAGACACTTTTTAATCCAACAATGACTCATGAGCCACCATTGGTCTGATGGTAACTCATGAGCCACCTTTGAAATGATGGTAACTCATGACCCACCATTGAAGACAACAATGACTCATGAGCCACCATTGAGATGATGGTGACTCATGAGCCACTGTTGAGATGATGGTAACTCATGACCCACCATTGGAGCCAACAATATCTTTTGAGACACCATTGAGTTGATAGTGACTCATGATCTACCATTGAGCTGTTTCTACCTCTGATTGCACCATCTGCCTATGCCACCTGAAAACCACAAAAAAACCACCATAGAAGACACCAGAGGATCTCGGTTCGAGTTCAACTTCCACCACTAGATATCCATATTTTTCTGCTAAAAGTAAGAAGGGGATCATATTCTTTGATTCTTTTTATCCATTCTTGAGCTTCTCGACTCATCCAACCATCGTGAAGGCTAGATTAGGTAAGATGAAAGTTGCAACTTCTCGCCATTGCCACACCAACAAGATCCCACTGCCATTTCACTATAAATAAGTTCTTAAACTCATCTGGCCACTTATAATAATGGATGAGGACTGATGGCCATCACCACACACTTTATTCACACCACATGCACATACCATGAAATCCATGCATTGATTGAGAAGGTCGATGTTGCCCCTAGTCCACCCAACGGTTTTGAAAATCCCGAGAGATACAAAAATTTAAAGATTTAGAGATTAAAAATATATTTATTCAAACTGAGATACAAAGTTAAAGATATAGAGATACTTATATGAGAGATATGAAGAATTTTTCACCCTATATAAATTGAAGGTCCTACCATTGAGAGAGGAGAGGACCCAAAGGAGAAAACACCCACTACTGCTACTGGAGACTATGTTTTCACTGCTTTATTATGTTTTCATTGCGTTATTTTATTTATTATTTCATTAAGTATTATGCTTTATCTACCCCCATAGTCTACTTTGTAATGGTGGGGTAGAACATTTATATGATTGGGTTAAGGGGAGGAGGCCTGTTGTAATGCTGGAGTCTTAGTTCTATAAAATTATTTTTTCCATTTTTCATTATTAAATGGTTTTTGATTTATGAATTAAAATTTTTAATGGGATGTGAATGTGTTTCTTTTCAAAAATGTTCCTTCTAAAATTTCCTTAATTAAATAATTTTATTCTCCATCTTCTTGGTATTGGATCACACTGATTGGGTGATCTAGTGTTAGGGAGAGAATAGTAATTTCTAAACACTTGGGGAAGGCATATTAAGATAATATAAGCACTTAGGGTGCTCAATTCATGATTTTTAATTTCCTAGGTGATCTAGGGGAGATCCAATATGCCTTTCATAGTTGGAAAAAGAATAGTACAACCAAGAAAATTGGAAGGATTATTCACACTATCAATAAATTTTAATCAATGGTGTAAAAAGGTAAATGATTGTTTATCCATTCATTAAACTAATTAATCAAAACATAAGACTCCATTTCAAAAGGACCATGATACCATTATAGAAAGGGAATACAAACCTAAAACCCAATAACTTTTCTATAAATTGATTTTCACAAACCAAGTTCCTTGATACCTAGTCATTCATATTCTTGATCTTTAATTTACATTTTCATTCATGAAATATTGATTCAGAACACTACTATTAAAATATGACTTAGGTATTTACTACTACTACAGCCTTAGGGTGAAAAATTTAGCTTTTCTTACACCTCACGACTGGATGGTGTCAAAACTTGGCATCGTTTATATAGATGAGGTGTGAAATCAAACCCATAACTTGCATGGATAGGACCTTAAAAAAGGATATCCTAGATCTTGACCCTGAGATAGAGATGAATTTGCTGGCTAGGATAAAGACTCTTAACCTTGAGAACCACTTTAAACAAATCAATTAAAACATCAAGTGGTTAGTCTAAACCAATAGACATGGAAATTAACCCAAAAAAGACCCTTAGGGACCTTTGTTACCCATAATTTTCTAATCAGAATAATCAACTGACCATGTTTGTTCAACAAAATGATTTTGAATTATCAGTCAATTTGATTCTTATGTTAACTAGGTTTCATGGCCTTGTAGGAGAATACCTGAACTGGAACATCTAGGAGTTCATATTTGTCTTCTCAAGCTTCAATCCAAGAGGAGTGGCATAAGAACAAGTCAAGTGCAGGGTATTCCCCTTTTCACTGGAAGGAGTTGCTGAAGAAGGTTGTACAACCTACAACTTGGAGAGATGCATGACTAGGATAATCAATAAATAAGTTTCATACAAATATTCTTCCCATCCTCTTAAAGAACTATAATAATTAAGTAGATCCATTCCATCAAAAAATCTATTAGATATACCCTCTACAAATATTGGGAAATATTCAAAAAGCTGTGTGTAAGATTTCCTCACCCAGCCATGGAAGATCATCAATTTCTAGTCTTATTCTACCAAGGAATAATGGAAAATGATAGAAAACACTTGGATTAATCACTCAAAGGATCCTTGATTGATAAATCACCAGTGGAATTTAGGATCCCAATTTAGAAGATTCCTCAGAATTCACAAAAATTTGGAATAAGAGGTATAAGAACAAAAATAATCTATGAGGTAAAAGATTTTTACTCATCACTATTGATTGAAAAAATATTTGAATAATTAAAGATACTTTTAAGATAGATGAAAGTAAAAAAATGAATAAAAAACCATCCCTGCCTTAGGTATGTGGTTTGTATTCATCACCCCATCACTTCACTAATCGGTGTATTGAAGTTCAAGGTATGAAAATCTATGCAGATAAATTCCAACCAAGATAGTTTCAATAGAACCAAACATTTAGGTAAGGAAAATACCATTAGAGATATAGAGGCCAAAAAATTTAGACTAGACCCCCTTTCTAATAACAATCCCAAAATACACCCCCTTTCCAACAAACAATCGAAAAAAATCCTACCAATGACCACCTTTTCAAAAAAAGCATATGGAAAACCCTCATATAATGCACCATGAGTAGAATGAAGGTAATTAATAGAGATAAAGGAGATTAAATGTATTGTAAAATATTTATCAAATTAATTTGAGAATATTATAGACATACTGTCCAAAAACCCAAGAAAAATTCCAACTCAGACAATCTCGAACCCAAAGGAAAGTGTGAGCATTATCATCAAAAGGAGTGAAAAGGAGATCCAAGAACCGGAAACTAAGTAATCCAAAAATGAACAAAAAAAAAGGGAATCTAAAAATTCTAAAAATTCTGGATAGAATATGGAAGGGAAAACCACTCCACCTGCATAAGATGACAATAAAGAAGAGGAAGATACCAAGACAAGATTTAGGAAGGAAAGTCCAGATACTCTATTGAAAAAACATAAAAAAGGAGAAGAAAGATAACCCCCTCCCATTCCATAACATATTTATAAAATCTAAGAATATTTAGGAAGAGAAACTAAAAAAATAAATCCATGAGACATTTCAAAAGGTTTAAATTAATATACCCCTCTTGGAATCCATAAGAAAAATTCCCAAAAATTCCAAATTTATTAAGGATATTTTCACTAAGAAGAAGAGGATGGATGGGAATGGAAGAATAAAACTTAGGATAAGTGTTTCATCCATGATCACACCACAATTACTCATAAAAATTCCAAAACCCAAGGACATTCTCTATTCCATATACCACTGGTTCTTTAAAATTTATTTATTCCCTGCATGATCCTGGCACTTCCATTAATTTCATGTCTATATATATATCCTCATCTTTAAAATAGGTAAACTAAAACTCATAATATTTGTTTTATAACTGATAAATAGATCCACTATCTTCCCGACTGGAGTTTTGGAGGATGTTCTAATGGGAGTGGAAGGACTGGTTTTTTTGGTAGATATCTATGTTCTAATAGTGGAGGAAGATAAATTACCATGGAATTCACCCATTATTTTGGGAAGTTCATTCCAAAATGTGACCAATACTATCATTAATGTCCATAAAGGAACCCTAAATTTGGATCTGGGAGATAGTAATGTGTACTTCAATGTTCTTAACTTAAAGAGGAACCCTTTAAAAAACCATTCACTCTTTGAAATTAGCCAAGGTATTAATCCCATGGAAGACTCAAGTATGATTAGAGAATTTTTAGTCTTAGGAGATAATAATTCTGCTAAAAATTCCAAGGAATAATTGAATACCCTAAAATATGAAAGTTCTTCTCTATAAGAAATAACATCTGAATTATTTGATGATTTTTTAAAGGAACCTAATATGATACCCTTTACTAAGAAAATTCAAGATTTTAAAGGAGGAAATTTTAATTCAATATCATCTCTAGAACAACCCCCAATCCTAGAACTAAAAATTTTCCCTTGTGACTTAAAATATGTGTATCTTTTGGAAGGAGAAAAATTTCTAGTGATCATAGCTAACAACCTATCCCAAGACCTAGTGAAAATTTTATTTTACCATTTAAAGACAAACCTACAAGCCATATAATGGAGCCTTAGAGACATACCTGGAATTAAACCCAAGTTCTATTCCCCTATATATTTACTGGAGGGAGACTATACACCTATTAGGCAACCCCAGAGGAGATTTAACCCCACCATTATGGAAGTTTTTCAAAAAATATATTGAAAAAATATTATAAGCCAACATAATATACCCAATTTATGACTCACAATGGGTTATCCCCATTCATGTGGTTCTCAAGAAGACTAGTTTGAGAATATTGAAAAATGAGAATGGTAAATTAATCCCTATGAGAGTCTAATATAGTTTGAGGGTATGAATTGACTACAAAAAACTAAATAGATTCAACTAAAAAGATGACTTCCCCATCCCATTTATAGAACAAATTATATAAAGGTTGGTAGTAAGGGCACATTATCATTTCTTGGATATATTCTATGCTTATTTTCAGGTAACCTTTTCCTTATAATACCAAGAGAAGAAAAAATTCACCTACCTTTCAAGACCTTTTCTTACAAGAGGATTCATTTTGGATTATGAAATGATCCAGGTACATTACAATGGTGTATGATAAATATTTTATAAGATCACATGAAAGACCACCTAGAGATATTCTTGGATGAATTTATTGTTTTTGAAAACTGTTTTAATCACTGCTTAAAGAACCTAATTTTTTTTAAAACCTATATAGAGAAAAATTTTATTTTTAAATATGAAAAGTGTCACTTTATAGTTGAAAAAGGGACAGTGTTGGGTCATTCAATTTAAAACAATGGAATTGAGGTGGATAATTCTAAAGTTTACGTAATCAATTATTTTCCATATACCACCTATGTTATACATATTAAATCATTATTGGGCCATGTGGGGTTTTAAAGAAGATTCATCAAGAACTTTAGTAAGATTCCTCTACCCCTTTCAAGGTTAATTTTAAAATAATGAAACTTTGTTTTTAATGATGATTGCAGGGAGGAATTTGATGAACTTAAGTAAAAGTTTATCACCCTAACAATTATGAAACCCCAGATTGGGAGCATCCATTTGAGTTGTTGTGTGATGCCTTAAACCAAGCTATATGATTATTACTCTCACAAAGAATATAAGTAATACAAAAAGTTATAACATATGCCTTAAGAACCTTGGATGAAACTCAAATGAATTAGAAAACTTCTGAAAAATAACTCCTTGTTGTTTTATTTTCATTGAAAAAATTTAGATCTTATTTACTATGAACTAAAGTGATTTTTTTATCATGATGCACTTAGGTACTTGCTAAAGAAGTCTGATGCCAAACCAAGGTTAGTGAGATAAATACTACTCTTTCAAGAATTCAACCTATAAATCAATGACAAGAAGGGAGCTGAAAACCAAGTAGCATATCATCTCAGTAGACTCCCAAACACTTTTAAAATAATAATTTTTGAATTAATCCCACTCAATGATCATGTACTTGGAGACAAACCATACACAATAGAAGGTTAAGTAACATGGTATACTGATTTAGTGAATTATTTAGACACCTCTTAGGTACCTTCTCACCTTAACTATCATCAAAATAAAAAAATTAAGGATGAAGCTAGATTTTAGATTTGGGAAGATCCTTTTCTGTGGAAAATATGTAATGATAAAGTCATAAGGAGGTGCTTACCAGCAAGTGAAATAGAATCTTTATTCAAATTTTGTCAATAATTTTCTTATGGAATCCACTTTTTACCTCATATATTATCCATAAAAGTTTTTTAATTTGGAATTTATTATCCAAACTTATTTAAAGATGCTCATTAATTTTTTAAAAAATATGAGAACTATTAGTATTCTGGAAATATTTTGAAAAGAAATGAGATGCCTCAAAAACCAATCATTTTTTTTGTGAAATCTTTGAAGTGTGGGGAATTCATTTTATGGGAGTATTTTCCATGTATTTTGGGAATTATTACATTTTATTATGGTAGTTTATTTCTATAAATGGGTGGAATATAAGGCCACCAAAACCAATGATTCCAAAGTTGTTTGATATTTTTTCAGGACTAACATCTTTTGTAGGTTTAGAGTACCAAGGTCCATCATCAGTGACCAAGGGACTCATTTTTGAAACTAGAAGATAGTGTATATACTTAAAAAGTATGGTTTGAACCATAAAACATATACACCTTATCACCCTCAAATAAATTTCCAAGTTTAAGTTTTTAACCAGGAGATCAAATGTATTTTGGATAAAACGATTAAAGATAACTAGAAGGATTGGATCCAAATACTTGAATACACCTTATAGGCATACCGTGCATCATACAAGACACCTATATGTATGAGTCCTTATAGAATGGTTTAGGGGAAAATTTTTCATCTTCCAGTGGAACTGGAGCACCAACACTATTAGGCTATAAAAAAGATGAATTTAAATTTTTTTGAGTGTTGGGAAAGAAAGAAAGATCCAACTTAAAGAACTGAAGGAAATCAGAAGAGAGGCTTTCAGGAAATCAAGAATTTATAAGGAGATAACCAAAGTGGCACATGAAAAACTCATCTAGCAAAAGGCATTTCAACCTGGAGACTAAGTCTTTCTATATGATTCTAGATTGAATTTAATACCAGGTAAGCTTTTTTCTAGGTGGGAAGGACCTTTTATAGTTAATAATGTTTATAAATTTGGTGAAATATAGATTAACATAGAAGAGGAAAGAAAACCACTCAATTTCAATGGGAAGAGGCAACAAAAGTTCTATGGGAATATACCTCAAGAACTAGTGGAGGATATTAGACTTCTCTGAAACATTTACTAAATATTCCCATGAGGTTTGGTTGATCCAAAAGAATTAAACAAAGGATATTTGGGGTGGAAAACCAAGTTTTAATATTTTTCTAGGATTTAGGATTTGTTCTCCTCTTACCTTATTACCTTAGTATTAGTTGTTTTCTAGGGCCATAATGAAGAAAGTCAATAAAAAACCCCATGAAATGATAAGGAAGTAGAGAACTAAATGGGAAGAATAAGTTTATTATATCATTATTTATATTTAAAACTCCCTGTATGTTTATAAAGAGTTGTTATGAACTAGAAATTCAAGAAGTTGTGTTAAATTGGAAATTGCATGCCCCCACTTAAATTTATGATTTACTTGAATTATCTAGGAGACATGATTTTCCTAATAATCCCATAATTCCATGTTTTAGATTTTAATTTAAATGATATTTAATGATTAAAATGGAAAATTGAATTATTAAAGTGAATCATTTATATTAACATAAGGACCCATGATTTAAGGGGATTAGTTGATTCTTTTAAATGAAATTTCCCAATCATTTTTCATGATTTAAATTTCAAAAATTCATGTGAATTTTTTTATTATTCATACCTTGATTGATTGTTTGAAATCATATTTCCTTTCTTGAGAGGATTTATAGACCAAGTAATTCCTATTTATTCTTGAGCATATTTCTTGAGTGATCTTGGGACATGTCATCTGATAGAACATTCATTTGAACTTTTCAAATCTATTATTGAATAAAAACACATTTAAAATTATTGAGGAATGTTTTTAAAAAAAATATTATCCTTAAGACCACCTTTACATCAATACTTAATTTAACCATAGAAACCATGAATGGCCTTGTTAGGGATGAGCCATGTTTCAAGCCATTTTTATATATTCTTACCCTCCTCTTAGTATTTTGATGATATTTTACAGTTGAAGTGTAGGGGTGAAGGGAGTCATGGTGGAAGGGATGAAATGAATTATAAGGAAAAATTGTGGGGGTGATAATTATTGGCATTGAAGAAGGTTTATATTCATTTCACTCTTTATTGTTTTCCCCTCTTTATAAAAAAAGTGTATAAAAGTTTATAAAGATTCAATAGGGTGTAAAAATCATTCATTATGATTTACCTTGATCATGACCTTACTTTGAGTTTGGGGAAAGTGAGAGTTGTTTCAATTTTAAGGGGAGAATGTCATTATAATTATAATTTTGATATCATACTTTATAATATAGATAGAAACCTCCTTTTTGATCCTTTAAACTTTAAAACAACAATTATTACCAACCATAAACCTAAGATACATTAGAACCTTAATTAAAATCCCTCATAATTTTATGTGTCTTTTGACTTTACAAATTGAATAAAGTAGTTCCTTTACAAGCATATGGATAAGGAGGATGTATTCATGATATGATCATAACTATACTTGAATATAAATCATAAGTTATGAGTGAAAATATTCAAAGATGAGTTAGATCATTATTTTTCATGTTTGATAATAAAAAATTAAGGAACATTAATGAATGGGAAGATAATTTTAATCATTTTCATATGGGAAAATATAAAATGATTAATTTGATTATTTCTTTGAAAATTGAGAAATTTAATTGATGTTTTATGTGAAATTTGAAAATTTGATTTGAAATTGGTGATTTTTTGATCTATTGCTTTTAAATTTGAATAAACTTAACTTTAAAGCCCTTTTATTCTTAATGTTGAGATTTAATGCTCGAGGAAAAGAATGATTTAAGTGTGGGGGTATTTGACACAATGATATTTTCATGCATATATGGTTGTCCAATATATTTAATTTCAATGTTTTTCAATGAATAAACTCATTATTTTCAATATTTTAATTAAATAATGGGTAATTTGAAATATGTAATAAAACTGGTCTAAAAAGAATAAATTACTTAGAAGCTAAAATTGGAAATTTATTATATTCAAAAATTATTTAAGTATTTATATTTTTTAGGTAAAAAAATTTATTCCCAAGCCTATAAGGCCCTCAAACATTAAATCGAAACCACTTATCCAACTCCATGAAAGGGAAGGATATCCAAGAAGGCTATAGGGAGAGACTGCATGGGATGGAATATGACACACGAGGGTATCAGGCCCATGGGCAGCCTGTCGGGATAAATTCTGTGGGAAATACATAGCTAGGTTGAAGCCTGGGATTGTAGGACCATAGTGGTGAAACCCATGGAGTGATGGGAGGAAGGCCTTGCTAAAAAGAGGTGGTGCACGATGGTGGGAGAGGGTCCTATGGACCCCACATGACTTCATTTATATTGGGGAACTATGATTTTTTATTTAAGTTCTCACTCCCTGCACG
This sequence comes from Viscum album, assembly GCA_963277665.1. Classification (NCBI taxonomy): domain Eukaryota; kingdom Viridiplantae; phylum Streptophyta; class Magnoliopsida; order Santalales; family Viscaceae; genus Viscum; species Viscum album. Next base: position 665,999,136 of record OY728132.1, read on the forward strand.
ACTGCTTCAACACACGACAACATATTTGTGGTTACTGTTTAAAATTTAAATGAGACGACATCATTACACTCAATCCTACTTGACCCTGGATTGAACACCTCACACCACTGCAATCCTCTGTCACTACCACCTTCTTCTTTGGTTCTTCACCACTGCCATCATCAGATACCACCATTGTTGACACCTTGAAGATATGGATTGATCCATCCGCCACTACCGATGCACCCTTATGCCATGGGTCATATCTTTCACCCTTAGTGACCTCCAAGAGACATTTTAAGGCTCATAGGATACTATTAAGGTCATATGAGAAAGAGGATCCTCCACTACCCCATTTTTGCCCTTAAATCTATGCAACATCATGTAGCATGCTGTCTCCTGGCCCCATTAAGTTTATCAAATCCACTACCATCGACTGAGCCAATGGTGACTCATGATCCATCATTAAAGAAAACAGTGACTTATGAGACACCATTGAGATAAGGGTGACTTATGATCCACCATTGAATCCAATAGTGACTCATGATCCACTGTTGAGCCGATAGTGACTCATGAACCATCGTTGAGTTGACGATGAATTGTGATCCACCATTCAAGCAAAAAATGATTCATGAGCTTCTAGGGAGCTGACAGTGGCTCATGAGCCACCTCTAATATGAAGGTAACTCTTTAGGCACCATTGGAGACAATGGTGACTCATGAGACACCATTGGATCCAATGGTAACTCATGTTCCATCATTGAGACGACAATGACTCATGAGACACCATTGAGAGATTACTACCACTAGATGTACCATTTGCCTGTACCACCAGCAAACCACTGAACAACTACCATGGAACCCACTAGAGGATATCAGTTCAAGATTACCTTCCACCACTAGAGATACATCTACTAACACTTATACTAAGTAGGGGATCATCTTCTCTGACACCCTTTAACCCTACTTGAGATACTCGACTCATCTGACCATTGTAAAGCTCGGATGAGGTATGAAGAAAGTCGTGGCTACTCAATATTGTCATTCCACCAAGATCCCACTTCCATTTAACCATGAAGAAGTTCTCTAACTCATTTGGACACTAAAAATAAAGGATGAGGACTGATGTCCATCACTACATCCTTCATGCACACCCCATGTGCATACCATGTTGTCCATGCATGGATGGAGAAGGTCGATGCTACCCTTGGTCCACACTGTGGTTTTTGGAAAGTCTGAGATATATATAAATTTAAATATTCAAAGATTAAAAATATATTTATTCAAGTTGGGATGTGAAATTAAAGATTTAGAGATCCTTCTCTAATAGATATGAAGAAGGTTCCACCCTCTATAAATAGAGGGTCCTACCGTCAAGAGAGGAGAGGACCTGAAGGAGAAAACACCAACTACTGCTACTAGAGACTCTGTTTTCACTACTTTATTTTCTTTTTTACTTTTATTAGGTTTTCTTCCTCATATATCCCCATTGTCTCATTTGTAATGGAGGGGTAAATCCTTTTTGTGGTTGGGTGAAGGGGGGTGACCCATTATAATGTTGGAGTCTTAGTTCTATAAAATGATTACATCTATTTTGGATTATTAAAAGGTTTTTAATTTATGAATTCAGAGTTTTAAGGGGATGAAATTATGTTTTGTTTCAAAACCTAACCTTATAAAACTGCCTGTATTAAATAATTGTTTCTCCCTCTTCTTGGTATTGGATCACACCCATTGTGTGATAACACCAACTCCAGTAACCCAGAGTTAGTCATTATATTTGTATTAAATACAAGGAATCACATCCCAAATCACCAAATATTTTAGTAGTTTTGGAGAGTAAGATACATACATGAAACCCTTATTACATTGGTAAATAAATATATAACATAACAAAGAAAATTAAATTTCATCCTTGAGTTATTTTTAACATTTCATCTTCATATCATGGGGAAAAGAGAACAAATAAAAGGATGAAATTAGATGATTAATAAGAGTTATATACAATAGAATCTATCTTTAAATCAATAATTTATAATCAATATAGAAAGGTAAAATAATTGAACACACATTCAATTTAATCAATAATTTTTTTCAAAATATGAATCCATGGATAATATAATAGTGAAAATATCATTGATAAAAATAAATGAAATATTAATGAAGGAGATGATTAATTATTGGATGTCATGTTTTCTAGGAATATAATACCTTTATTTTCAACACCTTTCACAAGATAGTTTAATCATTATGGGTAAAAACCCATTTAATTTGGCTTCCATTGTCCTCTCATGAGACTACCAATGCATCAATGGGATTTTCTATATACTGTCCCCACCCATTTTTACATGTTCAAAGCATTCCTCATATATATATAGGATCGATTTAATTCATTAATAAATAATTCTTATCAACAAATATCTATATTGAGTATTAGATATGGACTTAACATTATTTCCCCAACAATTCAAATCACTTTCAATGTAGACACTGTATATAAAAATGGTATACGATTTAGGAAATAATCAAATGAATTGATTATGTGTATCAATTTTGAATACACATAAAACAAGTAAAAATACAACATGAGACAATAAAAATTCATTTCACACATAATCTTATCATGAAATAATCAATGAAGTAAAAGTTTAACCCAATGAATGGAAATTAAGTTAATACATACTTTACAACTTTTTAATTAGTCAAATCATATGCCCCATAAAAGAATAAAATTTAAAGAATATTTAAATATCATTAGAATAAATAAATTCATGATATAACATATCGAAGGATAGTATATACCTGACACAAAAGGAATATGTGGTGAATAAATCATATGTCTTACAGAAATAAAAGTGGGACAAAAAACCCTTACTTCACACTTCCTTTTGGTTGTACATTCTTTAAGCTCCCGTATAATGGTTTAAATCATGTTATTAATTTATAACACAACAATTTTCATATTTATTATATATTTCATGATTATATTATATCATTTTATTATATATTTTTAATAATATTTCATTATTACCCTTATTTCGGGTGTTAACTACTTCATTTTCTTAAGCATGTTTTATCGTGTAAGTACCAATTTTGGTGCATAGAATATAATTTAGTAATATATAGAATAATATTAATGTTATTAATATCATATTTAATCATTAAATATAATTTTATAATCATTATTTAATTTTGAACATGGAAAATGAATCGCAACATGTTGTGGAGATGGTTGGTCGTACGTATGCATGAGCGACAATATAATTCCTGTAATGGTAAAAGGGTAATAAATTTGATGGTATATTAATTTTAAATAATCAATATCATGTCATAATTATCATATATATCAATTATTTCCATCATTATAACCATATAAGTAAAGTGGTGAGGAAAAACAAATTACACCATGGTGTGGAGATGAAAAGTCGTACGTACGCACATGCAATGATTTCATTTTTCATAGGATGGATAAAACAAGGAATATGGTTGTAAAATATTTATAAATACATGTTATAATATTTATTATAGTATATTTATTACATTATCATAGAAAAAACTGAATAATATTAAGTAGAAGAATAAATATTTTTGGAGGAGTCGATAAATATGATTACCTCTTCTACGAAGGAGCTTCTTTATAACTTATCTTAAAGGACCAAGGGTAGATATTTTTGAAGTATTAAGATATTAATAACTTTTATAAGTATGTTTTTAAGAGAAAAATTCATGGTTTGGTTGATCTAGAAGGCTCAACATGGTGTGAATAAGTGAGGGATTATGTGACATTTTATAATTGAGGTGAGGGGAACTTTTGGAAGCTCCCAAAAAATAAAAATAATATAAATTAAATTTCAATTACAAATGGATAAAAAGTGATTTATTTAGAATAAAATTTGAGTACGGTTATAATTACTCTCATAAAATAATTTGTATACAAGTATAAGTCACATTCTCACCCTTATCTTTTGGTTTTAACCCTTATTTAAACCCTTTAACTCTTACCGTGACAACTTGGATTTTTACTCTTTAAGAGTTAATATAGTTACTATAAAATTCTAAATAGAATTTAAATGAATCATGGGTGAAATTTTAAACCTCATACCAATATATTGGCCTGATTTTATATTTTTATGAATTTTATATCATTTCATAAAATATTATTTATTTTAAAATATTATTAATATCAATTTTGACACCATTCATTACTTGACTTTTTAAAAATATCATAAAAACGATATAAAAAACTATTTTAAATAATCAATAACATATCAAATTAATATAAAAAATTCATTTTTGATATTAATTATATCAAATTATATTTATTTTAATAGTTTTAAAAACATTTATTTGATATATCCATTAATTAAGCAATTACTGCATCATCATTATAAAAGCCTTTAATTTAATTATTTCTAACCTAAAAATTAAAAATAAATTATCATAATGAAGATAAATATTTTATATTTCAAAAAACTATTTATATTTGAACATATCTATAATATAACTCCATACTAAAAATATTTCACTTGTTAAAAATAAAATCACGATAAGGTTGACTTATCTTTGAATAAAATATTATAAATGGATTAAATTCATCCAAGTGGATCCAAGAGATAATAAAATAATAACAAGTATGATTTTGGTTAACAATAACCTATCCAATAAAATTATTACATGTGTTAGGGTAATTTTCTAATATTTATAAAATTACTTTTACCATTAATTACCCGATTTACCCTTAAATGTGGTAAGGGAAAAAACCACTAAAGTTACTATTCATATTGTCCAAAAAATAAAAGGGACCTATTTAATAAATTTTTAACTTTTTATTAAAAATATGGAATCCATTTTTTAGAATTCAAAACACATAAGTGGCTGAAATTAATTTAAAATTAATCCTGCAGATGGGGTGTGAAAGCAGGTTTTTAAAGTGAAAATGTTCAAAAGTTTGAAATGTTTTTATATCCAAATTAAATGTAAAATTGATTAAAATGACCTAAATTTTATTAAATGGTATAAAATTTATCTAATTATACTTTAAAATAAATAAAAAGATATAATTTAACACTATAAACTATGTAGATGAAAAGGTTGTTTTCAATTAAAATTTAGTGTTTTTTGCTATTCATCAAAACATGAAACTTATCAAAAAAATAAAAAAAATTAAACTAAAAAAAATTATGATATTATTATTTAAAATAATAAGTTTATTTTTTCAAATATAATTTATAAAAGTGTAAAAATTTAGTTTTAAATCAAATGCGCCCTTAAAAGGAGACAAAACTACCTTTAGAAAAATATAGTTTTTATATGTAAAATTGTATTTATTCTTATATTATGCCTATAAAATATATTGGATTAATGTCAAAACATTTGAATATATATAAATTTTATAATTTTGTTAATACTATTCATTCCTTCCAATTTAACATCTAGGTTATAATAATATTTTATTATGCGGTTAAGCTAGGTGTTGTGTGTAATGTAAGCTATCGAAAAAATTGAATTTATTTAAGAAGAGACATACCATAAAAGATTGAGTTTTTAAATTATCACCTACTTCAAAAAAATTTATCCTAAAAATTTTCATGAGTATTACATTATAAATAGATGAGGTTGGTTCTACTTTATAATATCCTCAGGTTCCCACGCCACTTCTTCCATTTAATGGTTTCTTCAAAGAACCTTTACCAGTCAAGTCGCCCAATTCCTAAACACTTTAACTCTCGTTTCAAGAATCTAAATAGGATCTTCATAGTAATATAGATCATGTTCCAGTTCTATTTATTCATAGGTGAGTACATACATTGGGTCTAGCATGTACTTCCTTAAAAATGATATGTGAAACGCATCATGAACTTTGGAGAGACTTGGTGGAATTTCAAATCGATAAGCTATAACACTAATTATTGTCAGAATTTATAATGGTCCAATATTAACGGGGATCAGTTTCCCTTTCTTACTGAACCTTATGACACCCTTCCATGGAGATAATTTCAAAAATACATGATCTCCCACTTGAAATTCAAAATCCTTTATCTGGTTGTCAGCATAACTCTTTTACCTACTTTGAGATATTTTAATTTGATCCTGAATAGTATTTACCTTTTCCATTGTCTCTTCAATAATTTATGAGCCTATATGTTTCCTTTCACGAACTGTATCCCAACAAGTTGTAGTAAGAAATCACTTTCCATATAATTCTTCATACGACACCATTTGTATACATGAATAGAAACTATTATTGTAGGAAAACTCCACATAAGGTAAATATCGATCCCACATACCTTTAAAGCCAAGTGATAATGATATCAAAATGTCTTATAATGTTTTAATAGTCCTTTTAAACTATCCATAAATTTGAGGATGGTAGGAAGTGATCAAATGAAGCCCAATATTTAGAGCCTTCTGATGAATTTTACATAATTTTGATGTAAAACAGGGATCTCGATAAGACAAAATTGATAGAGGTGAACCATGAAGTCTCACAAATTCATTAACATATAATATTTATAGATTTTTAAAAGGTAAATTTTCTATTATAGCAAGAAAATGTTCCAATTCTGTAAGGCAATCAATAATAACCCATATCACATCATTCCTTCTAGGAGTCCTTGGTAACCCTGTAAAAAATTCCATTGTAATGTTATCCCATTTCCACATAGGTATAGAAAGTGGTTACATGATTCCTCTAGGATGTTTTCTCTATACCTTCACCTATTGAAAATCTAGACATTTTTACACATAGTCAGCAATCACCCTCTTCATATTATCCCACAAAAAATGTTCCTTCAGATCCCTATACGTCTTGGTACTACTAGGGTGTGTCGAGAAATTTCAGCTATGAGAATCATCCAATAGTTACCTTTTTAGCTCAGGTATTGATGAAACATATAAAATCTTTCCAAATTTCAGAACACCCACTTCATAAAAAAATCCTTTCAATTTTCCATTATTCACAGCTTTAATTTTATTATAAAAATTCTCGTAATCATATTGAGAACATTTTATCTTTTCCAATAAAGATGGTTTCATTATCATTTGAAAAATTATTGGTGTATCCCCTTACTTAATAACTCCCATATCCATATTTAATAAATCCATGAACATATTATCTCTATCAATCCTCATTTGGGTTAGAAATCCATGATCTTTCATACTTAATGAATCTCTTACCTTATTTTCTTTTCCTAGGTTGTAGTTTATCAAGAAATCATAATCCTTGAGTAAATCAAGCAATCATCTTTTCCTGATGTTGAGTTATTTTTGTGGTAAGATGTATTTCAAACTCTTATGATCCATATATTTCTAAAAAATTTCACCATATGGATAGTGTCTCCATATCTTCAAAACAAATATTACGACTGCTAACTCAATATCACGTGTTGGATAATTTTGTTCACGAGTCTTGAAATATATTGATGAATATGAAATAATTTTATCATTTTATTTAAGTACAAAACCTAGTCCTTTTTTAAATGAATCAATTTATATCACAAACCCTTCATTTACTGATGCTAGATTTAAAATTAAATAATTAACCAATAATCTCTTCAATTATTCAAAACATTCTTCAAATTATTTTTTAATATACAAACTTAACCACTTTAAGTGTTATAATGGTTAATGGGTTATCCAATCAAAAAATATTCTGAACAAATATATGATAATAACCTTCAAAACCAATGAAATTATGTACCTCGTTTATGTTCATTGATGTAGGTCATTATTGGACTACCTTTTTCTTCGCAAGATCAACTGAGATTTCATCCTTAGAGACAATATAACTGATAAAAGAAATTTTCTAAAGATAGAATTCACAATTTCTATAATTACCATATAACTCTTTTCTTATAATAGTATCAAGAATTATCCACAAGTGATTATCGTGGTCCTTATAGATTTTAGAGTACTCCAAGATATCATCAATAAATACCACAAAAAAATTATCAAGATATTACTTGAATACTTTGTTCATTAGATGAATGAAAATAGTGGGGGCATTAGTGAGTCCAAATGACATTACTATAAACTCGTAATCTCCATACCTTAGTAAAAAAATTTGTCTTCATAATATCTTCCTTCTTTACTTATAATTGATAATACATATAATGGAGTTCAATCTTTGAAAAATATTGAGCTCCATGAAGATGATCAAATAAATAATCAATATGAGGAAGAGTATACTAGAACTTTATCATAATAGAATTTATTTCTCTATAATCAATGTACAACATCATAGATCCATATTTCTTCTTAATGAAGAGAACAAGGGATCCCCATGGTGATATACTAGGGTGAATAAATCCCTTATTACTCAACTCCTCTAGTTGTTTCTTCAGATCCACTAATTCCAAAGTGTCTATTATATATGGAGTATTTTATATTATCCTTTCATCATGAATTAAATCAATAGAAAATTCAACCTCATTCTCTAGAGGGCGTTGAGGTAATTAATGAGGAAATATATAAATTTATTCCTATACAACAAGTGCTTAATCAATTTGAAGATTACCTTATTCATCCATATATGTTGTTTTCTATTCCTCCCCAAGAATTTCATTTATTAGAGTTTCTGGGGGTGGATCTAGATATGAATTATATAATAAGGTTTATTCTATAAAGATAAGTAATTATATATATTCCTAAAAAATCATAATTTCATTCTTCTTACAATAAATTTTCACATCATATTTTGAGAGCCAGTACATGTCGAGGATTATTTCAAAGTCAACCATGGCTATGATGAAAAGTTCAACAAATAAAGCACATTTATGTGTCATAATGGGGATAGAATAAAAAATCTATTTTATAATGAGACTTTACTTAGGATTTTTAACTCAAAACTCCCTTATTAAATCTAAAAGAAAATGTCTAATTTTTCTGGGAAACTAGGTAGATATAAAAGGGTGCGATGATCCAGAATCAAATAAATCATTGTATAAATTTTAATATAGGATTAATGTACCTTCCACCATGTCATTAGATACTTATACCTTAGCTGTAGTGACTTCATAATCATAGACATATCCCATTAACCTCTTATGTGTAATATTCTCATAATGATTGAGATATTGATTTTAATAATGAGCAATTTATTTTTAGTTGGATAACTTAATATAATTGATTTATTTCTTTCCCTTTCATTCATAAGACAAATGAACCTTTTCTCCACAACTGTATCACACACCTATTCCATTAATATATTTCCCTAGATGTTTATTCCCAAAATTTTCACAGGATTTCAATTTCTTTATCCCCTTATTCTTCTTTAGTGATTTACCTTTCTCATGGTTCTCAGATGACCTATTATTCTCTTGATTTCTCTTTAAGATGTAGGATCTAGTGAATTAATTCTCCATTTTGATGGAACTTAACACAATTTCATCATATGATGAAAATGTTTGAGAGGATAATGCACTTTGGAGACTATGAAATGATCAATATTTCTCTATAGATTGCATATATAATCTATAGCATACCTGGCTAGTCATTTAAAAGTAACCTCATATTCTGGAACACTTTCTTCCTCCTTTTGTTTTAAACTAAGAAATTTTCTATTCATCTAAATTCATTGTTTTTGAGGGAAATATTTTTCAAAGAGTGTTTATTTAGAAGTTGTCCATTACATGAGTTTTATTTTTTCTTCCTCCCTAGTATCCCAGATCAATGACCACCATTCATCAACATCACCCTTGAAACAATATACTGCCAGAAATACCTTTTTATTTTCACCACATCACAATGCTATAAATATCTTTTTAGGGGACTTGATCTATTTCTTATCAACCACTAGGTTATTAGTCCCACTAAAATATGGGGGAATCTGCCACATGAAATTATCCAACATAAGTATAACACAATTATTTTTCATAGCCTGAGTAAGCTATCCTTATATGGTCATGATCTGCTCATCTCCAACACCAGTTGTGTTGTCTTACTCAGTGGGGAAATCCCTACATTGTTAGTGGGTATTGGTTCCCTTCCTTCTATTAGGTTCCATCACTAAATAATGACACACATTGAGTTATTCCATAATATTCATGATTATTGAGCCACAAAATAAAAATTCCTCTAATGATAATTTTTTAAATACTATAAGGAATTATCATAGTTCTCACATTGGTTATGTTTATTTTAAAATCTAGTCCCCAAGTTTTATAAAAAAACTTACTCTGATAACAACTATAACAATACCAATTCCAGTAACCCAGAGTCAATCATTGCATTGGTATTAAATACAAGGAATATTATCCTGAAGGACTGAATAGTTTAGTATTTTTGAGAATAATATATATAAATGGCACCCTTATTACATTTAAAACTAACCATATAACATAAAAATAAAATCAAATTGCAACATTGAGTTTATTCTAACATTTCAACTTCAAATACTGGGGAAAAGAGAACAAATAAAAGGGTGAGCTCATATTCTCAGTAAGAGTTACATAAAATGGAATATATCTTGAAATCAATAATGAATAATCAATATGGAAAGGTAAAATAGTTTAACACACATGAGATTTAATCAATAACTTTTTTAAGATCTAAATCCATGGATAATATCATAGTGAAAATATGATGGATAAAAATAAATAAAATTTTAATGAAGTAAATTCTTTATTATTTTATGTCATGTTTCCCAGGCACATAATACCTTTACTATCAGGAAATTTCACAAGACATTTTAATCATTATGGGTAAAGCCCCATTTAATTTGGCCAGCTTTGTCATCTCATGATACTACTGATGAATTTAGGGGATTTTATATATATGGTCTTCATCTATTATTGCATGTAAAAATCATTACTCATATATCAAAATGATCAATTTAACTGATTAATAAATAATCCTCATCAAAAAGTATATATATTTAGTAAAATATACAAAAATTTAACATTATTTTCCCAACAATTCAAATAACTTTCAATGTAGACACCATATGCAAAAATGGTATATGGTTTGGGAAATAACCAAATGGATAGATTATATGTATCAACTATATATACACATAAAAAATTAGAAATACAACATTATATAATCAAAATTCATTTGACACATAATCTTATCATGAAATAATCAATAAAATATAAGTTTAACCCAATGAATGGAAATTGAGTTAAGAAATCCCTTGCCGATTTATAATTAGTCGAATCATATGTCCCATAAAATAATAAAGTTTAAAAAAAATTTAAATATCATGATAATAAATAAATTCATGATATAAAATTTCAAAGTAAGTATATACACCACAAAAAAGGAATAACTGGTGAATAAAGCATATGTCCCATAGAAATAAAAGTGAGATGAAAAACCCCTACCTTGCAGTTTCTTTTGATTGTACATGCTTTAACCAACTATATAATGGTTTAAATCATGGTATTAATTTACAACCAAACCATTTTTATATTTATGATATCTTTTATGATCCTATTATATCATTTTATCACCCACTTGTTAATAATATTTTACTATTACCCTTGTTTTAGGTGTCAACTGCTTTATTTTTCTATGCATGTTTTGTTGTGTAAGTCTTGGTTCTTGTTAATAAGATATAGTTACATAATATAAATAATTATATTAAGGTTATTAAAATCATATTTAATCATTAAATATAGTTTTATAATCATTATTTAATTTTGAACATGGAAAATGAAACACACAGTGTCATGGAGACGGTAGACCGTATGTACGCACGAGTGATAATAACATTACCTTAATGGTGAAAGGGTGAAGAATTGGATGATATATTAATTATAAATAAAAAATATCATGTCATAAGTACCATTTATATCCATTATTTTTATCATTATACCCATCCAAGTAAAGTGGTGATGAAAAACAATTTACACCACGAATTGGTGATGGTAAGTCGTACGTACGCACGTGCAGTGCTTTCATTTTTCATTGGACGGATAAAACAAGGAATACAGTTGTCCTATAATCATAATAAAATCTCATAATATATATTATACTGTATTTTTTTACTTTATATTAGAAATATCTCATGAAGAAGAAGTAGAAGAAGAAATATTTTTGGAAGAGTCTGTAAAGATGATTACCTGTTCTATGAAGGAGATGCTTTATAACTTCTCTTAAGGGACCTAGGGTAGGTATTTTTGAAATATAAGAAGATTAAGAACTTGGATAAGTATTTTGGGAAGATAAAATTTTAGGTTTTGGTCAATATAGAAGGCTTAAAGTGGTGTGAATAATTGAGGAAGGAGTTTCCCTTTTATAATTGAGGCGAGGGGTACTTTTGGAAACTCTCAAAATATTAAATTAATATTAAATTAATTTTAAATTTAAAATCAATAAAAATTAATTTATTTCAAATATAATATGATTATGGGTCAAAATAATCTCATACAATAATTTTTAGACAAGTTTAGGTCTCATTATTACCCTTATATATTGGTTTTAACCCTTATTTAAACCCTTTAACTCTTACCACGACAACTTGAATTTTTACTCTTTAAGGGTTAATAGTTACTATAAAATTCTAAAAAGATGAAAAATTAATCATGGGTGACATTTAAACCTTAATACCAACATTTTTTTCATAATTTATATATTTATGAATTTTATATTATTAGCAAAATATTATTAATATCAATTTTGACACTATTCATTACTTGAATTTTTAAAAATATCACAACTACATGATATATTAAAAAAAAATTTCTAAATCATAAATAACTTGTATAAGTATTCTATAAAATTCATGGATGACATTAAATATTTCAAATTATACTTATTTTAACATTTTAATAACATTTATTTGATATGTCCATTAATAAAACAATTACCGCATCATCATTGTGAAAGAATTTAATTTAATAAAATTAAAAATAAATTATCATGATAAAGATAAATATTTTATATTTCAAAAAAATATTTATAGTCGAACATATCCCCTATATAACCCCATATTCAAAATATTTCACTTGTTAAAAACAAAAGTATAACAAGGTTAACTTTTCTTTGAATAAAATACTATAAATGGAGTGAAATTATCCAAGTGGATCCAAGAGCTCATAAAATCATCTCAAAGATTATTTTTTTAGAAAATAACTCATTAAATAAAATTAGGAAAAGTGTTAGGGTAATTTTATAATATTTATAATATTATTTTTACCCTTAATTACTCGATTTACCCTTAATCATAGTAATAAAAAAATCACTAAAGTTACTATTAATATTATCCAAAAATAAAAGGGGATTATTTACTAATGTTTTACCTTATTATTACAAATATTGAATCCATTTTTTAAAATTCAAAATACAGTAGTGGCTTAAATTAATTTAAAATTAATCTCGTGGGCAGGACGTGAAAGCATGTTTTTAAAGTGAAAACATTCAAAAGTTTGAAATATTTTTATACCAAAATTCAAAATAAAATTGATTATAATGAATTAAATTGGATTAATTGATATAAAATTTATCTAATTATACTTTAAAACCAAAAATAATAATTTAATAGTATAAATTATTTATAAGAAAAAGTTGTTTTCAATTATACTTCAGTATTTTTCATTATTCATCAAAACATGAAAATTTCTAGAAAAATACCAAAAATTCAACCAAAATAAAATTTTATATTTAAAATTCAAATAAGAAGTTTATTTTATCAAATATAATTTATAAAATTATTAATATTTAGTTTTAAAACAAGTGCGCCATTAAAAGGTGTAAAAATTGCCTTTAGAAAAATATAGCTTTTATGCATAAAATTGGATTTATTTTTATCTTATGCCTCTACAATCTATTAGATGAATGTAAAATTTTTAATATATATATTAATTTCAAGATTTGGTTAATACTATTCATTCCCATCAATTTAAGGGATGGGTTATAATAATATTTTATTGTGCGGTTAAGCTGTGTGTTGCATGCACAATAGATATTGAAAAAATTAAATTTATTTAAGATGAGACATACCATAAAATCTTGTGTTATTATATATTTGTTGATCCAATATTAGTTAGAGAAGTAATTAGTATTTTCTAAACACTTGGGGAAGGTGTAGTGGGATATTCTAAGCACTTAGGGTACTCAATTATTAATTTGGAATTGCCTAGGTGATCTAGGGGAGATCTATTGTACCTTTCACAATTGAAAAAAGAATAGTACAACCATGAAAATTGGAAGGATTATTCTCACTATCAATCAATTTTAATCAAGTTTGGGCAAAAATAAATTATTTTTTATTTTTTCATTAAACTAATTAATCAAAAAAGACTCCATTTCAATAAGACCATGATAGCATTACAAAAAGGGAAGCCAAACCTAAAACCCTCATTAATTTTCTCTAAACTAATCTTCACAAACCAAGTTCCTTATTTACTATTCATTCATATTACTGATCTTTAATTTACTTTTTCATTCATTAAATCCTGATTCAAAACACCACTCTCGGGAGATGAATTTGGTCTTTACTACAACTACACCTTTATGGGGAAACAATTAGCTTTTTCCACACCCCATGACTGGGTGGTGTCAGGGTCCTCTAGTTCATCAAAAAAGTAATGGAACCTTACTTGGGTTCATTGGTCTTAGTTTCAAATCCTGGTTCAAAACCCATCACAAGTGGTCATCACATCCCTCAATAGTTCCATACATGGTACTACCTCATAATCCTCAAGGGAATACCACATTAGAAACAATCTATTGAGATGTTTCATGGCCCACCTTGATGTCTAGGGTCAATATAGATAGGACCACACACTCCACTATGTCAATAACATACCCATGGTTTACCCACATAGGTAGTTACATCTTGAGAGTGAAGGACACTCGCCCCAGGTTCAATTCAATGGTCCTAAGGACCCCAAGGTATCACTTGGGTCATATGAATCCCATGAGGCCAAATAATTTTAAGTCACTACACCTCTACCAAGAGGTCTTAATGACCTACTAAATAAAGGGAATTAAGTTACACTCACTCTGATCACACCCCTTAATGGGTCCAAATGTCATGGAGCATCACATACATAGTCATAACCTTGTCCATTACTAATCTAGTCATGTAAGTTATTTCTCAAGGGTCCACTGTGTCCCTTGAAACTTTTCTCAGTCCATTACACTTCATATATGTTTATCATTTTACCTATAAATTGAACCATTTAATTTAAATTTATAAATTTAATTATTAAAAAAGGGTCGATCTACCTTAGTGGAGAGACTGAACATCTATTCATGTGATAAGAAAATCATAAATCTATAGGGTAAGTAATAGGACCACCTACCACATTTCAATGATTTCCCCTTTAATTATCCATTTCAACAGCTTTACCTAGGACCTCCAAGTCTCATCCAAGCCTGAACAAGTTCATCCTAGATTATTTGGCCACCACCAACCCATGTGAGACCCTAACTCATGCCGAAAAATCCCTAAAAATTAATTATTTCATTTATAATTAATTAATGAATTTAATTTAAACTAAGCATATTCACAAAAAACTTACAGGATATCCTTGTACTGACACCATAACCAAACCCTATGGGAGATCCCCTACAGACCCCCAACTTCATCTTGGGTGAAATACCTAACAAAAAAATCAATTTAATTTAATTTATGGTTAAAAGATTATAAAATCTATTTTGGTGACCTAAATCATCAAAACACTGCACGATGACATGCAGTCATTGTCTCAGGACATCCTCAATATGGGATACATGAAAGACTCATGAGATTTAGATGATTTTAAGATTCTTTGGTGAAATTTTCATCGAATACCTATATGAAGGAAATGAAAATTAGGGTAAATTAAAGGTAGATATGGTAGGAGTATAATAGAGGTTAGATATTACCATTCTTCACTACTAGAAACCATATATTGCTAGCTTATTGGATTTCTACTAGTGAGATGATGGCCTGCCACTGGCTAAGCAGTAGCTACAAGCTGTTGGTAATCTGTAGCCTAACCACCTCATAT
The DNA here is from genome assembly GCA_963277665.1 of Viscum album. Classification (NCBI taxonomy): domain Eukaryota; kingdom Viridiplantae; phylum Streptophyta; class Magnoliopsida; order Santalales; family Viscaceae; genus Viscum; species Viscum album. Next base: position 666,015,053 of record OY728132.1, read on the forward strand.
ATACCTTTTCATTATCCTAATTCTATGAAACACCACTTGAGCCACAATCCTCATCCAAAATACATCTTTTATTATGATCATGAACTCATAATTTTTGTCTAAATTCCATTTTAAAATTTTACCTTCCATCAGTTGAAAATTAAAATTCCATCATGAATTTTCACACCTATACTGGTACACAGTATTATAATTTCCCCACCATAACACTTCTTATCCCCTAGAAGTATTGGTGATTATTTAATCACACAAACCAACCTATATAATTCATTAACTCAAACTCAACAGGCCATGTTCTATTATTGAATTCCAATCACACTTCTAGAGTGAAACTCTAAACACAAGGCACAAGCCACTAAAAACCTGACCCAACACTCATTATTATCACTGATGCATAAAAAAGACACTCCCCATGCCTATAAACCCAGATACACCTGAGGTATCCTCATCCAATTGATCATAAAGTGTATGGTGCTACCCAAAATAGATTTCAACCCATAATGACCAATTCAAAACTAGGGTGACTTCCACTATAGGAGTTGCCAAACTGAATCACCATTCTAGCTATCCACTGACCCACTCGATGCAGTTCTGAACTCACAGCACCCAAACACCCACAATAATACTAATACTAATCCTTATTTAAAAATTAAAATAAAAAATGTTCATACTCTGAATTTCAAAGTATAATATGAACACACCAACTTATTATGAAAAATCCATGGCCAATTCTTAAAATGTACCCATAATATCCAAAACGACACACCCAATGTAGTTATCAACTCACAATTATGATAATAGGTACTCCATTGGATGAACTGTATCCCAAATGATCATATTTACCAACTGATTCTATACTAGATCACCCGATATAGATGCATTTACTTCCAATAGTGAACTGAGATTGTGCAATTGCACCCACTAAAGTCCAATCCTAAATTTAAGTGAAATTCCATGGTTGATCCATCAATCAACCAAATCCACCATTGCACTCCCACCCAAGTAATGATACATCCCTAACCCAACACACTTAGATCATATTAATCCATCTTGAGCCTGGTTCCCATGCTTAGACTCTACCCACTATCACATCCAAATACATAGTTTTAATTCCTTAATATGAATAACTAAATTACAATCCATTTACTCACTAGAATCTGATTTCCCTAAGAAACTTACAATGATCAATTCCATGCATCCAAGACCCTACCCACATGAAGTTGTGTCACCTATGACCAATACAAAGAACCCCACTACAGGAGTTCTGTTCTCATCACTTATCAAATTTAAATCCCAATCCCCATAGATTATGTCTTGTTCATCATCAAACATGATAACTAAATGTGTTCTAAACCACTCTCACCTATGCATGAAGACAAAACATTGACTAATCACTTTTTCCTAGTTCATAAGAACACTACCAATAGAAAACACTAAAATTTAATTCATAATGAGGGTCACAACCCACAACCGGCCACTAGTGGACTCCCCACCATATGAATTTTATTATTCCACTTCAAGAGAATGACCTCATCAGGTTCATACATAATCATACATGTTCCAAACCTCCCAATACACACTCATCAAATTTTATATTTACTATACCCAAAACCAATTAAATAAATCCCATCATCCCTTAACCATCTCATAGCCACCACTGATTTTGTAAAATTTACTAGAACCATGCTTAATGAGAACATATTGCTTCAATTTCACCTTAACAAAAAAATATGCTCTGGTACCACTCGAACATAGAAACTAAATTATGATCCTATGAGTCTTACATCATAGATATAAACTAACCATGATCTATGACACATCAATATCATCTATAACAAATCACCCTTGATGCTCCTCTTCAAAACTGGTATCTCATATATGTTGTAATAGTGGGTACCCTGGACCCAACTTGAATAGTACTTTTGATTACCATATCTTATATACAGTTAGATATACATGATGTGTTCTTACCATTATAGTGTATAATTTTCCATGTCCACTATTGAAATGGTAATATCCATAGGTTAATTATCGTATCAAATAGTTATAACAGATCCTAGGCTATAATGATCAATTCTAGATACTATGAAATTAGTCTTAAAGAAAGGTCTTATGGTCTAGATATATCATAATTACTAGACATAGTTGATGTTTGAATATCAGGTGAAAGGGGGCCATAATCATTGAGTATTAGTCTTATGAAGTTCGCACTTAGTGATCTCTAGTAGTGAGATCATGAGGACATACCCACCCATAGGAACACCACATGTTTCTGATGTCACTAGTTGTTCCTATCTATAGACATGTGTTTTGGTCTCCTGACTTGAAATCATTATCAAAGTGTTCCATTTGATCATGTAAATTAATGCAGGGAAAAAACTATGATATTGAAATCATGGATAGCTAGCTTTTGTTAGGTGCTCCATTGGTGGTATGACACTGGTTAAACGGTCAAGATAAGATTTGTTGCTTCTAGGTTGAGGAGGTTATATCTCGAGCCTGATTGATCATGATGGTGGTACCTTGATAAACCCTTGTACAAGGTAGTTAAAAGGTAAACCTGTCCAGTTATATCAATAAACAATAAAGCGAGAAAGGTTGACGACACAATCATAAATCCTTCTTTATGAGATATTTAATGATAGAGATTAAATTACACAGTGAGTGTTCATAGGTTGGTTTTCATTGTTTTGACTATTATTATCTCTTTAGGGGACTTGATTGGTTTCTAGACCCCAGTCTTGGTCCGTAGATACTATTCAATGTTATCAAGATAAGGTCCTATAAGGTCACACACAATAGCATATTCAAGAATCTGCCCCATTCTGGTGAATAGGTATATCTGACATGGTGGACCCCACCATGAGGTCTGAGTGTTGTCTAAGTTATCGATCACCAATAAATAAATAAATTCATTAATATTCAACTAAATAATATTTGGTTTGGTTTTATTTATTAAAAGTATTTACAAGTTAAGTAAATATGAGGAATAATATCAATCGAATGAATATTATTTTGATATTTTAGGTTCATTTAATATTAAGCAGTAATTTAAAGTCAAGATAATGACTCTATTTTATCACATAGTATATTTAATATATATTATAGGTATGTGATAAAATAAATAATATTTATGATGCAGTTTAGTTTTTCAAAATTATTTATTTAGTAGACGTTAAATAAACGGGGGACGGAGAACCCAATTCGGGTATTTGAGCATCCACTATAAATAAAGGAGAGGGGATCACAGACATTGACTATTCAATGTGATATTTCCAAATCCTTTCTCTCCTCTCTCACTTTCTAGAGATAGAATCTCTCAATCTAGGTGAACAGATTGAGTTAATCTCTATGCATCAAAGGTATATTGATACAGTGATCGTCCGGACGTCGAAGGTATCATTGGATCACTATAATAGCACCCAAAATCTGACGATTGATGCTCCAACCTATTTTTGAAGCATGTGTGGATGATCTTGAGGGATTATTATTTAGATCCTTCAATCAACAATCACCAACAATGAATAGATTTCGAGCACGACTTCAGATCAGAAAATGGTATGTTTTCGGTTTATATTGTGTGCTCTATTTAATTTACATGAGATTCTTATACTATAATAGGGATTGGATCGTCAGATATGAAAAGTTCTATCATCCCAAAAATGAATTTTTTTAAATCCCCAGCCCATTGGATTTCATTGCATACCTCGGTAGCTTCAAGTGGAATCATATTGATCATATAAATTTTCTAAACCGAAAAAATTAATTTTCTTTAAATTTAAATAGAGGGTTTGAAATCTATTCTATCGCTTTTAACCATGAGTTGATCCCATCAGGGATGGCCAAGTTACAGGAATCTAAAAAAAATTTATGGATCATTTTTGGTTTGAACACATGTATTAGTTTTTTTTTTAAAAATTATGTGTTATTTATACCTCAATTTATGCTAGAGTTGGGTATTGGTGTCAATTTCAGTAAACCTAAACTATTCCAGCCGAACACCATGCATGAAATACTGTTTTCCTACCGGATATAGATTCCAATGGTTTTGCGGAATCAAAAATATAATAATATAATTATATTAATAATAATAATTATTTTATTATAATAATTTTATTATTATTATTATAATAAAAGGCTAATTGATTAGCCTTTGGAAATGGTGAAACCGACTAAAACAAAAAAAAGGAACTGTGACTTTTGTAAAAACTTATGGTAGCTGAACAATTTTTCAAAATTCATCTTTTTAAAATAAAAAAAACCAATAAAGGAGACTTCCTATGGAAGTATGCGGTCAAATTTTCCTCTACACGTGCACCTCTATTGGCCTCAGTGTCTGGTTGTCCACCTTCTGCCTAACGATGCCACCCGCCACACCCGCCTCTACCAGAAGCCACTAGCTGAGGTTGCCCTGACTAGCACTCCCTCCTCCACTCAGAGAGAGCATGCCACACCAGTATAGCCCCACCCACCTCCTTACTCCACTATCTTCCCCTGCCCACAACGCCACACAGAACACCCTCCAACAGTCTCCCTTCTCCTAGATCCAGCCAGATCCTGCCTGATTCTGCCATCACGAGGCCACTGCCATCTACAACTCGAGCACCACCCTGTTGAGATTCATCACATTTATTAATGAGAGAAGAAAACTATTAATGGAGGGATTCATCACATTTATTGATGAGAGATGAAAATTATTAATGGGGAGATTTATATCACCATTAATTGAAGATTTTCTCCCAACATTAATGGATATTTAATTCTCAATATTAATGGATGGAATAATGGATGTTGACTGCATTAATTGATTATTATGGACTTGGTGTCTATATAAGGAGGATGCAGAAACATATTTTAAAGAGAAGGGTGTGCCAGAAAGATGTAGCCAGCAAGGGAGTCCCAAGAAGGGGTTGCCGCGTTTGCGGTGGCCCATGTGGCACGACGACGATGACGCGTCGGTGTTTGACATGTGCGGTGCAGCAACAACACAACTGATGATCGGGGCCACGTATCGAATGTCTTCCTGATAGCAGTGATCAGGTGGCGTGTCCCAATTGGAGATTGGCGGTACATCATGATGGCGAGATCTTTCGGGTGTCGTAAGCTGATGCGAGGCTGACGCATGTTCGGGTGAAGATCTCCAAGGTAGTGACGTTTCGTCGACAGAAGGGTGGAATTTTGTCACAGATTGATCTTCCGATACATGGCGTCAGTGGGATGTTTATCAGAGAGATGGAAGAGGCGTATCAGGGTGTGGTTTTCACACAGGTTTTCTACGCTCTCTCATTTGTAATTCAAGTTCGGGCATTGCTTGGATTATTGTATTCTCTGATTCATAGTGGATATTTTGGGAATTGCCCCTTGGTTTTTTAATCCTCCGCATGGGAGGGTTTTTCCACGTTAAAAAACCTGCGTGTTGATTTATTTATTCTACTTATATCTCTTCCATATTTCGACGGGTATCTCATGACATTTTTTAGCAAGAAATTTTCGGCCCGGATTCGAGATTCTCCCCAACAAGTGGTATCAGAGGAGGTTGGTTTGTGCTTGAAATTTAACGTGAGTATTTTGGAAGCTTCGAAGAGGATCGCAGATGCGTGCATGGAGAAAAATAAAGTTTGGAAAATAAAGCAGGTTGAGAGAGGTGATACACATATCTGCTTATGGGATGTTGAGCAGGGGGAGCAGTTTATTCATGCAGGTGCTCCAGATTATGTGGTAATCACTATTATGGGGGAGCCAGATGTTTCTGGTTCTTGTCTTGTTCAGCAGAATGAGCAGGATGGTGCAGATACAAATGTGACGAAAATTTCGGCGTTTGATTTTCTTTTTGCAGGGGGAGCTGATATTTTTTCAGAAGTGCAAAAGGACATCGTCATATTTTCTGCAATTGATGATGGTTGGTGTGATACCGACATACTTTCTTTCCATCTGGGTTTGTTGGATGGTTCCATTCATTAATGTGATGAAGGGGGAGATTGTTGAGATTCATCACATTTATTAATGAGAGAAGAAAATTATTAATGGAGGGATTCATCACATTTATTGATGAGAGATGAAAATTATTAATGGGGAGATTTATATCAGCATTAATTGAATATTTTCTCCCAACATTAATGGATATTTAATTCTCAATATTAATGGATGGAATAATGGATGTTGACTGCATTAATTGATTATTATGGACTTGGTGTCTATATAAGGAGGATGCAGAAACATATTTTAAAGAGAAGGGTGTGCTAGCAAGATGTAGCCACCAAGGGAGTCCCAAGAAGGGGTTGCCGCATTTTCGGTGGCCCGTGTGGCATGACGACGATGACGCGTCAGCGTTTGACATGTGCGGTGCAGCAACAACACAATTGATGATCGGGGCCATGTATCGAAAGTCTTCCTGATAGCGGTGATCAGGTGGTGTGTCCCGATTGGAAAGGCGGTACATCATGATGGCGAGATCTTTCGGGTGTCGCAAGCTGATGCGAGGCTGACACATGTTCGGTTGAAGATCTCCGAGGTAGTGACGTTTCGTCAACAGAAGGGTGGAATTTTGTCACAGATTGATCTTTCGATACATGGCGTCAGTGGGATGTTTATCAGAGAGATGGAAGAGGCGTATCAGGGTGTGGTTTTCACACAGGTTTTCTACGCTCTCTCATTTGTAATTCAAGTTCGGGCATTGCTTGGATTATTGTATTCTCTGATTCATAGTGGATATTTTGGGAATTGCCCCGTGGTTTTTTAATCCTCCGCATGGGAGGGTTTTTCCACGTTAAAAAACCTGCGTGTTGATTTATTTATTCTGCTTATATTGCTTCCATATTTCGACGGGTATCTCACGACATTTTTTGGCAAGCAATTTTCGGCCCGGATTCGGGATTCTCCCCAACACACCCTTCATCCCTCCCACAGTTCCATCCAAACCATGAAATCCAATACATAAGAGACACTGCCTCCCATTGGTTCCAACCACCACCAAGTCTGGATACTCCGCCTTCTCCCTCAAAATGGCTTCCCTTGGACAACCAGATGTCACCGGTCATTGCCAGCCATAACACCCCACTCTCATGGTGGAACCCTGCTCACTAGAACCTATGTGCTCCACTATGTGAAGTCTCCTAGAAGAGGTGACCTCACAGCCTCCCGATCCCCTGCGACAAAGCCCCATCGGACTTGCCGTCGCTTAGTGGTACCACCCCATTCGACTAGTTATCCCTCACCGATGAGCAACATTAACAACCCGAGTCCCTTTACAGTTCATTATTCCACACTACTGCAGTCCCAAAAAGCCTTCGCATCGACGGGAGGTCTAGATCCGATCAGATACCTATGTGTGAAACCCTATACAGTGCAGGGTACCTCTCTGCTTGGAGTTGAATCGCTTCAAAACGGCCTGGGCAGGTCTACTCAATCTGGAATGGGTCTAGGTAGACTGGTCAGGCCCAAAATAACTATTCATGAGTTTTTCATGACCCGTTACGGGTCTGCGCAGGTTCGACACGACTTGCAATGGGCCATGGCAGAGTTTTGGGGTCCAATCAATTATTTAAATTAATCAAAATTAATTAATTTTATTTTATAATTAAATGAAATTAATTAATATATTAATTTTGGTTTAAAATAATAATTTTAATACCTGAATATTAATTAATTAATTTAATTTTTGGTATTAGAATTAAATTAATTAAGGGATCAAAAAATAAATAAATTATTTAATTTAATTAAATACCATCATTCATAAAATATTACAATTTAATTTTTATCACACTTTACTTTTACCAACTGATTGGTCTTGATTATCGACCTATGTATGTCTACTTAATTTATTTAATTCATTATTTAATTATGTGTGATGATTGTAATTAATTAATACAGTTTGTTCATCATCATTTCTTTTCAGTCAATATGAATAAGGGATTGCGTGTCCATCATGAGTTCTATCTACATTATGCCTCTAGTTCCCCTCATATGCATGTAAGTACACTTTTACTTTTGATGGAGACAATGTATGAAATAGACCCCGCCAAGATGAGGCGGTACGCCATGATGAAGACGATGTAAGACGTAGACAACACCAATATGTTGAGAAATCTAGATGAACAATGAACATACTAGATGAGGGATGAGCAACAACAAGAGTAAAGCTATGAAACAAGTAAGTTACCCCTAAATCGTGGTTGGTCCATTGAGTTTAAATGGATCAACTAGTTTTAGATGCTCAAGACTAATCATATAGTTAATTTCTTTTATACATTTATTTATTATTTTATGTATTTTATAACTATAGGAAAATACATAAAATAATAAATAATAAAATGCATAATGTAGCAGTGAATCTTTTTTCTATTAATGTTCAGTTGTAAGCATGACAACATATAATAAAAAATATTAATAGAAATGGATTACATTTTTCAAGAAAAATAATAAAACCCTCACAGAAATGTTAAGTCGCAAACACCTTCCATCGTTTGAATTTGAACACAACCAGGTGTTTGGGGTTCTCGGTCTTCTATAGGTGAGGGTGCCTCTTACTACTAGGGATTTATTTTGAGAATAATGAGTTGACTAAACTAAAGTTTATAGTAAGTATTATCCACAACTAACTTAATATCACTTTAGAGGAAAGCAGTGAGAAAATCAAGTTTACAATTTTAGATGCTGAGACTTCCCTCAACAGATCAAGGAGCCACAAGTCATTGTGGTTGGCTAGTCAAAATTCCACCTTGAACTCTCTGTGTAGTGGAGTATCCATAGATTGTAGACCATGATAGGAATTTCAGAGATCATTTCTACTAGAATAATCAAGTGATAGAGTATTCTAATTCTATTATAGAGGGTTCCTAGAATTCGACAAAATAGTGGGATACATTTAATGATTTAATTAATTAATCAATAACCTCTAAATTGGTAATTAAGATAAAATTAATAATCTAGTAGAATTTATTTTATTATAAAATTTCAAGTAATACCACAAAATACACTGCGATAATCTTGGACAAAGTAAATGTCCAAACTAGCACAAATTTCCAACTGTAGTACAAACACTTGTGCATAATACCAGAATAAAGAAAACTCAAGGTGTTGGTGTCCCTATACCTATTAATCCACCTCATGAAGTGAGGGTGTAAAAGATGCTTACATGAGACTCAAATATGAAGCATATAATTGTTATGTCATTTTGCTATAACCAACTTCTTATGTTAGATGTGGTCACTACATTAGGATACATATTATATAACTTGTTGTCTTATCTCCAAGTAGCTTATGAGGTGAAAGTGAAGCGAGATATGAATGAGTGATAACTACACTTTCCATGTGTAAATTGAAACAAAGATTGTGATCTTTCAATGGATCCCTTTCTTAGATCATTTTCACCAATTTACTTCAGTTTCTTTTAATATTTCAACATTAACAATATAGAGTAAAACACTTTGATACCTTTTGGGTAAGGTTATCCAATTAAATAAGAACACTAAATAAAGATTAATCTTTAGTTTTTATGGTGAACAAGTTAATGTAAGAGTTGGTGTCCTAGAACCAACTTGTTGTACTTTGATTACATGGATATTTAATGTATTTAAATATTAAACATCTTATTACATATTGTTCATTGTTCTTCATGACTATGATGTAATAATGTCCTAGAGTATTTGTTGCATTAATAAGGTCATGGCAGTTCCCCACTATGATGAGAACCTTGAAATTATATAACAATATTCTTAAATATAGTTCTATAGTTGGATGACATACTATGATGGGACACATAGCATGCAGACCGTCATGTGTGACTACTCGTAAGCAGATGAGACTTCCTCTCATGTAGTTCACACTTGGTAATATCCAATACAGGTGATTATGAGAATAGACCTACCAGTAGGAATTCTTCATGTTTTGGTGTTATCAGATATTTCTATCTGCGAGCATATGTAATTATCCTTAAAATTTAATATTATCATTAATACATGTCACGACTCACACACTTTGATTTACTGATGAAAACCATCACGTAGACAGTTAGTGGGAAGTAGGGTATGTTGGGTGCATCATGAGTTGAATGTTATTAATGGATAAGTCAAGAAATGATTTATCCCTTCCATTTATGGAAGTTGATATCTCATCCCTTTGATTGAAATAGAACTGTCACGTGAAATTCCATGGCCATGGTGCAACGACATGTTTATTTCAGTTAGTCAAAAAACGACATATCAAGCATAAAATTTGATGATACTATTATGAAACCTGCTTGATGTTGTATTATGAAAAAGGGATTATATTACATAGTGAGTGTTCTTATGTGGATGTTATTTTTGCGACTTTAAGTTCTTTCTATTGGGTGCCTTGACCCGTTGCTAGACAGTACTCTTGGACTTTAGGCAAGCCTGCCTAATGTCAAGGAGAAAGAATCCTAGAGGGTCACACACTAAGTGTTTCTAGTGGTCTCAGTTAAATTAAATTTTAATTTAATTAATAAATATTATTCTCAAGACAATGGAATAATTTTATTCAAGTTAAAATAATTGCATAAATTAAATAAATATTTTTTCACTAAATTGTGGGAAAAATATATTTATTTATTTTATTGAACATTTAATAAATATTTATTTACTAGTTTGTAAATAAAATATTTATTTAATAGAATAAATTATTTATTTAGTTATTTGGGTGTTCAATAAATGGAAGTGGAGTTCGAGAGGACCAATGCTGGTCTGGTAGTAAAATAATTTTTTGCAAGATGATAAATAATTATTTAACAAGTTGGCACAAATTAAAATAACTCTGATATTATTTTGTGATGTGAAATTTTATTTATAATTCCATTTTGCGCAAGTTGGTGCACCATAAATAATGATGCAATATTATTATTAATAGCATGGATTTTCTCTAAGGTTATGAATGTATTTAATTACTGTGATATAATTAAATATTGTAAATGAAGCCCCATTTTAATAAATAGACACATACATCTATTGTGCCATGGACCGAACCACACACCCGATGAATTGAGAGTTGTTGAGCTAAATAATTTCTCTCTAGAATCCTCTTACCTCCCCTCTCAAGAACGAGAGAAGTTCTTCAAGGCATAATAACAAGCGATCAAGAACGACCGACATGAGACACTTTCTTCGCCGCGCTAGCACCCGGAGAACGAGCTGTGTCAATCGGAGGCCATCATAGCATGTGTGGATCACCGCTAGAGGGATTCTAGTTTGGATCCTTACAATCGCAACAAGATAATCTAGAAGGGTCATTCCGGATGATCAACATCATCAACGAAGAAAATACTGAAGATCCAGGTATTATTTTCTTTATGAAATTAATTAAATTAATTATAAACATGATGTACAAGATCCTCTCTACAGGTTTAGGGCCTCTTGCTTCTTTATCTAAATCTTTGATTCTATTCCATGGAGACTGGCATTCATCATCCTGTTGATCCTAGAATAATCATTGGTCATGGTAAAAATAAAAGTTGGGTGTTGGCCCAACCACGCTTCGGCTGTGCCTGGAACCTTCAAGTGGTATCAGAGTAGTTACATAATAGTTTATAATTATTTAAATATTTCATTGATGATTTATGCATTTAATAATTTAGTTGTTTCAATTAAAGTTAATTGTTCTGTAAATATAAATATTGAGATCTGTTCCTCTTCTTTCATTTCTTGTTCACCTTACAAAAATGATATTTTATTTTAATTTTGATTAAAATAAAATAGAGGATCTCATCCGGAGGTGCCAAAGGTTCATGGTCGTACAACACCAGAACACATGATGTGTATTAGGTAGTACACACCATGTATCCAAGGTTTAATGCACCGGGTCTGGTCCGCCAAACCAAGCCGTGTCATTGGAGTTTGTCTAAGTCTTAACGAATCTCTGTGTTGACCAGAAACAGGTGGCACACAGTTTCCAGATTACACGTCGTGTGGCCCACTAGACACAACATGTAGTCCCTTCAGGTTAGGGTTGGACCGTGTACCCCATACTTGACTTTCCTGACTAGAGACCGTGTAACAAGGAACTACATGGCGTGTGGGCCACTGGACACAACATGTACTCCGATGATTTCTGAAGTACACTCACACGCAGTTTCCCTGGGCGTGTACTTTGGATGGATGGTGAAAAATAGTACACACCTTGTAGTTGAATATACACATCGTGTACTCATCCAAATTATATAGATTTATTAAAATTTATTATTATATTATAAAAACCCTTGATACGTGTACCATCATGCGAGTGTAAAGATGAGGCACAACACGTGATAGGTGTTTTATATATATGTGTTTAATTTAACATCTGTGTAATGTTCATTTCTACTCATTGGGTAGTTATGAATAGAAATTCACCAGGCTTCCTCCAAGGTACAATTTACGTATAAAGATAATTTTAAATGAATTTATTTTTTTAAAATTATGATTAATGAGAATCTCATGGAAATTCAGAAAATGGTTTAAGATAAAAGTATTGATTAATTAAATGTGATAATTAATTGATTTGAGCATTATTTATCTTAAACAAGAATGATTAAATAATTGAATGCTAGTTTTATTTATTCATAAATATTCTTGAATGTATGAATGATCATGAGCTAGACCAAAAACTTTGTATGTGGATGATTTCTTTTAATTTATTTATTTAAATTAAATTTGTTGGCCTGCGATCCTTCTCCTCATTAATATATAGGGTCTGCATGCCCAAGGTTTCTTTTATGTAAAACCCCTTTTTACCCCTCACCTATATGTGAGTTAATAAAGGCATATGTAATGGATGTGACTCCCAAGATAGTGGAGGAATTTAAAGTTGGAGCCGAGATGAAACCAATCCTAGGAGATATAGAGGTGGACATGTGGAAAGCTGTAAACACGAACCCAAAAGGTTTAAGATGTTTCTCCCCTAGGTTAGGGTTAGTTTATCAACTGCTAGATAAACTAACCATTAGAAAATCTCATGATCATTCCATTTATTTTATTTCTATCAGTTGCATGGTTTATCATTATGGATGTGTTGTCACGATCACATAATTAATGAATTAAACAAGCATGCAAGATGGAACTAAAATAAACCATACTTATGCGTAAATATTATCAAGACATGGTTAATCACTTAAGCAAGCTCCACTTAACATTAAAAAGCATTTGATAATGATAATAATAAATTCAAGAATAATAGATAAAATTACCTCAAATAAAATATTAAGTTAGACCAAGCCTTCCATTACTTGATTGAGGAAAAAACTCAATAAAACTATGTGTTTGACCAACCCTTGTTGGGACACTTACTTTTATACAGGATTCCATTATGAAAATGTTTTGGGTTGAATTAACCATATTACATCAAGAGGAGTATACCTTGATAGACTTGGTGTAATATTGGAGGCAAGAGTTGAGGAAATCCAAAGTTATGATTTCAAGATTGGGGAGTCCACTCAACATATCAAGGAGTTGAAAGCCCATAGTTGGAAAAGACCTGTGTACCTAAATACCCTATAATAGCTTGACCAACCCTTGTTGGGGTTATGTGAAGGGGAATATGGATCCTTTCCACTCTAATTTCATGGAAACTGGATATTTTGAGTTCAACGGTGAGGTCCATTAGGACTTGATAAAATAGTGGGGGACTTAATAAAATTTATTATTTCTCATAAAATGTAATCAAGAAAATACTAATGATCCTATCTTTTAATTGTGAAATAAAAATGACATGCTCGTCAACCACACTATCCCTGTGATCAATTCTAAATAAAGACAACATCCTCACCAATAGTAACTTCCAGAAATGGTTTAGATGCCTTCGGGTTATCCTACGCCATGAATGAAAGTCTTACATGCTAGAGTCAGTATTACCTGATCTGCCTACCAATGAGGTGAGTGATGAGGATTTCTTGGTCTATGAGAAACATATGAATGATGCAGTCAGTGTTCAATGTTTGATGCTATCATTAATTTCTAGTGAGCTCTTGAGGTCTCATGAAAACATGGATGCTTATAGAATGCTCGAGCACCTCCATGGTCTTTACTAGGAGTGAGAAAGACAGGAAATGTTTGAGATATCTAAGGCACTCTTTCAGAGTAATCTTGGAGAAGGTGACCTAGATGGGCACTATCAGAAATATAACCTATACCCATGGTTTAAAACCATGGGTATAGCCCCCAAAACCATGGGTATAACCTATAACCATGGTTTTGGGAACTGTGGCCAACTGAGGTGTTAGGATAGGTCCCCAATCTATAACCATGATTTTCCAAAATCGTGGGTATAGATTTTTTGCCGCCATGTCAAAGTGTCATCCCCAGTTTCCATGGTGTCAAAGGCTAATACCCATGGTTCTAAAACCGTGGGTATAAATAGTGAAAAAATGGAGTATAGAGTATTGAACCCATGACATGCAGCTCACATTTGTGTCGCCTCAACAATCAATCTTTGTTAATTTATAGAATATATATTTCTAAATATATTAATATATGTATGTATTAGAAAAAATACGGGGCACGTGTTTCGAACCTGCGTTGTTCACATTTTCTTCCAACGCCTTACCAACCGGGAAAACATTCTTATGTATTAATTTATCTATATATATCTTAATATATTAATCTCTCTTAATATATTAGAAAAAAAACATAAAATGGGTTTTGAACCCGAGACCGCATGGTATACAAACAACCCTTGACCAACCAACCTACAAAACGTTTATGTTTATATGTTTGTATCTACATAAATATATTAATAAAAAATGTGGGTATATAAGGGAAAACCGTGGGTATAGTTTTTCCCACCAATTTTTTTGTGTCCCACAAATTTTTTTCCTTCCATAACGCAGGAAAGCTATACCCACAGTTTCATAAAAACTTGGGTTTAGGTCTTTGAAAAAAGAACCCTATACCCATGGTTTTTCCAAAAATGTGGGTATAGGCCTTGAAAAAAATACTTATACCCATGGTTTTGATGAAAACCATGGGTATAGGTGTTTTTTCTCACGGTTAGGGAAAACTGTGGGAATAGGTCTTAAAAAAAATCTATACCTTTGGTTTTTCCCAAAATCGTCGGTATAGGTGACCTATACCCACATTTCTTCAAAACTATGGGTATAGTTTCCTATACTACCCCTATACCCACACTTTTGAAAAAAAAACGTGGGTATAAGGATATTTTCTAGTAGTAGGGCCTCATGTAGTCAAGATCATTGGCTACATTGAGCGCCTGGAGGTTCTAGGGTTTAAAATCCTCGAAGAACTGGGCACTGATCTTAGTCTTTCATAACTACCTCAGAGCTTCTCTAACTTTGTTTTCAATTTCAATATAAACGACATTGAGAAGTATCTATCTGATCTTCTTATCCTCATTCTCCAAGTGCACAAATATATGAATCATGAAAAGCCTTATGTTCTTATGGGGAATAAGAGGAAAGGGAAGGTGAAGACCTTTAAGCTCAAAGCTTCTTCACAACCTTTCAAGAAAAGGGAGATCAAAGGGGAGGTAAGGGAACATGAGGCTGTTCGTTTCGCATGTGTCAAGAAGGGCCACTAGAAGAAGAACTGCACCCATCCTAAGAAGCAAGGGGAAGCTTCAAGTGTGTTTTTTATCGAATGAAATCTATCTGTTTCTACAAATTGGGTATTAGATACAGCTTGTGGTGCTCACATATGTAAACAAATACAGGAACCAAGTAGATTTAGGAAGATTGACTGAGGGGAGGTAGATCTATGAGTAGCCAACGGATCCATACTTTCTGCTGTAGCTATCGGGGACTACCACCTCACGTTTCCAACTGGGATGATCTTAGTGTTAAAGGGTTTTTATTATGTTTCATATGTTACTAAAAACATTATTTATGTATCCAAATTAGATATAGATGTATTTTTTTCATGTTTGGAAATAAATGTTTCTTCTTTTACAAAGATAACATTTGTTTTGGTAAGACACATTTATACAACAGTCTTTACGTGTTGTATTACACAAACCAGGTAGTGGAAATCAATAAAAAAGATACTTCACATGACTCATACCACACCCAACTTTGGAATCACCATTTAGGTCATGTAAATGAGAAAAACTTGACAAAGTTACATCAAGATGGATATTTAGATTCTTTCAAACTAAAACCACTTGGCATATGTCATGCATGTTTACAAGGAAAAATGACCAAATACCCATTTAGTGGGAAATGTGAAAGGGCTAAAGAACTTCTTGAATTGGTTCATACCAATGTGTGTGGACTATTTCCAGTTGAATTAAGGGGAGGGTACACATACTTCATAACTTTTACTAATAATTTTAGTAGATATAGATATATCTACTTAATGAGGTATAAGTCAGATTCTTTTGATAAGTTCAAAGAATACAAGAATGAAGTTGAGAACCAGCTTGGTAAGAAGATTAAGAAACTACGCTTAGACCGAGGTGGAGAATATATTAATCAATATGTCATTGTTTACTTACATAATTTTGGGATCCTATCCCAAATCAATCCTATATACACGCCTTAGTGGAATGGTGTGAGTGAAAGGAGGAACCGCACCCTGTTGGACATGGAGAGATCATTGATGAGTCATGTGAGTCTTGCATTATCCTTCTGGGGATATGCATTACAAAAAACAGTGAACATACTAAACCAAGTACCAAATAAATCAATAAATGGTATTCCATACGAGTTCTGGGGTGAAAAAAAAATCCATATTATCGAATTGACATGTGTGGGGAAGCGATGTGTTTGTTAAGGACTCTTCAGGTAACAAACTTGCACCCCGAGGCACAATGTGTACCTTTATAGGATACCACAAGGAATAAAGGGGATATTATCTATACAACACCTCATAAAAAAAGGTTATAGTGTAAAGAAACACCATATTCCTTGAGAGGGAGCACTTTTCCAAAAGAGATAGTGGGAGCGAGATAGACTTCGATGAAGTTGAGGCTCAAGGTACGCAAGATTTGGTACATGAACAGATTCCATAAATCCCTGTGGAAGAAAGAACTATTCCAGAGACACAAGAGATGCGTAGGAGTACAAGATAGGTTATAGAAATAGAATGGTATATTTTTCTTGTTATCAAGGATGGTGACTCATTATTAGTTGATAATAATGACCCTATAACCTACAATGAAGCAGTAAGTGGCACAAATGTTGCCAAGTGGCAAGAATCCATGAATTCTGAAATGGATTCCATATACTAAAACTAGTTTGGATTTTGGTAGATCCTCCAGTTGATGTAAATATTGTTGTTTTCAAATGGGTATTCAAGAAGAAAATGGACATGGAAGGACAAGTTAGTATCTATACGGCATGGCTGGTTACAAAAGGGTTCAAACAACATCAAGTCATTGACTATGATGAAACCTTTTCACCAGTTGCAATGTTGAAATCCATTAGAATTATATTGTCCATTGCTTCTTACCATGACTATGAGATTTGGAAAATGAATGTCAAAATAGACTTCCTCAATGGGAACCATCAGGAAGCTGTCTACATGACACAACCTGAAGGGTTTATGACTCCAAAGGATTCCAATAAGGTATGAAAGTTAAAAAAATCCAATTATGGATTAAAGAAAGAATCCAGGTCATGGAACATTTATTTTGATGAATACATTACAAAATTTGGTTTTATCAAGAATGAATGTGATCCTTGTGTCTACAAATGGTTTAGTGGGATTGCAGTCATTTTCTTAATAGTATATGTTGATGAAATATTACTTATTAGAAATGAGATACCAATATTACAATCTATTAAGGCATGGTTGAATCAATGCTTATCCATGAAGGAATTGGGAAAGGCATCATATATTATTGG
Organism: Viscum album; assembly: GCA_963277665.1. Classification (NCBI taxonomy): domain Eukaryota; kingdom Viridiplantae; phylum Streptophyta; class Magnoliopsida; order Santalales; family Viscaceae; genus Viscum; species Viscum album. Next base: position 666,032,832 of record OY728132.1, read on the forward strand.
GATCAAGATCCATCATGATAGATCCAAGAGATTGTTGGGCCTAAGTCAAGGTAATTACATTGATAATATATTTAAGAGATTCATTATGGAACAATCCAAGTGGGGACTATTGCCAGCATCACATGACATTCATCTTTCCAAGAAAATGTGTCCTCGGACACATGAGGAAAGAAAAATGATGGATAGGACTCCATACACATCAGATATTGGGTCAGTCATGTATTCCATTCTATGTACTAGGCTGGATGTTGCCTACGCATTGAGTGTGGTAGGCAGATATCAATATGACCCAGGTGACCGCCATTGAATGGCAGTAAAGACTATCCTAAAGTATCTAAGTCATACTAAGGATATGTTCCTAGTTTATGGAGGAGATGAGGAACTAGTCATCATAGGATATGAAGATTCTAGTTTCCAGAAATATCATGATGAGATGAAGTAACAAACGGAATACATCTTCACTTTGAATGGAGGTTCAGTGAGCTGGAAGAGCTCAAAGCAGAGTGTGGTCGCAGATTTTACAGTAGAGTACGAGTATATCATAGATTTTGAGGTAGCTAAAGAAGTAATTTGGATGTGAAACTTCATCCAGGAGCTGGATGTGATACCTAGCAGTAAATATCCCATCACATTGTACTGTGATAATACTGCAGTAGTGGATCTTGCAAAAGAGCCAAGGTCACATCAGCAGATGAAGCACATACTTTGGAAGTATCATATCTTGAGGAATTTTTCTCAGAGAGGTGAAGTTGCAGTGAATAATATTTCCATGGAATACAACATGGTGGACCCCTTGACTAAAGCCTAGACTCAACAGAAACATGATCACCATGTAAGGTCTAGTGGACAGAAATTCGTAGGCAGTTGGCTCTAGTCCAAGTGGTAGATTGTAAGAGTTGGTGTCCTAGAACTAACTAGTTGTACTTTTATTACATAGATATTTAATGTATTTAAATATTAAACATCTTATTACATATTTTTCATTGTTTTGCATGACTATGATGTAATAATGTCCTAGAGTATTTGTTACATTAATAAGGTCATGGAAGTTCCCCACTATGATGAGAACCTTGAAATGCCATAAAAATATTATTAAATATAGTTCTAAATTTGGATGACATAATATGATGGGACACATAACATGCAGACCATTAGGTGTGAGTACTTGTAAGAAGATGAGACTTCCTCTCATGAAGTTCGCACTTGGTAATCTCCAAGATAAGAGAGTATGAGAACATACATGCCAGTAGGAATTCCGCATGTTTTGGTGTCATCATATATTTTTATCTACAAGTGTGTGTAATGATCCTTAGAATTTAATATTATCATTAATACATGTCACGACTCGAGCACTTTGATTTATTAGACAAAAACCGTCACACAAACAGTTGGCAGGAAGTAGGGTATGTTGGGTGCATCATGAGTGGCATGTTATTAATGGATAATTCGAGAAAGGATTTTTCCCTTCAATTTATTGAAGTTGATATCTCGAACCTTTGATTGAAATAGAACCATCACGTGAAATTCCATGTCCATGGTGTAATGACGAGTTTATTTCATGTAGTCAAAGAATGACATATCAAGCATAAAAGTTGATGACACTATTATGAAACCTTCTTGATGAGATATTGTGACAAAGGGATTATATTACATAGTGTGCGTTCATATGTGGATGTCTTTGTTGGGACATTAAGTTCTTTCTTTTGGGTGCCTTGACACATTGCTAGACAGTACTCTTAGACTTTAGACAAGACCGCCTAATGCCAACGAGAAATAATCCTATAGGGTCACACACTAAGTGTTTTTGGTGGTCTCAGTTAAATTATATTTGAATTTAATTAATAAATATTATTATCAAGATAGTGGAATAATTTTATTCAAGTTAAAATTAATTCATAAATTAAATAAATATTTATTCACCGGATTGTGGGTAAAATATATTTATTTATTTTATTAAACATTTAATAAATATTTATTTACTAATTTTTAAATAAAATATTTATTTAAGAGACGAAATTATTTATTTATTTATTCGGGTGTTCAATAAATGGAAGTCGAGTTCAAGAGGACCAATGCCGGTCCAATAGTAAAATAATTATTTACAAGATAATAAATAATTATTTAACTAGTTGACACAAATTAGAATAACATTGCTATTATTTTGTGACGCATAATTTTATTTATAAATTCATTTTGTTCAAGTTGGCGCACCATAAATAATGACGTAGTATTATTATTAATAGCATGGGTCTTCTCTAAGGTTATGAATGTATTTAATTTCTGTTAGCAAATTAAATATTGTAAATGAAACCCCATGTCAATAAATAGACACATACGTCTATTGCGCCATGGATCAAACAGCACACCCGGTGAATTGAGAATTATTGAGCTAACCAATTTATCTCTTGAATCCTATTCCCTCCCCTCTCAAGAACAAGAGACTTTCTTCAAGGAATAAGAACAAGCGATCAAGAACGACAGACACAAGACACTCACTTTACCGTGATAGCACCCAGAGAACGAGCGATGTTGATCAGAGGCCATCGAAGAAAACGTGGATCACTGCTAGAGGGATTATAGTTTGGATCCTTGCAAGAGAAACAATATAATCTATAAGAGTCATTCCAGACAATCAACATCATCAACGAAAAAACATTGAAGATCTATGTATTATTTTCTTTATAAAATTAATTAAATTAATTATAAACATGGTGTGAAAGATCCCCTCTAAAGGTTTCGGGCCTCTTCCTTATTTATCTAAATATTTGATTCTATTCTGTGGAGACTGTAATTAATTATCGTATTGATCCCAAAATAATCATTAATCATGGTAAAAATAAAAGTTGGGTGCTAGCCCAACCACGCTTTCGCGGCGCCCGGAACCTTTGGTTGAAAGATAAGGCGATAAGCCCAATTGTAAGAGTGATTCCAAAGACACATTCAAAATTTCCTTCAAATAAATAGGTATCAAATATAATGTTATTTTCTTCTCATATCAAGAAATAATTCTATAGAATATAAATAAAACAAACTGAATTAAAGAAGAAAATACCTGCTTCTTCTTCAGGTATATTCATAAATATAAAATTTAATGTTTCAGTCATAATTTTTGGGCATTAAATAAAATATTAATTTCATATATATGTATTAAAATACAGTAAACAAGTAATTAATAGAAACATTACAATAAGTAAAGTGTATTCTCCAAGCGGCTGGGAAAGGGTGATTCATAAGTTTGCAGTGATAAAAACATAACTTATAATTTCCAAGTTGATGATTTAAGTCAAAATATTGTTGAGTATAACCAAAAAAATTATCTCATGTGTCCTTTGAACATAAGGATACATTATTCTAAGTTTAGTAATTAATGTTTTTTGTGGTGTACCATACTCAACAAATAGTTTAGTGATACTTAAATCATATACAATATACAATGAATATAACATGTAAGACTAATTTACCCAGTTATGGAAATATAATTATTTGTAAAGTAAAAAATAAAAGTGGATGTCAAGGATATAACTAGTTTGGTATTTATACTCATTAGAGCTAAAAAACTTAGGTATTATCGACATATATACTTATTTAGTTTGGACATAGAAACCTTTAGAAATAAAGGTATGCCACAAAGCTCTCAGAATTAGTTCATCAAGAGAGCCTAAACTATTCAAAGGGTTCTCTAGTGGTAAATATACTTCATAATATTATATTAATTATTTAAGTAATTTGATAGTTAAGTATATTCATGGTTAGATAAGATTCTCCAGGTCATCATGCCAAAGAGTATCTTGACCAAGCATTCATCGATCAATATAATACAGTGTGAAGTAATTTCTAAATTAACATTATCTTATTCACATCACAACATTTATGCTAATAAGGAGGATCAATGATAAGTATTACATGTTAACATTGATTAATAAAAAGTAGCATGGAGCAATTTCTAAATGCACCTTTCATACATCATAGTCATGATGTAAGTAGTATCAATGTTGCAACTTGTAGACACTTCCATTATACTTTAAGACATGATTTGAAAATAACAAAGATATCCCATAACCATATTTCAACTATAATGAAAAATGGATACCACATGAGTCATGGTATGATGGAAATCCGTTATTTCATAAGTATATATGTTTAGATTCAAAGAGTTTTTAGGCTATAAAAAACTGCATCAAGAAAAACACAATGTGAATCTCAAGAATTTATCATAAAATTTTCTTGGGATATCACATAAATAACTTTGATAGAAAGTTTATAGTCAAGTGATGGACTATATTTCAATAAAATGGTGGACACCTCTATTAGAGATAGTGGGAGAAATATTGACTTGGGTTTAGTCAATGATAAAATTTCACAAATAATTGTCATAGGAACAAGTTCCACAAGAGGTTTGGAAGAGGAATATTCCATAGACACATACTATGTAGGAAGGTTAAAATAAAAGTAATGGTTTTATATTCAATATGGATGGTGATACATTATTTAGTAAGAATAATAATTCCAACAAGAAAGAAGTATATTGAAACCATCTAAAATTGACAAGATAAATTAAAATTCAATAATGGATTATATGTATCAAAGTGAAAAGGATATTATTATTTTGAAAACTGTAGTGGGAATTCAAGTGAGATGATACGTTGGTGGTATAAGTGTGGTACCAATAAGGCTCTATTAGTTATACCAAGTTGTTATGCCAAATCCATTATAATTTTACTTATCATAAATAATATCTATGATCCTTTTATTATTAATTTGATGTCAAGACTAAATTTTGTGGAATGTGACTATATGATGCAACTAGAAAGGGATGGTGACATTGCAGAATGCCAATAATATTGCAGGTTATGAAAATACAGCTTAGTAGTGAAGTAAGAAACAAGATCATATAATATTCATTTGGAATGAATCTTTTACATGTGTATAATAGAGATTAGTGGGATCTCACTTGTTTTCTAAGTAAAATATGTTCGGTAATATATAGAAAAAATATTGGTCTTAGTGTTATTTAAGACCAGGATGAAAGTAATTCTATAGAGATTGAATTAAATTAGCAACCTAAGTTTTAGGGAACAAGATCTACTAAGGTAGATCTAATAGTTTCTTGAACCTAGTGAATCATACATATAGTGACATGGTATTGAAAAATATAATATGGAACAATTCAAGACTGAATTTTTACCAATGTCACATGCCATAAATCTCTCCAGGAAGACATGCAAGGGCATAGATGGAGATTAAAGTGGAGAGATGGATTCCATACACTTCTGTGACAGATAAATCATGTATTCCATAATATGTATAAGATATGATATTTACAAAATATACTTTGTGGTAGGAAAATATAATTTATATCTAGGAGAACTACAAGTTATGCAGTCGGTACTATCTGATTTTACTTGGAAAAGGTACAAAAAATATATACCTGGTATATGGAGAAGATGGGATACTAATTATAAGGGGACAAAACTAGTCTTATTTAGACCAATGTAATTTAAAATCATAGTTAGGATAAGGTGTTGAGTGAGACAAGAACATAAAATCCATTGGTATCCATACCTATAAATACTGAGTACGTTGAAGCTTCTTATGCAGCTAAGAAGAAGTTAAACTCAACGATTTTTTCTAATTTTTGAAATCTCACCTAGTAAGTAAAGTATTATCATAATGTAAATTATGATATTATGATTGTAAAATATGTCAAGTTATGATGGAGGAAAAAGGGATATACTTGGGGATAACATCTCTTGAGAATTTTTACTCAATAAGGTGAGGTTGCATATAACAGAATAGTCATGCGATAGAAATGTGGAAGACCTAGCAGCTAAAGCTGTGACTCAACAAAAACATGATCTTTATCTTGTGAGAGCTAAAAAGGATGATTATTAAGTTGGATCTAGTGTAAGTGGGAGTGTTGTAATAGTGGGTACCCTAGACCCAACTTGAACAATACTTTTTGATTACCATATCATGTATACAGTTAGATATATATGATGTGTACTTACCATTATAGTGTAGAATTTTTTGCATTCCCTATTGAAATGGTAATGTCCATAAACTAATTATCATATCAAAAGGTTATATAAGATCCTGAGCTATAATGAGAACCATGGGATACTATGGAATTAATTTTATAAAAAAGTCATATGGTCTAGATACATCATACTTACTAGACACAGTTGATGTTTGACTATTAGGCATTGGGGGATCATAAGCATTGATACTTATTTTCATGAAGTTCATACATGGTGATATCTAGTAGTGAGATCATGCGGACAAATCCTCCAATAGAAACACCACATGTTTCAGGTGTCATTGGTTTTTCCTAGCTACAAATATGTGTATTGGTCTCATGACTTGAGATCATTATCTATGTGTGTAATTTTATCACAGACTTTGAGTCAAGGAAAAAACCTTGATATTGAAATCATAGTGAGGTAGCTCGTGTTGGGGGTGACATTGGTGGTATAACATTGGTTGAATGGTCAAGATAGGATTTGTTGCTTCTGTGTTGAGGAAGTTATATCTCAGGCCAAGTTTATCAGGATGTTAGTACCTTGATAAATCCTTAGCCAAGGTAATTGAAAGGTAAATAAATTTAGTTAGATCAACAAACAATAAAGAAAGAAATTATGATGATATAATTATGCATCCTTCATTATGAGATATTTAAATACAAAGAGATTATATTAGAAAGTGATTGTTTGTAGGTTGGTTTTCATTGTTTTGGATATCATTGTCTCTTTAGGGGTCTTGATGGGTTGCTAGAATCTGCTCTTGGTATACGGATACTATTCACTACTATTGAGATAATGGTCTAGAGGTTTACACACAATAGCGTATTCAAGAATCTGCCCAATTCTAGTGAATGTGTATATCGGACATGGTGGGACCCACTACAGGGTCTGAGTATTGTCTAAGTTGTAAATCACCGATAAATAAATAAATTCATTATTATTCAAGTAAACAATTATTACGTTGAATTTATTTATCAAAATTATTTACAAGTTAAGTAAATATGAGGAATAATATTAATCGAAAGAATATTATTTTAATATTACAGGTTCATTTAATATTAAGTAAGAATTTAGAGTCGAGCTAGTGGCACAATTTTATCATTTAATATATTTAATATATATTATAGGTATTTTATAAAATAATAAATATTTATAATGTAGTTTATTTTGTCATAATTATCTATTTAGTGGATGTTAAATAAATGGGGATCGGGGAACCCAATCTAGGTATTAGAGCATCCACTATAAATAGAGGAGAGGGTCTCTCACATATTGTATATTCACTGTGAGATTTCTAGAGGATTTCTCTCCTCTAACACTTTATAGAGAGATAATCTCTCGATCTAGGTGAACAGATCGAGTTAATCTCCATGAATCTAAAGTATATTGATGCAGTGATCGTTGGGATGTTGAAAAAATTGTCGGATCTCCATGATAACACCTAGAATATAATGACCGAAACTCTAGTGGTTTTTTAAAGCATGTGTGGATGATCTAGATGGATTATTCTTTGGATCCATCAAGTAGTGATCACCAGAAACAATCAAATGTCAAGAATGGATTCATATTGGAAAAATATATACTTTCAGTTTATAGTTTGTTCTCTATTTAATTTATGTGAGATTATCAGACTATATTGAGGATTGAATCATCATAGATGATAAGTTACATCATCCTGAAAATGAAACTTTTAAGTCCCCAGCCCACCAGATTCTGTTATGCTCCCTAGAAACTTCAATTTATACCATTTTCTATTTCAAAATCAAACACCACACAAACATTATTCTAACACCGTAGGAGTCCGTACATGCTCTAACTACACCTTTAAAATGAATCTCAAAATAATAGGGTTAGTAACTTTAATGATCCTTTTCTTCAAAACTATGCTCAAACCAAAATAATCGTCACTCAATGTGATCTACCTCAGAAGTCCTAGGCATCTCCATGACCATAAACATACTCAGTAGCATATAGAATTCACCAATATCAAACTAAAACACTTACCTATACATTCATTTCTAAATAATTTACAAGCCCATGCTAATCCCTCTCTCGTGTTGCCCTAATATACCACTAGGCCTCGACTCACTAAATATAGAGTCATGTCTCATAGGTCACTAGGCCTCCCACATAGTCCTATACCTCAAATAATAGGGATTGTCACAACTCACGGGAAAAAAATCACTATCATCATGAAAAATCCACGACATCCAAGATGCTCGACCACCCATTGATTGGTCTCACATACAAACCAACATCACATTCCAAACATCGGACTACCATGACATTAGGTTCTCATTGGGAATCCTCACACTGGACTGCCCCTTCAAGAATCACATGCCCATGATGGTCATCATCGGGCCTCCATAAATGGGAGTCACCCCTTCAATGATCACATTCTCATCAATCAAGGGATATATATATATATATATATATATATATAACTATTTCATCCTAGATGATCCATTTCAGAGATCCATAATCATGAGGTTCAGTTAAATAGAAATTCATTCCAAGCTACATGGTAAAACACCATATAACTTTTTACTATCACTTTAAATAACCAAACCTATAGAATAAAAACCCACATGGGGTCTAATAACAAGGCCTCACATGGATGTACTGACCCACTAGGGTTAACCCATGTCCTATAAAATGAGGTACTCTATAATATTCATCAATAAGTGTGTCACTATAGATTTACATGACATTTTATTAGAAGGAAACTTATGAATCTTAGTCCAGTTGAGTATAATTACACCACAAACTTATATGGGAAAACATTTTGTGAGATTTTATTGAAACTTTAATAAGCTGGGCCACATAGTCAATGAAAAAAATCAATCACTGGTAAGTATATATGTCATGTGAATCCTACATGCCTAATAATGATGCATGATAAACATCTTACCTCTATGAAAAAGATCCAAATCCATAATAAATCACAACCATAAATCCAAAAACCATGTGTGTCACATGAGGTAAAATTATTCAACCATAACATTTAAAATCTAGAACATCAACTCCATCCCATGTAACCAAGATTTCACATCAGAAATGTTGTTCATGAAAAACCAACCTAAGGTACATCACAAGTCCCAAAACATTCCTGTATCACCTATCTACCATTACTCTAAATAATTAGACATGAGAAAAACAACTTCTATACAACTTTGTAATACCCCAACCAGGCTCACTATTAATAGTATCTAAATCAGTGGTGCTATATGACCTGAGGCACGCCTCCTCATATGTTAGAAGTTTCTGACTAATAGTGTTGGTCTAGGATGGTCTTGTGAGGATACTATAACACCTTTATCAAATTATCAATAGCAGTATAAATAACCAAATTTCATGCACATCCATCACATCATAGCATGGAAGATAGTAAAAGTGGAAACAAGTGATAATGGAATGTGATGCAGTCATAAAAGAATAAAATACCAATCACCCACTAGGCTGATCATATATATATAATAAAAAATAAAGAAAAAATAATAATTTAATCCCTACTACATCACCGATCCATACCACATTTCAGTCTTTTGTCCCACTTGAGTTTCTCCATCTCGATCATACAATGTTGGGCCCCTGCCCAACTTGTACCTATAGCCAAGTGAGAGTATTCTCAAGTAACCAAGTGTAATGGAATCCTTTGTAGGTTGTGAGTAAAAAACCCAATAGGGAACCACCAACAAGGTCCCATATATAGTTAGTAAATGCAGTGACATGTGCATAGATATACTCTGAATAAATAAACAAATAACTATAAATAAATAAATAAAAAATAAACCACTGTCAATCCTCTGGTTTGTGACCCTGATCAACCATACCTAATTTGGCCAGTGCCAAAGTGTCTCTGATCATGATGTGATAACTTTTCTAACCAATATAATGACATGAGGGTCTTCCAGCCTGGTATACATATAACAAACCAAGGGTTGATCGCCTTGGCATATAGTATAATGACCTGGGGAATGCTTCATCCCAAAATAGAAACACGAGGAATGCTCCATACCAGTATGTAATGGTTCTTGAATTTAAATCCCTAATAGTGAAGGAGGATCAACCATGCCCACCAAATACCCCCCATGCCTCAATATATATCATGTGGAAAATATTCTATCCTCTATCCAGAACCAATAATCCTAGCTCTAAATACATGGAATCCCCACTGGTAGTATCAAAACCACCCTAAAAAAGTTTTTTATTTTGTATCATGACCTTCACATAGGTATTTTTCATAACATACCAATGGGGAGTTATCATAAACTCCCAATGGGGAGTTATCATAACCTCCCCTTAGGGAATTTTCATGACCACTTATAAGGGAGTTTTCTTTTTAAAAAATATAAACACTTCTATGAGGGAATTTTCTATTTCAAACATAACACTTCTACAAGGGAGATCACCATATAAAACATAAATATACATATCTATATCATCAATATGGGTTTCCATCTGCCTAAAACATCATAAAACCATGGTTAGGCTCCTAGGATCCCAACCCAACTAGTCATACTCATAGCAGGCTCAAAATTAGAATATAAATTAAATAGTTTTCTTTTATATTTCATATTTTAAAAATAAATATATAAATTTAATAATATAAATTAGATAAAAATAACATCTTTTTTATATTTATAATGTAAAAATTAACTTATTTTTAATTTTTAGTTTTTTTCTAAAATAATTGATTTTTAACTGAATAGTGAAAAAAATAGTTTTCACCAAAACTATAAATTTTATGAATTTATAATAAAAACATAGAAGTGTATAAAAAATTTTAATTGGTAAAATATGTATTTAATAATTAAAACTATAAATATACTATAATTAATTTAGAAAACCTAAGAATAATATTTTAGGAACTTAAGTAATATTCTCTAAAAAATTATTTTTGATATTTTATTTTAATTAAATAATATAATAGTAAAATTTAATTTTGGATTGATTTTAAATACAATTCACTTTAATTTATTTTATAATAAACCAATATATAACATTAAAATCAAATACATGAATAATTTTACCCTACACATAAATTTTAAGCTTATAAATACACTTTTTCTAAAAATGAGTTTTTACAATTTACATGTGCTAATATTAAACTTATAATTTATTAAAAATAAATATTTTAACAAATAAAATTGATTTAATATTTGTAATAATTATTTACAAATTATTTAATAATCTTCGTATTATTTTTAGGCATTAAAATTAAATTATATTGGTAAAAATTAGTTACCATGGTAAAACCAAAAATAGTAAAATTGAAATTTCTTAGAGTAAAAGACTTAAAAAATGTTTAAAACATGTGTAAAAATTTATTTTTGATTTATTATAGACCTTATATCATCCTTAACTCCATTATTTTTAATTTTATAGTCTTCTTTATATGCGAAACATGTGCTCTCTTTATATCAAGTTGAAATATTTACAAAATTCCATTCTCGCCACTTATAAAAGAGACATCTCACCACCAATTGGAGACTAATAAAAGAATTAGGTTTCCACTTTAAAATCTATCCATTATGCATAATTTATAATATAATTCATTTTTATTGAGCCTATGGTCATAAGGTATTTTCTTAAGACCTCTATTTCAAAGGAATATCCAAAGAAACCCCAAAGATTTCAATGCGAGTATTTTTTTTCCTAAATTCATTTCCTTTATATATTAATTTCCCAAATATAAATTTCTAAGTAATATATAATGAAATTATTATTTTTGTATACTTAGTTTCATTATTCTATGGTAATAACTATTAACCATCTTTCCCCTTTTCTATTAAGAAAAATAAAATCGTCATTCATGCATTGTGTGGACTACCGCCTCCACAAAGCGACGACTTCCATTTTTACCCCCACATCTATTAACTAATTATAAAATTGAAATTGAGGAATAAATGTGACACATATAATATAATAATGTTTATTAAGATATAAATTATAACCCACCTTCTTCCACTCTCTATCTCTTTGAGAAATGAAAATTTTAACTGTGCATTGTGCTGACCACCACCACCATAGAGTAACACATCTCATTTTTCATATAGTTTTATTATTATTTATTAAAAACTATTAAAATATGATTAAAAACCATAAAAATATCTAAATATTAATATTATTATTATATAATAAATATATTATTCCAAGATAAAGTACTTTCTTAATCATAGACTCCCAATAATTATTGTATGTTCATGGTCGGGTCGGTCTAACCACCTACTTCAACAATGTTATAAAATAATATCATGGATGAATATGAGAGATTAATTAATGATAATATATTATATAAATAATTAAATAAGGATTTTATTTTGGTTATTTAATTTTGACATTAATATTAAACTAATTAATTAAGATATCAACGTCTATTCTTTAAAAATCACTGAAACATGCTCATCCCTGAATTTATCTTTAATGATAATAACAAAATTTCATAAAATAAAATTATAAAATTATAAAATTATAAATAATTATAAATAATAAATTAAAATAAATTATTTCATCCTATAATTATGAAATTTGTGAGAATAATGAAGAACAACACCGCTATTATGAAAAATGTTCAAAATGATAAAGATTACTCACACCCAATGTTAAAAATAAATAATAAATAACTAATATACATGTCGAAAACAATTATGAATTAAATTTATAAAATTATATAGATATTAATTTGGTTATAAAATGGGCTATTAATATATTTATGTTTGTTATATATAAGTTTAGAGTGTGATCACCTATGAGGGAATTCAAGGTAAGGGTTTCTTAGTTTCATTTTTAAGTCCTTGGGGAATGTTTGATATTATGAACTATTATTTATTTTATATGGTGTATTCTATGACCTATTATTTTAAAAAATGAAAATATCCTAAATTTCATGTTATTTTAATGTACATTTCAAGATGTTACTCTCAATATTCTTTGATTCTATTATTACCAATACCATCAGTGGTTCATCGACTCAATTTCTAATTAATTGGGTCATAATATTTCTTACTTGAATATAATATTCAATCACTATTTAATAGTATAATTTCTTTATTTTATATATTATTTCCTCTTTTTATTTGGATAAATTAATTCTCATCATCAATATACACTTCTTTGATAATTTTTTCCAAAATAAAAGTACAACGTTGGTAAGAATAACTCCCATTCTTAACAATGAGTTTTATCTTCCATGTTCATGTTTTTCTTATTGAAAGTGTTTTATTTAATGAAATACTAGTATGTTTTTTTAATAATATTCACATTTTCCTTTAAATATTTTATTAAATTAAAGTTTTTTAACTTTTTTTCTATAGTGGTTTTTATTTAAAATGGACTAAAAATATTAATAAAGGAATTTTATTATTATTTACAACTTTGGATTTATAATATCTATTTTATTTTAAAAGATTATTTATTTTTAACTATTTATAATAAGGTTTTCAAAATTATTCTATTTCCCTTATCAATTTTTTTGAAAGTAATTTTCACTTCATCTTTTATAAAAATGATTAAAAGATTTTTTGAATGCTTTTGTATTTTCACTTATATTTTTCTTCCAAGATTTATCATTAATGAAGTGATGTTTTGATAATCTTATATATTTTATCATGACATGATTTGTTTTGGAAAATGATATCTTTGATATCCTATAATTTCTTAAGTGAATATTATGTGATGTTTTTGAACATTTTAAGAAACCCATTCTTTTTCCATGGGTCATTTAAGAAACGACGATGATTGAATTTAAGTGGAACACATATGTATGGATGATGATGGATAGTTTACTATATCATCCTATAATTCATTGGTTTATATTCATATTGAATGATATATTCAGTCATGTATATAATGAGTATGCTTATACAGGCGTGGGCATAATGAGTTTGCTCACATTTTTTAGCGTGACATAATGAGTTTTTTACATAGGTGTGAACACAATGATTTATCTTACAAAGGTGTTCCTATTATTTTGGTTTTCCAAATTTCCAAGTATATTATCAAGTTATGACACATTTTTAAGATGCATTTTATTTCTAGGATATGTCATGTTTTCATATTATGCCTTATTTTTAAAATATTCCACACTCCTATGTCATGATCACATGTTTTAAGATTATTGAGATGTATTTTGAGCCATGTAATAATTAATTATTGATATTTTTATGATATTATGTTGATATATCATGTTTTATGATTATAATATATGGTATTATTATCTTTTAATAAGATATTTATCCTATTTATCATGTTCTTCTTCATATTTTTGATCTGATAAATTATGATATTATTTTTCATTAACGTGCTTATAACCTCACCCATTTATTATGATTCCATATCCCATGTTATGAAGCTGATTATATATTGTGAGATGTCTAAAAAATTTTCAAGAGGATCACAATTATGGAGTAACATTTGCAAGTTTTGTAAAATAATATATTTATGTATCTAATCTCTAAGACAATAAACCTTTTGATACTCAGGTTGTGAAACTATTTATTAAATTTATTATTTAAATCCTGAAACTAATGAATTATTTAAGTTATGATTAGCTTAATTTTCCATAATTGGTATCATATGAGGTTTTATTTATTTTGGGGTTGATTTTAGAGAACTGTAGTGAAAAACCTAGGGATAAATCTAGGGGATAAGTCCAAATATAGGATAATGTCATGAAATTTTGGTAAATTAGTGATTGTGTATTACTCTTAGAAATTAAATCACTGTTCAGATACTAAAAGTGGATATAATCTTTAGCACAGATGTACCTAGGGGTAATAGCCCTAACAATGGCATGTTGGGTATTAACTCAATCATCACCTGATGCAAGACAAAGAGGCCTAATTTAACACTTTGTTTGAAATTAATGGGGGATATGATTTGGTTAATCAAATTATATTCAAAATACAATAAAAAGTATTTATTATGTTAAGGAATTATGATAAAAAGTATAAGAGAACTCACCCTAAAGAAATCTTGATTGAACTAAGAGTGATTTAGGTTAAAATAAAATATAATTTTATGATTTTGAAGAATATTTCATTTTGGGGAAGAGTTTTCATAAGATAATTTATGATAATTATATTATGATGTTAATTTTTTATCACTGATGTTGTCCCCTTCTAGTTTTAGTAATGGACAAATCATAAAGGAAAAAAAGTTAACAATGGATACCATAGATAATTTATATATTTTCCCAATGATAAAACTAATGGGATAGGTGTTGGAGTAAGAAATATTATGATTATATAAAACCATATGTCATGAATTATGATTAAAAACATGAATATAGTTTAAATAAAAAACAAATTGAATAAGATAGGGATGAAGTCTTATGAAAATTTGGGTGAGAAAGATGAAAAAGGAAATAATTTTAAATTTACTTCATGAAAAAAATATGGGAAGAGGTAACCAAGAGAATATATCAAAGAAATGAGAATTTTTTTTACCTATGGTAAATGAGTTCATAGAGAAAATAATTGCTAAGGAAAAATGAAGATCTCAATGAACATGGTGAAGGGAAAAACAGTTCGCTCCAAAGTACTGATAATAGTTCAATGTATTAAATGTAGGTAACATGGGTATTATGTAATAAAATTACATAATATGAGGGCTAAAATTAATGATATACGTCCATAACTTCCAATACCATGGGAATAAGAGAAATATTATATAACCACAACTACTAAAATAAGTCTAAAAAATGATGTAGAGTGAGGAACACTGATCATCGAATCAAGAACTATGAGTGATGTATTTGTATCTTATTAAACCCACTTCTTTATACCTAGAATGTTTTCTAAGGATAGGAAATTTCCACCCTGATATATAGATGTTGAATTATTAATAAAAACTTTTAGTGGCATGATTATTGTGTCCCAAGTACATAACTCCTCTATAGTATATGTTTATAGGAATGTGTTTCATATAAAATCCTATTATCCTTCCTTTAATCAAATTAATGAGATATTAGGCATGGATTAGTTCTATTAAAAATTATAAATTCCAAGATAGGAAAATTAAATCTAAAAATACACCCATGATCACCTATTAATACATGGTCGACTATAAACTCCCAATGAAAATAAAATTAACTACTCCTATTGTATTGGGGGGGTATTTAGCACAAATGGTTAATGAAAAAAAATAAAATTATTTATATTACTATTATGATGAGAAATATGATTTCACTAGTAAAACATAGGATATTGAGGATAAAACCTTATTGTAAATTACGTATTGAGTCATATAATTACTTAATTGAGTAATAATTAAAATTGCGAGGATGTAATTTATTTAAGGGGAAGAATATAAAAACCAGAGATTTCACTATATATTATCCTTAAATAAATATTATTTTAATAGTGTTTTTCACATGTAACACCAAATGAAAACAAAATTGTGATATGCTAAAATAAAATTTTACCATTATAGTATATCAATTAAGTTAGCGGGTATAAAAGGAATTAACCATATTATGAAATATACAAAAAAAAAGAAATAGAATCAGGTAGAAAAATTATCCCTTATGGATATAATTTATCCAATATTGGGAAGGAGTTATATTCAATAGGGTTTTTTTAAACCAATCCCAATTCGAACTCAAATAATTACGGTATAAGTGAAATCGTATGTGAGACAAATTCTGGCTTTTGGAAATTACCATGAGATTTATGCTTGCAGAATCACCACCCTCGACTTCCAACAGAGCATATATTATACTTATATATTACATGGAGATATTAAGGGGATATATAACTAGTAATTAGGATGAAATAATCAGGTTTATTAATGTAATAAGTTATTTATCACATTTATTTTAAACAATTCACATTATGACTTTTAAAGAAAAAGAAGAATGTTTATTTTTCTATAAAAATAGTTTTATTTATATTTCTTATTTAAAACCTAAATTTATAAAATTTAGAATCTAAACTAGGTAAAAATAATTTCATTTTTTATTTATAATTTCAAAATTATCTTAGTGTTAATTTTTGAAAATTTCTTAAAATAATTGATTTTTAGGTGAATAGTGAAAAATATAGTTTTCACCAAAACTATAAATTTTATGAATTTATAAGAAAACTATAAGTTTATAAAACCTTTTAATTGTTAAAATATTCATTTAATAAATAAAACTATAAAAATACTATGTGTAATTTAGAAAACCTATGATTAATATTTTAGGAACTTAAGTAATATTTTCCAATAAAAACTATTTTTGGTCTTTTCTTTTAATTAAATAATATATAGGGAAAATTTGTTTTTAGATTTATTTTAAAACCACATAATTTTTTTTTCAATTTTTAATAAAAAAATTTATATCATGAAAAACAGATACATCAATAATTCTACCCTGCACATAAATTTTATGTTTAAAAATACACTTTCTAAAAATAGTTTTTTACACATTACATGCACTAATGTAATAATTTATTTTTATAATATATAGAAATTTCATCAGGTAAAATGTATTTAATATTTATAATCATTATTTAAAAATTATTTAACAAATTACATCTTATTTTTATGAATTTAAAGAAAATTACTTAGGTAAAAATTAGTTAGCATGATAAAACTAAAAATGGGAAATGTGAATATTCTAATAGTAAATGACTTTAAAAAAAATTTTATAAGTATTTTCAAATGAATTTTTGAGGTATTATCGACCTTATATAATCCCTAAATTCATTATTTTCAATTTTTGAGTCTTCTTTACATGTGAAATATTTGATCTCTTTATATTAAGTTGAAATATTTACAAAAAATCCATTCTCATCACTTATAAAAGGAGCCTCTCACCACCCCTTAAATACCACTAAAATAATTCTATCTCCACATGAAAGTATACCAATTCCCTTAATTTATAAAACTATTCCTTTTACTTGATCCTATTATCATAATATATTGTATTAAGACCTCCATTTCTTAAGGAATCCTCTAAGGAGGACACAATGATTTCAACTTGAGTAATATTTTTTTCATAAATTCTTTTCCTTTATATCAAACTTTACCAAATATAATTATTTAATTCACATATAATATAATCACTATTTTTCCTACTGATTTTTTACGTTAAGTTAATAACTATTAAACACCTTTCCCCTTATATTTTAATAAAAACAAAATCTTCATTCGTGTGTTGTGCGGACTACCCCAGCTATGAAGCGAAGACTTCCATTTTTTTCACCACCATATCTATTCATTTATTATAAAACCAAAAATTATGAATAAATGTGAAAAATATAATATGGTTATTATTATTTAGAGTAAAATTATAATCCACTTTCTTTCGCTCTCATTATTTTATAAATTAAAATATTAACCAAGCATTATACGAACTACCGCCTGCACGAAGTAAAATGTCTCGTTTTTCATCTAGTTTATTTCTTATTTATCAAACGCAATTATAATATTATTCAAAATCTTATAAGTATATAAATAATATCATTATTATTCTATAATAATGATATTATTACAAGATAAATTACTTTCATAATCATAAACATTCATTAATTATGGCATGCTCATGTTTGGGTTGGTCTAACCACTTAATTGAACATTGTTATAAAATAATATCATTGATAACTTTGAAAACTTAATTAATTATAATATATTATATGAATAATTAAATTATGATTTTATTTTGGTTCTGTAATGGTAACATTAATATCATACTCATTAATTAAGATACCAATGTTCGTTCATTAAAAATCATTGAAACATGCTCATCATCGAATTCAAATTTAAGGATCATAACAAAAAATCTAATAGAATGAAGATATAAAATTATTAAGAATTATAAATAATTATAAATGATAAATTAAAATACTTATATCATCTATTAATTATTAACTTTGGGATACTAATTAATAATAACATCGATATTATGAAACCGGTTCAAAAAAATCAAGATTACTCACACCCATATAGTAAATAGATAATAACTAAATAACATATATGTATTGAATTATTATAAATGAAATTTATAAAATTTAATGTATATAAATAAGGTCTTAAATAGGTGATGATTATATTATATTTTTATACAGTAGGTTAGATTGTGATCAAATAAGTAGGAATTCAAGGTAAGAGTTTCTTTATCTCATTTTCAACTTCATGGAACATGTTTGACATTTTACACCATCATTTATTTTATATGGTGAATTAACTACCCTATTTATTTAAAATAAGAAAATATCTTCAATTTCATGACATTTTAATGTCCATTTTCTGTTCTTCCTCTCAATATCCTTTGATTATTATGCTACCAATACCGTAAGGGTTTTATTGACTCAATTACCTACTCATTGGGTCATAGTACTTATTAATTGAATATAATTTTTAGGATTTATTTGATCCTAAAATTTACATGTTTTATTTGTTATTTCCTCTTTTTCTCTATGTAAATTACTTCTCATCATCAATAACCACTTATTTGATAAACCATTTTATAAAAATAATAGTATAACGTTGGTAAGAACAACTCACATTGTTACCAATGAAATTTAGCTTCCATGTTCATGTTTTTCCTATAAAAAGTGTTTTTTTTAATGAAATAAAAGTATATTTTTTATGTTTTATTATTTATATTTTCCTTATCATAATTTTTGAAATGAAATTCTTTCAATGTTTTTTCTATGTGGCTTTTCTTTAAAATGACCTAAAAAGATTAATAAAGACATTTATTTTTATTATTTACCACTATAGATTTATTTTATTATTATTTTTCTTTTCAAGGATTATTTTTTTGGAAATATTTATAATATTTTTTTTAAAATTATTATATTTACCTTTGGAAAAATTATTTTTAAAAGTAATTTTCACTTTATCTTTTATAACGATTTTTAAAAGATTTTGTGAAAACTTTTGTATTTTCAATTCCATTTTTATTTCAAGGTTTACCTCTCATTAAGTGATGTTTTGATTTCATTATATATTTTATTAATATTTTATTACTTTTTTAAAACGAATTTTTTATATACTGTGATTTATTCATTTCAAGTTATGTGGTGTTTTTGAAAAGTAAAAAAAAACCATTATTTTTCCATGGTGTCTTTAAGATATGATGATGATTGATTTTAAGTGGCACACATATGCATGGATGATAAAGGGTGGGGTCATGTATCACCCTAAAATATATTGGTTAAATTTATATCTTATGAGATATTCAATAGTGGACATAATGATTTTTTTCACACAAGCTTGGGCATAATGAGTTTGCTCACAATTTCAAGCATGGATATAATGAGTTTTTTTACATAGGTGTGGGAATAATGAGTTTTCTCAAAAATGTTTCCCTATAATTATTATTGTGACACAATTGAAATTTATTTTTCAATTTTTTCCACATTTCCAAGATGCATTTCATTTTCATGATATGCCATCCTTTCATGTTATTCCTTATTTTTAAGATATTCCTCACTCTTATTTCATTCTTGCATATTTTATGATTATTGCGATGTATTTTTATCCATTTCATAAATTTTATTCTTAATTAATTATATATTTATGATATTATGTTTCTTTGTCATGTTTTATGATTCACATATATGGTATTATGATCTTTTAATAATATATTTATCATATTCTTTATATTATTATTATTCTACATGTTTATGATCTGATACATTGTGATAAGTTTTTCCGTTACCGAGCATCTAAGATCGCCCATTTATTATGATTTCATCTACCAAGTTATTAAGATGAATATATCATGTGAGATTTATTGAAAGGGGTATAGAGTAGCATGATTGTGGATTAATGTTTGCAAGTTTTGTAAAATAAGATGTTTATGTCGTTAATCTCCAAGACCCTAAACCTTTAGGTCTTTAGGTTGTGTGTATATTTATGAAATGTATTATTTAAATCAAGAAATTAATGAATTATTTAACTTATATTTACCTTGGGTCACTATATTTATGGATTTCCTTAACATCATATAGATGATTCAAGTGTGTGGGTGAGATTTTGGGAGTATACATAGGGTTGGTAAGTACCCTAGAAGTATAATTATACTTGTGAATATGTCTTTCATAAACTTGGTGGAGTCGATAACCCTATTTGTTATGGGGAATGAGTTTTGACCTGAATAGGTCCACTTGGACCCCTTCTGGACTGATAGAAATCTAAGTGTACTATCCCAAGACTTCCTACAATAAGCCAAGTTCTGGTGTGTAACACCCAAAAGGAACTTATATGGGAGGCCTTAGCATACAATAACTTGAAATAGATATATATCTCTAATAAGTAATAATTACCATAAAAACTTGTAATATGTATAAATAAATGAACTATATATATTGAATGTTTGAGACATAATATGATAAATATAATGAAACATAGGCACAATCATAAAAGCATACATCTAAAAAGGTATTATAACTGGATGGAAATAAGACTAGGGAAAGATTCTCCTCACTATAAATACTCTTGTATTGTCCTATAATAGTTACAATCACCACTATAAACTACTATATTTCACTATGAATCAACATTAGCAGTTTTTATAGCTCCAATCCTACTATGGTCACCTTGAAACTATGAATCACCATCATAAACACAACACATGTGGGAAAAACATATATAGAGGTGAGTATAAACATACTTAGTAAGACACCTCTAAAACAAGAGGTAAGGATGAAATGTTATGTCAACTCAAATCGAGGACCAATAGAAATAAGAAATGAATTCAAAGGTTTTAGATATTCTAAAAGGTTAAAATAACCATGGATGATATAAGAATACATGTCTTCATAGATTATCTCTATAAATGATAGTATCTTTCAAGACACCAAAGATACCCAAATTATTGAATGTTCTATAAAAATGATGTCGAAAACCCAACTGCAATTCACATCCTAAAGGAAAGTATGTGTGTAAAATATGTCACCAAATATACAAAATCCATATAATCCCTCATCACAACTATCATGGACTTATAACTTATAGGTTATATCTTTGTAATTGTAGTGGGGGATCCACACCTCACCAAGGAATGTTATTCAATTAAGGGAGTACAAAATCCTATGAAATAATCACACCGCATGAAGAGAAAATATTGATTGAGGGATTACCAAATTCTATTGATAGAGAACTCACACCTCATCTCATGGGGGAGTAACAACTTTTATATTTGAAGAAACTGCGCCCCATCAAATAGGGGAGTACCAACTTCCACTATAGTATAGGGGGCCTTTATGTCATCTAGATTGAGGGAGTATAGACCCCGTTACCAAACTAATTGATATGAAGGACCCATACCCTATTAAAATGAGGGAGTATTGAATCCATGATGTATATAAGGGACCAATTACCTAACATTAAAATATATCCAAGAGAGTACTAGAACCCCATGTATGATTCGATTGTCTTTCCCAAACCATATCTTTGTCTCTATGGAGATAAGACCATATAACCACCTAAGACTCCTTATAAATGTTCTGTGATGACTAATATAATAATACAATCATGATCTACATTAAAAATAACTTATAAGGAATTATTTAAATATCTAGTTCTAACATCCCGGTTAGAAGAAACAAAAAAAATGAAGGCCACATAATACATAATTTATACTCATCTAGACATAACATGTGAGCCTTAGATAGTTTCTAGGAATGAAATATCATCCTTATTCCACATGGATTTAGATAACATGAAATTTCACATAAATATACATGATGTGTGTAAGAACCCAATTTTTACTATGAAAGACTTTGGAATATTCTTGATGATATTCCAGAGCAGTGCCTTCAGACAGCGTGCGATTCCGAGCCCCGAAATGGCCGGAATTAAATTTTCAGTGCGTTCACACTGGAAACTCCAAATAAATGCGATAACTTATAAACGGTGCTTCAGATTAGAGATTCAAGTGTACTGATGGGTCCGGAATGGGGTGTTTACCCTAGGAACGACATAAAACTTGTCGGCGCGGGAAGTTTGTGTAACACCCCGAGATTTTATGAAAAATATTATTTTAATTTCATTAATGTATTATGTTGTATTCTACACCAAGATTACCCTGCGCTATACACAACACCGTATTAGCTTGCAGTATACGCAACACTATTCTTGGACCGTGTTACACACAATTTTGATAATAGTTATTCTACACAACATTGAGTATATATATATATATATATATATATTAAATGTATAAATGAAATATGGTTGGATTATGTTATACGAAAAAATGAAGGATTCTTTCACAACACGCAACCCTGACTTGGCTTGCATTACACGCAATCGCGACCTTCCTCGATAGCGTGTGTTGTAGGCAATACCGGGTTTTAATAAACAATGTTATATTATTATAATATTGTCATGAACTAGCCGTTATGAATAGTATTAAATAAATTTTTAATTTTATAACATTATTATTCATCTTACACATTTCTAGAACATGGTATAAGAACAAAATAAATTTTTCGGGTAAAATAAGTATTTTTCGAAAAATGCAGTTTTACCGCCTTTTGATGGCGCACCCAATTTAAATATAGTTTTTGACATGTTTATATGTTCAATTTGAAAAAATAATATTCTTCCTTTTAATCAGGATATAAAAATTTACATTAGATAAAGTTTTGATATTTTTCCGATAACTTTCATATATTAATGAATAGTAAAAACACGCTATATTTTAATTAAAAACAACTTTTTTCATCGTAATATCTTATGTGGTTAAATTATAATATTGAATGGTTTTAAAGTATAAATAGAATATATTTTTACCATTTAATATAATTTATGTCATTAGCATTGATTTTACCTTGAATTCGAAGGTTAAATCAATTCAATCTTTTGCAATGTTTTAAAGAAAAACCCGTTTTCTTTCGACAACGGGATTAATTTTAATTTAATTTCTGCATCTTTTGTGTATTGAATTTGGAAAAATGGATTCCATATTTGGAATCAGTGGGTCCAAATTATGTTAATAAGCTATTTTTTATTTTTGGGAATTATGAATAGTAACTACGGTAAATTTTATTTACCACAGTTAAAGGTAAATCGGGTAATTAAGGGTAAATATAATATTTTAAAATTACCCTAACAAATGTCAAAATCCTATTGGATGACTAAAAGTCGACCCATATCACCTAAGGGTCGGATTAGAATCATTTAATGGACATTTGTCCATGAAAATAACTTAATTATTATTAAAACCAAAGAAAGTGACAACATGTCACTCTCTTAAATATTATAAGTATAATAATTTTAAATTAGTGATAAACATCATAAAATTTCGAACATGAATAGTCTCCAGAAAGCTAACAAAATTATCTACATCATGAGAATTTATTTAGAATTTTTTGGGATTAGATAATTATCATTATTTGTGACACAATAGTAATGCAGAAATTATTTATCTAGTGAAAAATCAAGAATATAGTTTTTATTAAACTAATAGTGACCATAAAAGGCACAAAACCCTGACCAAAAATTATTGGTCATGTAAATGGAAACAATAATCATCCAATGGTAGAATATTTGACCATTTGGAGCCTTATACAAGCTATTATGACACTTATATTATTTTATTTTAAATGATGCCAAAGTTGTCACCTTCATAATTTAATAAATATAACAATTTAAATATTGTGATTTTAAGATGATAAATTCGAGTAAAAGTATTATTGTGAAAGTTAATATATTTATCTTCATAATAGGATTTTATTTTAAATTTTTATACAACAAATAAGTATATTAAATAATTATACAAAAATGATGTAGTAATTATTTTATTAAGAGATAAACCAAATAAATGGTTTTAAAAATAATAAAATAAATATTATATGAACTATTTAATGTGATACACTAATTTTATAGATACATATTACCTTTTATTAATATATTAAAGCTTTTAGTTCGAACATATCTTCTGTATATATTTTATTTAAATTCAAATAAATGAATAGTGTCAAAATTGACACTATTGTTATTTTACAAAAATAACATATTATAAAATTGTCTAAAAATCACAAAAATATTTAAAAATTATAAATTTAAATCTATATGGTCTATAATGTTATAAAGTAAACAATTATGGAAAATTCACAACAAATAAGTAATTATTTGTTATAATTTAAAATTTAGAATTTTATTACCACAAATAAACTTAAATAGATTAAATAAGGATAAATGAAAATGATAAGGTTTAAAATAAGATCCAAACAGGTCTAAATTTGATTGGTTGATGAGATTACAACCCTATCTCATCTAATCTTCGAATATGAGTCATTTTTTGGAGGTTTTTAAGTGGGGTTAGATTTATTATAAATTAATATTTTTAAGAATTCCTAAGGTGCCCCTCTCCTTCCTTATAAAAGGACACCTCCTCCCCCTCCTCCTCACACCAAATTGAGCACTCAAGCTCGGCCAACCCCTGCCAAAATCCCTTCTCCACTTTCCTAGAATAATCCTAGAGGTCCTGGTCTTCTTCAAAGACCTATCTTAGTTCCCTAAGTGAAGGATTCAAAGAGGCGTTCCAAAGAAGAGGTAATATCCATTACCGATCTTTTCAATTTCTTTCTTCTTCAACTTCTTCTTCTTTAGTTGTTTCATGATAAAGTAATAACATCAGTATTTCTTATATACTGATATGTTATTATAAATATGAAACAACTCTAATTAACCTTCTATCCATCCTACGGAAAAAGGAAATCACCGCGCGTGCGTACGTACGGAATACCGTCTCCACGCCGTGGTGTAATCTATTTTCCGCCACCACCTTAATTGGATGGGTATAAAGGTGTAATGAGTAACTATATATGATTATTATAAAGTGATATTGATACTGAAATAGTATACATACACTTCAACACAATTCCACGACCATGGGAACGATATCATCGCTCGTGCGTACGTACGGACTACCGTCTCCACGACGCGATGAGATTCATTCTCAATGATTAACCATTCATGAATGATTATAAAGTATATATAATAAGTACTAATTAAATATATGACCTAATAATGATACTGGAATTATTTATATTTATATGCATGTCATCTACTTAATTCCATTCAATTCAATAAGGAAACGAAAACAGCGTTCATGCGTACGTACGGACTACCGTCTCCATGAACGGTGTATTTCTTTCCATTTACTGATTTATTATATATGTATAATCTGAATATATATATATAAATCATGTTTTATATTCTGTAATTAAGTAATCATGATCTAAGTAATCATATGAATAATTACAAGTTAAAAACACGAACGACAAATGAGACGATTTTACCCAAAACGCTACATTAACATGAATTTACAAAAGAACGGGTAATATAAAGTCATAAGTGGACCATATATGATATAATAACAATGAATATGATTCTGGAATAAGTCAATAACATGATTTAAATCATTATATAGGAGGTTCGGACACTTACAAAGCAAGTCGGACATAATGTAAGGGAAATATCACAATCTCATTTTTATCCGAGATTATTTATACTTTGAAATTTACTGGGGTTTATTTTATCATCCACATCCATGTTTCCTCAATATGTAATATTATTTCCATCCACCTACAATTTTTTTTTAAAATCCAATTTTACCCTTCGGTGAGTTTTTAGTAAAGGATATGAAAGGAATCTTTTGTCATTTTTCGTACGAGGTACTTTTTTGACTTTTCCGACAAAAGTACGAAGAATGTTTTTTTTTAACTTATACGGCACGAACATATTTTTACGGTTTTATAAAGCCTTATTTTCATGAATCATCCTCCAAAATATTTCATGACTATTTTCAATAAAATCTCTTTCTTTTAAAATTGCATGATGTTTTGTGAAAAGAAATTGATTTTGAAGAAGAAAGGATATTTTCCTCAAGAATTCAATTCAAGTGTTTTATCAAAATTATTTTCCATCTAAGATAATAAAGGGTTCTTTTTCTATCAATATTTTTACATTGATTTGACTATGTTGTGATGGAATTATGTTTATCAATTCCTTTATCTTATATGAATGGTTTTATGATTTCATGTTGTTTAAGAATCCCATTTTTATTACATGGGTTATGCAATGATGTATGATTTATGATTTTGTGGCACACATAAGAATGGTATCATTATGAGATGGGTGGGACCTATATCTCCCTCCAATGAATTGGGTAAAGATTTCATATCTCATGAGATATACATGGCTGAAATGGTAGGTTATACCGGTTCAGTGAAACAGGACTGAAACGAGGGTTACTCGATTCAGAAAGGGACTTTGTCCACTAAGATAGTCTTGGAAATGAGTCTTGACTAACAAGAAATGATTCTCTATGATTATGTGTGAATGCCACAAAGTTTCAGGTTTTAAGTTATGATTATTGTGATTACATTTCACTGCCATGATTTATCCCATGTTATGAAATTATGCTCTCTTTTGCAGGTTAAGATTTCCAAAATGTTATGTTCTTATGAATACGATGTGAATGATATTTCTTTTGTTTACCATTACTGAGCATTTGAGCTCACCCTTTTATGTTTTCTTTTCCCCAGGATATAAAGAAAGGTTTTAGGTAAAAAAAAGGGAAGATCTTTATAGGAGATGTTGAAGATCTTTCACCACGATTAGAAGATTACGTTCCGAGTTTCCAAAGACACTAAACTATTACGATCCTTGTGCGTGTGTTTTTTGTTATGTACTAAGTATTCCGCAAATGTAATGTAATGTCAATGTACTTTAGGCTTCGGGTCTCTACAGTTGGTATCAGAGGAAAGGTTTAGTCAACCTTTGGAAACTAGGATGCGAAAACGTTAGTGAGATCCCTAGAGATATTTATAAGGTATGTCTAGGGATGCCCCTAAGGATAAGTATACGTATAGGATATAGTCCTAGAACTATGGTAACAATATTAGATTAAACCAAAGATGTTAGATATTTAAGTTACTCCCCCTTTATTATGATTTTTGCCTCTCACACTATTCTTTTTGGGTTTTAGAAAATGGATGGAAACAAGGTGATTCACGATAATGGAGGAAATGATGGACAATGGAATGATATTATTCATGAGCAAACAAATGAAATGGGATTTGGAAGTCCAAACATCATTATTATGCCGAATCAGCAATCTCATAATATGATCAATAAAGTAAAATTTGGTAAGTTTCCTGACTCGGCTAATAAGAGAAAGATGGAGTTTCATGATAATCATAGAGGAAAGAAAGTTCAATTTCCCCTATGTAAATCATGTGGGAAGAGGCATCAAGGAGAATGTTTCAAAGGAACTGGAAGATGCTTTGGGTGTGGAAAAGAAGGACACAAAGCCAGTAAGTGAAAAGGAAAAGGTTCAGTTAACACCAGGGATGAGGATAATGGTATTGCTACGACTTCAACAATGGTTAAATGTTTTAAATGTGGAATGTACGGGCATTATGCAAACCAATTCCCTAAGGGAAAGTCTCATGAAGATAATCAGTATGGTCGTATGGGAAGTATTTATGTGGATGATGATGAAGAGACTACCAATGATATGTGAGATGAAAGAATTGTTGAAGCTCGGTCAATGGTTTAAGAATGTAGTGGAATGATTACATGTTTATCATGTGTAATGTTGTATAAGTAATATCATGGTACTATGGAATAAAGAGACATGTAAGGATCGTTACATTGTTGTCTGATTAATGTTACCAGTATCCATGAAAGGTTATTCAGATATTTTTGGAATGTAGATGATATGCGCATAATGAAGGGATAAGGAGAAAATGAAATGTTTGACAGTATTCATGAGCTGATGATTGATATAAGGACTAAGTGATATCATGGTTTGAGTATATAGAATTTTTAGGATTTTGGTATGTGGAAAGTGTTAACTTTTAACTGCATTCATGTTTTCACTAAGGTATTCAAGAGAATACACGATTAAGGACTTTGAATGTTTGGAATGTGACCAACAAAACATATCTTATGATATATGGGGATCGACGATGGTGTTAAATCTCTGGTAATCGTTTTCACTATATTATGAGAGTCGACTGCAGTATTATGGATAAGCCTAAAGATTGGAATGGATTATGTTGGACACAAGTTAGTATTGTTTGTTTTTTTGATATTATTGATGGGATGTTATAGTAATATAGTTTTGGAAAAAGGGACAACCTGCAGGACGGGCGACAGCCCATCGCTTCGAACAAGGCTGTGGGAATCGAACCCACAACTGAAGTGCGACTGGCCTTTATCACCTACCACTGGCCTACAGGAAGTCCCTGTTTAGTAGAAACTAGTTTTATTATATTAAGTAGTATGATATATGAAGTATAAGTCCATTTTAGGAACCATATATGATTAATCTCACTATAGATCGACTTATGTATATAATTTTTGCTAACCTTTTGTTTGAGACAGATGGAATGACCCGTCATTCTATCACATTATCTGTTAACACTTCACGAATAACAAATTCAACTTCATTTATTTAAGAGATGAAGTGGAAATTGTTCAAGGCACGAACAACAGTGAGATTGTACCAAAATAAAGTAAGTATTTATTCTAATTCAAATTTTCAACTTTAGGGAAATGATCTTGAAAACCAAAAATGTTTTCCTAGTGATCTTATACCTGAGGAATCAGATGGTACCTTATATCATCACAAATCTATGGATTTGTGATTACTGGCTTTTCCATAGCCATGTTCTCTACCACTCTCCATCAGAACATGATGGTTAGATTTCTCTTCCATATCCATATTTTCACCTATGTGGATACCCAGTGATTAGTTTATTTGGGTAATCGTTACATTTCATACTTTAGTTTTTAAAGCCAAGTTTTGGTATTCCTTTTTACGATGTGGGTTTCTATTAAAGAAACTTTCGAATAGTAAACCATTTATAACCCTGACGAATTTCGAGGGCGAAATTCATTTTAAGGGGGGTAGAATGTAACACCCCGAGATTTTATGAAAAATATTATTTTAATTTCATTAATGTATTATGTTGTATTCTACACCAAGATTACCCTGCGCTATACACAACACCGTATTACCTTGCAGTATACGCAACACTATTCTTGGACCGTGTTACACACAATTTTGATAATAGTTATTCTACGCAACATTGAGTATATATATATATATATATATATTAAATGTATAAATGAAATATGGTTGGATTCTGTTATACGAAACAACGAAGGATTCTTTCACAACACGCAACCCTGACTTGGCTTGCATTACACGCAATCGCGACCTTCCTCGATAGCGTGTGTTGTACGCAATACCGGGTTTTAATAAACAATGTTATATTATTATAATATTGTCATGAACTAGCTGTTATGAATAGTATTAACTAAATTTTGAATTTTATAACATTATTATTCATCTTACACATTTCTAGAACATGGTATAAGAACAAAATAAATTTTTCGGGTAAAATAAGTATTTTTCGAAAAATGCAGTTTTACCGCCTTTTGATGGCGCACCCAATTTAAATATAGTTTTTGACATGTTTATATGTTCAATTTGACAAAATAGTATTCTTCCTTTGAATCAGGATATAAAAATTTACATTAGATAAAGTTTTGATATTTTTCCGATAACTTTCATATTTTAATGAATAGTAAAAACACGCTATATTTTAATTAAAAACAACTTTTTTCATCGTAATATATTATGTGGTTAAATTATAATATTGAATGGTTTTAAAGTATAAATAGAATATATTTTTACCATTTAATATAATGTATGTCATTAGCATTGATTTTACCTTGAATTCGCAGGTTAAATCAATTCAATCTTTTGCAATGTTTTAAAGAAAAACCCGTTTTCTTTCGACAACGGGATTAATTTTAATTTAATTTCTGCATATTTTGTGTATTGAATTTGGAAAAATGGATTCCATATTTGGAATCAGTGGGTCCAAATTATGTTAATAAGCTATTTTTTATTTTTGGGAATTATGAATAGTAACTACGGTAAATTTTATTTACCATAGTTAAAGGTATATCGGGTAATTAAGGGTAAATATAATATTTTAAAATTACCCTAACAAATGTCAAAATCCTATTGGATGACTAAAAGTCGACCCATATCACCTAAGGGTAGGATTAGAATCATTTAATGGACATTTGTCCATGAAAATAACTTAATTATTATTAAAACCAAAGAAAGTGACAACATGTCACTCTCTTAAATCTTATAAGTATAATAATTTTAAATTAGTGATAAACATCATAAAATTTCGAACATGAATAGTCTCCAGAAAGCTAACAAAATTATCTACATCATGAGAATTTATTTAGAATTTTTTGGGATTAAATAATTATCATTATTTGTGACACAATAGTAATGCAGAAATTATTTATCTAGTGAAAAATCAAGAATATAGTTTTTATTAAACTAATAGTGACCATAAAAGGCACAAAACCCTGACCAAAAATTATTGGTCATGTAAATGGAAACAATAATCATCCAATGGTCGAATATTTGACCATTTGGAGCCTTATACAAGCTATTATGACACTTATATTATTTTATTTTAAATGATGCCAAAGTTGTCACCTTCATAATTTAATAAATATAACAATTTAAATATTGTGATTTTAAGATGATAAATTCGAGTAAAAGTATTATTGTGAAAGTTAATATATTTATCTTTATAATAGGATTTTATATTAAATTTTTATACAACAAATAAGTATATTAAATAATTATACAAAAATGATGTAGTAATTATTTTATTAAGAGATAAACCAAATAAATGGTTTTAAAAATAATAAAATAAATATTATATGAACTATTTAATGTGATAAACTAATTTTATAGATACATATTACCTTTTATTAATATATTAAAGCTTTTAGTTCGAACATATCTTCTGTATATATTTTATTTAAATTCAAATAAATGAATAGTGTCAAAATTGACACTATTGTTATTTTACAAAAATAAAATATTATAAAATTGTCTAAAAATCACAAAAATATTTAAAAATTATAAATGTAAATCTATATGGTATATAATGTTATAAAGTAAACAATTATGGAAAATTCACAACAAATAAGTAATTATTTGTTATAATTTAAAATTTAGAATTTTATTACCACAAATAAACTTAAATAGATTAAATAAGGATAAATGAAAATGATAAGGTTTAAAATAAGATCCAAACAGGTCTAAATTTGATTGGTTGATGAGATTACAACCCTATCTCATCTAATCTTCGAATATGAGTCATTTTTTGGAGGTTTTTAAGTGGGGTTAGATTTATTATAAATTAATATTTTTAAGAATTCCTAAGGTGCCCCTCTCCTTCCTTATAAAAGGACACCTCCTCCCCCTCCTACTCACACCAAATTGAGCACTCAAGCTCGGCCAACCCCTGCCAAAATCCCTTCTCCACTTTCCTAGAATAATCCTAGAGGTCCTGGTCTTCTTCAAAGACCTATCTTAGTTCCCTAAGTGAAGGATTCAAAGAGGCGTTCCAAAGAAGAGGTAATATCCATTACCGATCTTTTCAATTTCTTTCTTCTTCAACTTCTTCTTCTTTAGTTGTTTCATGATAAAGTAATAACATAAGTATTTCTTATATACTGATATGTTATTATAAATATGAAACAACTCTAATTAACCTTCTATCCATCCTACGGAAAAAGGAAATCACCGCGCGTGCGTACGTACGGAATACCGTCTCCACGCCGTGGTGTAATCTATTTTCCGCCACCACCTTAATTGGATGGGTATAAAGGTGTAATGAGTAACTATATATGATTATTATAAAGTGATATTGATACTGAAATAGTATACATACACTTCAACACAATTCCAAGACCATGGGAACGATATCATCGCTCGTGCGTACGTACGGACTACCGTCTCCACGACGCGATGAGATTCATTCTCAATGATTAACCATTCATGAATGATTATAAAGTATATATAATAAGTACTAATTAAATATATGACCTAATAATGATACTGGAATTATTTATATTTATATGCATGTCATCTACTTAATTCCATTCAATTCAATAAGGAAACGAAAACAGCGTTCATGCGTACGTACGGACTACCGTCTCCATGAACGGTGTATTTATTTCCATTTACTGATTTATTATATATGTATAATCTGAATATATATATATAAATCATGTTTTATATTCTGGAATTAAGTAATCATGATCTAAGTAATCATATGAATAATTACAAGTTAAAAACACGAACGACAAATGAGACGATTTTACCCAAAACGCTACATTAACATGAATTTACAAAAGAACGGGTAATATAAAGTCATAAGTGGACCATATATGATATAATAACAATGAATATGATTCTGGAATAAGTCAATAACATGATTTAAATCATTATACAGGAGGTTTGGACACTTACAAAGCAAGTCGGACATAATGTAAGGGAAATATCACAATCTCATTTTTATCCGAGATTGTTTATACTTTGAAATTTACTGGGGTTTATTTTATCATCCACATCCATGTTTCCTCAATATGTAATATTATTTCCATCCACCTACAATTTTTTTTTAAAATCCAATTTTACCCTTCGGTGAGTTTTTAGTAAAGGATATGAAAGGAATCTTTTGTCATTTTTCGTACGAGGTACTTTTTTGACTTTTCCGACAAAAGTACGAAGAATGTTTTTTTTAACTTATACGGCACGAACGGATTTTTACGGTTTTATAAAGCCTTATTTTCATGAATCTTCCTCCAAAATATTTCATGACTATTTTCAATAAAATCTCTTTTTTTTAAAATTGCATGATGTTTTGTGAAAAGAAATTGATTTTGAAGAAGAAAGGATATTTTCCTCAAGAATTCAATTCAAGTGTTTTATCAAAATTATTTTCCATCTAAGATAATAAAGGGTTCTGTTTATATCAATATTTTTACATTGATTTGACTATGTTGTGATGGAATTATGTTTATCAATTCCTTTATCTTATATGAATGGTTTTATGATTTCATGTTGTTTAAGAATCCCATTTTTATTACATGGGTTATGCAGTGATGTATGATTTATGATTTTGTGGCACACATAAGAATGGTATCATTATGAGATGGGTGGGACCTATATCTCCCTCCAATGAATTGGGTAAAGATTTCATATCTCATGAGATAGACATGGCTGAAATGGTAGGTTATACCGGTTCAGTGAAACATGACTAAAACGAGGGTTACTCGATTCAGAAAGGGACTTTGTCCACTAAGATAGTCTTGGCAATGAGTCTTGACTAACAAGAAATTATTCTCTATGATTATGTGTGAATGCCACAAAGTTTCAGGTTTTAAGTTATGATTATTGTGATTACATTTCACTGCCATGATTTATCCCATGTTATGAAATTATGCTCTCTTTTGCAGGTTAAGATTTCCAAAATGTTATGTTCTTATGAATACGATGTGAATGATATTTCTTTTGTTTACCCTTACTGAGCATTTGAGCTCACCCTTTTATGTTTTCTTTTCCCCAGGATATAAAGAAAGGTTTTAGGTAAAAAAAAGGGAAGATCTTTATAGGAGATGTTGAAGATCTTTCACCACGATTAGAAGATTACGTTCCGAGTTTCCAAAGACACTAAACTATTACGATCCTTGTGTGTGTGTTTTTTGTTATGTACTAAGTATTCCGCAAATGTAATGTAATGTCAATGTACGTCAGGCTTCGGGTCTCTACAGTTGGTATCAGAGGAAAGGTTTAGTCAACCTTTGGAAACTAGGATGCGAAAACGTTAGTGAGATCCCTAGAGATATTTATAAGGTATGTCTAGGGATGCCCCTAAGGATAAGTATACGTATAGGATATAGTCCTAGAACTATGGTAACAATATTAGATTAAACCAAAGATGTTAGATATTTAAGTTACTCTCCCTTTATTATGATTTTTGCCTCTCACACTATTCTTTTTAGGTTTTAGAAAATGGATGGAAACAAGGTGATTCACGATAATGGAGGAAATGATGGACAATGGAATGATATTATTCATGAGCAAACAAATGAAATGGGATTTGGAAGTCCAAACATCATTATTATTCCGAATCAGCAATCTCATAATATGATCAATAAAGTAAAATTTGGTAAGTTTCCTGACTCGGCTAATAAGAGAAAGATGGAGTTTCATGATAATCATAGAGGAAAGAAAGTTCAATTTCCCCTATGTAAATCATGTGGGAAGAGGCATCAAGGAGAATGTTTCAAAGGAACTGGAAGATGCTTTGGGTGTGGAAAAGAAGGACACAAAGCCAGTAAGTGCAAAGGAAAAGGTTCAGTTAACACCAGGGATGAGGATAATGGTATTGCTACGACTTCAACAATGGTTAAATGTTTTAAATGTGGAATGTACGGGCATTATGCAAACCAATGCCCTAAGGGAAAGTCTCATGAAGATAATCAGTATGGTCGTATGGGAAGTATTTATGTGGATGATGATGAAGAGACTACCAATGATATGTGAGATGAAAGAATTGTTGAAGCTCGATCAATGGTTTAAGAATGTAGTGGAATGATTACATGTTTATCATGTGTAATGTTGTATAAGTAATCTCATGGTACTATGGAATAAAGAGACATGTAAGGATTGTTAAATTGTTGTCTGATTAATGTTACCAGTATCCATGAAAGGTTATTCAGATATTTTTGGAATGTAGATGATATGCGCATAATGAAGGGATAAGGAGAAAATGAAATGTTTGACAGTATTCATGAGCTCATGATTGATATAAGGACTAAGTGATATCATGGTTTGAGTATATAGAATTTTGAGGATTTTGGTATGTGGAAAGTGTTAACTTTTAACTGCATTCATGTTTTCACTAAGGTATTCAAGAGAATACACGATTAAGGACTTTGAATGTTTGGAATGTGACCAACAAAACATATCTTATGATATATGGGGATCGACGATGGTGTTAAATCTCTAGTAATCGTTTTCACTATATTATGAGAGTCGACTGTAGTATTATGGATAAGCCTAAAGATTGGAATGGATTATGTTGGACACAAGTTAGTATTGTTTGTTTTTTTGATATTATTGATGGGATGTTATAGTAATATAGTTTTGGAAAAAGGGACAACCTGCAGGACGGGCGACAGCCCATCGCTTCGAACAAGGCTGTGGGAATCGAACCCACAACTGAAGTGCGACTGGCCTTTATCACCTACCACTGGCCTACAGGAAGTCCCTGTTTAGTAGAAACTAGTTTTATTATATTAAGTAGTATGATATATGAAGTATAAGTCCATTTTAGGAACCATATATGATTAATCTCACTATAGATCGACTTATGTATATAATTTTTGCTAACCTTTTATTTGAGACAGATGGAATGACCCGTCATTCTATCACATTATCTGTTAACACTTCACGAATAACAAATTCAACTTCATTTATTTAAGAGATGAAGTGGAAATTGTTCAAGGCACGAACAACAGTGAGATTGTACCAAAATAAAGTAAGTATTTATTCTAATTCAAATTTTCAACTTTAGGGAAATGATCTTGAAAACCAAAAATGTTGTCCTAGTGATCTTATACCTGACGAATCAGATGGTACCTTATATCATCACAAATCTATGGATTTGTGATTACTGGCTTTTCCATAGCCATGTTCTCTACCACTCTCCATCAGAACATGATGGTTAGATTTCTCTTCCATATCCATATTTTCACCTATGTGGATACCCAGTGATTAGTTTATTTGGGTAATCGTTACATTTCATACTTTAGTTTTTAAAGCCAAGTTTTGGTATTCCTTTTTACGATGTGGGTTTCTATTAAAGAAACTTTCGAATAGTAAACCATTTATAACCCTGACGAATTTCGAGGGCGAAATTCATTTTAAGGGGGGTAGAATGTAACACCCCGAGATTTTATGAAAAATATTATTTTAATTTCATTAATGTATTATGTTGTATTCTACACCAAGATTACCCTGCGCTATACACAACACCGTATTACCTTGCAGTATACCCAACACTATTCTTGGACCGTGTTACACACAATTTTGATAATAGTTATTCTACGCAACATTGAGTATATATATATATATATATTAAATGTATAAATGAAATATGGTTGGATTCTGTTATACGAAACAACGAATGATTCTTTCACAACACGCAACCCTGACTTGGCTTGCATTACACGCAATCGCGACCTTCCTCGATAGCGTGTGTTGTACGCAATACCGGGTTTTAATAAACAATGTTATATTATTATAATATTGTCATGAACTAGCCGTTATGAATAGTATTAACTAAATTTTGAATTTTATAACATTATTATTCATCTTACACATTTCTAGAACATGGTATAAGAACAAAATAAATTTTTCGGGTAAAATAAGTATTTTTCGAAAAATGCAGTTTTACCGCCTTTTGATGGCGCACCCAATTTAAATATAGTTTTTGACATGTTTATATGTTCAATTTGACAAAATAGTATTCTTCCTTTGAATCAGGATATAAAAATTTACATTAGATAAAGTGTTGATATTTTTCCGATAACTTTCATATTTTAATGAATAGTAAAAACACGCTATATTTTAATTAAAAACAACTTTTTTCATCGTAATATCTTATGTGGTTAAATTATAATATTGAATGGTTTTAAAGTATAAATAGAATATATTTTTACCATTTAATATAATGTATGTCATTAGCATTGATTTTACCTTGAATTCGCAGGTTAAATCAATTCAATCTTTTGCAATGTTTTAAAGAAAAACCCGTTTTCTTTCGACAACGGGATTAATTTTAATTTAATTTCTGCATATTTTGTGTATTGAATTTGGAAAAATGGATTCCATATTTGGAATCAGTGGGTCCAAATTATGTTAATAAGCTATTTTTTATTTTTGGGAATTATGAATAGTAACTACGGTAAATTTTATTTACCATAGTTAAAGGTAAATCGGGTAATTAAGGGTAAATATAATATTTTAAAATTACCCTAACAAATGTCAAAATCCTATTGGATGACTAAAAGTAGACCCATATCACCTAAGGGTCGAATTAGAATCATTTAATGGACATTTGTCCATGAAAATAACTTAATTATTAATAAAACCAAAGAAAGTGACAACATGTCACTCTCTTAAATCTTATAAGTATAATAATTTTAAATTAGTGATAAACATCATAAAATTTCGAACATGAATAGTCTCCATAAAGCTAACAAAATTATCTACATCATGAGAATTTATTTAGAATTTTTTGGGATTAAATAATTATCATTATTTGTGACACAATAGTAATGCAGAAATTATTTATCTAGTGAAAAATCAAGAATATAGTTTTTATTAAACTAATAGTGACCATAAAAGGCACAAAACCCTGACAAAAAATTATTGGTCATGTAAATGGAAACAATAATCATCCAATGGTCGAATATTTGACCATTTGGAGCCTTATACAAGCTATTATGACACTTATATTATTTTATTTTAAATGATGCCAAAGTTGTCACCTTCATAATTTAATAAATATAACAATTTAAATATTGTGATTTTAAGATGATAAATTCGAGTAAAAGTATTATTGTGAAAGTTAATATATTTATCTCAATAATAGGATTTTATTTTAAATTTTTATACAACAAATAAGTATATTAAATAATTATACAAAAATGATGTAGTAATTATTTTATTAAGAGATAAACCAAATAAATGGTTTTAAAAATAATAAAATAAATATTATATGAACTATTTAATGTGATAAACTAATTTTATAGATACATATTACCTTTTATTAATATATTAAAGCTTTTAGTTCGAACATATCTTCTGTATATATTTTATTTAAATTCAAATAAATGAATAGTGTCAAAATTGACACTATTGTTATTTTACAAAAATAAAATATTATAAAATTGTCTAAAAATCACAAAAATATTTAAAAATTATAAATGTAAATCTATATGGTCTATAATGTTATAAAGTAAACAACTATGGAAAATTCACAACAAATAAGTAATTATTTGTTATAATTTAAAATTTAGAATTTTATTACCACAAATAAACTTAAATAGATTAAATAAGGATAAATGAAAATGATAAGGTTTAAAATAAGATCCAAACAGGTCTAAATTTGATTGGTTGATGAGATTACAACCCTATATCATCTAATCTTCGAATATGAGTCATTTTTTGGAGGTTTTTAAGTGGGGTTAGATTTATTATAAATTAATATTTTTAAGAATTCCTAAGGTGCCCCTCTCCTTCCTTATAAAAGGACACCTCCTCCCCCTCCTCCTCACACCAAATTGAGCACTCAAGCTCGGCCAACCCCTGCCAAAATACCTTCTCCACTTTCCTAGAATAATCCTAGAGGTCCTGGTCTTCTTCAAAGACCTATCTTAGTTCCCTAAGTGAAGGATTCAAAGAGGCGTTCCAAAGAAGAGGTAATATCCATTACCGATCTTTTCAATTTCTTTCTTCTTCAACTTCTTATTCTTTAGTTGTTTCATGATAAAGTAATAACATCAGTATTTCTTATATACTGATATGTTATTATAAATATGAAACAACTCTAATTAACCTTCTATCCATCCTACGGAAAAAGGAAATCACCGCGCGTGCGTACGTACGGAATACCGTCTCCACGCCGTGGTGTAATCTATTTTCCGCCACCACCTTAATTGGATGGGTATAAAGGTGTAATGAGTAACTATATATGATTATTATAAAGTGATATTGATACTGAAATAGTATACATACACTTCAACACAATTCCACGACCATGGGAACGATATCATCGCTCGTGCGTACGTACAGACTACCGTCTCCACGACGCGATGAGATTCATTCTCAATGATTAACCATTCATGAATGATTATAAAGTATATATAATAAGTACTAATTAAATATATGACCTAATAATGATACTGGAATTATTTATATTTATATGCATGTCATCTACTTAATTCCATTCAATTCAATAAGGAAACGAAAACAGCGTTCATGCGTACGTACGGACTACCGTCTCCATGAACGGTGTATTTATTTCCATTTACTGATTTATTATATATGTATAATATGAATATATATATATAAATCATGTTTTATATTCTGGAATTAAGTAATCATGATCTAAGTAATCATATGAATAATTACAAGTTAAAAACACGAACGACAAATGAGACGATTTTACCCAAAACGCTACATTAACATGAATTTACAAAAGAACGGGTAATATAAAGTCATAAGTGGACCATATATGATATAATAACAATGAATATGATTCTGGAATAAGTCAATAACATGATTTAAATCATTATACAGGAGGTTCGGACACTTACAAAGCAAGTCGGACATAATGTAAGGGAAATATCACAATCTCATTTTTATCCGAGATTGTTTATACTTTGAAATTTACTGGGGTTTATTTTATCATCCACATCCATGTTTCCTCAATATGTAATATTATTTCCATCCACCTACAATTTTTTTTTAAAATCCAATTTTACCCTTCGGTGAGTTTTTAGTAAAGGATATGAAAGGAATCTTTTGTCATTTTTCGTACGAGGTACTTTTTTGACTTTTCCGACAAAAGTACGAAGAATGTTTTTTTTAACTTATACGGCACGAACGGATTTTTACGGTTTTATAAAGCCTTATTTTCATGAATCTTCCTCCAAAATATTTCATGACTATTTTCAATAAAATCTCTTTTTTTTAAAATTGCATGATGTTTTGTGAAAAGAAATTGATTTTGAAGAAGAAAGGATATTTTTCTCAAGAATTCAATTCAAGTGTTTTATCAAAATTATTTTCCATCTAAGATAATAAAGGGTTCTGTTTATATCAATATTTTTACATTTATTTGACTATGTTGTGATGGAATTATGTTTATCAATTCCTTTATCTTATATGAATGGTTTTATGATTTCATGTTGTTTAAGAATCCCATTTTTATTACATGGGTTATGCAGTGATGTATGATTTATGATTTTGTGGCACACATAAGAATGGTATCATTATGAGATGGGTGGGACCTATATCTCCCTCCAATGAATTGGGTAAAGATTTCATATCTCATGAGATAGACATGGCTGAAATGGTAGGTTATACCGGTTCAGTGAAACAGGACTAAAACGAGGGTTACTCGATTCAGAAAGGGACTTTGTCCACTAAGATAGTCTTGGAAATGAGTCTTGACTAACAAGAAATGATTCTCTATGATTATGTGTGAATGCCACAAAGTTTCAGGTTTTAAGTTATGATTATTGTGATTACATTTCACTGCCATGATTTATCCCATGTTATGAAATTATGCTCTCTTTTGCAGGTTAAGATTTCCAAAATGTTATGTTCTTATGAATACGATGTGAATGATATTTCTTTTGTTTACCCTTACTGAGCATTTGAGCTCACCCTTTTATGTTTTCTTTTCCCCAGGATATAAAGAAAGGTTTTAGGTAAAAAAAAGGGAAGATCTTTATAGGAGATGTTGAAGATCTTTCACCACGATTAGAAGATTACGTTCCGAGTTTCCAAAGACACTAAACTATTACGATCCTTGTGTGTGTGTTTTTTGTTATGTACTAAGTATTCCGCAAATGTAATGTAATGTCAATGTACGTCAGGCTTCGGGTCTCTACAGTTGGTATCAGAGGAAAGGTTTAGTCAACCTTTGGAAACTAGGATGCGAAAACGTTAGTGAGATCCCTAGAGATATTTAT
Organism: Viscum album; assembly: GCA_963277665.1. Classification (NCBI taxonomy): domain Eukaryota; kingdom Viridiplantae; phylum Streptophyta; class Magnoliopsida; order Santalales; family Viscaceae; genus Viscum; species Viscum album. The sequence goes on from OY728132.1 coordinate 666,074,474, forward strand.
AAGGTATGTCTAGGGATGCCCCTAAGGATAAGTATACGTATAGGATATAGTCCTAGAACTATGTTAACAATATTAGATTAAACCAAAGATGTTAGATATTTAAGTTACTCCCCCTTTATTATGATTTTTGCCTCTCACACTATTCTTTTTGGGTTTTAGAAAATGGATGGAAACAAGGTGATTCACGATAATGGAGGAAATGATGGACAATGGAATGATATTATTCATGAGCAAACAAATGAAATGGGATTTGGAAGTCCAAACATCATTATTATTCCGAATCAGCAATCTCATAATATGATCAATAAAGTAAAATTTGGTAAGTTTCCTGACTCGGCTAATAAGAGAAAGATGGAGTTTCATGATAATCATAGAGGAAAGAAAGTTCAATTTCCCCTATGTAAATCATGTGGGAAGAGGCATCAAGGAGAATGTTTCAAAGGAACTGGAAGATGCTTTGGGTGTGGAAAAGAAGGACACAAAGCCAGTAAGTGCAAAGGAAAAGGTTCAGTTAACACCAGGGATGAGGATAATGGTATTGCTACGACTTCAACAATGGTTAAATGTTTTAAATGTGGAATGTACGGGCATTATGCAAACCAATGCCCTAAGGGAAAGTCTCATGAAGATAATCAGTATGGTCGTATGGGAAGTATTTATGTGGATGATGATGAAGAGACTACCAATGATATGTGAGATGAAAGAATTGTTGAAGCTCGGTCAATGGTTTAAGAATGTAGTGGAATGATTACATGTTTATCATGTGTAATGTTGTATAAGTAATCTCATGGTACTATGGAATAAAGAGACATGTAAGGATTGTTACATTGTTGTCTGATTAATGTTACCAGTATCCATGAAAGGTTATTCAGATATTTTTGGAATGTAGATGATATGCGCATAATGAAGGGATAAGGAGAAAATGAAATGTTTGACAGTATTCATGAGCTCATGATTGATATAAGGACTAAGTGATATCATGGTTTGAGTATATAGAATTTTGAGGATTTTGGTATGTGGAAAGTGTTAACTTTTAACTCCATTCATGTTTTCACTAAGGTATTCAAGAGAATACACGATTAAGGACTTTGAATGTTTGGAATGTGACCAACAAAACATATCTTATGATATATGGGGATCGACGATGGTGTTAAATCTCTGGTAATCGTTTTCACTATATTATGAGAGTCGACTGCAGTATTATGGATAAGCCTAAAGATTGGAATGGATTATGTTGGACACAAGTTAGTATTGTTTGTTTTTTTGATATTATTGATGGGATGTTATAGTAATATAGTTTTGGAAAAAGGGACAACCTGCAGGACGGGCGACAGCCCATCGCTTCGAACAAGGCTGTGGGAATCGAACCCACAACTGAAGTGCGACTGGCCTTTATCACCTACCACTGGCCTACAGGAAGTCCCTGTTTAGTAGAAACTAGTTTTATTATATTAAGTAGTATGATATATGAAGTATAAGTCCATTTTAGGAACCATATATGATTAATCTCACTATAGATCGACTTATGTATATAATTTTTGCTAACCTTTTATTTGAGACAGATGGAATGACCCGTCATTCTATCACATTATCTGTTAACACTTCACGAATAACAAATTCAACTTCATTTATTTAAGAGATGAAGTGGAAATTGTTCAAGGCACGAACAACAGTGAGATTGTACCAAAATAAAGTAAGTATTTATTCTAATTAAAATTTTCAACTTTAGGGAAATGATCTTGAAAACCAAAAATGTTGTCCTAGTGATCTTATACCTGAGGAATCAGATGGTACCTTATATCATCACAAATCTATGGATTTGTGATTACTGGCTTTTCCATAGCCATGTTCTCTACCACTCTCCATCAGAACATGATGGTTAGATTTCTCTTCCATATCCATATTTTCACCTATGTGGATACCCAGTGATTAGTTTATTTGGGTAATCGTTACATTTCATACTTTAGTTTTTAAAGCCAAGTTTTGGTATTCCTTTTTACGATGTGGGTTTCTATTAAAGAAACTTTCGAATAGTAAACCATTTATAACCCTGACGAATTTCGAGGGAGAAATTCATTTTAAGGGGGGTAGAATGTAACACCCCGAGATTTTATGAAAAATATTATTTTAATTTCATTAATGTATTATGTTGTATTCTACACCAAGATTACCCTGCGCTATACACAACACCGTATTACCTTGCAGTATACGCAACACTATTCTTGGACCGTGTTACACACAATTTTGATAATAGTTATTCTACGCAACATTGAGTATATATATATATATATATATTAAATGTATAAATGAAATATGGTTGGATTCTGTTATACGAAACAACGAAGGATTCTTTCACAACACGCAACCCTGACTTGGCTTGCATTACACGCAATCGCGACCTTCCTCGATAGCGTGTGTTGTACGCAATACCGGGTTTTAATAAACAATGTTATATTATTATAATATTGTCATGAACTAGCCGTTATGAATAGTATTAACTAAATTTTGAATTTTATAACATTATTATTCATCTTACACATTTCTAGAACATGGTATAAGAACAAAATAAATTTTTCAGGTAAAATAAGTATTTTTCGAAAAATGCAGTTTTACCGCCTTTTGATGGCGCACCCAATTTAAATATAGTTTTTGACATGTTTATATGTTCAATTTGACAAAATAGTATTCTTCCTTTGAATCAGGATATAAAAATTTACATTAGATAAAGTTTTGATATTTTTCCGATAACTTTCATATTTTAATGAATAGTAAAAACACGCTATATTTTAATTAAAAACAACTTTTTTCATCGTAATATCTTATGTGGTTAAATTATAATATTGAATGGTTTTAAAGTATAAATAGAATATATTTTTACCATTTAATATAATGTATGTCATTAGCATTGATTTTACCTTGAATTCGCAGGTTAAATCAATTCAATCTTTTGCAATGTTTTAAAGAAAAACCCGTTTTCTTTCGACAACGGGATTAATTTTAATTTAATTTCTGCATATTTTGTGTATTGAATTTGGAAAAATGGATTCCATATTTGGAATCAGTGGGTACAAATTATGTTAATAAGCTATTTTTTATTTTTGGGAAATATGAATAGTAACTACGGTAAATTTTATTTACCATAGTTAAAGGTAAATCGGGTAATTAAGGGTAAATATAATATTTTAAAATTACCCTAACAAATGTCAAAATCCTATTGGATGACTAAAAGTCGACCCATATCACCTAAGGGTCGGATTAGAATCATTTAATGGACATTTGTCCATGAAAATAACTTAATTATTATTAAAACCAAAGAAAGTGACAACATGTCACTCTCTTAAATCTTATAAGTATAATAATTTTAAATTAGTGATAAACATCATAAAATTTCGAACATGAATAGTCTCCAGAAAGCTAACAAAATTATCTACATCATGAGAATTTATTTAGAATTTTTTGGGATTAAATAATTATCATTATTTGTGACACAATAGTAATGCAGAAATTATTTATCTAGTGAAAAATCAAGAATATAGTTTTTATTAAACTAATAGTGACCATAAAAGGCACAAAACCCTGACCAAAAATTATTGGTCATGTAAATGGAAACAATAATCATCCAATGGTCGAATATTTGACCATTTGGAGCCTTATACAAGCTATTATGACACTTATATTATTTTATTTTAAATGATGGCAAAGTTGTCACCTTCATAATTTAATAAATATAAAAATTTAAATATTGTGATTTTAAGATGATAAATTCGAGTAAAAGTATTATTGTGAAAGTTAATATATTTATCTTCATAATAGGATTTTATTTTAAATTTTTATACAACAAATAATTATATTAAATAATTATACAAAAATGATGTAGTAATTATTTTATTAAGAGATAAACCAAATAAATGGTTTTAAAAATAATAAAATAAATATTATATGAACTATTTAATGTGATACACTAATTTTATAGATACATATTACCTTTTATTAATATATTAAAGCTTTTAGTTCGAACATATATTCTGTATATATTTTATTTAAATTCAAATAAATGAATAGTGTCAAAATTGACACTATTGTTATTTTACAAAAATAAAATATTATAAAATTGTCTAAAAATCACAAAAATATTTAAAAATTATAAATGTAAATCTATATGGTCTATAATGTTATAAAGTAAACAATTATGGAAAATTCACAACAAATAAGTAATTATTTGTTATAATTTAAAATTTAGAATTTTATTACCACAAATAAACTTAAATAGATTAAATAAGGATAAATGAAAATGATAAGGTTTAAAATAAGATCCAAACAGGTCTAAATTTGATTGGTTGATGAGATTACAACCCTATCTAATCTAATCTTCGAATATGAGTCATTTTTTGGAGGTTTTTAAGTGGGGTTAGATTTATTATAAATTAATATTTTTAAGAATTCCTAAGGTGCCCCTCTCCTTCCTTATAAAAGGACACCTCCTCCCCCTCCTCCTCACACCAAATTGAGCACTCAAGCTCGGCCAACCCCTGCCAAAATCCCTTCTCCACTTTCCTAGAATAATCCTAGAGGTCCTGGTCTTCTTCAAAGACCTATCTTAGTTCCCTAAGTGAAGGATTCAAAGAGGCGTTCCAAAGAAGAGGTAATATCCATTACCGATCTTTTCAATTTCTTTCTTCTTCTTCAACTTCTTCTTCTTTAGTTGTTTCATGATAAAGTAATAACATCAGTATTTCTTATATACTTATATGTTATTATAAATATGAAACAACTCTAATTAACCTTCTATCCATCCTACGGAAAAAGGAAATCACTGCGCGTGCGTACGTACGGAATACCGTCTCCACGCCGTGGTGTAATCTATTTTCCGCCACCACCTTAATTGGATGGGTATAAAGGTGTAATGAGTAACTATATATGATTATTATAAAGTGATATTGATACTGAAATAGTATACATACACTTCAACACAATTCCACGACCATGGGAACGATATCATCGCTCGTGCGTACGTACGGACTACCGTCTCCACGACGCGATGAGATTCATTCTCAATGATTAACCATTCATGAATGATTATAAAGTATATATAATAAGTACTAATTAAATATATGACCTAATAATGATACTGGAATTATTTATATTTATATGCATGTCATCTACTTAATTCCATTCAATTCAATAAGGAAACGAAAACAGCGTTCATGCGTACGTAAGGACTACCGTCTCCATGAACGGTGTATTTATTTCCATTTACTGATTTATTATATATGTATAATCTGAATATATATATATAAATCATGTTTTATATTCTGGAATTAAGTAATCATGATCTAAGTAATCATATGAATAATTACAAGTTAAAAACACGAACGACAAATGAGACGATTTTACCCAAAACGCTACATTAACATGAATTTACAAAAGAACGGGTAATATAAAGTCATAAGTGGACCATATATGATATAATAACAATGAATATGATTCTGGAATAAGTCAATAACATGATTTAAATCATTATACAGGAGGTTCGGACACTTACAAAGCAAGTCGGACATAATGTAAGGGAAATATCACAATCTCATTTTTATCCGAGATTGTTTATACTTTGAAATTTACTGGGGTTTGTTTTATCATCCACATCCATGTTTCCTCAATATGTAATATTATTTCCATCCACCTACAATTTTTTTTTAAAATCCAATTTTACCCTTCGGTGATTTTTTAGTAAAGGATATGAAAGGAATCTTTTGTCATTTTTCGTACGAGGTACTTTTTTGACTTTTCCGACAAAAGTACGAAGAATGTTTTTTTAACTTATACGGCACGAATGGATTTTTACGGTTTTATAAAGCCTTATTTTCATGAATCTTCCTCCAAAATATTTTATGACTATTTTCAATAAAATGTCTTTCTTTTAAAATTGCATGATGTTTTGTGAAAAGAAATTGATTTTGAAGAAGAAAGGATATTTTCCTCAAGAATTCAATTCAAGTGTTTTATCAAAATTATTTTCCATCTAAGATAATAAAGGGTTCTGTTTCTATCAATATTTTTACATTGATTTGACTATGTTGTGATGGAATTATGTTTATCAATTCCTTTATCTTATATGAATGGTTTTATGATTTCATGTTGTTTAAGAATCCCATTTTTATTACATGGGTTATGCAATGATGTATGATTTATGATTTTGTGGCACACATAAGAATGGTATCATTATGAGATGGGTGGGACCTATATCTCCCTCCAATGAATTGGGTAAAGATTTCATATCTCATGAGATAGACATGGCTGAAATGGTAGGTTATACCGGTTCAGTGAAACAGGACTGAAACGAGGGTTACTCGATTCAGAAAGGGACTTTGTCCACTAAGATAGTCTTGGCAATGAGTCTTGACTAACAAGAAATGATTCTCTATGATTATGTGTGAATGCCACAAAGTTTCAGGTTTTAAGTTATGATTATTGTGATTACATTTCACTGCCATGATTTATCCCATGTTATGAAATTATGCTCTCTTTTGCAGGTTAAGATTTCCAAAATGTTATGTTCTTATGAATACGATGTGAATGATATTTCTTTTGTTTACCCTTACTGAGCATTTGAGCTCACCCTTTTATGTTTTCTTTTCCCCAGGATATAAAGAAAGGTTTTAGGTAAAAAAAGGGAAGATCTTTATAGGAGATGTTGAAGATCTTTCACCACGATTAGAAGATTACGTTCCGAGTTTCCAAAGACACTAAACTATTACGATCCTTGTGTGTGTGTTTTTTGTTATGTACTAAGTATTCCGCAAATGTAATGTAATGTCAATGTACGTCAGGCTTCGGGTCTCTACAGTTGGTATCAGAGGAAAGGTTTAGTCAACCTTTGGAAACTAGGATGCGAAAACGTTAGTGAGATCCCTAGAGATATTTATAAGGTATGTCTAGGGATGCCCCTAAGGATAAGTATACGTATAGGATATAGTCCTAGAACTATGGTAACAATATTAGATTAAACCAAAGATGTTAGATATTTAAGTTACTCCCCCTTTATTATGATTTTTGCCTCTCACACTATTCTTTTTGGGTTTTAGAAAATGGATGGAAACAAGGTGATTCACGATAATGGAGGAAATGATGGACAATGGAATGATATTATTCATGAGCAAACAAATGAAATGGGATTTGGAAGTCCAAACATCATTATTATGCCGAATCAGCAATCTCATAATATGATCAATAAAGTAAAATTTGGTAAGTTTCCTGACTCGGCTAATAAGAGAAAGATGGAGTTTCATGATAATCATAGAGGAAAGAAAGTTCAATTTCCCCTATGTAAATCATGTGGGAAGAGGCATCAAGGAGAATGTTTCAAAGGAACTGGAAGATGCTTTGGGTGTGGAAAAGAAGGACACAAAGCCAGTAAGTGCAAAGGAAAAGGTTCAGTTAACACCAGGGATGAGGATAATGGTATTGCTACGACTTCAACAATGGTTAAATGTTTTAAATGTGGAATGTACGGGCATTATGCAAACCAATGCCCTAAGGGAAAGTCTCATGAAGATAATCAGTATGGTCGTATGGGAAGTATTTATGTGGATGATGATGAAGAGACTACCAATGATATGTGAGATGAAAGAATTGTTGAAGCTCGGTCAATGGTTTAAGAATGTAGTGGAATGATTACATGTTTATCATGTGTAATGTTGTATAAGTAATCTCATGGTACTATGGAATAAAGAGACATGTAAGGATTGTTACATTGTTGTCTGATTAATTTTACCAGTATCCATGAAAGGTTATTCAGATATTTTTGGAATGTAGATGATATGCGCATAATGAAGGGATAAGGAGATAATGAAATGTTTGACAGTATTCATGAGCTCATGATTGATATAAGGACTAAGTGATATCATGGTTTGAGTATATAGAATTTTGAGGATTTTGGTATGTGGAAAGTGTTAACTTTTAACTGCATTCATGTTTTCACTAAGGTATTCAAGAGAATACACGATTAAGGACTTTGAATGTTTGGAATGTGACTAACAAAACATATCTTATGATATATGGGGATCGACGATGGTGTTAAATCTCTGGTAATCGTTTTCACTATATTATGAGAGTCGACTGCAGTATTATGGATAAGCCTAAAGATTGGAATGGATTATGTTGGACAAAAGTTAGTATTGTTTGTTTTTTTGATATTATTGATGGGATGTTATAGTAATATAGTTTTGGAAAAAGGGACAACCTGCAGGACGGGCGACAGCCCATCGCTTCGAACAAGGCTGTGGGAATCGAACCCACAACTGAAGTGCGACTGGCCTTTATCACCTACCACTGGCCTACAGGAAGTCCCTGTTTAGTAGAAACTAGTTTTATTATATTAAGTAGTATGATATATGAAGTATAAGTCCATTTTAGGAACCATATATGATTAATCTCACTATAGATCGACTTATGTATATAATTTTTGCTAGCCTTTTGTTTGAGACAGATGGAATGACCCGTCATTCTATCACATTATCTGTTAACACTTCACGAATAACAAATTCAACTTCATTTATTTAAGAGATGAAGTGGAAATTGTTCAAGGCACGAACAACAGTGAGATTGTACCAAAATAAAGTAAGTATTTATTCTAATTCAAATTTTCAACTTTAGGGAAATGATCTTGAAAACCAAAAATGTTGTCCTAGTGATCTTATACCTGAGGAATCAGATGGTACCTTATATCATCACAAATCTATGGATTTGTGATTACTGGCTTTTCCATAGCCATGTTCTCTACCACTCTCCATCAGAACATGATGGTTAGATTTCTCTTCCATATCCATATTTTCACCTATGTGGATACCCAGTGATTAGTTTATTTGGGTAATCGTTACATTTCATACTTTAGTTTTTAAAGCCAAGTTTTGGTATTCCTTTTTACGATGTGAGTTTCTATTAAAGAAACTTTCGAATAGTAAACCATTTATAACCCTGAAGAATTTCGAGGGCGAAATTAATTTTAAGGGGGGTAGAATGTAACACCCCGAGATTTTATGAAAAATATTATTTTAATTTCATTAATGTATTATGTTGTATTCTACACCAAGATTACCCTGCGCTATATACAACACCGTATTACCTTGCAGTATACGCAACACTATTCTTGGACCGTGTTACAACCAATTTTGATAATAGTTATTCTACGCAACATTGAGTATATATATATATATATATATATATATTAAATGTATAAATGAAATATGGTTGGATTCTGTTATACGAAACAACGAAGGATTCTTTCACAACACGCAACCCTGACTTGGCTTGCATTACACGCAATCGCGACCTTCCTCGATAGCGTGTGTTGTACGCAATACCGGGTTTTAATAAACAATGTTATATTATTATAATATTGTCATGAACTAGCCGTTATGAATAGTATTAACTAAATTTTGAATTTTATAACATTATTATTCATCTTACACATTTCTAGAACATGGTATAAGAACAAAATAAATTTTTCGGGTAAAATAAGTATTTTTCGAAAAATGCAGTTTTACCGCCTTTTGATGGCGCACCCAATTTAAATATAGTTTTTGACATGTTTATATGTTCAATTTGACAAAATAGTATTCTTCCTTTGAATCAGGATATAAAAATTTACATTAGATAAAGTTTTGATATTTTTCCGATAACTTTCATATTTTAATGAATAGTAAAAACACGCTATATTTTAATTAAAAACAACTTTTTTCATCGTAATATCTTATGTGGTTAAATTATAATATTGAATGGTTTTAAAGTATAAATAGAATATATTTTTACCATTTAATATAATGTATTTCATTAGCATTGATTTTACTTTGAATTCGCAGGTTAAATCAATTCAATCTTTTGCAATGTTTTAAAGAAAAACCCGTTTTCTTTCGACAACGGGATTAATTTTAATTTAATTTCTGCATATTTTGTGTATTGACTTTGGAAAAATGGATTCCATATTTGGAATCAGTGGGTACAAATTATGTTAATAAGCTATTTTTTATTTTTGGGAAATATGAATAGTAACTACGGTAAATTTTATTTACCATAGTTAAAGGTAAATCGGGTAATTAAGGGTAAATATAATATTTTAAAATTACCCTAACAAATGTCAAAATCCTATTGGATGACTAAAAGTCGACCCATATCACCTAAGGGTCGGATTAGAATCATTTAATGGACATTTTTCCATGAAAATAACTTAATTATTATTAAAACCAAAGAAAGTGACAACATGTCACTCTCTTAAATCTTATAAGTATAATAATTTTAAATTAGTGATAAACATCATAAAATTTCGAACATGAATAGTCTCCAGAAATCTAACAAAATTATCTACATCATGAGAATTTATTTAGAATTTTTTGGGATTAAATAATTATCATTATTTGTGACACAATAGTAATGCAGAAATTATTTATCTAGTGAAAAATCAAGAATATAGTTTTTATTAAACTAATAGTGACCATAAAAGGCACAAAACCCTGACCAAAAATTATTGGTCATGTAAATGGAAACAATAATCATCCAATGGTCGAATATTTGACCATTTGGAGCCTTATACAAGCTATTATGACACTTATATTATTTTATTTTAAATGATGCCAAAGTTGTCACCTTCATAATTTAATAAATATAACAATTTAAATATTGTGATTTTAAGATGATAAATTAGAGTAAAAGTATTATTGTGAAAGTTAATATATTTATCTTCATAATAGGATTTTATTTTAAATTTTTATACAACAAATAAGTATATTAAATAATTATACAAAAATGATGTAGTAATTATTTTATTAAGAGATAAACCAAATAAATGGTTTTAAAAATAATAAAATAAATATTATATGAACTATTTAATGTGATACACTAATTTTATAGATACATATTACCTTTTATTAATATATTAAAACTTTTAGTTCGAACATATCTTCTGTATATATTTTATTTAAATTCAAATAAATGAATAGTGTCAAAATTGACACTATTGTTATTTTACAAAAATAACATATTATAAAATTGTCTAAAAATCACAAAAATATTTAAAAATTATAAATTTAAATCTATATGGTCTATAATGTTATAAAGTAAACAATTATGGAAAATTCACAACAAATAAGTAATTATTTGTTATAATTTAAAATTTAGAATTTTATTACCACAAATAAACTTAAATAGATTAAATAAGGATAAATGAAAATGATAAGGTTTAAAATAAGATCCAAACATGTCTAAATTTGATTGGTTGATGAGATTACAACCCTATCTCATCTAATCTTCGAATATGAGTCATTTTTTGGAGGTTTTTAAGTGGGGTTAGATTTATTATAAATTAATATTTTTAAGAATTCCTATGGTGCCCCTCTCCTTCCTTATAAAAGGACACCTCCTCCCCCTCCTCCTCACACCAAATTGAGCACTCAAGCTCGGCCAACCCCTGCCAAAATCCCTTCTCCACTTTCCTAGAATAATCCTAGAGGTCCTGGTCTTCTTCAAAGACCTATCTTAGTTCCCTAAGTGAAGGATTCAAAGAGGCGTTCCAAAGAAGAGGTAATATCCATTACCGATCTTTTCAATTTCTTTTTTCTTCAACTTCTTCTTCTTTAGTTGTTTCATGATAAAGTAATAACATCAGTATTTATTATATACTGATATGTTATTATAAATATGAAACAACTCTAATTAACCTTCTATCCATCCTAAGGAAAAAGGAAATCACCGCGCGTGCGTACGTACGGAATACCGTCTCCACGCCGTGGTGTAATCTATTTTCCGCCACCACCTTAATTGGATGGGTATAAAGGTGTAATGAGTAACTATATATGATTATTATAAAGTGATATTGATACTGAAATAGTATACATACACTTCAACACAATTCCACGACCATGGGAACGATATCATCGCTCGTGCGTACGTACGGACTACCGTCTCCACGACGCGATGAGATTCATTCTCAATGATTAACCATTCATGAATGATTATAAAGTATATATAATAAGTACTAATTAAATATATGACCTAATAATGATACTGGAATTATTTATATTTATATGTATGTCATCTACTTAATTCCATTCAATTCAATAAGGAAACGAAAACAGCGTTCATGCGTACGTACGGACTACCGTCTCCATGAACGGTGTATTTCTTTCCATTTACTGATTTATTATATATGTATAATCTGAATATATATATATATAAATCATGTTTTATATTCTGGAATTAAGTAATCATGATCTAAGTAATCATATGAATAATTACAAGTTAAAAACACGAACGACAAATGAGTCGATTTTACCCAAAACGCTACATTAACATGAATTTACAAAAGAACGGGTAATATAAAGTCATAAGTGGACCATATATGATATAATAACAATAAATATGATTCTGGAATAAGTCAATAACATGATTTAAATCATTATACAGGAGGTTCGGACACTTACAAAGCAATTCGGACATAAGGTAAGGGAAATATCACAATCTCATTTTTATCCGAGATTGTTTATACTTTGAAATTTACTGGGGTTTATTTTATCATCCACATCCATGTTTCCTCAATATGTAATATTATTTCCATCCACCTACAATTTTTTTTATATCCAATTTTACCCTTCGGTGAGTTTTTAGTAAAGGATATGAAAGGAATCTTTTGTCATTTTTCGTACGAGGTACTTTTTTGACTTTTCCGACAAAAGTACGAAGAATGTTTTTTTTAACTTATACGGCACGAACGGATTTTTACGGTTTTATAAAGCCTTATTTTCATGAATATTCCTCCAAAATATTTCATGACTATTTTCAATAAAATCTCTTTCTTTTAAAATTGCATGATGTTTTGTGAAAAGAAATTGATTTTGAAGAAGAAAGGATATTTTCCTCAAGAATTCAATTCAAGTGTTTTATCAAAATTATTTTCCATCTAAGATAATAAAGGGTTATGTTTCTATCAATATTTTTACATTGATTTGACTATGTTGTGATGGAATTATGTTTATCAATTCCTTTATCTTATATGAATGGTTTTATGATTTCATGTTGTTTAAGAATCCCATTTTTATTACATGGGTTATGCAATGATGTATGATTTATGATTTTGTGGCACACATAAGAATGATATCATTATGAGATGGGTGGGACCTATATCTCCCTCCAATGCATTGGGTAAAGATTTCATATCTCATGAGATAGACATGGCTGAAATGGTAGGTTATACCGGTTCAGTGAAACAGGACTGAAACGAGGGTTACTCGATTCAGAAAGGGACTTTGTCCACTAAGATAGTATTGGCAATGAGTCTTGACTAACAAGAAATGATTCTCTATGATTATGTGTGAATGCCACAAAGTTTCAGGTTTTAAGTTATGATTATTGTGATTACATTTCACTGCCATGATTTATCCCATGTTATGAAATTATGCTCTCTTTTGCAGGTTAAGATTTCCAAAATGTTATGTTCTTATGAATACGATGTGAATGATATTTCTTTTGTTTACCCTTACTGAGCATTTGAGCTCAACCTTTTATGTTTTCTTTTCCCCAGGATATAAAGAAAGGTTTTAGGTAAAAAAAAAGGGAAGATCTTTATAGGAGATGTTGAAGATCTTTCACCACGATTAGAAGATTACGTTGTTTGGGCTTCTTGATTGAGCATAAGGATATGTATATACCTTGTTTCCGGTTCCCACTCCTTGGGTTTGGTTACTCTCTTTACAGGGGAGGCGAAGATGCGAGGGGTATGCCACGTGATTTCTGTGTCTAGCCTCTCGTGGTTGGACGAGACTACTCTCCTGCTATTGGTAGCGAAGACTCGACGGGAAGTTCATCTTCTCACCGTTTCTAGCTCCTTTTGTCTGGACGAGTCTACCTCCTTTCTCTTGTTGGGTTTATTTGGACTCTCTACTATTACTCCACTGCACCCCCTGGTTGTATTCTTTTACTTTTATTGTTCGCTCTACTGATCACCCTTCGGTACCTCCTTTGTTTCTCCCTCAAGCCTTCGGGGTATCCTACTGAGTATTTTTATGGTCACCCCTGCATGGGCTTTGCCCGCACTTGGTGTGCCCTGGTAGATGACGGACAGGTTGGTCGTGAAGTCAGAGGAGTTTAGGAGCCGGGAGCTTGGACCGCATGCGGTGGTCGGAGTTGGGTTCCAGGTGGGGGATCCTACCAGCTGTTTTCTTTTGTTTACCTGTTGCCGGGTTGTGGCACTTTTCTGATTGGGCACGTGTTTTTCCCCTTTAATTTTCAGTGTACCTTCAGCTTTCTTTGTACTTGTAGAGGTCGATGCACTTTGTGGTTTATATATAGTAGTTTCCATTTTTCTTTACTTGTCTTTTCTTTTACTCTGCACTTTTCCATTGAGTGTGCTGTGTGTGTGCGTGTACATGTACTTAGGCAAAGGCCTCCCCGAGTTGTTGTGCCTTTGGCGCTAGTCGCCAGCCCCTGGCCTATGGAGGCGGCTTGGGGTAGTTGTGGCTCGAGCCCGGGTAGGGTCGGGTCGTGACAAAGTGGTATCATAGGTGGTTCGTTCCTTGGGACGTTGTGTGGATGTCCCCTAAAGAAGAATTGGTTGGGATTTAGGGCAAAAGTATTAACGTGTCTCGAGAGCGGCTTTCAGACCAGGGAGTCCAGTGATGGTGCGGTGGCCGACGTATCCATTCACCAGGACCCTAATAACCCACTTGTCGACTCAGCATGATGAGACACTTGTTGTAGGGAAAAATTGTTTGTGCATTACATAGGACCGAGTCTTTGAATGTCCTTCTTGAGTCATCTCTCCATCATGGTTATTGGTATATACATATATGCTCATCTGACTGCGGCACTCCTTGATAATATTCAGGATGTATCCGCGAAGACAGCCAGCTAGGATACCAACTTTGGTTTGTGACGATGACCCTGTGAGCTACGAGGACACAGTCCAAAACCCATCATGTGAGCCCCTTTCTCTGTGTGGGCCGGTAGCAGCACCCCCACCTGTAGAGCAGCAGGTTGTTTTAGCAGAGCAGGCTGAGCTTGAGCGCAGGTTGAGCGCGCTCCGTGAGTTCCAGCGGCAGATACCACTGAGGTTCAATGGTGAGCCAGACCCTCAGGCAGCAGAGGGTTGGCTCGAGGCAGTGGTTCACCTTTTCAGGCTTGTGCAGACGCCGACAGATCAGAGATAGGCTTTGGCTGCCACCCTTTTTGTGGAGCATCTTGGCGTTGATAGAGTATGGTGACTCAGTTTCTAGATGATTTTCCGCTTTCGTGGGGTGACTTTCAGTTGTTGTTATGTGAGGAGTTTTTCCCCTCCTTCTTACGCTCTGTTCGGATTCAGGAGCTCCTACAGTTTCAGCAGGGAGGGATGATGGTGGCCGAGTACGCGGCTAGTTTTGCAGACCGTGCACGCTTTTACCTGGACTTGGTCCATGATGACAACATCCGAGCGCGGAAGTTTGAGCAGGGTCTCTGCCGAGAGATTCGTGCTGTCATAGTACCCTTGGGAATTTACACATATGTTGGGGTTCTAGAATAGGCGATGGTGACATAGAGCTTCCTATCACGTTCTAGAGTTGGTGGTGGTAGCAGGCACGTTGGAACCGAGACGTCTGCCGTAGCTAGTGGGCGTTGGCAAGCAGAACCTCGACGTAGGTGGCTTTCTGACAACCGGACTCAGGGGCGTAGTCATACACCATAGTGGCGCCGGAGGGAACCAGTGAATCCTGAAGAGATTCGGTGCTATGCTTGTGATGGGTGAGGTCACTTGGCACGAGACTGCCCGAACCGAGTTGCTGAGAGCTTCGGGCAGGCAGCAGGCGCACCACCACGGCAGAGGGAGCACCATGATCGGAGTAGTACCCAGAGAGGTGGTGCTAGTATAGGAGCGTGATGAGATGGTAGTGGTGGATGACTTTACGAGGTCTTCCCATCGCCACTAGGTGGTCCACGTCAGGCTCTAGGAGCTGACAGTTGGGACCGAGGACATCTGTGAGCTTTGGATGTCTACTATTCTACAGAGCAGGAGGTGATAAGTGGTACACCCTAAAGCTCTTCTACTTTTTGCAATAGAATTGTTAGACTCTGTGTGTGGAATGCTTTCCTCCCTGCTCCTTGCTTGCGGTGTTACCAGGGTGACGTAGGGCGTCGGGTGTAACCCTGTGTTGGTATGATAAAAGGGTGTGGGACCTTTTCCTTTAGTCGATGGTGTTGACTCCTTCGCATCCGAGAATGTAAGAGGGCCTTGGCTATGAGACATCGACTGTGAAATCTTATGTGACCAGATATCCTTGGGTGTTTCACCATATGGATATTCTGAAGGAGGGAATCACTGGTCCTTGTTCGAGGTGCAGGCGGTGATTCCAGTCGCGGCATACGACGTAAGGGTTCGGTCAGGGAGGTGAGCTACCCCCGAGGTCCTTCAGACCATTTGAGACCGTGCAGAGGGATGAAGAGGTTCCCTACTGCCTTTCTCTAACCCCAAAGTCTGGAGTGGGTGCACGACATTGGAAAGGGATGACCTCGCGTGAACGGATCAATCCTTTGGTCTGTGTGCGGTGACACAGAGCTGTGTGTGGGTTCTTCTGGGTATGGGAAAGCCAGGTGTGGGATTAGTACCCTGTCTTACTCCCTAGTTTTGATTTTCGGGGATGAAAAGCTTGAAGGAGGGAATTATGTAAGAACTCAGTTTTTACTGTGAAAGACCTTGGAATATTCTTGATGATATTCCATAGCAGCGCCTTCAGACAGCGTGCAATTCCGAGCCCCGGAATGGCCGGAATTAAATTTTCAGTGCGTTCACACTGGAAACGCCAAATAAATGAGATAACTTCTAAATGGTGCTTCAGATCAGAGATCCTAGTGTACATATGGGTCCGGAATGGGGTGTTTACCCTAGGAACGACATAAAACTTGTCGGTGCAGGACGTTTGGACCCCTCGCCCGCTTCTGAAACGTTAAATGGATTAATTAATTAAGTAATTAATTCATTTAGTGTTGAAACTCGAGTATCTCTTAAAAAGTGGCTCGGATTGGAAAAAAGAGGTCACCATTGAGTTCGGAACGTGCCGTTTACCCTAGGAGGGGAGTACGTTTTGCGGGCGCGACCCTTCTGTGAAAAATGGCCCCAGGGGCATTTTCGTAATTTAGCGGATTCAGACATTAAACTTAATAACTTTTGATCGGGGCCTCGGATTAAAATTTTGAGACCTCCGTTACGTTCAGAGCGTGGTTTTTAGCCTAGGGGAGGCTTAATCCTGACCCCATCGGGAGTTCGGGTTCAGGCCGACGGACGGGTGGTTAAGTGTTTTCTATTTAGACACTTAACCCACCCCTCTCCTCTCCCCCTTCTCCCCTGGTTCCAGAAACTCCCAAAAAACTAAGGAGGAAGCTCTCCTCCATCTCCTCCTCCTCTCCGGAGAGGCGCGGCTCCGACGGATCACGGCGAAGCTTTGGGCGAAGCCCATCGAGGTAGGATTTTTCGTTTTCATTTTGTTTTCCCGCACCTAATTTGAGACTGTTTAATCCTATAGATTTGTCGTTGGATTTTCGAAAAAATTCCATGATTGCGTAGTAGAATTTATTCCCTTTCCAATGAATCTTTAAGATACTAATTCCGAGATCCGTGGCATCCGCAATCATCCGCCGAAGTTCGTGGGTTTTCGGGTTCCGGCGAGTTCGAGCGGCGGCGCTGCTCGGTGGAGGCGGCGACGCGTGGGTGGCTCCAGCGGTCGGCGGCGCGGGTGTTTGGTGGAGGATCGGGCGAGCGCGAGGCGTTTGGCACCAGCGCAAGGTGAAGCCGGCCGCGCGAAGCGGCGACTCCATGCGGCGAGGCCAAGCCACCGGAGCGCGGCGACCCCGCGGTCGCGGCGCGCGACCCCCCGCGCGGGGACAAGACCCGCGAGACGCGGGTCTTCGCGCAGACGAAGTGACCGGCCATAGGCCGGTCGGTGTGTGGTCCGCTGGTCAGTGGCTGGACCGCGCGGTTGGACTGCGGCCCGGCCCAGAACGGCCAGACCGGCCAGTTCAGGCCGGTCCGGCCCAAGGGGCCCTGCCCTCAGGGTTCAGACACCCGTATTTTCCGCTACGGGTGTCCGTTTTGCGTGCCGTCTACGGAGGCACATCCCTAGGATCGAGGGGAACATTTTGAGATGGTTTTGGGAATTTTTAATCCCCAAAACGATATGCCTGGAGGCGCGATGCGTCTTTAAGTGAATTGTCGTTTTTCCGGAGGTTCTTGTTTTGAGCACCGCGGACACATCCGACGTCCGTTTTGAGCGCTGTCAGTGGCGTTGGAACCCTGGCACTGAGGAGGAGGTTTGCAAGATGGTTTTAGGAATTGAGGCCGAAGTTGAGGCGCGAACCCCACTACCGTCTTTTGAGCTGCGTGCAGCGTATAGTAACTTTTTCATCGGGCGTCCGTTTGGGGCGAGTGAGCAGTCGTTTCTGGATGTTCTTCCGAGGGAATCGCTTTGGCGTAATCCGCCTGCATTAATTCAGCACGATGGTGCGCGGCCCATGGGGGCCGTTTGGGCGTTGACGGTGATTTTCCAGCTTTATCACCGGCTGCCGGTTTTGGACAAGGAAATAGTCCATCTTGTGTACTTTTTCGAGAGGATCGCAACAGTGCGAACTGTTGGAAGCACTTCGGGGACATGGTGTGGGTCCCACCCGGCTCGGCTATGGTGAATAGTACCTTTTTCACTAGGTGTTCATTTTGGGAGATTGAGTATTCAATCTCGTGTGTTTTTCCGAGGGGATCGCAGTGGCGTGATCCGTTTGTTCAGTTTCAGGATCTTGGGGTGGGCCCCACACAGGTTATGGTGAATAGTACCTTTTTCACCGGTTGACCGTTTCGGGCGAGTGAGTAGTCTATCTCGCATGTCTTTCTGCAAGGATTACAACGGTGTAATCTGTTCAGGCGGGTGGAGCCTCATACACGATCTTATTAAATATGGAAATGTTAAGGTGTCCCCGGGGTTGTTCTTCTACTGTGTTTGTAGGGGACCCTTGGCGTGTGATCGCGTGCACTCCCAGGTGGGTGAAGTAATTCTTGAATAGATGTGGTCGGCCATGCCTGGGCCTTTGAGTTGGAGATGTTACGTCATGCCTTTGCGTTGACGTTGGGTGCCATGTGCACGATAGCCCTTGGGTTGGGAATGAGGTATACTATGGGAGTATACGGGGGTGCTTGGAGGTACATGTGGTTTGTACCTGAGAACGTTTGGGCGCTTGGTTGGGGTTGATATGGGGCCACATGTTGTGTGGGCCCCACGTGCGTGTCGGGTTCTGCTTTACGTACTTTGACCCCTCGCGACGTAGAGGGTCCCTCCGTGCTCGTTTGTTTGATAGTAGGGTAGAGTTTTTCCCCTGGATATGTGCTCATTTGTTTGACCAGCAGGGTTGAGTGGTCTCCCCCTGGTTTTGTTCTTGATGGATCGGCCGGTAGCGGTGTTAGTGACACCCAGTGATGGAGCAGGAACTGAACCTCTTTTGGGCGAGTTGTTCTGGAGTTGGGTGGTTGCGCGATACCCACTCCGTGTTCGGTTGGCCAGTGTTGTACCCTCCAGTGGATATGGCCAGAGCAGTTCTGAGTTTTACCCTCCAGTGGGGCTGGGTAGTGGGTTACTCATCGCCTTCTAGGGTCTACCTTCCAGCAGAGACTGGGCAGTGGGTCACCCGATGCTCTTAGGGTCTACCCTCCAGTAGAGACTGGGCAGTGGGTCACCCGACGCTCTTAGGGTCTGCCCTCCAGTAGAGACTGGGCAGTGGGTCACTCGACGCTCTTTGGGTCTACCCTCCAGCAGAGACTGGGCAGTGGGTCACCCGACGCTCTTAGGGTTTACCCTCCAACAGAGACTAGGCAGTGGGTCACCCGACGCTCTTAGGGTCTACCCTCCAGCAAAGACTGGGAAGTGGGTCACCCGACACTCTTAGGGTCTACCCTCCAGCAGAGACTGGGCAGTGGGTCACCCAATGACACTCTTAGGGTCTACCCTCCAGTAGAGACTAGGAATTGGGTCACCCGATGACCTCTTAGGGTCTACCCTCCAGCAGGGTTGGGCAGTGGGTCGCCTATCGACTTATTCCAGGTCTACCCTCCAGCGGGGCTGGGCAGTGGGTCGCCTAATGATGTATTAAGGTCTACACTCCAGCGGGGCTGGGTAGTGGGTTGCCTGATGATGTATTAAGGTCTACCCTCCAGCGGGGCTGGGCAGTGGGTTGCCTGATGATGTATTAGGGTTTACCCTCCAGCAGGGCTGGGCAGTGGGTCACCCGATATCTGGTTATGAATTACCCTTTAGTAGGGCTGGGCAGTGGGACATCTGTTTGCATTTCAAGCTCAGTTCTTTTCCACTAGGCTATCCTGTGGCTTTCCTCCGTGATTACCAGAGCGGGACCCTTGGTTATTCGGGTCAGTGTTTTGACGGCTTTAACTTTGAGAATACCTCTCGACTATAGGGCAGTGACAAGGTGTGGTTTGACTTTCCCTAGAACTCTCAAGTACGAGGGGCACTTTCCCCACCGAGACGCGTTCTTGTGATGCGATCTAAAACCATTCGGGCAAGTCAGTGCCGCCCAAAGCGGATAGTGTCGAGGTGCGGTGATTGAGCCCTTTGTCTTGCAGTTTGGGGCAGACATGCGGGATGCTGGGAATCAATGGTGTTTACTTCTGGGACTATTGGTGACTCAATTTTCTTAGGCTGAGCTACGGGACAGAGATCCCCTTACAACGTTGTTCGGGCTTCTTGATTGAGCATAAGGATATGTATATACCTTGTTTCTGGTTCCCACTCATTGGGTTTGGTTACTCTTCTTCCTGGGGAGGTGAAGACATGCGGGGTATGCCACATGCTTTTCATTTCTAGCCTCTCGTGGTTGGACGAGACTAATCTCATGCTATAGGTAGCGAAGATTTGACGGGAAGTTCATCTTCTCACCGTTTCCAGCTCCTTGTGTCTGGACGATTCTACCTCCTTTCTCTTGTTGGGTTGAGCTAGACTCTCTACTATTACTCCACTGTACCCCCTGGTTGTACTCCTTTACTTTTCCTGTTCGCTCTACTGATCACCCTTCGATACCTCCTTTGTTGCTCCCTCGAGCCTTCGGGGTATCCTACTGAGTATTTTTATACTCATCCATGCTTGGGCTTTGCCCGCACTTGGTGTGCCCTTGCAGATGACAGACAGGTTGGTCGTGATGTTAGAGTAGCTTAGGAGCCGAGAGCTTGGACCGCGTGCGGTGGTCGGAGTCGGGTTCCAGGTGGGGGACCCTACCTGTTGTTTTCTTTTGTTTACCTGTTGCCGGGTTGTGGCACTTTTTTGATTGGGCGCGTGTTTTTCCCCTTTACTTTTCAGTGTACCTTCAGCTTTCTTTTTACTTGTAGAGGTCGATGCACTTTGTGGTTTATATATAGCAGTTTCCCTTTTTCTTTACTTGTCTTTTATTTTACTCTACACTTTTGCATTGAGTGTGCTGTGTGTGTGCGTGTACAGGTACTTAGGAAAAGGCCTCACCGAGTTGTTGTGCCTTCGGTGCTAGTCGCCAGCCCCTGGCCTATGGAGGTGGGCTTGGGGTAGTTGCGGCTCGAGCCCGGGTAGGGTTGGGTCGTGGAAATGTGTGGAGTTTTCAAACCTCTCGGGTACGAATGTCTACCTTAAAATGTACAATGTTCCTTTTATTCATACATGGTGTGTGAGTCTCAATATTTAGTTGGAATACACTTTGATGATACCCAAGTCATTTGGATTTGGACATGATGTGTGATTCCCAACTACATGAAATTTATACCCACCAAATCATAAAGTTATGAAGTATTATCCCACTTAGAATTTCCACCAGAATACAAGATATGTGAGGACAATAAATATTTTAGGAGTATACTTTGGTTCACCATCAATCTTGTAGTTCTAAGGAATACATCATGTGAATCACATTTACACCCATGGAATATTTATAATCTATGGAAAAATTAATTTCTACATGGATAAATGATGCATGATGTGTGTTTTTGGAACTACATAACACGTGATTGGAAATTATAGATCCAGAAGCTCCATATTCTCATGATTTTTATTATTGTTTTCACTATATGTGCTGCTACCACCTCCCATCATTTTATCCTCTATATTTATATATATGCACCTCTCTTATTATGACCATAACCATACCAATTTCTATCATCAGCACTATTCATGTGAACCCATACCACTTCATGATCCCCCAAGTTTCCTCATCACTACTTCTATGCCCAGACTAGATAACCAACATCATCCATCATCCATATTTCCATATTTTCATCCAAAGTTGAACCTCAAACCATTTTGAAGGTTGGTAGTGATCATCTTCTACATAAAGGTAGAAGGAAGATTAGAAATGGTTGTTTGTGGATATTATGACCACCCGAACTTCATTCATAACCTTGAATAACAAAGTACATGAAAAAAATAAAATTTATTTAAAGGAAAATCAAAACAATGACCAAAGGGAGGTCATTTTAGGGAGTTTTCACATTGAAGGATTCCAAAATTTGAAAAACAATTCTCAAAGAATGACTATCTGCACATCATTGAAAATTTTTAGCATAAAAAATGAATTATAAATGTTTACACTCCAGTATATTATCAAAAGAGATACCAATAAAAAATATATCATGTCAATGAAAACATAAATTTTGATAAATAAAAAATAACAGGGTATGTCATTCAATATAAAATCCCTACCATAATAGTGAATCATTGTTGCTTCAATTCACTCTTTGATACCATCTGATTCAATTATTTATTCCACACGAGTTTGAATCTTTTCCATGATCCAACATTAACTTCACTTCCAAAATTAATCCATTCACTCCTAGGGTATATGAAAAGATAATGACTAACTATATAAAAATTATATAATGGGGTTATTTATAAAATGGAATATAGGTTAATTGACCTTTTAATAAATGACCCAAAATAGCTCAGTTCGGGACCAAAATCCTAAAATAAGGATTATAATATTCTTAGGTAAAATAACTATTTTTAGACACAACCATAATATCAGAATTTCCATCGAAGATTTATATTATAAGATATAATAATTATTATTTGTGGGATAAATACTTTTTAAAAAGTAAATATTAAATATTTATTAAAATAAAATTAGCTCATAATTTCAAAAAAATCAGCCTGAAGGTAAACACCATGTTTTAAGGTTAATAGAATTAATAAAAAAAATTGAGGTCATTTTCTAGTGGAAATTCACCATTTTACCCATTTAAAGGACTCCAAACTTTAAAACTCAAAAATAATATAAGTCATGAATAGGGAAAAACTGATTCACTACATCCTTCCCACCTTTGAACCATTTTTATACCAAAAAATGAGACAACCCAAGATACTAAACTAAGAAGTTTGTAAAACAACCTTATGTGAAAAAAAACCCATCCTTGTATGCACTTGATCTACCTATAGAGGTCCAGGATCTAAGAGAACCTAGGACACAACCACACTATGATAAATCCTCCACTAATACCACTATTATACTAACAATTTCCTTTTTGGGATTGCAATAATTTACTATAAAAATATTCCCAAGCTCAGTCCACAACAAAGTCTTGGAAAAAACATAAGCTTAAATTTAGGAAATTTCTGCATGATATCTTATCAAGGATCCTTTTATACATAGGTCTCTAATACTCATGGAAAAAACAAAAACAAAAATCCATTGACATTAACTTGTATATGTCTATTAACATGATCACATCCTATGGGAGCACCACACTCCCCACCTTTAAAAAGAAACCAATAAATTATCACATGAGAAACCTCAATTCCCATCAAACCATACCACTAGGTGTGTCAACTAACAATTAAACAAAAACACCACTATAAATCATAGGAATTTTCTCTTCAAGGTCTTCTCTAACCCCCCATCATGTATAAGTATATTTCCCTCACTAACATTACCAAAAATAAGGAATCACCAACTAAAAGATTATTGATTTCACTACCATTAAAATATACCAAAAGAATGCACCTACAACTCCAAAAAAGATGGAATCCACCATCTAAGTAACTTAGTTGGGTTTTTGTCACTATTTATGAAAGTGATTGATTAATATATAAAAAATGGAACCAAATCCTCAAACCACCATGAAACCAACCCTTTACCCATCAATGAACCATTTAACATGATGCTATTACACATCAAATTAATTTATTTTAAAATATTTTATATAGTATAGGGAAGAACCAAGGTCATATCTCAAGGTGTTTTTAAAGTTTTAGAGCATTTATTTTAAATAAGTTTGATAAAAGTAACTAAAATTTAGGGGTTTTGGGGTTAAAATGTCTTGAGGTATTTTTTTTGAGTTTTTTAAAATGAAGCGGGTTTCCAAAAAGATACATGGATGAGATCATTATAATTTTACTAAAAATTTTATTTTTATTATAAATTAATGAGGTTTGATAGAAATCCTTGTTTGATGTTTAATTGGAATATTGATCATTCTCTAGCCCCATAAAACAAAGCACTTATATATGAACCTTGGTGTAACTATCATTTAGCCAAGATAATTACCTTGTGATTATGTATAGGTATTAAAAGGCACATTAATATCATAAGTGTATAATAATGAAAGAGATTAAAGGGTTTTCCAATTGAAACAATACACGTTTTCCCACTTAAAATCTCATTGTCGATTAGTTAAGAAGATGAATGCATTTTGTTTATTACACCTAAATAAAACATTTCAAAAAAAAATGTTAATATACACATAAAAAATATTTTCAAACTAATTATTCACCAAAATAGTATATTTTTTTGTGTTGGAACTTTCTCACCATGTGTGTATCTCTCTTTCAATGATCACCCACAATTTATATCTACATCTGGAGGAAGAATATGCTTGAGTGGATCTATTTTTTCAGTTCATATCTTACTATGAGGATAAGGATCTAAAAAAATAAAAAGTGATGAGAATTACCCTAAATCTATGTAAATTAATATAGCCTTTCCCGCTGTCTGATCTTACAAATAAGGTATGAAAAATTTAATTTTATAGGCAAATTGAGGTAGTGGATTTTGTACATAGATTTCCTAATACCAATTATGTGTCTTGGTTTTAAGAAATTAAAATGACTTATATCAAATTTAAAAAAACTATAGAGTTTTTTAAGGCCTATTGAATGTATCCCTATAAAATTTTTCAGTCATTTGAGTTTTATAATGGTAAATATTTTCAAAATAATGGTTTTTACTCTTGAATTTGAGTAGTTTTAATTTTCCAAATGGATCACTTTATTAGGGCCTCTAAGTTGATAAAATGGGATTATGTTTCTTAAAAAGTGTTGTATCCCAAGTATTTATGGATCTACGCACTAAATTTAATCCCAATATAATGGCTATATTTTTTTAATGTGAAAATTTGTGCATATGTGTGCTTGTGATTCTATATAGATTGGCCTATTTTTCTATAATGTTATCTTAGACTCTCTAAATCACCTCCACCCACAATGAAAACATCATAATAAGCGATATTTACCCTTTTAAAAGTATTTAAAATTAAATACTTGAATTTTATAAGAATTTTAACTAATTATTATAGAGATAAATTACAATATAAAAGTAGTTTAAAATAGTGGTATAAGGGTATAATAGAATAGTAAATTGGTATATGATCACACCCCTACAATAACAAAATTACACTTTTGGGAAAATTCACATTTGATTATTTTTATAAAATTAATGTGATATATTCATGAATATTTTCCTTGATCCATGAAGATTTAACATCCAATGGTTAGTTAATTCATTGTAGCAATGTGAAAAAAAACAAGGACCACTTTATGGAGTCAATATTAATAAGAATGGAATTATGTGTCTCATAAATTTTATTAGAACAAAAAACAAGGATATGTATGATATTAATCCTAGAAAGGAAATTCAGGTGTCAACCATGCTACCAAATCCTCACATGTGTATGTTTAAATCATTTAATGCTTATATTTCCACTTTATATTCATTAAATATATGTCATTCTAATTATATTTCCTAACATATCTCTTTTATACTTAACCAAATCTCACCCTTTGAAATCTAATTTCAAAACCCACCCACATAAGTATTCTTAGAAGTTAAACCTTTAAGTATTAATATATATATAGTTATATATATATATATATATATTTGATTTATTTTTTAAGATGATTTTTTTTTCAAAAAAATTAGGTATCAACCATAGGTAAATCTAATAAAGTAATAAAATATATTGGATAATAATCAAACATATAGAAAAATCATTTTTAAATCCAATTAAAACTAACCTAACTTATAAATATATATAATTAATTAAAAAAAGATCCACACTTACTAATTTTATGTAATGATGTGGGGAGACATTAAATGATTCAATTTTCCCATAAAAATTCACTTTGATAATATCAATATCATTAAGGTTTCATAAATATACAACCATTTATATCATTGAAAAAACCAATTTTACAAAAATTTCACATCAATATTAAATCCATGCTTCACATGCGATATTAAAATAAACTTTCATAAAATGTTAAAAAAATAAGAAAGAGATAAATTCAACGTGAATTATGGATAGATAATAATTTAATATAAATATTTTGGCACAAAAGTGAAAAAAAATTGCAAAATAAAGTTCATATGGGAAGGAAGGATATAATATGGTGTCTAACATAGATAGAAGGTTTGTTAAACGTGATGTTATTCCACAAGGGACACCAAAAGGGTTTTATGAAGGTGATTAAGTATCTTCTCATTGATAATGAGTTTATGTTGGGTTTCTTCATTCTTAACATGCACAACCCCAAAATAATAAACATTAGTGGTAGTATATGATCTAAAACAATGAAAGTGAAGTTTACCTATGTGTAAATTTAGCCTTTAATTTTACACAAGTACCTTCTCACCAATGTATAATTGATGGTGAGGGATGTGAAACTCTTGGGAATCCTTGGATATTTCCTTTTAGATTTAGTAGTTCTCATATGCATATCATTGTATTTCCTGAAAATCATAAATCTATAGTTTATTTAGAAAACCTACACCAATAAGATTATAATTAAATTATTTTATAGAATAATATGAATGGTTTCAAGTATTAATAATGAGGTGAAAAAAATTTAAAAATACAAATTCATAAGGTTACATGCAAATGGGAATTTTAAACCTTATACAGTAGTCCCACAAAGCATCATCCATTCTAAGAATCCAATATTTTTTATTTGGTTAGAATATTTTTTCAAGGTTTTATTTTGAATCTCTATTAAAAACATTGACCTAAATATTGGTTTGGGGGTGATAATATATGGAAATTAAATTCCTAAACCCACACTAACACAAAATTTATTTCTTTGTGTTTTTGTAGAAATGAGAACCTCAATCACTGATGATGAAATTTGCAATCCAAGCATACAAAGGATTTGGGTTTTAAAAAAATAAACTACAACCATATAGACATTAGTACCTATGGATCATGATCTACCAATTTAGATATAAAATCAACTACAAGAATAATGTGAAAGTTTCCAAATGAATTAGGAAATGGCCCTATAAAGTCAATACATCAAACATAAAAAATGTCATGGAATTATAAGGGTTTTTATAGAATTTACCTTTTTTAAATGCATTCCTTATTATTTGATAGTAAGGAAAATATATGTAAAAATAATTGTAATACTAATATAATTTTGGAGAGAATATACCAGAATTATTTACCTTTAGATTAGTCTATTAGGGACCAAATTATCCTTTACATGAAAGTGTGTGATATAAGTAGATGATGAACTAAAACTCATTATCAGGAATAAAATTCCTAAATACCTGGTCAATGAATGTGTTGAAAAGGTATGGTTCATCCTAAATATACAAAAAATACTCATGTTTAATATTATCATCTTGGTTTTGATTGAAATAAGTAGTAATTAATGATACTAGAAAATAATTTACAATGTTATCATACCATGAAATAATATATTTCCCTTGATGAAATTACTCATCAGGAAACATGTCATTTATGGGAATGTGGAAGCATGATTCAATGTATAAGGATGGGAATATCCTATTTATATATTCATCCACCACATTCTCTACTCATTTTTATCACTAATTTATAATTTTAATTCCTGAAGGAGGAGAATCAAGAGAATGATATGTGATTTAACTTTTGGTTTCTTAAGGATATTTTACAGGGTTTCATGGTTAGAATACAAAAATCACTTTATACCCTAATATGTATAACCTAAATTTATATAAGGAAAATAAAATTATAAGAAATTATTTTTCAATTGTGGTATAGTTTTCCTGGGTAGGGTCCAATTTGTATGAGGTACATGCAATGATATGTGGAACTTGATCGACATAATGTGATAAGATTTCCCCAACTGCATACTTAGAATCAGTACTCATGTGATCAAATGAAAAATCCCACTGAGGTGGTTGGAGTACCAAGGGTGATGAGAGTCTCTATTTAAATCTATTAAAATCACCAACATTGTTTTTATAAAATAAATTTTTTTATCTTTTGGGGTAATCAGGGGAGGTGAAATGAAATCATATTAATGTCATGAATAAAATAGTTATAAAATCCCACATTAATTAATAAATACTACACACACTACATTTTTATAGGAAATGGTAGGGAATAAATGACATCCAAATTTGATTTATCTACTTGTATTCCTTCTAAAAAAAATGAAATCTCTAAGTAGTATCCATTTTCATACTAATAAATTACATTTCTCATAATTTAAAACAATATTATTTTCAATAAAATTATGAAGAATAACTCCTAGACTACTCATACACTCATAAAAAGAGGAACAATAAAAAATGAAATATTTCCCTAATACATATAATAAATTATCTAAATAATCTAAAAAAGACTATATATCGCTTGAAAGTATATGAAGAATTATACGGTCTAAATGAAAACCTTCTATATACAAATGTGATGATTGGGCATGTGAAGGTTGAATTTTATTAATCCTTAGGGACAATATTGATCTAAAAATATGAAAAATTCACATAAAAGAAATAATTCTAAGACTTCCCTACAAACCACTCTAGTATCTTGTCAATTTATAACAATGGGAATTGGTCTTTCATACTAGACTTTAGTTATAGTCTACATTGACATGTCAACTATTCTAAATATGGATTGATAAAGATTCATTATTTTAACTTTTAATGATTATTAGACTAGTTTTATTAGGAACTACAAGTATTATGCTGACACATTAACTATCATATATAAGATAAATTAATCCACTGGACAATAATTCCGTTACTTTCGTTTTAATAACATAATGGAAGTTTGGGTTCAGTCATTATTGTTCCCACCTCAAAGTTTTAGCCTCATAATTTAATAATATATGATTCAAGAAAATTGATGGGCTAATAATAGGAATGACAATAAGTGTCCATTATAATGATTTTTATACTCTTTAAAATGGTTATGAAGTAATGATTCACACTTTGTAGGGAGTGATATAGTAATGATAACATGAATTTTTTTTCATTCTAAATATATGAATATTTTAAATTTTGAGTAAGTGGTTTAAGTTATAATTCAAAGGGATTTTGGATTTACAGGATGGATTGAGATATTTATAGGTCCACTATCTCACTTAATTTATAAATGATAACATCCCCATATGAGGAATAATATTTTTCAAGATGAGTAGAATCATTGGTGGTTATTAGGTCCTCAGTGCATAGGAAATCATCAATTAATGAATATCCATGCCTATTTTTTAACCCATTACAACATACCACTCATGAATAAATTCCTAGTATATCTTGATGAAAACTCAAAAAGTGGATCAAGGGAAAGGACACAATTATTAATGGGGAAAGGGAGGACATTAATTAAATTAACCAATGGGGATGAATATTATTTTGAGGGGTAGTTCATGGATTCAAGGATGTTAAATTGGACACATGTCACCACTAAAATCTATAGTTAATATACCATTATATACGTTAATTAGGGTTTTGGTGGGGTTCAATAAAGTTATCCCCAATATAATTGGGGAATGTTTAATCATCCTATCACATCTATTTTAAAAACATAAAAACTGGCAGAAAAAATTAAGTTTGTAACCCTAAAAAATACATCATATAGCACACTAGTGGGGTGTGTGATACTCTGGTTTTCCTTTTTAACAATTATTTTAGTAGGATTCATCTATCCAACCTATAATGAAGAGCATGTAGAGTGAGGCATGGAATTTATTGAGGCACTCAAATCAAGAATGGAAATAGAAAAGAAATACTCTCCTATAGTACATGGAATTTAGAATATTCCATAATCCTTATATTTTGTGGGATGTGATGGCTGAATCAATATTTATACATTCCTCCCAAGACCACCAATTTATCACCTCAAAATCATAGTTAGTGTATTCACATATCATTCAAGAACTTGGAATATCATGGAATTTTCTTCACAACAATTATCAATGGAATATTAAGCTATATTTTTTAATGTTTCAAACTTTTCCTAGCCATTTTTAGTTTATTTTTGTTTCATTGGTTGGTAATACCTTTGGGGGAATGTAATAAAATGGTTGGGCAAGAGGTTTAATTTAAATAATTTTTTTTCCATTAGTGGGAATCCTCTCCAGTACAAAATTTACCTCATTTATATTATTAGGGATGGTTGTAATGATGGTTTCCTCAAGAAGGGACTACTCTAATAGAGGGGCATTATGATTTTATTTTTTGAAAAAAATTTAAGGGTGATGGAATTATTATTTCCCTTATACCTAGGTTTGACTACAGGTTGGGAAAGAAGTTTACTTAACCCTTGACTATGGATCCCCCCATAGAGTTAGTGGGTTAATGTAATTGAGTTTTTAGTTCTTTTATAGAATCCAGATTTTTTTAGTGTTAAATGTTATTTTTGAACCATTTTTTTATTAGTTCATCTAGCCTAGGCTTAGGTTATTAAGGGGGTTGTTAAAAAGGCTTCAATGGTGTTTAAGAATTTTTGGTTGGTGGCGGAGGATGACTACTCTACCTAAGGTGGTTCCATAACTATTAAGTATAGTTGTAATACCCCACTTACCTATATTATTGGTCATATTTCTATATATAGTTGTTTGGATTGTACAATTCTTTCATATTGGTTTGATAGTATGGGTGGATTGGGAATATTTCCTCAAAACTCTCATAAGGTTATATAGGAAATGGTCAGAATACTGAGTGTCAGTGACACAAATACTATAATAAATAAGACAAAGAGGTTAGTATTGTCCATGGACAAGTGAAGTTAAAAAATAGGGGTTCTTAAATCATTATAAATCATATCCACATATTCTTTAAATTTCTACCTTACATATCAAGGAATCCTCTAACAGGCATAATGGACCTAGAACTGAACTACTGAGTGTATTGACCATGTTTTCAATCATGTCCTTTTCTACGAATGGGGTAATATCTTCTAGGTAAACACTTGAAGTATCATAAATCATGTTATTATTAATGGAAATTATAAAATCATAAAAACATTGTATTAAATTTTCTTCACTTATTTTGTAGTGTGGAAAAATTCCACACATTCTTTTAAAATGTTTCTAGTATTCAAGAATTCCACCCCATTATATTTCATTGTTCCAAAAATTTATTTCCTTATTTTTGTATTTTAAGTGGCTTGAATTTTTTTCTAGAAAGAGACATTTCATATCATTACACTCTATAATTGGATTGTTTATATAATTAATACAATATTTTGTGGTGTCCTTTAATGAAAAATAAAATGATCTTGATTTGAAAAGGTCTTCATTCACTCCCACTAGTTTTAATGTTGAACATATGGTTTGAAATTATTTTAAACATTTTTATGGGTCCTATCTAGCATGTTTATAAAATTTTTACACCAAATTTATCATACTAAATTTTAGTTAAAAGTTAGGTGCTTGACATTGTTTTTGAATGTATGGAGGTTGAATAAAAACCTCATGCCAAATTAGTTCCTTAAATTTCTTATTATTTTCAACCATGTTATATGTGTTTATTTTATTTTACACTTTACTTACATAATAAGAATAAGTTATTAAATGATTTTTGATGAGCTATGTGTCCTCCTTCAAGGAATCAATTTGTGTGTCTTAATGTTGATAATACAAAATCTATTATAGATTGAGTTTGAAGGGTGGCCAAAGAAGAATGTGTCATACAAAAAAAATAAAAATAAAAATAAAATTAGAACAAAACTAGATATAAAATTTTACAAAATTTTATGGAAGCAAATAAATATTTATAGAAAACAAAAAATTATTATAAAAAATGAACACTCAAAACTATAGTACATCCAAAAAAGAATGGTAAAATTTAAACACATTATCATTAAAAATAAAATTAATTGATTTTAAAATATGATATGTAGTATATTATATAACCTAGTTTTTCTCTCAAATATAATTTATGGTTTTAGAGTTTTTATTTTAAATAAGTTTGATAAAATTAACTAAAATTGGTGGTGGTGGTGGGGGAGGGGTTTAAAGTGTATTGAAGTAAAATTTATTTGAATTTTTTTAAAATTAGTTGGGTTTAAAAAGTGATATGTGGAGGAGATCATTGCATGTTCATTTAAAATTTTGAAGAGTTCTCTTTTCTTATAAAATCAATAGGTGTTGTGGAATTCATTTTTTGAGGTTTAATTAGAATCCCAATAATCCTTCATCACTTTAAAATGCATCACATGAACCTTAGTGTAACAATCATTTATTCCAGTTTTGTAAGGACTCAAACCTAGTTTCCCATAGTCGATGCCTTATTTTATTAAATTGGCATATAAACAAGGAATATTCATCCTGAAGGATAAAGTAGTTTAATATATTTGAAAACAAGATACATACATAAGTTCAACATTACAACTTGAAACTGGAAAAAAATTAGAAACTCCTTAGAAAAAATCCATAAATCCTAAGTTATTTATCTATGTCATTCATAATATACCTCTTCATGTCCTGGAAAAATGAAACATAATAAAGGGGTGAGATCAAATGCTCAGTGTCACGAACTGGATCTGGTCACCACTCTTACCAGCACCAAATCCATCCCATGATAAGTCCCAAAGGGCATTACCTATCCTCACAATCTAACACAAGTTATCGGGTATCAATAAATCTTGTTTGAGAATGATTTACCTGAGTATGAAAGCATAATACATTAAAAACAACCAATAATAAGAATATGAAATTTCCATGCCAAACAAGACTTCATCAAAAACCATAACTGAATAAATGATTTTAAAAAACCTAAAAGAGGTCCAAAAATAAACAAAAAAACATAAAATCATCCAAAAATACTCCACATGACAAGGGGTTATCACCCCCGAGCCGTCTCCACAACACCACACTTTCAGAGGGAACTAACAACCCAAACCGCCTTCACCTGAGGTTTTTCCTTTACCTAAATCAAACATAATAAAGTATAATTACACAAAAGGGGTTTAAGTAGGGTGTGAGCCAAATACCAATAGTATACCACCCAAATATTCCAAATATTATGAAATACAAGGTAAAAAATAAAGTAGTTTTAATATGTAAAGAAAAGTGGTGATAATTTCCACGAAATGAAACTTTCAATTGAAAATAGTTTTCCAAATAAAAATTTCCTAATGTTAACACATTTGAATAATATATGTTATTTAATGTAATGTTCATACAAACACACCTTAATAAAAGGGTAAATACCACAAATCCAATGAGCACTAAAACCAAGAAAACCCCTAGGCAACTAGATAGTCTCGGGTCCTATGTACCCCGTACCTCGGTGTAAAGTAACCATGTCACAAATCCTTTCTTGTGAACAATACACTAGTAGGTAACATAAAAATAACCTAGTGTTCCATAAAAATTATCCATATAGTTTATTTAGTGTTTTCATTACCCATTTGCTCAGTGAAACGGGGACAAAACCCATCCGGATCACTAGCCGTACTAGTACATATCCGTCCACCTAGGTACCTGGGTTTCCCCCTCTGTACTCAAACAATTTAAGAAAAAAATACATCTCTTTTCATATAAAAGCACCACTAATGGTCACAAACAAACAATACAGTATCTATACACACTTTATACCCCTTAAAACACACAACAAAGCATTTTGATTATTAATAAATAACTTCTCAAAATCTTGCCTTATTTTACACCCAAAACTCTTTGAAATATCCACTTTTCACAACATGTACATACTTAAAAGTCCCAAAAACATAAATGGAATCCCAATAAATTTAAATTAAACCAAAAAATAAATTTTAGGGCATCCCCATATGATTTAAGAAGTGATATCATTGTAAAACCTCCATTTTCACACAACACAACACCAAAAAATTATTTTGTTTCACAAACACTATTAATACATATTTTCAAAGAAAAACCAAAGGATATAAACATTAAAAAAAGTATTTATATCCCTAATAAATTTCAATAAAATAAACTAAGTAATTATAGGATATCCCCAAATGAATCAATAGAAGATCTCTTTGAAAACCCCCCAATTTCACATAAAAATGGCACTAAAAATTCAGTTGCTTTACAAAAACCTATAAAACCAATTTTTGTACCAATAATAAAATAAATTAATAATGACAATAACATAAAAATATCAATATAGTAACAAGGATTTAATACACAATGGGATCACCTACCACAAGCATCAAAAACCTCAAATCTTTGTGCGAAAGTTCAACTGCACCACCTCTGCACCACAAAGGAGTTAAAATAGACCTAAGACCATAATTTAAGACCATGAAACACAATATCAAACCCTAATTTCGAAACCCTACTTTATAGAAATTAGTAAATTCAAGAATAAGGGAAGAAACCCTAAGAAAATGGGAGCAAGAAGAATGGAAACCCACTTACTTGAGGAATCTTTAATAAATCTCCCCAAATAAACTAGTAGATGAATTTACAAATAGAAAAAAAATCAAGTGAGGTTAGAAAAAGGATGATTAGGTCATGTAGGAACTGGAATGGGGAAAAACAGTGATAAATGAAGGAGTTATGATGGAAACAAATTACCTCTTTAAATCTGGACGATTTGAGAAATATTGAGAATATTTTCCCTAATCTATGTTGGAAATGAACTCCAAATAGGGGGAATTAAAAATGGGTTCATTCCTAGGGATGTTGTATTCGAGTGGAAGGTAGAATCACTAAAAAAGAGTAAAAAATGAATAATTTATTAAATAAAAAACATTTATTTTCAAAACTGGAAATGAGATTTTGGACTGGATCAATTCCTTAAATAAAAATCCAAATACACCATGATTATGGATTCATAAAAGGTCCAAATTAATATTGTGGTTTTAATAGGTAAGGGGAGGCAATTTTGGAAGTAGAATGTGTGCAAAATATTGAAAAATGAATGAGTTATAAAAGAAAAAAAATTGGTTTTTAAATCTGGAAATGGGCTCACAGTTTGGCCCAAATCATGAAAACTAACCCATTCCTCAAAAAATGCACAAGAAACCCCAATAATAAATCAATAATGGAAATTAAATGAAAAATACCTTTAAAATAAGTCATGTATGTTACAATTCTTCCCACCATGATAGACTTTACGCCCCGGAAAGTCAACCTGAAGCTTGATCAGAAAACAAGAACGAGTAATCTTTCTCAACCCATGAATTCCATTCCCATGTCTCATGTTTATCATTCCTGTGCTGCCAAAGAACTCGTGTAAGAAACCGGTTCTTGTTTTTGAGTTACGGGTTTCTTCTTTTCCTTTTTACTTAAGAATTTTTGATAAAATAAGGAAAACAGGGAAAAATTCCAAACTTTGTGGGTACATGCCCTGTACTTGTCCACACACCGTGTAATTTGGCCATGTGGGATGAGTACACAAGGCGTGTAGCCATGCTGGCAATGAAAGGTGTAAAAACC
Source organism: Viscum album (assembly GCA_963277665.1). Classification (NCBI taxonomy): domain Eukaryota; kingdom Viridiplantae; phylum Streptophyta; class Magnoliopsida; order Santalales; family Viscaceae; genus Viscum; species Viscum album. The sequence continues at coordinate 666,110,389 of OY728132.1, forward strand.
AACTACACGCTGTGTAGTTGGTATTTACACGCTGTGTAGTCAGTCGGCAGGAAAATAGTAAGGTGGTGGACAGCTGGGCGACAGTACACGCTGTGTACTCAGGTATTACATGCCATGTACTCATGTCAACAAATGAATAGTGCCGCGCTGGCGAGAAGCCGCCAACGGAACAGTTAAAAAATGAAAAGTACACATTGCGTGCCCACTAGTACACACTGAGTAGTCTATTTTTTTCGCTTAAAATGGGAAGTATCCTCCTCTATTCACAGAGGAAGCTTAGAACTGGAGGAGAGCTTGGGAGAGACGACCAGAGTTTGGAGGACCTCCTGACCGCACACCGGGAACCCGTTTTCTGCATCATCGATCTCCTTGGAACTGTACGAGTGAGTTATTCCTTCTTCTTGAGTAGATCTTTCCAATTCTTCCTCTAAAGGAAGTTATTTGAGTTTGAACGAGGTTATGTTCACCTCAGATCTACGTCGTTCTCAGGCGTTTCAAGGAGTTTCGTTCACATATATCGATCAAGGGCGATCGAGGTACGTGGTCTGGTGTTTAAATTTTAACTGCTGTGTGTTTTTGTGTACCATGGTGCTACGAACCCACGTTGGGGTGTCATATGGATGAGGAATTGGCTGTTTAAATACCTAGATTTGCATAGGTAATTTAATGTAAGTGTAAAACTGCTGTTTGGGATCACTGCTTGGATCCAGGACCACCCCAGGGGTGCGTTCCTCTGTTTAGTCGTTTGGACCGGATACCCGAGGGTATGCCATGTTTATATTGAGCATTAATTTTTCCTTTAAAGGAATTGTATATAAAATTTCTTGTTATTCTTTGGGCTCGGCCTAGTTACTTGCACTTGAGGGCAGTGTTTTACTTTAGTCTGAGGGAGTTGTTTCATAGCCCAAGGGTAGTAGTTGTTAGCCTGAGGGCAACGCATCTTATGATGAGGGCAGTAGCTTCCTTTCCTGAGGGAAATATTCAGTATGCCTAAGGGCGAGATTCCATACGCCTGAGGGCACTATTCGTTATGCTTGAGGGTAAGCCTGAGGGCGTGGTCATATTAGCCTGAGGGAAAGGTTCTGGTTAGCCCGAGGGCTTAGTTTTGAGGAACATTGAATGTTTTTAAATTGAACTGTTAAATGAATATTTAAATGGAAATGAAACTGGTAATGATAGTTACTTTTGAGTGATTACTAGTTTATTGCATTTATTGCACACTGTGGTTGCACATTTTTCACTGATAGTTGGGCACGAGCCTTTGGTGGGTGCCTACTGGGATTTATTTCTCACACCCTGTTTGGGTCATGTCTTCGGCCCAAAAAGACTATATTTCTGCAGGTGTGTATAATGGAAAGGGTCCCTATATAGGTACTTGAGTGTTGCTGAGGTGTAGGGGAGTGTGGGACCGAGCTCAGGCTCGTGATGCTGACAGCTGTTCAGTTTTTTTCTGTTGTACCTGTACTTTCCATTATACAGTATTGTACTTCTGTGTAACATGTTCTGGCTGTTTTCCTTAAGACTAGAGACATGTTTCATCATTATCTATATATAAGTTGGTTATCTTTTACTAAAGTTATTCATATCAGTTGTGTATGGTTTATTGCTTCTGCTGTTGTTATATGCTATTTTTATTTTCCACTACGCTGTACTTTGAAAAACGAGGGCAGAGTTTCTCTACTATCAGTCCTGGGACCTCACTGCTAGTCGGCAGCCTCTAGCATTTGGGGAAATGCGCTTGAGGTCATGTGACAAATCGGGTTCGGGCACCCATGGTGTGGCTTCCGGATCCGGGATGTTACAAAGTGGTATCAGAGGGGTGTTCTTTTATTTGACTTACTGTTTGGTGCGTTAGTCAGGGATAGGACAGAAATGGTAGTTGGTAATAAGATGTGCCCGAGAGTAGCTAACCCATGTACAAGGAAAATCCAATTTACCTTGTGTTGAAATTTATTGATTTTGCAATTTACAATTGATCTGATTTTCACCATTGGGTGACACACTTGTGGTGTGCTGTTTATATGTTATATTTGGGTTCTATTTAGTTTCAACCCGATGAGATGAGGGTATGAAATCTCATGCATCATTTAGGCACATGCTATAAATCACATTCCATGCATAGTTTCATGCCATGTAGGTGCATTAGAAATTTACATGTTGTTGTGATAACTATTTTGTTAGAAGGGCATGCTGTTGTGATATCTTCTTGATAAATACCTTCTATGTGATAGGGTATTTTTTTGTGAGAGCCTGCTGATAAAAATGAACACCAAACTTTGGTTCTTGAGGAGTATGGTCCCTCAATGACTAGAATTTGGTGGATCATTGATTTGTTTATTTGGTTATAATATGGGTAAAATTCCAAACTTTGATCCGCGGGGAGTATGGGCCCTCACGGATCAGAATTTGGCACTTAGGTGTTGTTTTTCAGTATTTTCTGGGTTCTGGAGTAGTATCTAAGGCTTACTGTCCAGAAAACCTAGGATACACACCGTGTAGCTCTATGTACATACGCCGTGTGTTCTTCTGTTTGAGAAGAAATGAAAAAAATTTAAGTACACGTAGTGTACCCTCAGTACACTCCGTGTAGTCTCTTCCCGTTTCATAGACTGTGTGGGTGGAGACATGGTGTAGGGAATAGTTTTGGGACAAACATGTTGTGTACCGTTTGTACACGCCATATAGTAGTGACCTGGTGTCCGCCCATGTAGCGAACAACACAGACGGAGGAAACTTTAAGACATACACGACGTTTCTTCCTTGAACACACCGTGTAGTCTGACCCCAGTACTTGGCTGTGTAACTGATAACACGGGTTGGTGTTATCTTTCCTGGTACACACCGTGTCCTCTTGAAACATGCCGTGTAGTGTTAACCATATAGCTGTCCATGTAGCGAGTAACACGGGTTGGTCTAGGTGATTCTTTGTACACACCATGTCTTTTTGGAAGCACTCCATGTAGTGTGGCCTGGGTATACAGGCCGTGTCACGAACGATATGGGCAGTTGGAAATTAAACCATGCACACCATGTAGATTCTATACACGCCGTGTTGTCTTGTTCAAGTGAGACGTGTGTCTTAGCCGTGTAGAAGGACTCGAGAAGGGAAGAAGGATTCGAGAACACGCCGTGTAGTATTATACACACCATGTAGTCATGTTTTGTAAATCTTGAAGACTTTCTTTCTCATGTCCCCTTGTTTTGGTTTTTGATAATCTTTATCTAAGGTGTGCATTTAACCTTGTAGAGTCATGCCACTGAGACGACCGCACGTTGTTCACCAAGAGAGAGACAATGATTATACTCTAGAGATGGTAGGCCATGAGATACCGATGGATACTTCAGCAAATCCACATGCAGCGCCAACCGTTATACCGGACATAGACGCAGATACACGGTTCCATGAAGGCTTTATGCGGTTCATGCAGACCTTTTAGGGAGCACCGCCGGCTGCCACATCTATGGCCGAGCTGACTCGTATATTCTAGCAGAAGCATCTTCCTACGTTTTCAGGGGATAGAGGACCACATGCTACGGAGTCGTAGCTAGATTCATTGATAACTATTTTCGAGCACCTTGAGACGTCTCCAGGGCGGAGGATCAAGCTCGCTATATACATGCTGTGTGATTCCGCCAAGAGGTGGTGGGATGTTACCACTCAGTCTGAGCATCACAAAGACATGGTGTGGGAAGATTTTTATTTAGATTTCTATGAATTCTTCTTCCCAGATACGCTAAGGGTAGATCGAGATCGAGAGTTCATGAATCTGCAGCAGGTCACTATGTCGGTGATGGATTATTCTTCTCACTTTACCGAGATTCAACATTTTTCACCCGTTTTGGTGGGTGATGAGACGTTGAGGGATAGACACTTTGAGGATGGTCTTCAATATGACATCCGAGCACTGGTGAATGTTTTCAGGTTTCCTACTATACATGCTATTGTGAAGCAGGCACTAATTACCGAGAGGAACCTGTAGGAAGCTAGTGGTATGGGCTAGGGTGGTTCGACACCCGTTTCTGGTAATATTTCAACTGGTAAGAGGAAGAGACAGATGGAGTTCTCTCACAGTGGCAGTACCAGCCAGAGGAATGCTTCAGGTGGCCCGATCATGTGCTACCAATGTGGTAGAGAGGGGAACAAGAGACCGTAGTGTCCACGTGACCCAGTGGAGTGCCGATCTTGCAGCAAGATGGGTCATCTCTAGAGTTATTGTAGGGAGTTTCCACCAATGGCTAGTGAGAGGGGTTCTGTGCAGACTCCGCGTGCGGGAGAAGGACCAACAACTTCTTAACAGTCAGGAAACTGGAATACGTCAGGGCGTGCATGCCGAGATAGTGGTCTTGGTCATGGTAGCCAGACACCAGGATCTCAGAGGTAGTAGGGTAGGACATCTTAGGGTGGCCAGGCTGTGTCGTAGGGCCATGGCACTGGGCAGATGTATGCAGTGCAACTAACCCAACAGAAGCAGGATCCCTGACCTTCTACTGTCAGAGGTACTATTCTAGTAGCTTCTGTTTTATCTTCAGTAATTTTTGATACAGGTGCTACATATAACTTTATATATGTGCCTGTTGTGGAGAGCCTTGGGCTCTGTTTTTCTTCTTCTTATGATGTTATTATGTTAGACACTCTGTTGGGGACTAGAACAGCTGGTGTGCGTCAGTGTAAGGAGTTCCCCTTGAGGTTGGTGGGTGTCACTTTCTTTGGGACCTCTATTTCTTGGGGATGAAGAGCTATGATTTCATTATCGAGATGTACTGGTTGATACCCTTTCGAGATTTGTAGACTGCTATCACCGTAGGGTGCATTTCATGTCACCAGAGGGCAGAGAGTTTCTATACAAGGGCGAGTTGGATGTTCAGGTGAGTCGAGCTGGACCAGAGCATCGCAGGTGAGGTGGATTCACAGCCCAGATTGTGAGTTTATATCTGGATGACTAGGGAACATTCCAGAAGTATTTCCCTCCTACAGTTGATCATTTCAGGGATGTCTTCCCGGATGACTTTTCAGGTCTACCTCCGGAGCGTGAGGTGGATTTCTCTATTGAGCTTGTGCCAAGAGCGGCACCAGTGTCCATTCCTCCTTAAAGGATGGCTACACCTAAGTTGGAGGAGCTCAAGAGGAAGTTGGAGGAATTACAAGAAAAAGGTTTCATCTAACCCAGTACTTCTCCTTGGGGTTCTCTGATCCTTTTTGCGAAGAAAGAGGATGGTACCCTCAGACTCTGTGTGGATTATCGGAAGCTGAGTCAGTTGACAGTTAAGAACCGACATCCCTTGCCGAGGATTGATGATCTTTTTGATCAACTTCGAGGTGCACGAGTGTTCTCGAAGATTGACTTGAGATCCGGATATCATCTGTTGCGCGTTTGACCATCTGATATACCACTCACAGCCTTCATGGTTAGGTATGGTCTATATGAGTACTTGGTTATGCCGTTCGGACTCACGAACGCACTAGCAGTATTCATGGATCTGATGAATCATGTGTTCTATCCTTATTTGGATTTTTTGTGGTAGTCTTCATGGACGATATCCTAGTGTACTCTCACACTCAACATGACCATACCACCCATATTGATATCATATTGAGTACACTGATAGATCATAATCTATATTCTAATCTCTCATAGTGCCACTTTTGGATGGACCATATTCACTTCCTGGGTCATATTATCTCAGAGGCAGGAGTTACAGTAGACCCAGAGAAGGTGAGAGAAGTAGTTTTCTGGGATAATCCTAAGAACGTGTTTAAGATACGGAGTTTCTTAGGGATGTATGGTTACTAAAGATGCTTCATCCAGGACTTCTCCCGCTTAGCAGTGCCATTGACGAGTTTGACTAAGAAGGGTGTGAATTTCGTTTGGACTGAAGCTTGCAAGACAGCCTTTCAAGAGTTGAAGGGAAGGTTGACATCAACACCCATCCTGATACTCCCAGAGCAGGGGAAGATCTATACCGTTTACTGTGATGCATCAGATATTGGGATGGGAGCTGTGTTGATGCAGGGAGATGGAGTTGTTGCATACGGGTCTTGGCAGTTGAGGCCACATGAGAGGAATTACCTGATGCATGACCTCAAGTTGGCTACAGTTGTTTATGTGTTGTGCTGTTGGAGCCATTATCTCCTGGGAGATCATTTTGTGGTTTTCACCAACCAAAAAAGTCTCAAATATATCTTTACTCAGTGTTACTTGAATCTGATACAACGAAGGTGGGTTGAGTACCTACAGTCCTTCGATTTTGAACTTGCCTATACACCTGGTAAGGGTAACGCAGTTGCTGATGCATTGAGCAGGAAGACTCAGATACAGGAAGTTCATGAGGCTAGTGGTGAGTGGAAGCTTATGAATTTGTTCTCTGAGATTCATTTGAAGGTGCACGACAGTCAGGGGAAAACCTATCTTTCATCTTTAGATGTTAATTCTACCCTCCTGGATAGAGTGAGGATGAGACAACTATCTGATTCATAATGCCTAGTTCTCCGGGAGTCGATGGCAAGTGAGGACCCTCCACCTAGGTGGACGATAGGCAATGATGAGGTACTGCGTTTCCATGGACGAGTGTGGGTTATAGGGGATGTATGCGAGGAGCTGATGCGGGAGTTTCATGCTTCAGCTTGGGCAGTTCATCCCAGAGTGACCAAGATGTACTGTGACTTGAGACGTTAGTATTGGTGGCCAGGTATGAAGAGTTAAGTAGCTGGTTTTGTTACGAGATTTTCCACCTGTTATCAGGTGAAGGCGGAGCATCAGAGGCCATCCAGACTGTTATAACAGTTACCCATTCCAGAGTGGAAATGTGATGATGTCACGATGGACTTCGTTATTGGGTTGCTGAGGTCACCTTGAGGCAATGATGCCGTGTGGGTTGTTGTGGACAGACTCACGAAGGTAGATCACTTTTTGCCGATCAAGGAGACCTTCGGTGTTGATGAGATCAGAAAGCTGTATATCCGAGAGGTTGTACGTCTTTATGGGGTTCCTTATTCTATCATTTCAGATAGGGATGCTCATTTCACATCTCGTTTCTGGTAGAGTTTTCAGAGGGCACTATGTACAAAGGTTATTCTAAGAACAACTTACCACCCTCAGACCGATGGCCAGTCAGAGCGTATGATACAGGTGCTAGAGGACATGTTGCGTGCATGCGTCTTGGACTTTGGGGGCTCTTGGGCAAAGCATATACCCCTATTCATGTTTTCCTACAATAACAGTTTTCAGGAGACTATTGATATGGAACCATACAAGGCTTTATATGGTAGGACATGCCAATCACCCTTGTGCTGGATGGAGGCAGGTGAGGAAGCTCTACTAGGACCACGCCTCGTGCAGGAGACTTCTGAGCAGGTCCAGTTGATTCAGAAGTGGATGAATACCGCACAGTCTCGTCAGAAATCTTATGTTGATCGCCGTAGATGACCCTTGGATTTCATGTTTGGGGATCAGGTTTTCTTGCGTGTTTCACCAAGGTTGGGACACAGGTGAATCAGGAGATAGGTTAAACTTTCACCGAGGTATGTGGGGCCATTTGAGATTCTGGAGATATTCGGGTTGGTTTTCTATCAATTGCACTTACCATAGAGGTACCGGGACATGCACAACGTCTTCCATGTATCTTAGTTGCACCGTCATCATTCAGACCCGTCTCACGTCTCTCAGCCCAAGGAGGTTGAGCTTCATGTCGATGCATCCTTTGAGGAGCATCCAATTCGTATCGTTGATAGGAGAACAAAGGTTCTCTGAGGCCGGTCAGTTCCTCTCGTACGGGTGCTATGGCAGCATGGCCGAGTGCAGGATGAAACCTGGGAGCAGGAGATCGAAGTACGTGCTCAGTGGACAGATTTGTTCTGAGCTTTATCTTTACCACCATTGGAAGGGAAATTCGGGGACGAATTGCTTTAATGTGGGAAGTTTGTAAGAACCCGATTCTTGTTTTTGAGGTACGGGTTTCTTCTTTTCATTTTTTCCTTAAGCATTTTTTAGAAAATAAGAAAAATGGGGAAAAATCCCAAACTTTGTGGGTACACACCGTGTACTTGTCCACACGCCGTGTACTTTGGCTGTGTGGGATGAGTACACAAGGTGTGTAGCCATGCTGGCGATGAAAGATGTAAAAACCAACTACATGCCGTGTAGTTGGTATTTACACGCCGTGTAGTCAGTCGACAGGAAAATAGTAAGGCGGTGGCTAGCTGGGTGACAGTACACACTGTGTACTCAGGTATTACACGCCGTGTACTAATGCCGATAGATGAACAGTTCCACGCTGGCGAGAAGCCGCCAGCGGAACAGTTAAAAAATGAAAAGTACACGCCGTGTACCCACTAGTACATGCTGAGTAGTTTATTTTTTACGCTTAAAATGGGCAGTAGCCTCCTCTATTCACATAGGAAGCTTAGAACCAGAGGAGATCTTGGGAGAGACATCCAGAGCTTGAAGGACCTCCCGACTGCACACCGAGAACCCATTTTCTGCACCGTATCTCTTGGCAATTATTCCTCTAAAAGAAGTTATTTGAGTTTGAACAAGGTTATGTTCACCTCAGATCTACATCGTTCTCGGGCATTTTGAGGAGAGTTTTTCATGTATATCGATTAGGGGCGATCGAGGTAGGTGGTATGGTGTTTAAATTCCAACTGCTGTGTGTTTTTGTGTACCATTGTACTACGAACCCACGTTGAGGTGTTGTATGGCTGAGGAATTGGCTGTTTAAATACCTATAATTGCATAGGTAATTTAATGTAAGTGTAAAACTGCTGTTTTGGATCACTGCTTGGATCCAGGACCACCCCAGGGGTGTGTTCCTCAGTTTAGCCGTTTGGCCCAGATACCTGAGGGTATGCCATGTTTATATTGAGCATTACTTTTTACTTGAAAGGAATTGTATATAAATTTCTTTTTATGCTTTGGGCTCGGCCTGGTTACTTGCGCCTGAGGGTAGTGTTTTACTTTAGCCTGAGGGCATTGTTTCTTAGCCCGAGGGTAGTAGTTATTAGCCTGAGGGAAACACATCTTATGCCTGAGGGCATTAGCTTCCGTTCCTGAGGGCAATTTTTGGTATGCCTGAGGGTGAGATTCCATACACATGAGGGCACTATTCGTTATGCCTGAGGGTAAGCCTGAGGGCATGGTCATATTAGCCTGAGGGAAAGGTTCTGGTTAGCCCGAGGGCTTAGTTCTGAGGAACATTAAATTTTCTTAAATTTAACTGTTAAATGAATATTTAAATTGAAATGAAACTGGTAATGATAGTTACTTTTGTGTGTTTACTAGTTTAATGCATTTATTGCACACTGTTGTTGCACATTTTTCACTGAAAGTTGGGCACATGCCTTTTGTGGGTGCCTATTGGGATTTATTTCTCACAACCTATTTGGGTCATGTATTCAGCCCAAACAGACTATAATACTGCAGGTGTGGATAAGGTAAAGGGTCCCTATACAGGTACTTGAGTGTTTTTGAGGTTTATGGGAACCTGGGACCGAGCTCAGGCTCGTGATGCTGCCGGATGTTTTGTTTTTGTTCGGTTGTACCTGTACTTTCCATTGTATTGTGTTGTACTATTGGGTAACATGTTCTGGATGTTTTCCTTAGGACTAGAGACATGTTTCATCATTATATAAATAGAATTTGGTTATCTTTTACTACAGTTTTTCATATCAGTTGTGTATGGTTTATTACTTTCACTGTTGTTGTATGCTATTTTTATTTTCTGCTGCACTGCACTTTGACAAACGAGGGAATAGTTTCCCCACTATCAGTCCTGGTCCCTCACTGCTAGTTGGCAACCTCTAGCGTTTGGGGAAATGCGCTTGAGGTCATGTGACCAACCGGGTTCGGGCACCCGTGGTGTGGCTTCCGGATCCAGGATGTTACAACTCAGACCAATAGAATAAAACTTTCTCAAAGCACCTTTTCTTGGAAGTCCACTATTCATATCGGCCACTCAATGACAGATAAATCAGGCTCTATATCTAAATACTCCCAATTAAGTACATAGGATGGATCTAGGTTGTATTTCTTCAACTGGGAGACATGGAAGACATCATGAATGGATATAAATTGAGAAGGTAGGGCCAACCTGCATGCCACCTTGCCAATAATCTTGGTGATCTCAAAAAGTCTGACATACTGCAACGTCAACTTCCCTTACTTTCCCAATCTATGATGACCCAGATGAGGGGAAACCTTCATGAATATCATGTCACCCATAGAAAACTATTGGTTTCTACACCTTTGGTTAGCATAAGATTTATGGATACTCTGAGCTATAAATAATCACTGCCTAATCAACTCGACCTTCTCAGACGTCTGTTGCACCAGACTCAGCCCCAGTAGTGAGGTCTCACCTAACTCATCCCAACACAGGGGGTCTGACAAGGTCGACCATAGAGTGCCTCAAAAGGATCCATTCGAATTGAGGATTGGTAACTGTTATTATAAGCAAACTCAACCAATCCCAAATGGCTATCCTAGGAACCTCCAAAGTCCAGAACACATGCATAGAGCATGTCCTCCAAAATCTAATTTTCCCACTCTGTCTAACCATCCATATGAGGGTCGTATATCATGATCATATTAATTTGATACCCCAAGACCTTATGAAGGCCTTCCCAAAATCAAGAAGTGAAGCGGGGGTCTCTATCTAATACAACTGCTAACGACACACCATGGAGTCTCACCACCTCCTGAAGATACAAACGACCCAACTCATCCACTTTAGATGTATCTTTGATCAGAATGAAGTGGGATGATTTGGTTAGATGATCAATCACCATCCAAATGGAATTATTACCCCAAGTTTTATGAGTAAATCCAAAAATTAAGTCCATGGAAACCTCATCCCACTTCTAGGTAGGAATGAGTAATGGATGGAGAAAACCAAAGGGCCTCTGATGCTCTTCTTTCACCTGTGTGCTTGTTTAACATCTCGACACGAAGTCCGCTATGTCCCATCACATAACTGGTCACTATAATTGTCTTCGAACATCATAATTCATCTTGGTGGCACCCTGATGGACAATCCACTGAGACTAGTGGTTATCCTACATCACCACCTTCCATAGAGATAACAAAACTACTGAATGACCCTTGAAGCACAAGATGCCCTCATGAGATGATGACCAATCAGAGGATATCTACCAAACATGAAGAAATTTCCTCAACCAATAAAAATCTCATCACTAGGTCATTCCTGCCGAATCAACTCCAATAGAGAAAGAGTCAATTGAACGCTCTCCAAGAATACACCCCCATTTTACTCATTTGTCTCCACATGAATCTGAGCAAAGAGCCCCATCAAAGTCTACTCATCACTAGAGTTCCTCAATGCCTGCACTGGAACTCTTCTACTAAAGGCTTCAACCACTATATTACCCTTTCTTGTGGTATAGACAATGTCAAAGTTGAACCCCTGCAAGTAATCGATCCAGCGACACTTCCTCAAGTTGAGGTTATTCTGTGAGAAGATACAGGCTAAGCTTTTGTGATTAGAGTAGACCATAAACTTCTCCCCAAAGAGATAGTGATTCTAAGTCTTCAAATAATTCATCACAACTTTTAAGTCTTGGGTTAGGTAATTATTTTCATGTGGTCGGAGTTGACGAGAGCCATATGCCACCACGTGATCATCTTGCATAAGCACGCACCCAAGACCCATACCTAAAGTATTGAAATAGAACACATACCCCCTCCCGGACTCAATAAAAATCAGCACAGGGGCGATAGTCAACCGCCACTTCAGCTCCTTGAAGGATTCCTAACATTCTAGGCCCCATAGAAACTTCACCCGTTTCCGGGTGAGTGTGGTCATCAGTGAATCAAGTTGAGAGAAATTCCGAACGAATTGCCTGTAATAACCAACCAGGCCAAGAAAAATCTTGATCTTGAACACATTATTGAGATGATCCCATGGAATAACCACAATAATATTATCAAGGTACACTGAAACCCCCTACTCTGAGATCACATTCCCCAGAAATTTCACCTCCCTGATCCAGAAAGTGAACTTTGAAAACTTTTCATAGAGGTAGTGATCCCACAAAGTGCCCAGAACAATTCTCAAGTGATGTTCGTGTTCCTCCTTAGAGCTAGAGGATACTAGAATGTCATCCATGAACACCATAACAAATGAATTGAGATAATGATGGAACACCCTGTTCATGAGTACCATAAAGGCTGCTGGAGCATTGGTTAATCCGAAGGGCATGACTAAATACTCAAAGTGGTCGTACCTGCTTTGGAAGGCCATCTTTAGGATATCTGCCTCTTTCACCCTAAGTTGATGGTATCCCGAATGAAATTATATTTTTGAGAAACACTTTTACCCATTAAACTGATTGAAGAAATCATCTATTCTGGGAAAAGGGTATTTTTTCTTAATTTTTACCTTATTCACCTTCTGGTAGTCAATGCACAACCGAAGGGATCCGTGAGCCTTTTTCGTGAACATAGGAGTGACCCAAGGAGAAATGCTCAGGCGAATGAATACTTTGGATTCCAAGTCATCCAGCTGTATCTTTAATTCCCTCATCTCGGTAGGGGCTATGCGATATGTGGGAAGATATATTGGCTATCTTCCCGATGCTAGATCAATCGAGAACTCCACATCCCGCTCTGGAGGAAAATCTGAAAAATCATCCGAGAATACCTCCGGAAACTCATTCACTACATGATTTAGTGCACCTTTAGGGGAAAGAACATCATAAAATAGCATTAGTGATGATAAATGGAAGATAAAACTTCCATATCTGGGAGTGGAGGTCCTGCGTGACTCAACCGAGGATCCCATTCTCCAAGAAAAACCTGACGACTCCCATAAGGTGCTGTGAAACTCACTCGCTGCCTGTAGTAATTGATTTGTGCCTGAAAGTGTACCATATAATCCAAGACAAGTATCACATCAAAAATATACATATTTAAGACCAAGAGGTCCCACACCATCTCAATCCCTGACACAGAACACACACGATGGGCACTTAAGACCTTGCTCCTTCTTTCCCAGCGACGTCACCAAATCAATCGCAAAAGACAAAAAATTGGTTGGAAAATTCAACATGTCCACAAAACGGGAAGAAATGAATGAAATAGAGGCACCATTATAAAAAAGGGAGCAACTATAGAGGATGTGATTAGAATGGAACCTTGAACTATCGACGGTCCCTCCTCTGATCCTGCTGGTGCATGATCCACTACATGGAGATGTCTGGCCTCTTCCTGAGGATGACCGCTAGTTTATGGCTATTCCTTAAACTGGATCTTCCCAAAAGATGACCCATCTCTACCATCATGGCCACAAAAACTAGACCCACTAGTCCTTGACAACTCAGAATGTGCTGGCACTCCTCTTGAAGCCACTGACCGTACCCCACTCAAAAGAGGAAGTGCCACCCTGCAGAGGCACTACAAGTGCCCCATGTCTCCACAATAGTAACAAGTCTTTGGAGGAAGTTGTAATTCTGGTCTAATGTTCCCCGACTTCCCACACTGGTGGCATATAACCGATATTGCATCAGAAGTCACGAAATAAAACTGCCTGGAGGAGTGGCCTGAACTACCACCTCCTTTCTTCACATGTTCCTTCCACTTCCTTTTCTTCTCTAAAGAGATTCCACTGCCCACTATTGATACTGAACCATAGAAACCATCCCTTCCCTTATGGTCAATCTCCACCATACACACCCGATCAACGACCTCAACATAGGTCCTCAGCTTAAACAAGAAAACCTAGGAGTATATCTCTGGTCGCAAGCCTTTCTCAAACCTATGGGCCTTAGCTTGTTCATTTGAGACAATTTTAGGAGCATACTGAACCAAATTAGAAAAATGGTTGGAATAATCCATGACAAAAATATTCCCCTAAAAAATATCCATGAACTCTCGGGACCTGGCATAAGCCAAGACCTCAAGGCAGTACTGTTCATTGAAGACAAACTTGAAATATCCCTAGCGCATTTGCTTATTATTCCCTATCTGAAGAACCGATTACCATCACCTATGTTTGGGACCCTCCAAAATGAAGGAGGTACATTTCACCCTGATCTACTTAGGTGTATCTAGGAACTCAAATATGCGCTCGATCTTCTCGAGCCATTCCTCTGCTTCATGGGGTTCTATGCTACCTCAGAAGGTGGGAGGCTTATTTTTTCAGAAACTCCTTGGCCTTTTCCTTTCTAAGAACAGTCTCATACTCTCTAAAAAAAGCTGGAACAAGATTTTTTCTTTGTCCTAGTTCTTGGTCAACCCATACCACATCCCCGACTAGCCTTTCATCAATTGGTTTGGGAGAACTCTCTCCAGCTTCCTCCCATGGTCGCATGAGAAATTTCTAGGGAGGCATGTTGATACAACATGAAACAGTTACTGAACAATAGTCAAAACCAAAATTCTAAAAAAATTTAATCAAATAATTCAAATATAAAAAATCTAAACACATAACAGTAGTAAAAGAAACAATTACTCCACCCCCGCCCGATGTCCACGTGTAGTCTGCAACCCACACGTCTCACCTGGAAGTGAAGTCAAATAAAAAATTCCAATGAACCTTGGTGACTCGTGGTCTGCTAAGAGAGGTGCAGGCTAAGAACCATACTCATGACCAAAACTCCGAGTGCTGACAATCCTAGCTCATGTCTATGCTGACTCATCCCAAAATATTAATGTAACCGAAAAACATAAAACTCCTATGATACCATTTTGTCACAAACCAAATCTAATTTTCACTATTACCAGCACCAAATACATCCCATGACAAGGCCCTAAGGTTGTTCCCTATCCCCATGGGTCGGAACAAGTGCCCGAATATCAATAAATTTGGTTTGGGAACGATTTAATAGAGTATGAAAGCATAATACATTAAAAACAACCAATAATAAGAATCTGAAATTTCCATGCCAAACAAGACTTCATTAAAAACCAGAACTGAATACATGGTTTTAAACAAAGTACAAGAGGTCCAAACATAAAAAAAATTATCCAATAAGACTCCACATGAAAAGGGGTCATCACCCCTGATCCATCTCCACAACACCGCACTATAGGAGGGAACTAACAACCCGAACCGCCTTCACCTGAGGATTTGCCTTTACTTGAGTCAAACATAATCAAGTATAATTACACCCAAGGGTTTTAATTAGGATTTTATCTTAATACCAATAGGATACCACCCAAATATTCCAAATATTATACAATATAAGGTTAAAAAGAAAACAATTTTAATATGTAAAGAAAATCGGTGATAATTTCCAAGAAATGTAACTTTCAATTGAAAACAGTTTTCATACTAAAAATTTAAGAATGTTAACACATTTGAATAATAAATATTAGATACTAAAATGTTTATCCAAACACACCCTAATACAAGGGTAAATTTCACAAATTCAATGAGAACCAAAATCGGGAACACCCGTAGGCAACTAAATAGTCTCCGACCCTATGTACCTCGTACCTCGGTGTAAAGTAACCATGTCATAAATCCTTTCCCATTCACAATAAAATAGTAGGAAACATAAACATAACCTAGTGGTCCCAAAAAATCATCCATATATTTTATTTAGAGTTGTCTTTATCTATTTTCTCAGTGAAATAGGGACAAAACCCATCGGGATCACTAGCCATACTAGTACATATCCGCCCACCTAGGTACCCGGGTTTCCCCCTCTGTTTTCAAACAATTTCAAAATACAACATACATCTCTTTGCATATAAAAACACCACTAATGTTCAAAAAAAAATAATACAGTATCTATACACACTTTATACCACTTAAAACACACAACAAAGCATTTTTATTTTCAATAAACAACTTCTCAAAATCTTTCCTTGTTTTTCACCAAAAAATCTTTGAAATATGCACTTTTCAAAAAATGTGCTTACTTACAAGTCAAAAAAACAGAAATGGAAGCCCAAAAAATATCAATTAAACCAAAAAATTAATTTTTGGTCAGCCCCATATGATTTAAGAAGTGATATTGTTGTAAAACTTCCATTTTTACACAACACAACTCTTAAAAATTCTTCTGTTTCAAAAACACTATTAAAACAATTTTTCATAGAAAAAACAAAAGGATGTAAACTTTAAAAAAATATTTCTATCCCTAATAAATTTCAATAAAATCAACTAAGAAATTATAGTGTATCCCCAAATGAATCAATATAAGATTTCTTTGAAAACCCCCCAATTTCACATAAAAATGGAACTAAAGATTCATTTGCTTTACCAACACCTCTAAAACCAATTTTCACACCAATAATAAAATGAAATAATCCTGAAAACACCATAAACATATAAATCTAGTCACAAGGATTTCATACACAATGTAATCACCGACCACAAGTGTTAAAAACCTCAAATCTTCGTGCGAAAGTTCAACCGCACCACAAAGGAGTTAAACAGACCTAAAACCGGAATTTCAGTCCATGAAACACAAGATAAAACACTAATTTAGAAACCCTAATTTCTGTACATTAGGAACTTCAATAATAAGAGAAGAAACCCTAAGAAAATGGGAGCAAGAAGGATGGAAACCCACTTACTTGAGGAATCTTTAATAAATCTCCCAAAATAAACTAGTAGATGAATTTCCAAACATCCAAAAATTCAAGTGAGGTTCAAAAAATAATTAGGAGGTTATGTTGGCAATATAATTGGGGAAAAATAGTGAGAAATGAAGGATTTATGATTGGAACAAATTACCTCTTGAAATCTGGATGATTTGATAAAGCTTAAGAAGATTTTCCCTAATCTGTGATGGAAATGAGCTCCAAATAGGGATAAGAGAATCACGGATCGTGCCTAGGGATTTTGGATTCGATTGGGATATTAAATCACTGAAAAAGATTAAAAAATTAATAAGTTATTAAATAAACAAAATTTATTTATAAAATTGGAAATGGGCTTTCGGGCTAGCCTAATTCCTTAAATAAAAACTCAAATACACCCTGATTATGGATTACTAAAGGGTCTAAATTAATATGGTGGTGTTAATAGGTTAGGGGAGGAAATTTTTGAAGTTTAATGAGTGAAAATATTGGAAAATTAAAGATCAATAAAAGAAACAAATTTGGTTTTTAAATACGGAAATGGGCTCACGGTTTGGCCCAAATCATGAAAACTCACCCATTCCTCAAAAAATGAATAAGAAACCCCCAAAACCAAGAAAGAATGGAAATTAAATAAAAAATTAATTTAAAATAATTCATGTATGTGACACTCAGTAAGAATAATCAATACAGTGGAAGATATCATAAACAAAAACATTAGGCATAATGAATAACTAAAAAAACACATACCTTTAAAAATGAACTTGAACACATTATGGAAATAATTAGAGCTGAATAAAAAATGACAAAATAAAGAATAATCATATGTATTATACTAGTCTAATAACCTCGTGAACTTTCAATTACTAGTTTCATAATGAGGTAATTCATAATTCTGGACATCATAACCATACCGTCAAGGCCTCGTGACAAGACCATAAATAATCCTTTTGTCAAGGCCTTATGCCAAGACTGTAGTTTGTCTCATGAGACCTACCGATGCATAGAGGGGATATAGAGGACCCAAACCATAAATTACTAAGTTCAATTCATTCCTCATATGAATAATGATAAAAATAAACAACATATAAATTCATATTGAAACTAACATATGAAATGTCAATAATGTTCCCCAAACATTAAGCATAAACACTAACCATTCTGAGTAAATTGGTGAGTGGTTTTAAGATAGCACATCCACTATTAAACTAATAATAAATCATTAAATTAAATATTTTAGATGATATCATAAAATATTAATTCCAATAATATATAATAATCAACAGGAGTGTATAAATAGATGAAGACACTCTTATAAAATCATCGAGTAATTCTTGAGATAATTACTCTTTTACTTTGAAAAGAAGAGTTATTTTGGAAAAAAATATTTTTATAAAACCATAAGTGAATTAAGATATTATTTTAATAATAAAATTATTTTTTTAGAAATATAATGGTCACTAAAAACATATTATAGAGTACACTTGAAAATAGGTAAGAATTTTAGAAATTCCCTTGAAGCTGGCTTGTATTTTGGGAAGAATTTTTGAAAGATCCTTTAAAAACATATAACTCACCATAAATGAAAGTAGGATTCTGGTTGGTAAAAATATATAGAACATTCTAAAAAAATATATGAGGAATATGTATGAATAAATAAGAATCTAATTTAGGTAAGTAGAGAATAAGTGTAACCCAAATGAAAATGGAGGTTTGGGTAGAAAACCCTTACCTTAAGTCCGAAGGTGTTACTAACTTGATCTTAATGACCCAAATAATCAAATTTAGTGTCATATATTTATGATTCTATAACCTCATATACATTTAAGTTATTTATTATAACATTATTTAGGTTCATTAATGGCCTTTTTATGGGTTAATATATTCAATTGCATTGTTTGGGAGTGTTTTCTTCCTTGGTTTTCATGATCAGTTCACTTATTTTCATGTACAGATAAACATGTAGAATGAGAATGGTTTTATAGAATATAATTTGTATTTTATTAGAGATAAACCAGAATATTACATGGTTATAAAATTTATTTGGTTATTGTGAGTGAAGATGATTCATTATATAAAACTTTAATGACAATTGTTTGGGTTAATTGGCGGTTCTTGATCACAACAAACTAATTTTGATTTATAAATTAATACCATATGTAAAAAAGGATTAAATAACCTTATATAAATTAAAATGCATATATTATAATATGTTTCAACCATCAAAATGGTTTCTTGATCATAATTGAATATGGTAATAGAAATTGAAAACCCGTCATCCTTGAATGTGATAAATTAACACATCTCGGATGGTGTTTTAATTTATAGTATAAAAGAAGGAGAAAAAAGAGATGATGAAGAATTATTCCTTTATCATAAAAAATTCCACTAAATATAAGGTACTGGAGTCATCACAACATTTGGATGAAAGGAGGTGAGGAAAGAAAAAGAAAATAAAAAAACTTGAAATAAAAGAAATGAAAAGAGGAATTTTCCTTTTGAAGTTATCTTCCTTGAGATCCTCTTTAGGGGAGAGGTTTTGGTCTTTTTGTGAGACCAAGGGATTATGGATGTGGGGAAAGATCTTGGGAGGATATTTGAGAAAAATTTAGACAAGGTACAAGGCTTGAGAAGAGTGAAGAAAATAGGGAGTGATGGGGGGTTTATATAGCGGAGGAGAGGAGTTTTTTCCCATTATTTTACTCATTATTTTATTATTTTTCCAAAAACAACCAATAGTATTGATTATTATGACCAAGAATAGTAATATGTGTCACAAACCAAGCTGGGTAACCATCTGACCCAGTGCCTGATCCAGTCCACGACAAGGCTCGAGGGGCGTTCCCGATCCCCACAAGCTAGCACAAGTGCCCCGGGTATCAAAAATATAACTTGGGAACGATTTACCCGAATAGATAAACATAAAACAAACATCAATATGAATAAATTCAAAACAAAAATCAAACAAACAAATAGTCCCTTAAACTAGGGTCAAAATTAAAGTTTAAAACTTTATCCAAAAATCCAAAGGGAACAACAATAAAGGAAAAACTAAAAAAACTAACTCAAACCTCCAAGCAACATGAGGTGCAACAACCTCAATCCACATTCACTAAACCCACATGATGGTGACACTGACAACCAAAACCACCCATGATATGCTCGATGCCTCAACCTGGAATACATAAGAAATAGGATCTATATACACCCAAAGGTGTATGTAGGTTGTGAGCCAAAATCCCAGTAGGATTCCACCGAGAAAAGGTTCTATATATAATTATTAAATGACAAATACGATTACAAGTTTAACAAAAGAAAAGAAATAAATGATTAAAAATTTTATTGAAAATGATTTTTTTATAAAAATAGTTTTAATGGAAATAACTTTAGAGGAAACAACTTAAATTAAAACACACACACACACTTTCTTTCATGGTAACCCCAATGTCACACCATGTGCTGATGGTGAGCGAAAAGTGAAAGAGGAGCATTGTAACACCCCGAAATTTTATGAAAAATATTCTTTTTAATTTCATTAATGTCTTGTGTTGTACGCTACACCAAAATAAGCTTTCACAACATGCATCCTTGACTTGCCTTCCATTACACGCAATCACGACCTTCCTCGATAGCGTGTGTAGTACGCAATAACGAGTTTCACTAAACAACAATATGCTATTAAAATATTATTAAAACTAGCCGTTATGAATAGTAATAACCACTTTTTGAAATTTTGTAAATTTTATTTTATCAAAATGGACTTTATTTTTGGATTCGTAATATCGAAATTAGCTTAGGGTGAAATTTTGGTACTTTTCGGATAACTTTTATTTTCTGATGAATAGTGAAAATTACTAAATTTTAATTAAAAACAACTTTTTTAATCGAAATAATTAATAGTGATAAATTATTAATTTGAGTGGTTTTAAAGTATATTTAGAATATATTTTTACAATTCAATACAATGTTGGTCATTGGATGTAATTTCACATTTACACCAGACATAAACAAGTGTTAATCTTTTGATAGTTATTATCTCTTAAAAACATGCTATTTGTTGTGACAGCAGAAATTAATTATAAAATTAATTAATGCAACTTATATGTTGGATATTTTGTAAAATATAAATCATTTTTGAATTCGGAATATCAATTATATCTTAGGATGATATTTTGGCATTTTTTTGAAAAACTTCAATTTTTGATGAATAGTGAAACTACTAAGTGGTAGTTAAAAAAATTAATTTTTTCATAAATCTTAATTTTACCACTTATGTGAATGGAATTTCAAAAATCCTAGAGACACGTTTGATGTCATTAAGTAAAATGTGGTTCAATGAGATGAAAATAATTTTTGGTGAATAATAACTTTTTACTTTTATTTACCACGGTTAAAAGTAAATAGGGTAATTAAGGGTAAAAATGATATTAATATTACCCTGACACATGTCCTAATCCTATTGGACAAGTGTATCTCGACCAAAAAAAATGTTAAGTGTAAAATATTATCATTTAGGCCCACTTGGATTAGATTAGGACATTTATTATTATTTAATTTAAAGAAGAGTTAAAAGAGTTAAAATCAAAGTTTATTTACTAAAACATTTTTAATATAGGGTTATACATAATATAATTTCGACTATAAATATTCATTAGAAATCTAAAAATATTTCCTACATAATGGTATTTTATTTGTAATTTTTATACTTTAAATAATTTAATTTATTTATGACCCAACGATGATGCAGTAATTACCTTTTTAAGAAAATATTAACATAATTGATGTTATAAATGCCCAAATAAATGTAATTTGAGACTTTTTATGACTTAAAATAATTTTATAGGTTAATATGACATGTTATTGTTGATTTAAGTAACTTTTTTTGAACTTATCATTCTGTTAAAAATTTCATAAAAATCACGTACCAAATAGTGTCAAAATTGACATAAATTAGTTTTTAAAAAAATATTATATTATTAATTGTTATTTAATTCCAAAAAATCTAAGGTTCGGCCAAATTAATTATATAAGGATATATATATTAATAATAAACAACTTGGGGTTCGTTTGGCTTGATATAGTAAGTTTATTAACCATATAGTGTAAGAAAACAAAAAGACATGGTAAAAGTTAAATTATTTAACTTAGAGTTAAATCTAATTGATAAGGTTAAAATAATAACCTAAACTTGTCTAAATCCTATTTTATGATAGTATTTCGACCCATCCCCACTTTAGCTTCGAAATAATACCATTTGGAACCATTATAAACCGAATTTGACCTTAATATAAAATAATATTTTGAGATATTCCTAAGGTGCCCCTCTCCTCCCTTATAAAAGGGCACCTCCTCCCTCTCCTCCTCACACCAATTTGAGCATTCAAGCTCGTCCAAAACCTGCCAAAATCTCTTCTCCACTTCCCTAGTATCATCCTAGAGGTCCTGGTCTTCTTCAAAGACCATCCTTAGTTCTTTAAGTGGAGGTTAAGAAAAGGCGCGTCAAAAAGTGGTAATATCCATTACTGATCTTTTTTAATTTCTTTCTTCTTCAACTTCTTCTTCTTTAGTTGTTTCATGATAAAGTAATAACAAAAGTATTTATTATATACTTATATGTTATTATAAATATGAAACAACTCTAATTAACCTTCTATCCATCCTATGGAAAAAGGAAATCACCGCGCGTGCGTACGTACGAAATACCATCTCCACGCCGTGGTGTAATCTATTTTCCTCCACCTCCTTAATTGGATGGGTATAATGGTGTAAGGAGTAACTATATATGATTATTATATAGTGATATTGATACTGAAATAGTATACATACACTTCAACACAATTCCACGACCATGGGAATGATATCATCGCTCGTGCGTACGTACGGACTACCGTCTCCACGACGCGATGAGATTCATTCTCCATGTTAACCATTTAAGAATAATTATAAAGTATATATAAGCAATAATAATGAAATATATGACATTATAAGGATACTGGATTTATGTATATATGTATGTCATCTACTTACTTCCATTCAATACAATGAGGAAAGGAAAACAGTGTTCATGCGTACGTATGGACTACCGTCTCCATGAACGGTGTGTTTCATTTCATTTATATATTTATTAAATATATATATATATACTGAATATATATGATATATAAATCATGTTTTATATTCTGGAAGTAAGTAAATCATGATATAAGTAATAATAATGTCAAGAACAACAAGTCCAAACACCTACGATAAATGAAACGATTTTACCCAAAACGCTTCTTTAACATGGAATTTACAAAAGAACAGGTAATATAAAGTCATAAGTGAACCATATATGATATCATAACAATGAATATGATTATGTAATAAGTTAATGACATTATTTAAATCATTATACAGGAGGTTCAGACACTTACGAAGCAAATCGGACTTAAGGTAAGGGATAAATTTTCAATCTCATTTTTATCCGAGATTGCTTATACGTAAGTATTTACTGGGGTTACGTTTATCATCCATGACCATGTTTTCTAAAAATGTTTTTATAAAATTTTTACCGTTCTTACATGAATGTTTAAATTCATTTTTACCCTTTATTGAATTTTTACCACATTGTATGAATGTAATCTTTCCTTTGGTTACCATATAAGGTACTTTTTTTGACTTTTCCGACAAAAGTACGAGGAGAATGTTATTTTTAACTTATACGGCGTGAAAGGATTTTTAAGTTTTTCATAACACCTCATTTTCAAGAAGCTTCCTCTACAATATTTCATGATTATTTTCAACAAAACCCTTATCTTTTAAAATTGCATGAAGTATTGTGAAAAGAAAATGATTTTAAAGAAGATTGGCTATTTTCCTCAAGAATTCATTTCAAGTGTTTTTCTCAAAACTATTTTCCATCTAAGAAGAAATTATTTTATGTGTATGTTTCAAGTAAAATGTCTTTATGATTTAAATGGTTTCCATTTTATGACGAAATGATATCCATTGTTTATGGATTATTATGGCATGATGTTTATGAAACCCATTTTATTTATTGAGTTATTATGAATGATGTATGTTTATTTTGTGGCACACATAAGAATGGTATAATTATGAGATGAGTGGGACCTATATCTCCCTCCAATTCATTGGGTAAAGATTTTATATCTCATGAGATAGACATGGCTGGAATGATAGGTTATACCGATTCAGTGAAACAGGACTGAAATGAGGGTGACTCGGTTCAGAAAGGGACATTGTCCACTAAGATAGTCTTGGCAATGAGAATTGACTAAAAAGAAATGATTCTCTATGATTATGTGTGTATGCAAAAAAGTTTCATGTTTTAAGTTATGATTATTGGGATTTCATTTCACTACTATGATTTATCCCATGTTATGAAATTATACTCTCTTTTGCAGGTTAAGATTTCCAAAAGTTATGTTCTTATGAATATGATGTGATTGATTTTTCTTTTGTTTACCCTTACTGAGCATTTGAGCTCACATTTTTATGTTTTCTTTTCCCCAGGATATAAAGAAAGGTTTTAGGTAAAAAAAGGGAAGATCTTTATGGGAGATATTGAAGATCTTTCACCACGATTAGAATATTACGTTCCGAGTTTCCAAAGACACTAAACTATTATGATCCTTGTGTGTGTGTTTTTTGTTATGTACTAAGTATTCCACAAAAGTAATGTAATGTTCATGTACGTCAAGATTCGGGTCTCTACAGTTGGTATCAGAGGAAAGGTTTAGTCAACCTTTAGAAACTAGGATGCGATAACTTTAGTGAGATCCCTAGAGATATTTATAAGGTATGTCTAGGGATGTCCCTAAGGATAAGTATAAGCATAGGATACAGTCCTAGAACTACGGTAACGATCATATAATTTAACCTAAGATGTTAGATATTGAGGATACTCCACCTTTATTATGTTGTTTTCCCTAGCATGATTTTTGCCTCTCACACTATTCTTTTTTGGGTTTTAGAAAATGGCTGGAAACAAGATGATTCACGATAATAGAGGATATGATGGACAATGGAATGATATTCTTCATAATGAAATGGGATTTGGAAGTCCAAACATCATTATTATGTCGAATCAGAAATCTCATAATATGATCAATAAAGTAAAATTTGGTAAGTTTCCTGACTCGGCTAATAAGAGAAAGATGGAGTTTCATGATGATCATAGAGGAAAGAAAGTTCAATTTCCCCTATGTAAATCATGTGGGAAGAGGCATCAAGGATAATGTTTCAAAGGAACTGGAAGATGCTTTGGGTGTGGAAAATAAGGACACAAAGCAAGTTAGTGCAAAGGAAAAGGTTCAGTTAACAACATGGATGAGGATAATGGTATTGCTACGACATCAAAAATGGTTAAATGTTTTAAATGTGGAATGTACGGGCATTATGAAAACCAATTCCCTAAGGGAAAGTCTCATGAAGATAATCAGTATGGTCGTATGGGAAGTATTTATGTTGATGATGATGAAGAGACTACAAATGATATGTGAGATGAAAGAATTGTTGAAGCTCGGTCAATGGTTTAAGAAGGTAGTGGAATGATTACATGTGTATCAAGTGTAATTTTGTATAAGTAATCTCATGGTACTATGGAATAAAGAGACATCTAAGGATTGTTACACTATTGTCTTTCCTAAGTTTTTAAAGTGTATGATTAATGGTACTAGTAACCATGAAATGTTATTCAGATATTTTTTGGAAAGTAGATGATATGTGCATAATTAAGGAATAATAAGATAATGAGGTGTTTGATTGTATTCATGAGCTCATGACTGATATAAGGAGAAGGTTATATCATGGTTTGAGTATATAGAATTTTTGGATTTTGGTATGTGGAAAGAGTTAACTTTTAACTACATTCATGTTTTCACTAAGGTTCAATGGGTATTCAAGAGAATACATGATTAAGGCCTTTGAATGTTTGGAATGTGACCAACAAGACATATCTTATGATATATGGGGATTAACGACAGTATTAAATATCTGGTAATCGTTTTCACTATATTATGAGAGTGGACTGCAGTATTATGGATAAGCATAAAGATTAGAATGGATTATATTGGACATAAGTTAGTATTATTTAAGGATAGAAGATTTTCGATATTATTGATGGGATGTTATAGTAATGTAGTTTTAGAAAAAGGAAAACCTTCAGGACGGGCGACAACCCATCGCTTCGGACAAGGCTGTGGGAATCGAACCCACAACCAAAGTGCGACTGGCCTTTATCGCCTACCACTGACCTACATGAAGTCCCTGTTTAGTAGAAACTAGTTTTATTATATTAAGAAGTATGATATATGAAGTATAAGTCAATTTTAGGAACCATATATGATTAATATCACTATAGATCGACTTATGTATAAAATTTTTGCTAACCTTTTGTTTGAGACAGATGGAATGACCCGTCATTCTATCACATGATCTGCTAACACTTCACGAATAACAAATTCAACTTCATTTATTTAAGAGATAAAGTGGAAATTGTTCAAGGCACGAACAATAGTGAGATTGTACCAAAATAAAGTAAGTATTTATTCTAATTCAAATTTTCAACTTTAGGGAAATGATCTTGAAAACCAAAAATGTTGCCCTAGTGCCCTTATGTCCGATGAATTAGATGGTACCCTAGATCGTCACAAATTTATGGCTTTGTGATTGCTGGCTTTTCCATAGCCATGTTCTCTACCACTCTCCATCAGAACATGATGGTTAGATTTCTCTTCCATATCCATATTTTCACCTATGTGGAAACCCAGTGATTAGTTTAACTGGGTAACCGTTACGTTTCATACTTTTGTTTTTAAAGATTGTTTTTGGTATTCCTTTTTACGATGTGGGTTTCTATTAAAGAAACTTTCGAATAGTAAACCATTTATAACCCCGACGAATTTCGAGGGCGAAATTCACTTTAAGGGGGGTAGAATGTAACACCCCGAAATTTTATGAAAAATATTCTTTTTAATTTCATTAATGTCTTGTGTTGTACGCTACACCAAAAGAAGCTTTCACAACATGCATCCTTGACTTTCCTTCCATTACACGCAATC
This sequence comes from Viscum album, assembly GCA_963277665.1. Classification (NCBI taxonomy): domain Eukaryota; kingdom Viridiplantae; phylum Streptophyta; class Magnoliopsida; order Santalales; family Viscaceae; genus Viscum; species Viscum album. Next base: position 666,136,994 of record OY728132.1, read on the forward strand.
GCGACCTTCCTCGATAGCATGTGTAGTACGCAATAACGAGTTTCACTAAACAGCAATATGCTATTAAAAATATTATTAAAACTAGCCGTTATGAATAGTAATAACCACTTTTTGAAATTTTTTAAATTTTATTTTATCAAAATGGACTTTATTTTTGGATTCGTAATATCGAAATTATCTTAAGGTGAAATTTTGGTACTTTTCGGATAACTTTTATTTTCTGATGAATAGTGAAAATTACTAAATTTTAATTAAAAACAACTTTTTTAATCGAAATAATTAATAGTGATAAATTATTAATTTGAGTGGTTTTAAAGTATATTTAGAATATATTTTTACAATTCAATACAATGTTGGTCATTGGATGTAATTTCACATTTACACCAGACATAAACAAGTGTTAATCTTTTGATAGTTATTATCTCTTAAAAACACGCTATTTGTTGTGACAGCAGAAATTAATTATAAAATTAATTAATGCAACTTATATGTTGGGAATTTTGTAAAATATAAATCATTTTTGAATTCGGAATATCAATTATATCTTAGGATAAAATTTTGGCATTTTTCTGAAAAACATCAAATTTTGATGAATAGTGAAACTACTAAGTGGTAGTTAAAAAAATTAATTTTTTCATAAATCTTAATTTTACCGCTTCTGTGAATGGAATTTCAAAAATCCGAGAGACACGGTTGATGTCAGTAAGTAAAATGTGGTTCAATGAGATGAAAATAATTTTTGGTGAATAATAACTTTTTACTTTTATTTACCACGGTTAAAAGTAAATAGGGTAATTAAGGGTAAAAATGATATTAATATTACCCTAACACATGTACTAATCCTATTGGACAAGTGTATCTCGACCAAAAACAACCTTAAGTGTAAAATATTATCATTTAGTCCCACTTGGATTAGATTAGGACATTTATTATTATTTAATTCAAAGAAGAGTTAAAAGAGTTAAAATCAAAGTTTATTTACTAAAACATTTTTAATATGGGGTTATACATAATATAATTTAGACTATAAATATTAATTAGAAATATAAAAATATTTCCTACATAATTGTATTTTATTTGTAATTTTTATACTTTAAATAATTTAATTTATTTATGACACAATGATGATGCAGTAATTACCTTTTTAAGAAAATATTAACATAATTGATGTTATAAATGCCCAAATAAATGTAATTTGAGACTTTTTATGACTTAAACTAATTTTCTAGGTTAATATGACATGTTATTGTTGATTTAAGTAACTTGGTTGGAACTTATAATTCTGTTAAAAATTTCATAAAAATCATGTACCAAATAGTGTCAAAATTGACATAAATTAGTTTTTAAAACAAATATTATATTATTAATTGTTATTTAATTCCTAAAAATCTAAGGATAGGCCAAATGACTTAGATAAGGATATATATATTAATAATAAACAACTTGGGGTTAGTTTGTCTTGATATAGTAAGTTTATTAACCATATAGTGTAAGAAAACAAAAAGACACGGTAAAAGTTAAATTATTTAACTTAGAGTTAAATCTAATTGATAAGGTTAAAATAATAACCTAAACTTGTCTAAATCCTATTGCATGAGAGGATTTCGACCCATCCCCACTTTATCTTAGAAATAAGACCATTTGGAACCATTATAAACCGAATTTGACCTTAATATAAAATAATATTTTGAGATATTCCTAAGGTGCCCCTCTCCTCCCTTATAAAAGGGCACCTCCTCCCTCTCCTCCTCACACCAATTTGAGAATTCAAGATCGACCAAACCCTGAAAAAATCTCTTCTCCACTTCCATAGTATCATCCTAGAGGTCCCGGTCTTCTTCAAAGACCATCCTTAGTTCTTTAAGTGGAGGTTAAGAAAAGGCGCGTCAAAAAGAGGTAATATCCATTACCGATCTTTTTCAATTTCTTTCTTCTTCAACTTCTTCTTCTTTAGTTTTTTCTTGATAAAGTAATAACATCAGTATTTCTTATATACTTATATGTTATTATAAATATTAAACAACTCTAATTAACCTTATATCCATCCTACGGAAAAAGGAAATCACCGCGCGTGCGTACGTACGGAATACCGTCTCCACGCCGTGGTGTAATCTATTTTCCGCCACCTCCTTAATTGGATTGGTATAATGGTGTAAGAAGTAACTATATATGATTATTATAGAGTTATATTGATACTGAAATAGTATACATACACTTCAACACAATTCCACGACCATGGGAATGATATCATCGCTCGTGCGTACGTACGGACTACCGTCTCCACGACGTGATGAGATTCATTCTCCATGTTAACCATTTAAGAATAATTATAAAGTATATATAAGAAATAATAATGAAATATATGAAATTATAAGGCTACTGGATTTATGTATATATGTATGTCATCTACTTACTTCCATTCAAGACAATGAGGAAAGGAAAACAGCGTTCATGCGTACGTACGGACTACCGTCTCCATGAACGGTGTGTTTCATTTCATTTATATATTTATTATATATATATATACTGAATATATATGATATATAAATCATGTTTTATATTCTGGAAGTAAGTAAATCATGATATAAGTAATAATAATGTCAATAACAACAAGTCCAAACACCTACGATAAATGAAACTATTTTACCCAAAACGCTTCTTTAACATAGAATTTACAAAAGAACGGGTAATATAAAGTCATAAGTGAACCATATATGATATAATAACAATGAATATGATTCTGTAATAAGTTAATGACATTATTTAAATCATTATACAGGAGGTTCGAACACTTACGAAGAAAATAAGACTTAAGGTAAGGGATAAATTTTCAATCTCATTTTTATCCGAGATTGCTTATACGTAAGTATTTACTGGGGTTACGTTTATCATCCATGACCATGTTTTCTAAAAATGTTTTTATAAAATGTTTACCATTCTTCCATGAATTTTTAAAGTCATTTTTACCCTTTATTGACTTTTTACCACATTGTATGAATGGAATCTTTCCTTTGGTTACCATATAAGGTACTTTTTTTGACTTTTCCGACAAAAGTACGAGGAGAATGTTATTTTTAACTTATACCGCGTGAAAGGATTTTTACGGTTTTCATAACACCTCATTTTCAAGAAGCTTCCTCTACAAGATTTCATGATTATTTTCAAAAAATCCCTTATCTTTTAAAATTTCATGAAGTTTTGTGAAAAGAAAATGATTTTAAAGAAGAAAGGATATTTTCCTCAAGAATTCATTTCAAGTGTTTTTCTCAAAACTATTTTCCATCTAAGAAGACATTATTTGATGTGTATGTTTCAAGTAAAATGTCTTTATGATTTAAATGGTTTCCATTTTATGACGAAATGATATCCATTGTTTATGGATTATGATGGCATGATGTTTATGAAACCCATTTTATTTATTGGGTTATTATGAATGATGTATGTTTATTTTGTGGCACACATAAGAATGGTATCATTATGAGATGGGTGGGACCTATATATCCCTCCAATGAATTGGGTAAATATTTTATATCTCATGAGATAGACATGGCTGGAATGGTAGGTTATACCGGTTCAGTGAAACAGGACTGAAACGAGGGTGACTCGGTTCAGAAAGGGACATTGTCCACTAAGATAGTCTTGGCAATGAGTCTTGACTAACAAGAAATGATTCTATATGATTATGTGTGTATGAAAAAAAGTTTCATGTTTTAAGTTATGATTATTGGGATTTCATTTCACTACTATGATTTATCCCATGTTATGAAATTATGCTCTCTTTTGCAGGTTAAGATTTCCAAAAGTTATGTTCTTATGAATATGATGTGATTGATTTTTCTTTTGTTTACCCTTACTGAGAATTTGAGCTCACCCTTTTATTTTTTCTTTTCCCCAGGATATAAAGAAAGGTTTTAGGTAAAAAAAAGGGAATATCTTTATGGGAGATATTGAAGATCTTTCACCACGATTAGAAGATTACGTTCCGAGTTTCCAAAGACACAAAACTATTACAATCCTTGTGTGTGTGTTTTTTGTTATGTACTAAGTATTACGCAAAAGTAATGTAATGTTCATGTATGTCAAGATTCGGGTCTCTACAAGAATAATACATGGGAGAGTCCCTAAAGATACTAGCGAGAAGTGGGACCCTAGAACATCACATATTGGTGAAAAAATGGAATAAGAACAGAGAAACATACTTTCTCATGCATGAGCCACTAGTAGGGTAACACATTCATAACCTAGTGGTCCCCCAACATCATCCAAAATATTAGTTAGTGTTGTACTCTTCAATCCATATAAGTGAAACCGGGCTGATGACACTTCTGTATCACTAGAACACTTGGCCTAGTCTACCCACCTAGTACCCAGGCTTCCCATTTGTGCTCAAGTGGTTCAGAGTTCATGTCATATGTCATAATCATATACTCAAACCAAACAAGACACTACACACACCAAAACCACCATTTTCACACACAAAAGCCATTTGAAATAATACGCACACTAAAATATTCTCCAAACACATTTCACACCATTGACATAATTTGATAAACCATTTAAAAGGTTTATAAAACAATAGAAAGAGAGTGTAACATGGTTTTACACACACAAAATTAACTATTTATACATCCAAAACACATTCCAATATCACACTCATGCAAATACCATTTTAAAGTGTGACTTTCACCATACAACTAGTTTGATGAAAAACCTTACAACACATGTAAAACACCTTTGCATATCCTAAAAAAGTAACTGCACAATTTATAAAACACTAGTAAATGGTTTGGCATGGGTTTTTCACAGCAATAACATACTCATATCATCTAAACACACTAATGAACAGATTAAGACATACTAAACCTCAAGTAAAAATTAAATCACACCAAACAAACTAATTATTAAGCTAACCGTAAAATTTAAAAAAAACACTAATAATTAACCAGAGATGAGATTTCAACAGAAAGTACACATATTATGAATACACACTATTAAAAAATTTCAATGAATATCAAACTTTAAATAAAATTAACTTCGCGCCACACAATATTAATTAAATAACACTCTAAACTAATTAAACTTTCAAACTAATTAATAAAATAATAATTGGACATGGAACCACATATATTATGTAAAAAACTTTGTGATTTTGGCACGTAAAGACCGTCATATGCCAATCACACCTCAAAAAATATGGCTAAGCACTATAATCAAAACACCTCACCACTTGCATAAAAATCGGAACAAAAGTAGCACAAACCATAACCCTACCACCTCCAAAATTCATGAAACAACTGGTCGAAGGGAAAAACACATACGGTGAGGGTGGGGGAGCTAGAAAAAGCTTGAAGGAATAAATTGGAGGTGTGTTGTGCCATAAAATCCGACTGGGAGGGAGAATCGGTGTGGGTCCAGGTGGTCTGAGGTAGCGGAGCGGCGTGGGTTAGGTGTGAGGTGTCCTGAAGGGGTGCGAAGAGTGGTATCTAGATGAAGGAAGGGCGCCAGATAACGGGATCTCCAGAGTGCAGAAGGGATCTGAATAGGGTTTGAGGGTGGGATGCACTACAGTTCGGTGTGAGGTGGACGGTGCGGTGTGCCGCAGATCTCTAGAGAGAAGAGGGTGTCAGGGGTTGTCTTGCTGGAAGAGAGGAGGGGAGGGCGGTGCGCTAGTTCGATGGAAGTAGGGTGGTGCACACAACAGGTCCAGGGAAGAGTGATGCAGGGTTGAAGGGTGGCGCAACTTCTGTGCGACACTGATAGCTGGGTGGCAGCATGAGTCGACGGTGGATGGTCTGGTGAGAAGGAGGATTGAAGGGGGTGTCGAGGTGCTAGGGTTCGAAGAAGGGGGGGCGGCGCGAACCGGGGGGAAGAAGGAAATCGCGTGGAGAGGGTAAAGGAAGGAGGGAAAGAAGAAAAAAAGAAAGAAAAAATAAAATAAAATAAAGAAAAACAAAATAAAACCTAAATGAAAATCTAAACTAACCAAAAATTAATAACAAAAACAACAATAACAACAACCACAACAATAACAACAACAACAGAAACATGCTAATAATTTTATAATAATGGGAAACATTTAATATAAAAAACATGATTAAAATAATGATGATGATAGTAGTAATAATAATAATAATAATAATAATAATAATAATAACCTTAATCATATGATTATTATTATTATTTTAAACAATTCTAAAATAATTATATTTTTAGCGTTCACTTAAATTTTCATTCGTTCAACTAATTAATTAACCTCACACTAGGTGAGGCACATGTCGATTTAGAGAAGTGACACGACTTCAATCGATCCTAGACCATGTTTCGAGCACTACTAATCTAAACATTCATTTATTGGAAAAATGAAAAAACTCTCGTCGGGCCCAGCATGCACCACGACAATACAATTAAGTCGAAGAAAATTATCAGATAAAGGTAAAAATTAAAATCATTACTGATGTACGAAGTAGGGGTGTGAAAATATGTGCATGTTAGTTCAAACCAAGTGTGCTTACATCTGACATGATTCTAAGAATAGTGAATTTAACTGATAATATATATATATACGGTAAATTACCATATTTTACTATTCATAAAAAATTCGAGTATTTTAGAAAAATACCAAAAAATTAACCCTAACCATTTTTAGATGTGTAGATTTCAAAAATGAAATACATTTTCTTAAAAAAAATTCAGAATATTATTAATTTAATTTCTAAATAAAATCATAATTTATTTGAAAAATTACAATTTTAAAACTATAATTCATTTTATATCACCTTGAAAAATTAATCAAGATCCCATTATCTTATAACCTTATGACAATAAAATAATAATATTATTTACTACTCATAAGGGTCATATTACTATTCATGTTACTATTCATAAGAATATTTACTATTCACCAAAAATTAAGTTTATTTTATCAGACTCTAAATATATTGTTGAACGCAACCGTGTATGTAAGTTTTTCGAAATTCAAATCACAGAGGTGGAAAATTTATTTTTTCTAGCTAGGTTATAACAAAGTGGTGTTTTGAAGAGACTCAATGTTTCATGCATTCAATATTAAATTTATTTTCAAAATATTGGGGTGTTACAAGTTTCTACCTTTCTATAAGGTTTTATGGATTCTATGGTACACTGAGGTCTCAATTGTAAACGAATGAAATAGAGTTTTAGGTTTTCTAATTGTAAGAACATAAGTTTATCCAATAAAAATTTATTTTTTAGTCTATTAAGATGAAAAATTAATTATATTTATCACTCCCAAAAAAATAATTTCAATTAAAATATACATCTGAGTAAAAAAAATTCAAAATAAAGATTCACCAAAATAGAATAAGATTTTTTGTGTTAGAACTCTTCCTCTAAGTGTTTATCTCCCTCATAATGATTGACCACAATTTAGCTCACCATCGAAGGGAAAAATAGGTTCACGTGGATTTCCTAATAAATTTCATCTCTCGCTATGATAATAGAGATATACATTACCACCAAAGTGATGATATGAACATTAAATATCTCTAAAATGAAATACCTTACCCCTTGAATAAAATTACAAATGGGGTACCCAATGTTATAATCAATAAGAAAAAGGGAGGTAGTGGTTGTTTCACATAGATTTCACATTACCAAATCTATCTTGGTTTTTGGAGAGTAAAATGATTTTACTATACTTTTAAAAATTTATATATATTTTTAAGGACTCATGAACAACTCCTGATAAAATTTGATGGTAATTGGAGTTCAATTGTGGTTGATATTTTCAAAATACTGAGTTATATTATTAACTTTGGGAAGTTTTAGTTTTATGAATTGATCGCTTTATTTGGGGATCCAAATTTATTGTTCTTAGATTTATTATAAAGTGTTGTAGCATAAATAATTACAGATCCACCCACCACATTTTAGTTTAATTGGATGAGAATATTTTTTGAAATGTTAAAATAAATGCACATATGTGGTTGGGTATCCATGTAGTTTAACCTATTTTACTTTACCATCACCTTAATATCTCTAAACAACCTCCACCTATAATGAAATCATAAAAAGTTATATTTTACATTTCAATTGTATTTGAAATTAATTACTTGAATCACATGGGAAGTGAAATTGATTATTAATATGAAAAATTATTACACAAAGTAGTTTAAAATAGTGGTATAAGGTTCGAATAAAATAAGTAATCATTAAACTATCACCCACTCCAACATAAACCAGAGATAAAAATCTTGAAAAATTCATATAAACTTTATCAATAGGCTCCAGACCCAAAAATAACAATTGATATAACTTGAGTTGTCATGATCATACCTGAGGCCACTCCCGAACTAGACACCTAGGTAGGACCATGACATACCCGAGTCGTATTCCCAATCACCTTGAGATAGAAACTAGTGTGAGGGTATCATATGAGAACTTGTGGGTATAAATTCTCCCATTAAACTTGATTTGTAGAGCATTATAATTATTCAATAAATTCCAGCATGACCTGGCCATATGTTGGATGTTCATGCCAAATCAAACAAATATTTTTATAAATAAATGAAATCCAAATAAATAATAAAAATAAATAAATAAAATTTTCAATGAAAAAAATACAACTAACAGAAGAATTAGATACATTAAGGATCAAAATTTTCAATACATATACAACTTAATCATAAAAATAATATAAAATAACACTGAACATCTCACTAGATCTTTAGGTGACCCCACGGGTCACCCTCCAACCATAATACCATCATCAATCCAATGTGATCAAAACCAAATTAGAACTAGAACATAAAACTAAAATGGTAACAGACATGGGTATGACAGCTCAGTAGGCATGCCAAAACAAACCAAATCCCATGAATTACCTTAAAATAAAATAAAAAATTCAATATTGTTTGAAATAAAATTTATAAAACATAGGTTTTTTATTCTTTGTTAGAAAACCAATCACTATCTTCTTCCCTATTCCCTTTTTTAAATAGTTTTATTTAAAATAGATAAATAAAACATTTAAAAGTGATGATATTTTAAAGATTTAAAGTAATTTTTTTGATACTTGATCAAAAATTAAATCACACATTTCCTTTAAAACAAAAGAATACAATTATGAAATGTACAAAAATAATAAAAATAATAAAAAAATAGATTTAAGGGAAATGATAAATAATAACTATTCCACTATCACAGGTATAAGGGAGAATTATCTGATATAAAATAAAAAAATACCAATGATCATGGGAACCCTAGGATCTTAGGGGAGAATATAGACCAATAATAAACAATATATATCATATCAGTTCACCTGATGAAATCGGACCACCCTAATTCATAGTCATACACTACGTATCCTGACTGAGGGGAAAAAATCCCCAAGTATAAAAAAGTCCAACTAGGTTCCATTAGCCAAAGAATAATACTAAACTAGTGTAGCATGTTCTCTCAAAAATTTTACTAGCTACTCTTGGTTACCATGATATACATAAAATTAAGGTGATACAATTTAAAGATAAAAAATCCATATTATATAAGTAAAAACACACACACATACAAACATAGTTACAAAAGAAAAAAATGAAACCATAAGCAAGAATTATTTCCTGAGTACCCCTCATGTAAATGACCCCCTCTCATCAAACAATTACCATGACAAGGTAAAATACTTTAGAAAAAAGGAAATGGAAATTTCCCAAGGGTGTGGTTTTAATCATAAAAATTCTTTATATAAAGATCCAACTAGGATAGTTATTCATTTATCATTTTTTTTTGTAAATCCATTCTTATAAACAATTACAAAGAATTGAAATTACTGTACAATGTTTTAGTAACAAAAAATATCCCTTTTGAAAGACCAAGAACACCATTGAATTTCAATAAGTTCATTTTAAAATTATTTTAAAATCTAAAAAACCATATATGATTTTTAAAACCCTTTATAAAATCCATTTGAGCAATTTATCAAATGGTTAGTGTGTGAGGTTAGATAAAAAACTGATTCATACCATGTGTTTGAATTGAAAAAACCTTCATAATAAGTTAAAAAAGAAGAGAAATCCCTATTTTCATACCACATAATACTTAAAAATATTTAATAATATCATTTATCATCGAAAACATAAATTTTAAATATACAATCAATCATGATTCTAAAATTTAAAGGCAAATGCAAGGGGAAACCTACCTCAAACTCATCACTTCTATAAGTGGCATGATATTCTAACCTTATAAGGAAAGAATGTATATTAAAGGACCAAGAATAACCCTAAAAATAATAAAACTCCAAAAAAAAATCAATACAAGGTCTTCCCTAAGCCGTGATGACATCTCTAGGGTAATAACATGGAGAAGAAGGGGGAAAAGAAGAGAGTATAGGATTGGGGATATATTTCCTTGAGAAACTGGAAAAAAACCTCGAAGAATCACTAAGAGAACACCAAGGGAGGAGGAGAAATAAAAGGAAGGATTCTTTGGGGGTCGTGATAGATGAATAGGAGAGTATAAGTATGTATTTTAGGTTAAAAATGAAGAGAGTCAAAATTTAATGGTATGAGATTTTAATATATATTTTCCTCTAATTAAGTAAAATATGTTCAATAGCTTGCTCCACATGAAAAACTGAACTAAAATGAAACCATGGTATATTTATATTATAAATATTAAATATGTATTCTAAAACTAGCAATTGAATTAGGTGGTATTAACATAAGTAACCAAATTATAAAATTTATTAATATATATTTATTTATAAAAGTTATTTTATATACATTTAATTCATTATTGTGTTTAAGAATCTATCTTTTTATGAAGTGTATTTTAATAATATAAAACTAATAATATAATTTTTAGATGATGATATTAATAAAATATAATATTGGATGATTAATTATAGCTTTATTAGTATTTTAATGAATATAAGAAAAAAACAAATTGTATTTTAAAATGTTGTTTTCTTATAATTTTTTTTTATTATTTTAATTTTATTTAAAAGTTAAATTTATATATTTTAGAATATTAACTTTAAAAAATATTTTTTTTTGATTTATAAAAATAATATTATATTAGGATATTTTTTTTGTATTTTTCAAGAAGGATTGATTTTAAGTTGAATATTGCAGTATAATATTTTTCACAAATACCGTGCCTTTTATGGAATTATTATTCTATAAGTTTGATTCGGAAATTTATGAAAACCATTTTCACGAAAAAATATGTATTTTATAAGTGAAATTATAAATTTAAAAATATTTAATTTAGTTTAAAAACCTGTAATTAAAATTTTATAACATGAGTGATATTTTTCTAAAATAATTATTTTTAATACACTAAATTTATCATTTTAAAATTATTTTTATCACTTTTATAAATTGAGAAAAATAAAATGGATTTGAAATTTGTAATGATTAGGCCCGAATTATTTAATAGTGGATATTTTATCCTTATGATTAAAGGATAAGTTACCTTAGGTAAAATCTAGTTACCATAGTAAAATCTAAACTGGTAAAAGTGAAAAATCTAATGGTAATGAAATAGAATGAATTTGATTTCACAAGAAAAAATGGTAATATTAAGTTGATGAGTATAAATAGAAGGAGATCAGTTCTAAAGATAATCTGGAAACTCAAAACATTCATATTGAGGCTGACAACCAGGGTGTGGCTGATAGAGAATCTTTATCTCATTTCTCAAAATTATCAGCACAAGTTCTATCAAATTACCTTGATATGCAATATGAGGTTTTTTGTTGGATTTTATTGATTCCAAACTATTATAAGCAATCAACTTGGATAGGCCCAAAGACGATGAGAACCTACAGGCTATGCGCTCTAACCATGAGTCTAATGCCCTCTAGGAAGAGTAATTATACAATCTTTTAGTGAAATACACTACTATCAAAAAGTCCCTAATGGAAGAAGGCAATGATTCAACACAATTGAGCATTTATGATGCCCCAAAAGAGTCACAATCTATCATTTCTTCCAAAAAAGATGAAATAAAGAAATTAGAGTGAAGGAAGAACCTAGATCTAAAAGAAAAAGGGGTATTCACCCCCAAACATAAATCAAAATGAGGCTTATGTTTTGGAACTACTAGGAATTAGCCAACTCTGGCACATTATATTCCCTCAGGCTCCTTACAGGTAGGTATAAACCTAACATAATTGGCATTTCAAAACCAAGGAAAAATATGATCAACCAAGAATCTCCCATAGACAACTAGGGTTATTCTATACTGGGCACAACTCAAAATACTTATTGCTCTGAAATAATATGGATTCTAGTTCAGAATAATGTGGAGAACCATTATCTTGTCCATGTGGAAAATCAAATAATTTCTTGTAGTTTTTCTAAATATGGACGTACCTTATTATGATCAATGGAATATTCTTTAAACAACTACATTGATCGAAGGATTATATGGTTGTACATCAAATATCTGTTCATTTCAATGTTGTATCCTTAGGTTATAATGGGTAATTTAACTCAATCCTACATGCTGATGAGAATATTGGTCCCGTTTCTAGCACACTTTCAATGAAGGAATTTTGAGCTCATGTGGAGAAGTCCAAACTGACTGAGGTCAATTTTCTTTGAGCCAAATGCACTTGGTACAGGAGGCATTTAGATAGCATGAGGTAAAACATAATTGATCGAGCATTTTTCAATGACATCTCCTTAGTAATATGGAAAGATATCTTTTATGCCACCCTTGCTAAACATAACCTTGACCATCAAACCATCTTGGTTAATCTTTTTGAATGGAAGGACAAGTATCTGATCCCCTTCAAGTTCAACAATTCCTGGACTGATGTCTAAGAGTGCACTCAAATTGTCAATGATATTTGGGAAGTGGATGTTCAAAATGACAACCCCTTAGCCTGTATTCTTAAACTCAAAATGCTCAAGGCTAAAATGAGGGAATGGAGCAAGAATAAGTTTATCCTTCTTTATTAGGAGATATATGCACTTGAATTCTTGCTACATGATACTCAAGAATCCATCAATAAAAGAAACTTTTATGGTTATACTTATCAAGAATCTATGATGTTATCTAAACTGAATCATCTTATAAGGATAAAAGACAAAATTTAAAAAGTGCTCTTCAAGTTCAGGTGGCTCACAGATGGGGACCGAAATACAAAGTTTTTCAATGATCTTCAAAGGGTCAGAAAATCCAATTGATCCCTATCTTTCTAAAGGATGGTGGAACAATTCTGGAAAATAGAAATACCCTATCAAATAATACTATTTACTTCTAAATTAATATATTTAATGGCCCACAAATACGTGCAGAAATCATGGAATTCATCATCCCAAAATTGATCACCATGGATGAAATTGACTCTCTCAGCTCAATACCCTTGGATTTCAAGATCCAGGATGCTATTTTTGGCCTCAACAAGGGTATCTCACCAGGAATTGATTATTTCACTAACCATTTCTTTTAATTTTATTAGGATACTATTCAGAATGATGTTTACAAACTTTTTATTCATTTTTTCACAAGTGGATCTCTCTCAGAAGGCTTTAATGCTCAATTCATAGCCTTAATTCCCATGATAGAGAATGAAAGTGATATTATGAAATTTAGGCCAGTTTCCCTTGTCAATACCATGAATAAAATCATTTAAAAAATTATTTTCAATCAAATTTCTCGTGTCTTGGACAAAATTATATCTCAGAATTAATTCATCTTTGATAAAGGGAGGAAAATACTGGATTTTCTGCTCATGGCCTCTAAATGTGTGAACCTTCTTCAAAAGACAACCAGGGGGAAACACAGCTCTAAATATTAATATCATGAAGGCTTTTGATACCATGGACTGGGGTCTTATTGGTCAGATTCTTCATGAGTTTTGTTTTAATATGAAGTTCATTCGTTGGATTAAATCTCTTCTTGAATCAGCTCACATCTCAATTCTCATAAATGGATCCCTGAATGGTTATTTTAAGTGCTCCAAGGGGTTGAGACAGGGCGATCCCATTTTTGCTATCATTTTTTGTATAACTGAGGATTATTTAAGTAGGCTACTCCCTTAAATGACAAGAAAGGGTGATCTTAAAACTACCAGAGCATCTCAAGGTATCTCTTCTCCTTCTCATCTCTTATTTACTGAAAAAATTATTATCTTCACCTATGAAGATATGAGAAACATAAAAAAATTCAAGGAGGCCTTAATACACTATAAAAGTGTATTAGTATATCAAATCAATTAGAGTAAGTCTTTTATCTACTTTGGTAAGAACATATCAACCACTATGAAATTATTCATGATGAATGAGCTGGGTGTAAGGGAAGGATCTCTCCCATTCACCTATCTTGGTGTCCCAATGTTCTAGGGGAGGCCTCATCCATCTTAATTAACTGATTTCATGATCAAAATCAGAATAAATCTCTCCTCCTGGAAGGAGAAATCCCTCTCAATGGCAGTTAGAGTCTATTTAGTTAAGCACGTGGTGGAATCAAAGCTTGTTTATTCCTTTATGTTTTACTCTTGGCTTGTGTCTTTCATAAAAACTATTAAATCCATGATGAGAAAATTTTTGTGTAATGGTAGTATTATTGAAAGAAAAATTATAACAACCCCTTGGAAGAAGTGTTGTTTACCCCAAGGTTTGGGTGGCCTATGCATAAAGAATATTGAGATCTTAAACCATTCCATACAAGACCACTTATTATGGAGACTCATTAATGAAAAGTCTTATTTCTTGGGCTTCATGAGATTTAGGCTCTTGAAAAAATTGATTGAAAGGAAATGGATCTAAATTTAGTCTTCCATTTATCTTGGTATTAGGAAAATATTTCAGAAGATTATGGCACAGTCACATTGGTCGGCTAGTATGAATTCCTCACTTAAATTATGGAAAGATAATTAGACTGGTGTTCCTCTAATTTATGGTTTCATCTCCCTTAATCCATATATTGGTTATAACACCTCCATTAAGGATTAACTAGAAAGTAGAGATTCATTTAACATTGATGTTGTATAGGCTATCTCCTCACATGAGTTCCTGAACAAAGAAAAATGATGATTTGAAAACCAAGCCCCAATGGCATTCTTGAATCTAAGATTTTTTTACAAGAACTTGATTCAAGGTAGCTACAAATGGACTGAAACATTCAGAAAAAATGGATCCTTCCACCAAGGTTCACAACTATATGGAAATTATCCCTTAATAAGATCCCTGTTGATGCTAACTTGAAATGCGTTGGTATCTCTCTTTGCTCAAGGTTTTCCATGTGTCATCAACATCAGGAAGATGTAAACAATTTTTCCCTTTGTTGTTTTACTATTTCATCTATTTGGAGAGAAGTGCTTTATTTATTTAACTTAAATCCACCATGGACCAACAACCTGATTAGTTTTATGCATGCCTTTATGGAGCTTTAAATATCCATACAGGTTACTACTCTTTTCAATGAGTCATGTGCATAGGTTATTTTCAAACTATATGGAAGAGTGAAAATAAGAACATACTTGAAAATTTAGCCTTCAATTTCAGGTCTAAAATTGTAGAAATTGTAGAGGTAGTTTGAAATGCTAATAAGATGTAAAATGATCAATGTAGCAACACAGTCACAAATTTTTCTTTTATGAGAAAGCTTGGAATCCGAGGAAACCACCCTAAACCCTTAGGAACTATTGAAGTCTTTTGGACTCCTCCTTTTGCAGGCTAGATCAAATGTAACTCAGATAGAGATTTGAGGGGAAATCTAGGACCATAAGGCTATGGGATTGTCTTCAAAGATCACAACGGTGATGTTGTGAAGTGTATCCATGGTCCTTGTGGACATGCCACAACACTTGCAGCAGATATAATGGGATTCATTTGGGAAGCTGATCAACTTGTTGATGGGATTGTAAACAAGGTTGTATCTAAATAGGTATTCATGCTTTCATCTTACCTCCCTTGTGATCTATTTAATGTCCTTCAAAGGAAAAAATGTAAATTTACTTGTTTCAGACTTGGGTAATCTTGTTTCTTTTTAATGTTAGAGACATTAACCTCACTTTTCTAAAAAAAAAGAGATTACTCACACCAAAATTTTGAAATAGATTATAACTAACTAATATACATTTAATGAATCATTATAAATTATGTTTATAAGAGGTTATGTATACAAAAACATTTTTAGAAATAGGTTATTAAGATATTTATGTTTGTTATATATGATCTTAGAGTTCATTCAACTACACGAGGAAAGAAGGTAAGGGTTTCTTATCTCAAATTTCTACCCCTTATGATATATTTCGTATTATACACCATGTTTTCTTTGTAATGGTGTACCTATTTCCTAATGAATAAATTTTACCATATTCATATATTTTTGAAGAGCTATATCATATAATATTTTAAATGTATTTTTATTCAAAATATTCAAAAGTTGAAAATGCGGGTTTAATTAGAAACTTACTCAAATTGTAAGTGTTTTATTATCAATATTATTTTCAAGTCATATTGTCTTTGAAAGATAATAAATCTACAAATTTTTCTTATTTATATAACCTCTCATCATTTTTTGGATATTCATGGGGTTTCATATTTCTGCTCAAAATTCCATTTCCCCTTGACTCATATTTGACCCAAAGTGTTTCTTATAAGTGAAATCGACCCCGTCTCTTCTTCTCGGCCAGGAACCTCTCTTTTTTCATATCTATATTCATTAGATGATTTTTAAAGTATCCTTATATATTACTCAATAATTTATTAATCTCATTTTTTACTACTTTACCTTATTTTAAAAGTTTTAAAGAAAATTTTAAAGTTTTCCATATGGAAAATTTTCCTTAAAATATGAAAATATTAACTTTTAATGTTTATGTGTGAACACATCAGTCCACCACCTTTGTTATTTTATGTCACAACCCGAACCACTAGGTTCCAACCCATGACTAACCCAATCCCGCCTCCAATAGGCCAGGGGCTGGCGACCATCACTAAGTAGGCATATCCCATAAATAGGAGAGACTATCTTAATGCACCTATACACGCACGCACACACACACACACAATCCCAAACAATGATAAAATGTAAAAAAATGAAACCAGTTCATGAATACATATATAATCCCACAAAAGAGTGCAACAATAAATCTTGAAAGTGAAAAATCGGCTAAATACAATCCCAAAAAAAACTGTAGAGAGTCCAACCTACTCTAAGGGTGAGGACTATAATCAAATGTGAACTCTAAAAAAACACCTCAGTCTTTCAATAGAAATCCAAGATACACTTGGTTATCATCCTCCTAGGACACCGTAAAAAGGTTCCTCTCTACCTAATACATGAAATGTGTGGGTAGATCCTATGCATGGGTGAGTATAACAATACCCTGTAGGACACCCTGAAAACACTAAACATGAAGCATCAAGAATAGTTATCTCAATACAAGGATATAACAATCAATTTATAATAGAAAACATTAAGATATACTCAAAAAGGACATCACACCACTAGGTGGTCACAACCAACTTCTAACCACAAGATTCTTCTCAAAGTGATGTTCATTTTGGGGGAATCCACTTCACGAGCCATGATATAATTGGAGAAACTCATCCAAGAGGTCAAGATCATTAGGCCTCATCCAAGAAAGATCACTGGTCTTAGAAGACCCTGATACTCAGAAAGGGGACCACACTCAGAACCACTAGAGGACACCACAAACCTAATCTGGATCAAAATGCCACATAGGGGATCTTATGCCAATGATACCTCAAACCCTGTTGATACGACCTACTAGATGGAGGATCAACGCCCCACTTAAGGAGGTCATGTGGATCCCACAAACCACACCTTGGGTATCAAGATAATAGAGGATCACACTCTAGTCTCACATAAGGACTCTACATACTCTATATGAGACTCATCCTCTAGAGGGGATCACAATCCATAGCTAATGACATAATTACACATTGTACCCTTGAGGGAAAGGACCAATGGGAATACTAATAAACTGAAACTAGTATAAACTAAAGATACAAAGATATCAAAGCTAACTCTAAGGGAGTACACAATGTGTAAGTGGAGAACACAACATTCCTTGATCAACCTAGATTTTCCCGTGTGGTGCTGCCTCACATAGAATGTAATATCCATATAAATAGTGTGTAGATAGAGTACACAACGTGTATATATCACTTAAAACTCTTCCCATGTCACCTGGACATGTCCATGTACCTCTGGCCATGCTGTGTACACTTGGACATATCCTTATCTGAGTACACAATTTGTAATGACCACGTAATCTGGGTCGTGTTCATGTACCCTCTGAGGTACATGTTGAGCCAACGAGCATGTGTCACACATCATGTGACAGGGTCACACGATATGTAATTTTTTTCTCCTTTGTGGAAACCCTAGTGCCACATAGAGGTCCCACACAATATGTGTTATTGGAGAACATGCCACGTAACTCATGATTTTATAAAACCTACACATGGTTCACACGTAACCTGGATCCACTACCTCCACTATAAATCACACCCAAGAACATTAGATCTGGGGTTAACTGGCCTTTCCGTCAGCCGTTCTCCAGATTCCTACCACCAAAACGGATCATGAATCAACCACCACTATCCGTGTCACCATGTGTCACTTCGGAAAATTAAAAAACCTCAATTTTTTCTCATTATCCCTCGATATAATTACCACCACCATTTATCCTCAAATCACAACCTCCATCATGAGTCGTACCCATGTTATCGATATGTTGCACCAAAGAAGAGTCATGCAATGATCAGATACTATGTATTGGTTGAACTGTTGGCCAAGGAAAATACCAAAAATGATTTAATGAAAAAACAAGGGAGAAATATATAATCCATTAAAAGTTAGGAACAAACCTCTTACTTTGTTCATTTGGAATCGATCCATTTTTTAGAGATATACAGACGAAGAGGATAATCAAAACAATGAACAAAAAGAATCCATTGTTTTAAATCTATTTTCGATGCGTGAAACAATTATGTTCATGAAATTGATCCGAATTCGATCAAGATTAAATAATGGGATGAAAAACACAAATCAAAACACTACTTATAGTTTGGATCTATCATTAATGATGAATGGTTTTGCACTGCCATCATTTATGAGATTTATGAACTCTATTGGCACAATGATCCTTGATCCGGTCACCATCCGTAATCATTTTCCAAGAATGATCTCCTCTAATGGTCTCTAGGTCTATAGGGTTTAGTGGAAAACCTTAAGAAAAAATCCATTTCCATGTATTTAAAGACTAAGTAGGTTGCTGTGTCTAATAAATTAAATTAAAACATTTAATTAATTAATTTTATTAATTAAATTCCTATGAAAGCTTTTTCACAAATGCCAAGAATCGAAATATATTATGTTTCACCTATGGTAAAACCTATGTCCTAAACTCAAAAGTTCTCTTGTATTTCTGATATGGGCCCCTATTTAGGAGTTATTCCACTTTTTAGGAAAACTTCACGTGCATGCAATAATACATTTAATATATTTCAAACATTTATTATTGTCACACTGGACCTTGGAATCATACACTGTCTTAGAAATTTTTCTAAAAAATAATCCATATATTATCAAAAAATAATACATAAAAAACCAACTGATTCCATTTTATAGGAATATTTATCTCTAAATTTTCATAATTTATAAAAGAAATTATTTTTCTCTTAGTTTTATAAAATATTTCTTGTAAAATTATTTCAAAAGGTCAAACATATTTCTTATTTCCAAAGTAATTTTTATAAAACTACTAAAAACATGTTTTTTAACTATGTCATTTTCCTTTGATGTATCTTATTCTTGATCAAGGATATTATTCAAATGATATCATCTACTTTATTTCTCTATATGTCTTATGAAATTCTACTTTCTATCATAGAAATTATCCGTCACTACATTTTTCTTTCCCAGGAATTGATGGTTTATAAGACTAATTTTTCTTCCAATGCCTTTCCTTTATAAATACCCTATTTTCAATTTATTTGATTAAAGGGTGTTCACCTAAATTCCATACATCGATTGATTGGTGGAATTATTTACATAACAATATACTAATAATCCATATGATGTAAATACCATATGATCTATCATCTTGATTGAATGTTATTTACCTAGAAAGTTACTAAATATATTTGGATACCCACTTATTTTGCATGGGTATATCAGTTTACATCAATTAATGGAATTATGAATATTTTTATTATGTGATTCCATTTGTAAAGGATATAAAAACCCATTTTATTTCCATGGGTTCTTTATTCTATGATTGACTTTACAGGGCACACATATGTATGGATGATGATGGATGGGATATTATATCTCCCTCTAATGTATTGGTTAAGGTTTTATATCACATGAAATAATGATTTTTTCCATGGCTATAATTGTAGTTTAACTATGCTCGCAAGGTTGTGTGCGGGTATAATTGTGGTTAATCCACAAGGTTGTGCATGGGTATAATTGTGGTTTAACTATGACTACAAGGTTGTGTGTGAGTATAATTTCAGTTAATCTTTTCTCACAAGGTTGTGCATGGGTATAATTATGGTTAATCCATGCTCACAAGGTTGTGCATGGGTATAATTGTAGTTTAGCTATGATCACAAGATTGTGCATGGGTATAATTGTGATTTAGATATTCTCATAAGGCTGTGATCTCATGGATAATGTTTATTGACTAATTTTTCTACATTCTTTTGATTCATGACTTATGTTGTACCAAGACTTATGTAATGACTCATAATTTATGATCTATGCTTTGTGGGGTATGATTTTCATGTGTATCTTGATGATAGCCATATTTTCATCTTATGCTCACTTATGATTACCCTTAATAAGAATATTATCTCACCCATTTTTTAAGTTTCCATTTTACCAAGTTATGAAGTTAAGTAAAACTTATGTGAAGTATAGAAGGATCCTAGTGTGGATCAATTATGGAGAAATGTTCACATGTATTATAAAATAAATTTCTTATGTAGCTAGCCCTCAAAGAAACTAAATATTAAATTATTATAATTGTGAGATTATTTTGTGAGATATTTTTTTTAAATTATGGAATTAATGTAAAATAAATATGTGTTTATCTTGGGTTAATATATTTGGTATTAGAGAGGGTTTATATATTTTTAGGATTAATTTGGTTATTTATTGATATTAAGATAAGAGAACTTTAGTGAAAACCCTAGGGATTAGTATAAGTATAGGGCAACATCCTAAAATTTTGGAAAATGTATTTTCTAAGTACTTTAAGGTATTGAGTAAAAGAGTATAAGAGAACACATATTAATGTAACCTAGGTAGAACCAAGAGAGATATAGGATTAACAAAGTGTGATATAGTTCAAATGAGAGTATCATATATTGAAATAAAGGTGTCATTAGAGAAGACATATTAGTGTTGAAATTTCATATTAATATTATCATTAAATCCGATTCAATTAGATATTATCCTAATCATTTTGGTTTTAGTATTTGGCTGAAACAGGATCATGAAAATGAATCTAATAAAGTTATGTATCTAGAAACCACTATGTCTTATAACCAAACAAGGGAGCGTACTTAAATGGATGAGAATATTTCTACATCCCTGTAATGATAGAAACTGTGAGTATACTTGTATCACCTAAGGTAGTGAGGATGGCATCTTAATAAAAACTAATTCTTAATACTGTTATCCATTTTCCTTATGAAGTAATATTTATCAATGATATTCAAGTATATTATAATAGTTATGAGGATTATGTGCAACATATAAGTATTATTATTCAGAATTTTTACTTTAAAATTTTGGAAACATATATTAAATGGTACTAATAACCTTGAAAAATGATTTTATGACAAGGTTATATTTTTGGGGATAAATATTGGAGAACACGTGATTAAGGAATGGATAACTATTATGTTTAAAAGGATAGATGATTTTAAATAGTATTGATAACTTTGGAATTGATTATTGACTTAATGAAAAATATATTCATGATATTTTTTTGGTGAGATTTATCTCATATTTGGGATTATTATATATATCTAATAGTTTGCGACTTTATGAACTTATAGTCAATATAGTATAGGGTTAAAGATAGAGTCATTTTTTGGATGAATATATAATATTTTTGTGGTTTAATGTATTGGAGATTCAAATGGTTTTGGAAAAAGTATGTTATAGAGAATATATGATTAGGGTATATACATACTTGGGTATATGTTTGTATAAATTATTGATATTGTTTGAGGAAGGATAGGTAACTTGATATATGATAAGAGAGTAAGGTAGATGTCATATTAGAAGTTATATCCTGAATGGTGAATATGTTCAGAATATCATCACCTACTTTCATTTGTTAGGAATAATTAAAATTTCCATGACATAATTTATTTATGGGGGGGATGTAATGACTTAAGAATTTAATATATGTTTTCCTCTAATTAAGTCAAATATGTTCGATAAATTTCTCCACACACAACACTGAGCTAAAATGAAATCGCTGTATATATATTATAAATATTAAATATGTATGATAAAAAAAATGCCTAATTAGTTGGTATGAAGAGTAGTAATCGACACTACTAAAAACACACAATATACAGTGCTATCCATTATCAGCACTAGATAAAAGCACTGATAAAGGGTACCCTTTATAAGCACTAAAAAAACTCTGATAAAAGGTAACCTTTATGAGTGCTTTTTTCTAGCATTGATAAAGGAATCCTTTATGAGAGCAAATAAAGGGTGACCTTTATCAGTGCATTTTCTAGCACTGATAAAGGTTCCTACTGTGCACATGAGTCCCACATCGAAATGACAGATGTTCAACCATTTCTTTACATAGGATTCTACCATAACTAAGCAGAAAGCCTCCTGTGGGGATGTGCTCCTACATACACTTTCCACACACCCATATGTAACCACAGACCCACATGAGCCTTGGGCCACCATATGCTTCCTACAGGCTTTAGCCCGCCTGCATACACATAGCCATGTCCTACATGACCCGACCCACCTATCCCACTATTCGGGCATATACACAGCCTAACCCGCCTACCCATCTGTTCCATTTCCCCCATTTTTTATATATAGCAATAAAAAAGAACAAGTTTTAAAAATATTAAATAATTTAAATAATTAAACAAAAAAAATTAAAATCAATAAATTTTAAAAATATTAAAAAAAATTATTAGTTAAATAATTATTAATAACATTAATAAATATATATATAAATTATAAATATTAATAAATAGTTTATATTAAATATATATATTTAAAATGAATAAATTAAAATAACTAAACAAATAAAAAAATAGTAAATTTTAAAAAATATTAAAAATTTATTTAGTTAAATAATTATTAATAAAAATGAAAAAATTATTATACATATATATGAATTAAAAATATTAATAAATAGTATACATTAAATATAGATATATAAAATGACTAAATTCCAATAATTAAACAAAAAATTTAAAAATGAATAAATTACAAAATTATTAAAAAAAATATTAATGAAACAATTATTAATAAAAATGAATAAATTTAATACACACACACACACATATATATATATTAATTTTAAATAGTAATAATTAATATATATTAATTAAAAATATATAAAATTAATAAAATGCCAAAATTAAATACATATTAATGTCTTATTCATTTTTAATGGGTTTTATACATACTATTCATTAAAATATTTACTATTTTTAATATATAAATATATTCATATGTATTTATATATATACATATACATCAATATATATAATACTTCCTAAAATATGATTTATATAATAGAAAATATTTATGTTTACATTAAATAAGTCATATATTTAATGAAAAATGGTTTATAATTAAAAATTAATATTGATTAAAAATATTGACTAATTGTATCGAGTAATGGATATTTAATTGAATGTTGTTTGATTTTATAAGTTAATATATATCAAACATGTGTCACATTTATTTCACACATACATATATGTAATTAATGCATTTTTATATACAACACACACACATATAATATTTCTGTAATTTATTCAAATTTTAATATTCATTTTAGAATTATATTTATTGATATAATATATTTAATATATATTATGTTTCTAATTGATAAATTTTATCATTTTTTATATTTTTATTTGACATATTCTATTTATTACTTTTTAATATTTTGTGGAATTTATTCATATTTATTATTATTTATTCATTAATAATCATAATTATTATTTTTAATATTTTTGCAGTTTATTCATTTTCAATTTTTCATTATGCAATATGTTTGTAATTTTATCTATTTTCAATATTTATTTATACAAGTTTATCCATTAAAATTTAATATTTTTAATATGGTTTTAATTTATATAATTAATATGTATTCATTCCACTTTAACCTATATAAATATTAATTTTTAATTATTTAAATTATCTATATAATTAATAATAATTAATTATTTTTTAAATTTTTTCATTCTTATAATTATTCTTTTCATTAGTAGACACTATATATTATATAATGTCATTGTTCAATTTAACATATATTAAACTAGTGTTATATATGTATATATATATACACATTAACTTCACACACACAAATATTTACGTAACTAATGAAATCTTATATAGAAACACCTACACCTGATATTTATGTAATTTATTCAAAATTTAATATTTTTTTTAGAATTTCATTTAGTAACATAATATATTTAATATATTTTGTTTTTAATAGGTAATTTTTGTACTATTATTACATTTATTATTATTTATTCATTTTTTATTTTTTATATTTTATATTTTTTATTTTTATGGAATTTAATTATTTTCTAATATATATTTATACATATTCATTAATAATGTAAAAAATATATTTGTACATAAATATATTTATAAATGTATATTTACTATATTTATAAAATTTTATATTTATAATTACAAATAAATAAATATATCTTTTTAAAATTATTTATATATTTATAAATAAATAATTATACATTTAAATAGTTATAAAATTATAATAAATATATTTAAATAATGAATATATTTACTATATTTGTATTTATATTTATATTTTTTATTATATATATATAATTATATAATTATATATATAATGATATAAATATACATAATGATATAAATATATTTAATGATATGAATATATATAATAATATAAATATTTTTTGTAATTATAAATAAATAATTATAAATATAATTATTTATAAATTAATAATTATAAATATAATTATTTAAAAATAAATAAATAAATATATTTTTTAAAAGTATTTATATTAAGATAAATAAATAATTATATATTTAGATAATTTTAAAATTTTGAAACATATATTTAAATAATGAATATATTTATATTGTTATTTATATTTTTTATTAAATATACATATAATTATATAAATATATAACGATATAAATATTTTTATAATTATATACAAATATATATAAATATATTTTTTTAACTATAATTATAAATCTTTATCAGTGCTAAAGTTTTAGCGCTGATAAATTTATCTTTTATCAGCACTTTGTTAGCACTGATAAAGAGGTATTTTATTAGTACTTCTTATTTTAGCACTGATAAAACCCATCATTATCAGTGTTTTTTTGGAAGCCTTAAAAAAACTCTCCCTGATCTTTTAAAAAGAACCATAACTAAACTGATTTTGTCACACCGTATAAGATCTCACAAAAGTTCATCTTTGTCGCTGCTCCCCCTCGATATTCTCTCAGACGAACCAACCCTAAAATATAAGGTATGTTATTTTTTCTCCTCTTCATCGATCTAAATCATGTTAAATTCTTATTTCATTTTCTTCATTGTTTTCCCCTTTGTTGTTTGAGTATGTGTGAGGTTCAACATAGTACGATGAGTATGGTACAAAGACTTTATATCTTTATGTACACTACATCAAGGGTGTCTGTTCGGATGAACTAAATTTCCACATCATGAATCATCTATAGGTTTAATATCTTGGATTCAAATAGTAAGGTCATGGGATTCACAATAGAACCAATTGGTGATGATGATTAATAAATATTTTCTTCATAGATTAATAAATTCATCATTGTCAATGAATCAATAGAGTGATATAATGATTATTGGGAGAATGACCGTGAGAATTATTTGTACTCTATAATAATTTTTAAATATTTCATGATAATTTCTTCTCCACTATTTAAAATATTGATAGGTGATGAGAATTTAATACTTTTACCAGAGAAGAGTCAATTGAAATGATTTATCTAGAAAAGGTTGATCCTTTATCTTCTTTATGAAAGATTAATCCTTGTATTAAATGATGCTTGAAAAATCATTGTTTAATGAAATATAATAGAATAAATATTATTTATTCAAATGATGATGAGGTGATACCAACTACACTTTATCACAATTTCAATTTGGTCTTTCTTGACTCATTAATTTTTAACAGTGATTCGTTGTTTTCTTTCACTTATTTTTGTCATATTTCTCATCACCTTTTTCACACACTTTCATTATCATTTTTTTAGTTTATATTTTTGAAACTCCTAATACACATCCCCCCTTAATCATGGGATACCAACCTACCACTTATTTTTCAAGTTTATTGTAGGTACTAAATTTTTTTGATTGTCTAATGACACAATCAGAATCTTTTGGTCATTATTGGGGAAGGCATCGAAGTACTAGGGTGAAAATATAAAAAAATATAAGGACCAAAAAAATTAATTTTTTTGATCAAAAGTGTACTTAAAACTCAAAATATGTTTTCTGTTTAGTTTGTTTGATTTGCAAAATATCTTTTTATTATTTATTGTTTTCCTTAATGGTTATCAAGGATAATCAAATTGATTGAAACATTTCTTGATGTATTTTGTTATCTTTTATTTATTTATTAGATGATATGCATGATGATTGATTGATTTATTAATTAATATATATAATTATTTATTTGGATGAATATATTTAATGAATTATCTTATAATAATTAATTTTTAAATTTTTAAATTTAAAATTCGAGATGAAAGTGTTTTTCCAAAAAAATGTTAACATTGAGATTGTCAACACTACTAGAAATGTAACCTATACCCATGGTTTAGAATTTTTGGTATTTTTAAAACCCATGTGATTATAGAATAAATCATTTTCATATTTATATTATTAATTAGATAGTTATATTAGTTACAAAAAATATTAATCATTTTTTAATCAAAAAGAAAATTGTTTTAATTAAACACTTTTATTATAAGGTTTTATTTTAAATATTAATTTCTAAATTTTATAATTTTAATTTCATAAAATTAATATCATTTTTTAAATCATAATATCAAAAATTAAATTGGGTTAAATTTTAGGATTTTTCAGAAAATATTGATTTTTTAGTAAATAGTGAAAATACAGATTTTTTTTAAAATAATTTCTTTTAATAAATTAAGTTATTTAAGTGTCACAATATATTTTTCATAAGTTTTAAAGTAATATAAGGATAATTTATTTATATTTAATCCAATTAATTACTTTTGAATCAAATTTATATTGTTTTTTAATATTAGTTTGTTTTTGGGTTTAAAGACGGGTTTTTCTAAAAACTGTTTTAAAATGCATAATGTTTCACCTATTTAATTAATAAAAAATAATCCATAATGAGGAATGTTTTAAATTATTTTTTTAAATATATATCATTAAATATTAATTTATTTTTATAAAATCATTATTATTATTCATAGAGTTAATATAGAAGCGTCCTTTTCTAAAAAAATATTCTTCTTAAAAACCCGTTGTCTCATAGTAACTGCTGGATTAATATTAAAATTATTTTTTCCACTTATATGAATTGAATTTGTAAAAAAATTATTCCATATTTGGAGAATAATTTTTAATATCTAAAAATTACAACTTAATTTTTGACCAAAGTGATTAGTGAACATAATTAAAATTAATCACTTTGATTAAGGTGAAAATGAGAATTACCAAGTGACTGAACTTTAAAATTAAGGATCCAAATGACCTAGAAACTTATAAATAACCAATTTTATGGAAATATATCTACTTAATAACTTCTAGTATTATCTTTTTAATATTATTGGATTCATTTGACTTGAGAAAAATGTGGCTAGAATTCCCTCTTTAAAAAATTTACAAGTTTTCAACACACCCCACTTATAAAAGGCTCCACCTCTCCTCTTGTCTTCAAACCTCTAAATAAATTTTTATTGTCAAATATCTACCCAAATAACTTTTCCACTTACCTAATATTATTATATAAGCCTTAATTTTTACATAAATCCAACCAAGGAAGTCCTTTTGTGAAAAACAAAAGGAGTTACCCAAAGAAGAGGCAACATTCATCAATGTGAGTTTTTGTTTTATTTCTTTTTCCACACCCTTCAATTATTCTTATTACATGATTATATAATAACCTAAGTATCTTAAATATAATGAGATATTTCTGTGTTAATGGTATGACCTACACCAATTCAAACTTCTATAAAATGGGTTACAAAATTATCATCCGTCTGTACGACAGACTACCGACTCGTGAAATGATGTTGTTTGTTTCTTCATTACCACTTCTCGTGGTTGGGAATAATGATGTAAATGCTATTTATATAGGATATTTATGATATTTATAACACAATTATACTTTTTTATTCATTATATCATATAAAATGTTTTTACATTTTATACCATAGGGGATATGATTACATCGCTCGTGTGTATGGTGGACTACCACTTTACGATGTGATGTGAAGTGTTTTCACTAACGTGTTGCATGAAAGGTAATACGGATTAATATAATGAATATATTTGATACACGTGACATAATTATGATATAAATAACATTTATTATCTTTTTCTAAATATAATATACCATTCTATTTTTACCATTTAACACACTAAAAAAGTGATAACATAGTTCGTGGACATGTGGACTACATCCTCCTCGAAGCAATGCGATTCTTCTTTTTTCATAATCACATAAAAATAATTATAAATAAAATTAAATATAATTAAATATTATGGGTTTTTATATAATTATAATTATGTAAATATAAATTTTACTTATCATCTTTCCATAATGATCATTGGAAAAAATGGAAACGTTACTCAGGTGTATGTACGACCTACCGTCTCAATGATCGCAACGCTAGTTCATTTTTCATAACCATATTTCATGAATGGTTTTAAAAGTATAATTTATGTATAGATATGATAATTATTTATTTATTATTATTATAGATATGTTTAAATGGTGACCTCATTTATTTTAATTTACCTACCAAAGTTAGTTTTGACACATAAGCTGAATATGGCCAAAACATCTGACTTAAACTTAATTGATTAAGTAGTTGTATACAACTTGTTAATAAGGAAAATAAAAGTAATAATAAACTATAAAAAGTTTCTTAATCAAGTAAATAGTTAACATAATTTTATTATTTATTAAGATAAATACACACGTGATGAGTCAGACTCAATGTAAGAGACTTCATCTTAATCTCTTTTCTTTGTGGCATATTTTGATGTTATACACCTAAAATATTTTATGAGGTTTATATACAGCCCATTTAACATGTTATATCAAGAATATAAATATTCTAATGGTATTTTATGTTTTTTCTAATATTATATTTCATGGGGATTGTGATTTTAATATTTCCAAAGTGATAAGGGACTTTTTCTTTAAAAATTTTTATTTTAATGTTTCCTTACAACTCTTTATTTTCCATGTATATATTTTTTAAAATGATTTTATTGAAAAAGATTTTTATATTTTATATTTTATTTATATACTTAATTTATTTATATGGTTTTCAAAAATAATCTTTTTACTTTTTTTTATAAGAAACATTTTCACAAATGACAAAAGGAATATTGTATTCTTAACACACGTGACAACAATGAATTTAATACCAAAGTGACTATTATTTAATTTATATATTCCTTTTATTTAATGAAAACCCTTTTTTATTTTTGGAATTTTGGTATTGAATATGGGTTTCAATAAAAAATGTTATTTTGTTTTGAAAATGGGGTTTCAAATGAAAATGGTATTTTGATATCCAAAAGCGGTTTGTTCACAAGTTCAGAAGCGTTTTTCAAATAGTTTAAAATTTTATAGTGAAAGAATAATTTTTTTATTCATTATATGGTACTTGATCATTATACATGATAAATGGGTGCACCCTGATAGATCTGGGTAATCCCATTATAGTTTAATATGGGGTGGCCCAAATAGTGTCAGGTAAGCCCATTACAACTTAACTTGGGGTGACCCAGATAACACCAGTTAATCCAATTATAGCTTAACTTGGGGTGGCCCAAATAAAACTGGGTATTCTTGTAATAGATTAAATTATGGGTGTACCCAAATAGCACTCTAATTAACTGGGTAATGATAATGTTGGAAGTCATACGAATGGTTATTCCAATTAAAAGGGTTTTCAAAGGGTTTTATATATATGATGTTGTAAGTCACAAAAGAGGTTTTAATTTATTTATATGGAATTTAATGATTTTATTTGAGAAAAAATGTGATTTTTTTCCTGTGAAAATGTTTTATTTCATTTTCTCAATGAACTTTAAAGATGGAGGTAAGCATTATATGAGTTTTCATGTGTTCATCTAGACCAAATATTTTCCTTATTTTTGTATCTCTTATTGATATTTTTGTGGTCATCCCACATTTTTAAATATTTTTCACTGGATGGGTAAGGGAAAGGATGAAGTCATGTTGAAATTCATGAAGAGTATTCATAAAGGAAATAATGTTTTTTTAAAGAGACTTATATGGTGGAAAAATAGATACTAATAATAAGTGTACACTTTATATTATATAGTTTTATAATACATGAGTTATGAAATAATTATCAAAAGATATAAAACTGAAAATATCCTCTAAGTGAAAGAATGTAAATTCTTGACTAAAACTCAAGAGTATGTAATTTTTAACCTGAATGGCCTGAAGGCCTTCATTTTTTATTCATTTTTGATAATACCCCTTTTAAGGGTTGAAGGGGAACCCTTACATTACTTTTTCCATAGGCTTTATGACATTATAGGACCCAAATGTCTTAATGAAATACATCCCAAACTATGAATAATTGAAACTGCCCCTCCCCAACATCTTTATCATGATCATCTCTCCACCTTTACTTGAATGTTTGGCTAGCTGTCTTTTTTCAAGGATGCATAAGCCTGGTACTAATGAAAAATGTCATATTCTCTCATTCTTCTAAATCCGATAGCTCACCTATGGTGAATGTGTCTTTCTTTGAATACTTCTCTCGAGAATGTTCATTGTAGAATTTGTCTAGTTTATATCTACACATCATGTGGCCCTAAGGTCTAAAGGTGACCCGATGGCCTAAAGGTGTCCTGAAAGCCTTACTGTCCCGAAGGTCTGAGTAGCTCGAAGGCCTAAACAACAGCAAGCCCAAACCGGTGGCCCAAAGGTGAATAGTTACAGCTACTACAATACCAAACAGTACCTGCTACAGTGCCTACTACAGTGCCTATAATAGAAACAACAAAAATACAACTATAGTAACCCTGAAAATATGCCTCTTCTCAGATTCAAATCTGGGTCTCGTGGATGCACTTGAAGAGTCCTAACTAACTGGGCTGAGAATCATATGTAGATTATGTAATGTTTAATTATAGGGCCTTATAGTTGGTGTCGTAGTATGGTTTTCATAAATTTAGTGGTTAGGATAATGATAATATCATTCTCTTGAAATATTTTACCTAATTTTCAAGTTAAAATGTTATAGAATTTGAAGATTACAATGATTCTTCATCTAAACTATTTCTGTTCAGAATTATTTTCTATAGAGGAAACATGGAATCTATAGTGGGAAGTAACCGAGAGGAATCCATCCTTCCAAATAAGCATCCTGAGATGGTTGGAATGAGAATAGAATTCTGTTATAGTGATGGCTCAATTGTCACAAGTGATAAATGGTGTTGGTATCCATGCTAGTGGGGAACCAAATCTACCACGAAGGAACATGTATTTTTTTGGATCATTTCATTAGGCAAAATTCCCTATCATTCAGTGGATCATTTGACCCTATGGTAGCTGAAGGATGGATCAATGGTCTAAAAAAGATATTTGATGTCATTGGATGTTTAGAACATCAAAAGGAAACCCTTTCCATTTATTGTTTTGAAAGTGAATCTGATCGATGGTGGTATTCAGTTAAGAATACTAGAGAGAAATATGATCTCGACACCATGGAATTGAAATCATTCAAGAATATTTTCCTTAAGAAATACTTCTCTAAGTTTTTTTGACTTTGTATGGAAAGATAATTCCTAGAATTGAGGAAGAAAGATAAATATTCTATAGCTTCATATGATGAAAACTTTACAAGATTATCTAGGAATGTGTAAGATTTTATTCGAGACACTGATAAAAAGTTTAAAAGGTTTTTATTTGGGATGAACCAAAGTTTACAAATATCTTTGTCCACATAAGTATTTAAAAGTTATAAGAAAGTGGTTTGTTATGTTGATAAATTTGATATAGATTTTGCTGACATGTATGTTCCCTAAGATGAATATAGTAAGAAAATGTCAGGGTTGTAGGAAATAGATAAACAACCAACTAAGAAGTTATGAAGTAAGCCTAAAAAATATTCCAAGTTTAGAAAAAAAAATTCTAAGAATGTTTGATAAGATCCAAGAAGTGTTTCTAATGCGGTAAGTTTAGTCAAATGATTCATGAATATAAAGAAAAGATCCCTAAATAACCAAATAATGGTGTAAATGATAGCCATCCAATAATGAGGTGTTTTAGTTATAATGTGTTGGGTTATTATGCTAATTCATGTCAGAAGTTAGTTTTACAGGATTGAAATCATCATGATCAGAAACATAAAAAGTGTAGCAAAGTCATTTTCTGCTACTACAGTTGATGTTGGGACACCAAATGAAGTGGTGATTGGTATGTTACTTGTATATTCAAATTATTCCAATGCCCTGCATTGCTCTGGATCTTTTCATTATTTCATTTCTAATAAATTTTCATGTAAATTGGGAATATCACCTGATGAAAGTAAGATATAATTTTTGGTGAAGACTCTTGGTTGAACTATTAAAGGAACAAAGATTTATAGAAATATTACTATTATTATTAGTTGGATGGTCTTTCCTATGAATCTTGTTGAACTGGTTATATTAGAGTTTGATATCATTCTTAGTATGGATTGGATTTTAGTTTACCATGATAAGATAGATTTCATTTCCAAGAAATTTGTGTTCAATGATTTAATTCCTTTGATAACTTACCAAGATTTGAGAAATTTATTAGATATGGAAGTTAAATTTATGTATATTATAATGTTGAAAATAAAGAAACTTTTAAAATTAGTGGTGTTCCTATAGTAAATGAATACATGGATTATTTTTTGGATTATTTTCCTTATGTTATTCCTGATCAAGAGTTTGAGTTTACTATTAACTTAATACCTGATGCTAAAACTATTTCTTAACCCCCTTATCGAATGCCTCATGTGGAAATTTTAGAATTTAAAAACCAGTTGAATGATTTATTAGATAAAGGGTTAATCTGACCTAGCACTTCACCATGGGGTGATCATGTTTTGTTTATTAAAAAGATATATTGTTCTACAAGATTTTTCATTGATTATAGAGGCTTAGATAATATCACTATTAAGAAAAAATATCCTTTACCTCATATCGATGATTTATTTGATCAAATCTAGGGAGAACAGTGTATTTCGATGGTTGAACTGAGGTTGGGGTACCATCAGTTGAAAGTGAAGGAAGCATATATTCTAATGACTATGTTTCAGAAGAGATATGGGAAATATGAATTTATATTTTTTTTGGGTTATCTAATAAACCTGCTCTATTTATGGACCTTAGGAATAGGTTTTTTTTATGAGTTATTGGACAAGTTTGTGTTTGTGTTTATTTGATAACATTTTGGTATATTCTAAAATTCAAGAGGAACATGAAAGAAACCTAAGGGTTGTTTTGAAAAATTTAAAAGAAAAGAAACTTTATGGGAAATTTAGAAAGTGTGAGTTTTGGTTGTAATAAATTTATTTCTTGGCCATATAGTTTTTAAAGATGGAATTACTGCTAATCCTACTAAAAAAAGTTATTGAAGAATGGAAAAGACACAAAAATATCATATAGATTCATATTTTTCTTGGATGAGTGGGTTACTAATAGTGGTTTTTTGAAAACTTTACTCGATTATATAGCTCACTAACTAAGTTAACTGTAAAAAGAGTTAAATTCATCTAGAAAATATAATGCGATGATTGTTTTCAGGAACCGAAAAGATGATTGGTGAATGCTTTAGTTTTGGACCTACCTTCCAGAAATAGTGAAGTTTTCATCTCTAGTGATGCTTTGCTAAAAGGAATTAATTTTTTCTTAATGAAGAATGGTTGATAATTTCTTATGATTCACATCAATTGAAACCACATGAGTTAAATTACCATAAAAGTGTTTGGAATTAGTTATTGTTGTTTTTACTTTAAAAGTTTAGAGGAATCATTTTGTATGGAGTAAAAGTATGAAATATATACTGATCACAAATGTTTTAAGTATATATTCACTCAAAAATAATGGAACATAAGAGAAATAAGAAGGATAAAAATAAATAATGATTATGATTACATGATTAATTACCATATTGGAAAATAAAACAAAGTGGTTGGTTCCTTAAGTCAAAAAATTAATTCTTTATTAACCATGTTACATTTGGAATATGACCCTTTGGTTAATGATTTGATTAATTTTGGACTAGAAGTTGTGGATATAGGGACATATTTTGTTTTGTTTTAGGTTTCAATATAGTTAAATTTGTCAAAAATAATCAAGAAAGCTCTAAAATAGGATTAATCTTTGTATTAAAAGGTAGAATACATTAATAAGGGCAATTTTATTGATTTTATTATTGATGAATAAGGTGTTTTATGATTTAGAAAAAGACTATGTGTTTCTTGTGATTCCAAGTTGAGGAAAGAGTGGTTGACTAAAGCTCATATTTCTTCATTTTCTGTTCATTCAGGCAGTACTAAGATGCACAGATGCCTTAAGGAGTATTACTGGTGGAATAGAACGAGAAGAGATATTATTGAGTTTACCATTAAGTTTTTGAATTGTCATCAAATTAAATATGAATGATAGTTATTGAAGGGAATGCTTTAACCTTTTCCAATTCTGGAGTGTAAATGGGAGAATATATCAATGGATTTTTTGGTAGGATTTACAAAGATTTCTCAAGGTAATAATGTGATTTGGGTTATTGTTGATAAATTAACTAAATCTTCATATTTCCTTCCCATTCAAGATATGATGCCATTAGATCAGATTTATAGATTGTATCTAAAGGATATATTTAAGTTACATGGAGTGACTCTATCTATTGTATCGAACCATGACCCCAACTTTATATCTAATTTTTTGAAAGGACTTCAATAATCCTTGGTTATTGAATTAAATTATAGTATGTATTTTCAACTTCAATTCGGTGTATGAGTGGAAAATTTATACCTTGGAAGATATGCTTTATTATTTCTCAATGGATTACCAGGGAATTTGGGATAAACATATTTCTTTGGTTGAGTTTTTCTATAACAATAGTTTTCATTCCAATACACAAATGGCACCATTTAAGGTATTATATTGAAATAGGTGTCACACACCATCATTTTGGGATGATGTAAGAGAACTGAAGTTTATGGGACTAGAGTTGGTAAAGGAAATGTTATAGAAAGTTTAGTTGATTTAGTGACACACGAGGATAACTCAGATTAGGTATAAACGTTATATTGATTACTAGAGGAAAGATACTTCTTTCAAGGCAGGTGATCATGTCTTTCTCAATGTTTCTCCATGGAAAAGTGTGATGCATTTTGTTAAGAAGGGGAATATGAGTCCATGGTTTTTTAGACCATATAAAATCATATAGAATGTTGGATTAGTTGCATATTTACTGGCCTTACCTCTAGGTTTATCTCAGGTACATAATGTATTCCATGTTTTAATGTTAGGAAAATATGTGATGGATTCATTTCATGTTTTGAAGCCCTAAAGTAGTATAGTTAAAAGAGAATATTTCTTATAAGAAATATAATGATAATGTACTTGACCATAGAGAGAAAGTGTTACAGAATAAGGTGATTCACTAGGTTAAGGTTTTATGTAAAAACCAAATGGTTGAAGTGGCAACATGGTAATCTAAAAATGCTATGATTGAAAAATATCACCACTTATTTAAAAAGTGAATAAAATTGCAAGGACACAATTTTAAAAAGTGAGGAAGGATGTAAAAACCCATTTAATGATATAATAATTCATTTTCATAATTATAGTGTGATTTAGATAGTTATATTAGTTATAAAAACATTAAGTAATTTTTAATCAAAAAGGAAATTGTTTTAATTAAATACTTTTCTTATAAGGTTTTATTTAAAAACTTAATTTCTAAATTTAGAATTTTAATTTGATACAATTTAAAAAAATTTAAATTAGAATATAAATATTTACTTTTGGTGAAAATTTGTTATTTTTTATAAAATATTTATTTTTCAGTGAATACCAATTTTTGTAAAAAAAGCCATTTCTATTAATAAATTAAGTAATTTAAGAATCACAATCTATTTTGAATATTTTTTAAATTAACTTAAGTATTTTTTATTTATATTTAATTCACTTAATTACTTTGGAATCAAATTTATATTGTTTTTTATTATAATTTTGATTTTGGGTTTAACATCGGGTTTTTCTAAAAACTTTTTTAAAATTCACAATGTTTAAAAATTTTAATTATTTAAAATAATCCATAATAGGGAATTTTTCAAATTAAATTTATAGAATCTATATTTTTAAATATTAATTTATCTTCATATAATTATTATTCTTAGTTATATAGTTAATATATAATCATCATTTTCTAAAAAAGCCTCTTCTTAAAAACCTGTTGTCTCGCAATGACTATGAGATTAATATTAAAATTAATTTTTACAATTATATGAATTGAATTTGGAAAAATGGGTTCTATATTTTGAATCATAATAATTTATAATTTATAATAATGTTAACTTAATTTTTTTTAAATTTATTATTAAAACAATTAAAATTAATCACAATGATTAAGGTAAAAATGAGAATTTTCAAGTTACTTTAGTTTGAAATTAAGAAGATAAATGACCTAAAACCTTGTCAATAATCCATTTAATGGAAATATTTCAACCTTACACATTATATTATATAGTTTTGTGCATTATTAGATCCATAATACTTGGAAAAAACTTTGGTGGAATTCCCTATTTCAGAAATTTATAAGTTTTCCACTCACCCCACTTATAAAAGGTCCCCTCCACTCCACTATTCAAACATCTCAAGCCGTTTTCCTTAGACAATAACAGAACAAATAAATTCTATAATTCCATTATCTCATCTGATAAGCCTTAATTTAGTCATAAATACAACTAAGTAAGTTCTTTGGTTCCAAATAAAAGGAGTTACCGAAAGAGATTGTAACATTCATCAACATGCATTTTTATTTTATTTATTTCTCCTAACCCTTAAATTATTATTATTAAATGATTATATAATAACCTAAGAATCATAAATATACTAATATGTTGTTATTTTAAGGTTACTACCAACACCAACACAAAATTTCATCAAATGGGTTACGAAATCATCATCCGTGTGTACAACAGACTACCACCTCATGAAACGATGTCCTTCGTTTTTCCATCACCACCTCTCATGGTTGGAAATAATGATGTACATAATATTTATATATGATATTTATAATATTTATAACATAATTATACTTTTGGATTCATTATATCATATATAAGTTTTTTATATTTCATACCATAGGGGATACGATAACATCGCTCGTGTGAACCGCAAACTACCGCCTCACGAAGTAATGTGAAGAATTTTTCACTAATGTGTTAAATGAAAGGTAATAAGGGTAAATATAATGAATATACATTATATACACGACATAAATATGATATTAATGAAATAATTATAAATATTTAAATATAATATACCATTTTATTCTTACCATTTCACACAATGAGAAAGTGATAACGTTATTCATGGACGTATGGACTACCGCCTCCTTGAAACAATATGATTTTTTTTTCATCATCACATAAAAATAATTTTATATATAAGTATATATAATTACATATTTCTGTATTTATGATATAATTATCATTCTATAAAGATAAATGTTACTTACCTTCTTTCCATAATGATCATTGGAAAAATGGAAACTTCACTCTTGTGTACGTACGACCTACCATCTCCATGATCGTAACGTTAGTTCAT
Source organism: Viscum album (assembly GCA_963277665.1). Classification (NCBI taxonomy): domain Eukaryota; kingdom Viridiplantae; phylum Streptophyta; class Magnoliopsida; order Santalales; family Viscaceae; genus Viscum; species Viscum album. The sequence goes on from OY728132.1 coordinate 666,175,296, forward strand.
TTTTCATATCCATAGTACATGATTGGTTTTAAAATTAGAATTTATGTATACATATAATAATTATTTCATGATTAATATTATTTATATGTTTAAATATGACCTCATTGACCTCAGTCGACCTACCAAAGTTAGTTTTTGACACATAATCTGAATATGGTCAAAACATATGACTTAAACTTAATTGATTAAGTAGTTGTATATAAATTGTTAAATAGAAAAAAATTTAATAATAAACATTAAAATTATTATAAATAAATTAAATAATTAATATAAGTTTATTATTTATAAAGATAATGACACATGAGATATGTTGGAATCAAGGAAAGGGGATTTTCCTCAGTCTCTTATCATTGAGGCATATTTTGATAGTATACACCTATAATATTTTACGATTTGTATATAAAAACCCTTTGACATGTTATATCATGAATTTATCTATTATCATGGTATTTAAAGTTTTTTTTAATTTTATCCTTCATGGGGATTATGATTCAAATATTTCCAATGTGATAAGGGACTTTTTATTTATAAAAATTATCTTTTAATGTTTTCCTTACAACTCTTCATTTTCCATGTTTATGTTTTTTAAAATGAGTTTATGGACATAAAATATTTATAATTTATATTTTATGTATGTATTTACTTTATTTAAATGGTTTTAAAAAGTAATATTTTTATGTGTTTTATATAGAATGTTTTGATAAAAGACAAAATGAATATTCTATTCTTTGCATACACAAAAACAATGAATTTTCCTTCACCATGACCCTTATTTGATTTCTAGATTACTTTGAAATATTTTAAATTTTATTTAATGAATTTTTTTTATTTGGGGTATTTTGGTATTGAAAATGGTTTTCAAAATTCAAAGGTAATTTTGTTTTGAAATTGGTTTTTTAAATTAAAATGATATTTTGATATCCAAAAGTTATTTGTTCACAAGTTCAAAATAGTTTTTAGAATTTTTTACAATTTAAAACTGCAAGATTAATTTTTTTATTCATTACATGGTACTTGAGAATTATAAATGAGAAATATATGCTCCTAGATAGCATCGAGTAATCCCATTATAACTTAACATGGGGTGGCCTAGATAGAGAAAAGTAAGCCTGTTACATATTAACTAGGGGTGGACCAAATAGTGCTGGGTAAGCCTGTTTCAGCTTAAATTGGGGTGGCCCAGATAGCGTTGGGTAATCCCATAATAACTTAAATGATGGGTGTAACCATGTAGTTCTCCAATTAATTGGGTAATGATAATGTTGGAAGTAGGAAAAAAGTTTATTCCAATTAAAAGGGTTTTGAAAGGGTTTTATATATATGATGTTATAAGTCACCAAAAGAGGTTTTAATTACTTTATATGGGTTTTATTGATTTTATTAATGAAAAAATGCATATTTATTTTTCATGTGAAAATGTTTATATCATATTCTCAAAGAACTTTTAAGATGAAGGTAAATGTTATATCAGGTTTCACGTGTTCTACTAGACTGATAGTTTTCCTTCTTTTTGTATCCTTTGCTGAGATTTTTGTTCTCATACCATGTTTTCAAATGTTTTTCATAGGATGGGTAAAGGAAATAATGAAGTCATATTGAAATTCATGAATAGTTTTCATGAAATAAATAATTTTTTGTTTAAAGAGTCTTATATGGTGAAAAAATAAACACTAATTAGAAGATGGTTAGGGCCTTATAGATAAGCCTATAAAACCATCAGTCTAGGATATACTAATGATTCTATGAACCCCAGGTTCTTAAGCCATCAGTATAGTACTATACCCATGGTTTCTTTGGAAAACATGGGTATATCCTATGAGGTATTCATAATACTCATGGTTTTCATTAAACTATGGGTATATATCTGTACCCATGGTTAGGAGAACCGTGGGTATAGTTTTCCCCCCAAACATGATATACCAACCGACCATTGAACCATTGAAATAGCTCCCTATCCACAACAATAATCAATAACCCATCCATCTCCACCACACAAATAATTCCAGAACCTATATAAAAAAATAAAATTAACGATACACATTTAATGTATTACACGTATTATATATTTATCATTTAACCATTAAGTTATCAATAGTTTTCAAACCATTTACAATACTTTAACATACATATAAAATCCATACCATTAATCAGTTTTAATCATTAAATATCATCCATACTATCACTTTACTATCAACTAAAAATGGTGGGGACCAATATCTCCCTCATCACCACTAGTCTCATCATAATCACAACCAGCATCATCACTTGGATCACTAGCATCATCTCATCATCATCATCATCATCATCATCATCATCATCACCACCACCACCACCACAACCACCACCACTAGTATCATCACCTTAACCACCACTAGGACCCCCATTGACATTACTTGGTGCATCATATATAGAGTTCATTGCTTCTATACGTGAATCAAAAACTTTACGAGCCTCTGATGGAAGTGATGAACATATAATTGGCATAACTTTCATAAACTGTTTGGTGACTAGTATACCTCTTTCATTCTTCTGTATAGCTATTTTTTGGCCTCAAATATTTTTTAATGATAATTTTTAGCTCTGTAGAGTGAGAGTTTTGAGAGGCTCATGATGAGTGCTGATAACTAGTGGGGATAATGTTTTTCCTAGGTTGACATCAGACTATCTCCTGGTGATCCTCACTTAATACCTATCTCAAATAATCATTTGACCTAAAGTTTTCATCTTCTTTCTCATAGTGGTCCTCGAGGGAAAAAATATCTAAATATAAAAAATATATTTAATTATGAATTATGTATCAAAATTTAAAATATCAATAAAAAGACTTATAATCTTTTCTTATGCTTATGCATTTATATCATTTCCATCACCTTTCCACCTACTCAAGAAAAATAATTTTTCTCGAGGCACATGACCTTAAAATCCTAACGTTTCTTGATATAAATGACAATGTGTAACACCCAAGGTAAATAAATAATATGACATTTCATATTTATCCATATTTGTGAATCAAATATTAATATTACTTTAAAGGGGATGCTATGCTCGATGGCGTACCCAACACGCAACAACGAGTTTCTTGGGAATCTTACGTTGCACTCTAATAATAAAATAATATTATTTTAAATGGTAGTTAACATGTAGCCGTTGTATTGGCGGGAATGGATAGAAATAACTAAAATATGATTATATATGTTTTTAAATGTTTTTACATTTATCCAATAAAGGATAGAGTCTTAAAATACGAAAAGAATTCAATTTTAGGCATATATGCCCTAGTTTTCACTAAAGGTTCACTTATCGCCTTTTGATGGCGAACCATCATTAAATATAGTTTTGTTAACTCTTATACATTCTATTGGACCAAATAAAACTCTTCTTAAGAATCGGGACATCAAAATTTACTTTGTGTAAATTTTTGGTATCTTTCCGATAATGTTCATTTTTTTTAATGAATAGTGTAAAATGTTGTATTTTAATTCAAAACCTCTTTTTAATATAATTTATTTATATGATTAGATTATATTTTGAATTGGTTTTAAAGTGAAATTAGAAAATATTTTTACCATTAAGTCCAATAGTGGTCGTTGGAATTAATTTCACTTTGAAATCAGACTTAAACTAGTGTCAATCTTTTGATACTTATTGTTTTATAAAAACACGCTATTTACTCTGACAGCGGGAATTGATTATTAAATTAATTAATGTGACTAATATGTTTTGAATTTGGAAAACGGTCTTCATTTTTGAATTTGGAATATCAAATATAGCTTAGGGTGAAGTTTTGGTATTTTTCTGAAAAACTCCAATTTTTTATGAATAGTGAAACCACTAAGTGGTAATCAAGCAAACTGATTTTTCAGTTAAATGAAAGTTTACCACTAATGTGTATTGAATTTTGAAAATCCGACATACATGGTTTTCATTAGTATGTAAAATGTGGTTCAATGGGATGAAAATAATTTTTTTTGGTGAATAGTAACTTATTAAGTTTTTAATCGCGATTAGTGGTAATTAGTGTAATTTAAGGTAAAAATGATATTATAAGAATGTGAAAACACCATGACACTTGTCCTACACCTATTGGGTGAGTCATGGTCGACCAAGACAAGCCATGGTCCAACTTGGGGACCCCATGGATCCACTTTGGTTGGGAAATGACATAAATAACTTTTATTTAATGTAAAAGTAAAATTGACACAAACATGATATGTTTTACTAAAACAATTTTTAAATAGGGTTATACAAGTCATATTTTTGATTATAAATAGTCATTGGAAAGATAAAAAGATTTCCTAAATCATAGTAATTTTTTTATAATTTTTAGACATTAAATAAATTAAATTATTTATGACATCATAATGATGTAGTGATGACATCATTATTTAACGATTAAACTAAAATGGAAATATAATATAATATCTATGAACTACACATGTCCAAAACTTATTGGATGGGTGGATTTCGAACCCTTATAACCTTATCCACGAATTATATCAATTTGGGACCTTTTAAAACCGAAACACATTTTCAAATAAAGTAATATTTCCTTACTTTTCAAAAGTGCCCCTCCTCTCCTCTTATAAAAGGCCCCCACCTCTACCTCTTTTCACACACTCATCAAGCCTTTGTCTCGGCCAACCCCTGCCCATTTACTCTCTATCCATCCCTATCCTCATCTTAGAGGATTACCTTTGGGCATAATCCTTTAAAAGGAAGCCTTTAGGCTCAAATCAAAAGAAGTTACACTTTTAAAGGAGATTAAAGAACGATCGAGTCAAGTCGGACCCGAGGTAAGGGATCCTGCAACTCTTTTTCTTTTTAAGTACACTCTTTTATGTCATTTATTTTAAGCTCATCTTTCTTATGATTGGGATGTTCTTTTATATTACATTTACTATAATTTTTATGTTCATGTGATGAGAGACCCTATTCTCTCTCATCAATACATTTTGGAAGTTTTGAGTGGCGCCGTTAGGCTGTCGAAATTTCGTAAGAGATCTAACCTCTCTCTTTCTTTTTAAGTACTCTCCTTTATGTCACTTCTTTTAAACTCCTCCTTGCAATGTTGGGGGATTTCCTTTTATTACAATTTCTGTAAATTCTATTGTAATATGATGGGATACTCTATTTTATCTCATCAATCCATATTCGGAAGTTTTATGTGGCGCCGTTAGGCTGCCGAGTTTTCATAAGGGATTTTTCATCTCACTTTTATTCCCGTGAGATTTATGCTACATTTGCCACAAATTCCATTGAGTGGTGTATGTACTACCAATTATTCTACTCTTTGTGTAATATACTTTCGTTTATGAGTATTTACATCAATGACCTATTGTCTTTCTTTCATGGGGTGTATGTTTTGAAAGATACCCAAGTCGGTAAGGGAACCTTTCACCCTCCTCTTTTTTTTAAAAGACTTCTTTTATTGGGTCTTTTAATTTACATATTTTTATGTTGGGATATGTTCTCATACATCCTTATGGATGTAAATTTTATGTCCAAGTGATGAGATACACTTTTTATCTCTCATCAACTCATTTTGATGTGATGCCGTTTGGCTGTCAAGGGAACTTTTTAACCCAATTTTGATTTCATTGGGTTCAACTTCTAGTCATTGAATATGTCATCCATTGAATATGTGTGAATGAACTTTTATTTTTTTACACTTAATATCCACTTATATTGGGTGTATATATATTTGTCACACATATTTTTGAGATTTATTTGTCCTTAATTTAAGGATACCTTCTTTATAAGGGATTTCATCACATTTGACATTTCTATTGAGGGTTCATTGTTGTTATGCACCAATTCACTCTTATATTGTGTATATACTGTCCTTTGGAGTATTATATCAGGAATCCTTTTATTCTCATGATATTATAATGTTCTGACTAAATTTTATTCCTCGATTATTGTATTCAAGTGTTTCTAATTTTGGTAAAACCCCTTTAACCAAAATATCGTTTTAAATGTTTTAATTATTTGTTCTTATTAATATCCATGTTTTCAAAATGGTTTTATGGATTTATTTATATGGATATTAATGGTTTAAAATGTTAAAAGCTTCAAGGTGGTATGGGACACTTTGATTCAAAAATCTCTTTATTAAATGTTTTAAATGGTTTTGGAAATGGTTTCTTTTTGAATGGATTCATTATTTCAATATCCTAAAATGTTATATTATGATTGAAATGTGGAAATGTTATGTTTTCTTTTATTCATGTTTATGTGATACGATTATGTTATGGTTCTTGGGCATTGTTATGAAGAACGGGTGGTTCCGTGATAAACTAAGGGCGGGTGAGCCCGATATAGCTCTCCAATGCATTGGGTAACGCGAAGGAGTGAAACGTTAAGGTTTCTCCGAAGAGATTTAGGGAATATACTGTGATGGGTATTCCAAACGTAACCAAGAGGGTTACTCCCTACGTAAGAATGTTATGAATGCCTCAAGTTACCTTTTTTGTCTTATGATTTCTATGATTTATTCTTGGTTTGATGAGGTATGAAAGTGCCTTTGTTTTATGGGTAAAGTATGATTTCATTCTTATGTATATATGAACTCATGTTTCCTTTCTATATTTTTATAACCATTACTGAGCTTTTTATGCTCATCCCAAGTTTTTGAAATGTTTTTCACAGGTCAAGGGAAAGGTACATGATGTGATGATAGTGTCAAGGATGTGTCAAGAAAGAATCTGTGTTTAATTTTAAATAGGTTTCCGTTGATGGGAATAATGAATATTGTCTTTTATGTAACCACTTTGTTTAAATGTGGAATGTAATGAATGTTTCATGATCTAATTCTCTAAAACTCTAAACCTGAAAAGATCCTCAATGTGTAATCTTGTAATAACTCAAGATTAAGTAAGGTTTATGGCTGGGGCCTTATAGTTGGTATCAAAGTTTAGTTTAGATAACTTTAGAGGTTAGGGTATTCTCTAAGCACAAGTGACATTACCATAATGGTTAGGATTTCAAAAAGAGTCCTAGTTTTAGATAAAGTGAATGAGTAAGTATATCTTAGTGTTTATCTTCCTCATTAGTACATGATGGTTTTGTTGATATACTCACACTGACAATTCTATTTTTAGTGAATGGATGGATCTAGTAGGCACCAAAGAGACAACAGGTTTGAAGGAAACTGTGGTGGTTCTTTGTTTAAGATACTAGATAAAATGGAGGATTCAATGAGGAAACTCGTGGTTGTTCTAAACCAAATATCAAGGAGTCATGATCAACCACTTAAACCTTTGTGAGTTCTCTAATGAATCATGTACGAGATGGCTAACTCGATGTGGAAATTCAGGTAATAATTATTAAGGTAACCATTTGGGTTTATATGATACTTAATTTTTAGGTAATTATGGGTTACTCTATGATATGATGAAAAATGAAAGGAATGAGATAAAATTGAGGTTAAAATATGTTATGATTATTCTTGAAGATTTTATCTCATTTTGGGAAATGTTTTAAGAATTATATAGTTTTGGAAAAAGGACAACACGCAGACCGTGTGACATCCCGTCGCATCGGACAAAGCTGCGGGAATCGAACCCACAACCAAAGTGCGACTGGTATTTATCGCCTACCACTGGAATATGTGAAGTCCCTGGTTAGTTTTAGTGATTCTTTCTGGTTATATGATTTTATGAATTAGGAGTAAGATGATTTTGGGTTATTTATGAAAATGATTAACCTATCATGGAGGATATGTGATTAGGTTAATTACTTTTCAATACGGGACTTTAGGAGCAACTGATGTTGTTTGGAGATAAATGTTACGATTTAACTTGGAAAACTATGTGACTAAATCCTTAAAATGTTTGGGTTTCAATCTTAGATTGGTTTACTTTGAGGAATTTTTATAGACAAATTTGTTTATCGGATGGTCCTCGTTGAACTTTGGATTTTGTTGGACAAATTTTGGAGATTAAGAATATATTTTCTTTTTATAAAGGGTTATCCTTTTCTAGATTATCTGACCTTGTACTAACCTTTTTGGTTTTGGTTATGGTTAAGGTCTAATGATATGGGAAGTATATAGTTCTCTTTTGTGGATTAGGAGATTCTCTAGAAGTTGATTATAGTACTCTTAATGTGAACAAGTCTTCCTAAATACTCGTCTTTTGGAGAAAATATGAGTTTGTGTAAGGAATCTAATAAAAGTTGAAAGTCAATATGATAAGTGATTATGTTTCCTTATGAATAAATTCCTCAATAAAAAGTAACTTAAAACAAAAATGTTGTCTATTAACTTTTCCTACTGGGGAATCGAATACCGTTTAACCCATCACAAGTTTGTGATTTTCTCGTGGTTAACTTTCTCCTAAACATGTTTTCTATCACTCTCCATCAGAACATGACCCTTTGTTTTTTCCTCCATGTCCATATTTTCATACTCGGAATCCTAGTATGGGTTAACTCGGGTGACCTTTGTACTTATCTTTCTTTATTTTAAAGTGTTTGTTTTACCGACTTTTGTTCCGATGTGGGACTTTCAAGGATGTTTCCAAGCGCAATTTTAAAATTGCGAGGACGCAATTCCCAAAAGGGGGGAAGGATGTAACAACCCAGGTAAATAAAGAATATGACATTTCATATTTATCCATATTTGTGAATCAAATATTAATATTACTTTAAAGGGGATGCTATGCTCTATGGCGTACCCAACACGCAACAACGAGTTTCTTGGGAATCATACGTTGCACTCTAATAATAAAATAATATTATTTTAAATGGTAGTTAACATGTAGCTGTTGTATTGGCGGGAATGGATAGAAATAACTAAAATATGATTATATATGTTTTTAAATGTTTTTACATTTATCCAATAAAGGATAGAGGCTTAAAATACGAAAAGAATTCAATTTTAGGCATATATGCCCTAGTTTTCACTAAAGGTTCACTTATCGCCTTTTGATGGAGAACCATCATTAAATATAGTTTTTTTCACTCTTATACATTCTATTGGACCAAATAAAACTCTTCTTAAGAATCGGGACATCAAAATTTACTTTGTGTAAATTTTTGGTATCTTTCCGATAATGTTCATTTTTTTTAATGAATAGTGTAAAATGTTGTATTTTAATTCAAAACCACTTTTTAATCTAATTTATTTATATGATTAGATTATATTTTGAATTGGTTTTAAAGTTAAATTAGAAAATATTTTTACCATTAAATCCAATAGTGGTCGTTGGAATTAATTTCACTTTGAAATCAGACTTAAACTAGTGTCAATCTTTTGATACTTATTGTTTTATAAAAACACGCTATTTGCTCTGACAGCGGGAATTAATTATTAAATTAATTAATGTGACTAATATGTTTTGAATTTTGTAAAACGGACTTCATTTTTGAATTCGGAATATCAAATATAGCTTAGGGTGAAGTTTTGGTATTTTTATGAAAAACTCCAATTTTTGATGAATAGTGAAACCACTAAGTGGTAATCAAGCAAACTGATTTTTCAGTTAAATGAAAGTTTACCACTAATGTGTATTGAATTTTGAAAATCCAACATACATGGTTTTCATTAGTCTGTAAAATGTGGTTCAATGGGATGAAAATAATTTTTTTGGTGAATAGTAACTTATTAAGTTTTTAATCGCGATTAGTGGTAATTAGTGTAATTTAAGGTAAAAATGATATTATAAGAATGTGAAAACACCATTACACTTGTCCTACACCTATTGGGTGAGTCATGGCCGACCAAGACAAGCCATGGGACAACTTGGGGACCCCATGGATCCACTTTGGTTGGGAAATGACATAAATAACTTTTATTTAATGTAAAAGTAAAATTGACACAAACATGATATGTTTTACTAAAACAATTTTTAAGTAGGGTTATACAAGTCATATTTTTGATTATAAATAGTAATTGGAAAGATAAAAAGATTTCCTACATCATAGTAATTTTTTTATAATTTTTAGACATTAAATAAATTAAATTATTTATGACATCATAATGATGTAGTGATGACATCATTATTTAACGATTAAACTAAAATGGAAATATAATGTAATATCTATGAACTACACATGTCCAAAACTTATTGGATGGGTTGATTTCGAACTCTTATAACCTTATCCACGAATTATATCAATGTGGGGCCTTTTAAAACCGAAACAAATTTTCAAATAAAGTAATATTTCCTTACTTTCCAAAAGTGCCCCTCCTCTCCTCTTATAAAAGGCCCCCACCTCTACCTCTTTTCACACACTCATCAAGCCTTTGTCTCGGCCAACCCCTGCCCATTTACTCTCTCTCCATCCCTCTCCTCATCCTAGAGGATTCCCTTTGGGCATAATCCTTTCAAAGGAAGCCTTTAGGCTCAAATAAAAAGGAGTTACACTTTTAAAGGAGATTAAAGAACGATCGAGTCAAGTCGGACCCGAGGTAAGGGATCCTGCAACTCTCTTTCTTTTTAAGTACACTCTTTTATGTCATTTATTTTAAGCTCATCTTTCTTATGATTGGGATGTTCTTTTATATTACATTTACTGTAATTTTTATGTTCATGTGATGAGAGACCCTATTCTCTCTCATCAATCCATTTTGGAAGTTTTGAGTGGCGCCGTTAGGCTGCCGAAATTTCGTAAGAGATCTAACCTCTCTCTTTCTTTTTAAGTACTCTCCTTTATGTCACTTCTTTTAAAATCCTCCTTGCAATGTTGGGGGATTTCCTTTTATTCCAATTGCTGTAAATTCTATTGTAATATGATGGGATACTCTATTTGATATCATCAATCCATATTCGGAAGTTTTATGTGGCGCCGTTAGGCTGCCGAGTTTTCGTAAGGGATTTTTCATCTCACTTTTATTCCCGTGATATTTATGCTACATTTTCCACAAATTCCATTGAGTGGTGTATGTACTGCCCATTATTCTACTATTTGTGTAATATTCTTTCGTTTATGAGTATTTACATCAATGACCTATTGTCTTTCTTTCATGGGGTGTATGTTTTGAAAGATACCCAAGTCGGTAAGGGAACCTTTCACCCTCCTCTTTTTTTTTAAAAGACTTCTTTTATTGGGTCTTTTAATTTACATATTTTTATGTTGGGATATGTTCTCATACATCCTTATGGATGTAAATTTTATGTCCAAGTGATGAGATACACTTTTTATCTCTCATCAAGTCATTTTGATGTGATGCCGTTTGGCTGTCAAGGGAACTTTTTAACCCAATTTCGATTTCTTTGGGTTCAACTTGTATTAATTGAATATGTCATCCATTGAATATGTGTGAATGACCTTTTATTTTTTTACACTTAATATCCACTTATATTGGGTGTATATATATTTGTCACACATATTTTTGAGATTTATTTTTCCTTAATTTAAGGATACCTTCTTTATAAGGGATTTCATCACATTTGACATTTCTATTGAGGGTTCATTGTTGTTATGCACCAATTCACTCTTATATGGTGTATATACTGTCCTTTGGAGTATTATATCATGAATCCTTTTATTCTCATGATATTATAATGTTCTGACTAAATTTTATTCCTCCATTATTGTATTCAAGTGTCTCTAATTTTGGTAAAACCCCTTTAACCAAAATATCGTTTTAAATGTTTTAATTATTTGTTCTTATTAATATCCATGTTTTCAAAATGGTTTTATGGATTTATTTATATGGATATTAATGGTTTAAAATGTTAAAAGCTTCAAGGTGGTATGGGACACTTTGATTCAAAAATCTCTTTATTAAATGTTTTAAATGGTTTTGGAAATGGTTTATTTTTGAATGGATTCGTTATTTCAATATCCTAAAATGTTATATTGTGATTGAAATATGGAAATGTTATGTTTACTTTATTCATGTTTATGTGATACGATTATGTTATGGTTCTTGGGCATTGTTATGAAGAACGGGTGGTTCCGTGATAAACTAAGGGCAGGTGAGCCCGATATAGCTCTCCAATGCATTGGGTAACGCGAAGGAGTGAAACGTTAAGGTTTCTCCGAAGAGATTTAGGGAATATACTGTGATGGGTATTCCAAACGTAACCAAGAAGGTTACTCCCTACGTAAGAATGTTATGAATGCCTCAAGTTACCTTTTTGTCTTATGATTTCTATGATTTATTCTTGGTTTGATGAGGTATGAAAGTGCCTTTGTTTTATGGTTAAAGTATGATTTCATTCTTATGTATATATGAACTCATGTTTCCTTTCTATATTTTTATAACCATTACTGAGATTTTTACGCTCATCCTAAGTTTTTGAAATGTTTTTCACAGGTCAAGGGAAAGGTACATGATGTGATGATAGTGTCAAGGATGTGTCAAGAAAGAATCTGTGTTTAATTTTAAATAGGTTTCCATTTATGGGAAGAATGAATATTGTCTTTTATGTAACCAATTTTTTTAAATGTGGAATGTAATGAATGTTTCATGATCTAATTCTCTAAAACTCTAAACCTGAAAAGATCCTCAATTTGTAATCTTGTAATAACTCAAGATTAAGTAAGGTTTAAGGCTGGGGCCTTATACAATGATTACTATAATAGTACATTATTGAATAATATGAAATTGATAAACCTAGAATTAATTACAATTTTATCTATTGAATAAATCCATAAAATGAAGAAGCATATAAATATACATTTAATTAGAAATTTTATACTAGTGGAATGACATAATCAATACATAGTAATTACAATTATAAACATGGGTATGATATAGATTCCTCTTGTATGTTCATTTTTGAATAATTATATTTGTGTTGCATTATTTTTTTATTTGGTCACTTAGTTATTTTGGTCATTTATTTATTTGGTTCATTTGTTTAGGTTTTTTGTTAATTTGGTAATTTAGTCATTTGGTCAATAAGTTAGAGTATTTTTCATATTTTTTAGTTTTTTAACTTGATTAATTTTGGGTGAGGGTGTTTATTTCATTAATTATTTATGAAATTTGGTTTATTTCTGGGTTATGAATTTTTTGGGTTATTTCATTTGGTTCATTTTGGTTGTTTGGTCATTATTTTGTTTTGGATTATGTCATTTGATTAATTGTTCATTTTTTGGTTAGGTTAATTTCTTTATTTTGGGCTAGTATATTTATTTTTATTTTGTTTACATTATTTATTTCATTTTTAGGGAATTTCCTTCATCTTGCATTATTTCAATTGGTTAATTTTGGGTTCGGTCATCTAGTTCATCTTTGGGTTATGTCATATTTGAGTTAGGTCATTTGGTTTATTTTGGGTACTTCATTTGGTTCATTTCAGGTTTATGTAATTTTTGGTTAGTTTATCTATTCATTAGTTTAATTTTTGGTTAGAACAATTGGTTTACTTTAGTTTAAGTTATTTGGTTTATTTTTGGTTTTTTCATTTTGTTAATTTTTAGGTTAGGTCTTCCAAGGTTAGGTTATTTTGTTTATTTTGGGTTATCTTTTTTTTATGTTATGTTATTTTTTTATTTTGGGTTTGGTCATTTGGTTTATTTTTGGGTTATTTCTTTTTTGGGTTATGTCATTTGGTTCATTTTGTTCATTTGGTTATTAGTTTTTTTTTGGATTAGGTTATTTTATCAATTTTTCACTTTTTTGGTTAGGTAAATTCATTAATTTTGGGTTAGTTTATTTATTTTTCATAAGGTTAAGTTATTTAGTTAATTTTTAGTCAGGGTATTTGATTCATCTTGGGTTATGTCAATTGGTAGATTTTGTGTTCTGTTATTTGGTTCATCTTTGGGTTATGTCATATTTGAGTTAGTTCATTTGCTTTATTTTAGGTTATGTCATTTGGTTCATTTCATGGTATTGTATTTTTTAGTTATTCCATTTGGTCATTTGTTCATTTTTTGGTTATAACAATTGGTTTACTTGGGTTTTGTTTATTTGGTTTATTTTGGGTTATATCATTTTGTTCATTTTTGGTTAGGTCATTTTAGGTTAGGTTATTTTGTTCATTTTTGGGTTATCTCTTTTTTATATTAGATTATTTGGTTTATTTTGGGTTAATTCATTTGATTTATTTTTTGGTTATTCCTTTTTGGGTTTTTTCATTTGTTTCATTTTGGTCATTTCATCATTATTTTTTTTGGGATTAGGTCATTTGATCAATTTTCCTTTTTTTATTAAGCTAATTAGTTCATTTTGGGTTAGGTTATTTATTTTTCTTTGGGTTAGTTTATTTTGTTCATTTTTTGTTATAGTATTTTCTTCATCTTGGGTTATATCAATTATTTAATTTTGGGTTCAGTCATTTGGTTCATTATTGAATTACATCATATTTGATTTATGTCACTTGGTTTATTTTGAGTTATGTCATTTGGTTTATTTTAGTGTTATTTAATTTTTAGTTAGTTGATATGGTCATATGTTCATTTTTTGTTTAGAAAAAAATTGTTTACTTGGGTTTAGGTTATTTATTTTATTTTTGGTTATGTCATTTTGATCATTTTAGGTTAGGTCTTTTTATGTTAGGTTATTTTGTTTATTTTTGGGAAATATATTTTTTATTTTAGCTTATTTGGTTTATTTGTGGTAATTTAATTTGGTTTATTTTTTGGTAATTCATTTTTTGGGGTTAATCTATTTGGTTATTTTTGGTCATTTGGACATTAGTTTTTTTTGGATTAGGTTTTTTGTTCAATTTATTTTTTTGGTTAGGTTAATTAGTTCATTTTGGGTTATGATTTTTTTGGGTTGGGTTAATTTGCTCATTTTTGGTTAGGGTATTTTCTTCATCTTGGTTTATGTCAATTGGTTAATTTTGGGTTCATTAATTTTGTTCATCTTTGGTAAATATCATATTTGAGTTAGGTTATTTGTTTTATTTTGGGTTATGTCATTTGGTTCATTTCGGGTTTATGTAATGTTTGGTTAATTTATTTAGTCATTTTTCATATTTTGGTTAGAAAAATTAGTTTACGTGGTTTTAGGTTATTTTTTTTATTTTGGGTTATTTCATTTTACTCATTTTGGGTTAGGTGTTTTTCTGTTAGTATTTTTTCATTTTTGGGTTATCTATTTTTTATGTTAGGTTATTTTCTTTATTTTTTGTTAGGTCATTTGGTGTTTTGGGATATATTTTTTTTTGTTACATAATTTGGTTCATTTTGGTTGTTTGGTTCTTAGTTTGTTTTAGATTTGGTCATTTGATCAATTGTTCAGTTTTGGGGTTAGGTTAATTAGTTTATTTTTGATTAAGTTATTTATTTTTCTTTGGGATAGTCTTTTTAGTTTACTTTTGGTTATAATATTCAATTCATCTTGGGTTATGTCAATTTGTTAATTTTGGGTTTGGTTATTTTTTAATATTTGGGTTATGTCATATTTGAGTTAGGTCATTTGGTTTATTTTGGGTTAAGTCATTTGGTTCATTTTAGGGTTCTGTTTTTTTAAAAGGTTGGGGTGGAAGCCTCAGTTATTATTAAATCAAAACAAAGACCACTTTTAACTGGGTAGAGGGAGACCCATTACATAGCCCGAAGGCCCAGTGGGCATTTATCCCATTACATGGCCCGTAGGCCCAATTTTTTGGCTCAAGCCCCATTCTGTGAATTGTATTGCTACAGTGCCTTCCTGCTACAGTGCCACACAGTAACCGCCGCTGCTACAGTGCTCTTCCATCGCTATAGTGACTTGCCACCTCTACAGTGCCCACCATTTCTACAGTGCCACCGCTGCAACAGTACTGCTACAATGACCCTTATTTGGTCATTTTTTTATTTTTTTTATAGAAAAATTGGTTTACTTGGGTTTAGGTTATTTGGTTTATCTTGGGTTATGTAATTTTTTTCATTTTTGTCAGGTAAATTTATGTTAGGTTATTTTATTAATTTTGGGTTAGGTATTTTTAGGTTAGATGAAATTATTCATTTACTCTAATCCACTGGGACATGGGTTTTTACAACCTATGTACTAAAAAACTTATGATCCCAAAAAATATGAACCAATTCCACATCCAATATCTAATGCATATAAAATATCAATCCCTAGTTAAAACACTATTACATATCTCAAATATACACCATTATTCTGATGTGTGACTTCAAAAACTTAATTAAAACAAAAAAAACAAAAATCTATAATACCTAACAGGTAAATAATATCCAAGAAGATATTACATAACCCAAAACAAACATTACATCCTTCTACAATATAATTTATAATACAACAATCACAACCTTAATACATGATCACCAAATTCAATCCAAATTACCAATAACAATGTTTATCACTCATATGTAATGTTAATATATAAATAACTAATACACAATCGAAATATTATAGTTTATGAAATGAACCTAAAATATATCAATTTGAATATATTGAAACTGAAAGTACTTGGAGCCTCTCAAGCTCGGGCATTGTAGTGCACTAAAAAGTGTGAAAATATATCATAGTATCATAGTATCTTTGTTTTTTTTGTTTTTATCCAATGCATCCTAAAAAAATCAATAACATTAAAAAGAATTAAATTTTCAATTCAAACCAATAAATATTAAGAATACCTTAAACTCATTACTCATTCAATATGAGATAATTTCCTGATATTATGGTATTGGATAGTCAGTGAGTATTGGTACACCCTATAAATCATAAATGACTCTAATCTTTCAACTGACATATAAATTGAGGTTATATGATTTCCACAAATTCACAAGATCCATCAATAGTGTGACCTTAACAGCTTCACCATCAGGAAAGTTAAACTAATGCTTAAAATAACATGTTAATTCATATAAATAAAACAATAATATAGATATAAATTTAACAAATTTTCTTACCCATATCTCTACCCATTATTTCTCCTTTATTTTATTACTTATATTCCTCCATGACACAAGTTACACTAGAATGATATCATTGTAATTAGATAATGTTTCCATAGAAATTATGCATCGCCTGACATTTTTACCTACCATTTGATCGATTCATTTTAATCCACCCTTATTTGTGTTTTAAGATTCTAGTATTTACATATATGGGTGACCCCACATCACCAATTAGAAGATACAATCAAATAAGAAAAAGGTAAAAAATAAGAATTAATTCATATTAAAAAAGGAAAAAAATTATGTGATATAATTTGACACACTTATAAAAAATCTGATGCTGAATACTCATTAGGATATGATGGATCCATGGGATGTCTTGGATCTGTAGCCTCTGAATGATGTGCATGCTATAACGCATGCATCAGGTCATCTATATGCACTGGACTGGAAGCTGAAGAAATAGAATCATCCAATCCCAGATAGATAGTAGGAAATGGAGACATTGTAGACATGATGGGATAAGGATAGAAGGGTTGGGGATACATCATAAGATATGGATATGGTACAGGTGGGGACATACCTGGACGTGGAATGGATATGGTATGAGAAGTAGAGTCTAAATAATGTGATGGCGGAGGCATGGGTGGGAACATCCCTAAAGGCTCTTGTAGAGGATGAAAAGGTGTGGTAAATGGGGTGTCCGCTGGTTGTTTAGGGCGTGAACAGGTATGACGGGTGATCCTTGTAGCTATAGGAGCACCCCCACTCAGACCCATACTAGTAGGCTAAGGAGAAGTCAACTCTAGTCAGATAAATGCCCCTGATTTTTTTTATTAAGAATAAGGACATGACATTAATGCAGAATAAAAAATATTATAATTATTATACTCACTAAGGGAACTATAAGAGGAAAACCTAGCTCAAAAATCCATTAATCATTATTAAATAATATCTTACTTCAAATTTCTTCAATATCTTTCAAAATATTATTAATAATTAAATTTAAATTTTTTAAAAACTGTTTTAAAAAATTCTACATACAACTTAGAAGTAAATGAATTCATAAAAAATGTCATAATATGTTTTAGAAAATATAATTTAAAAAAACGTTACATATTTTTTAAAGACACATTTTAAACCTAGTTTTCTAAAATGTAATAAATCTAATTAAATGAAATGAAAACAATCAAATCTAAAATAAACACATCATTCCAAATTGAAACAAAATTAAAGTAATTACAATAGTACTAACATGAGAAAACCACATCAAAGTAAACTGAATGAAATGTGAACATATATGGTTGCTTTAATATATTACCCACCACTACTTAAGGTTCAATATAAATTCTCAAAATGGGACAATTTGATTCATCAATTACAAAATTCTGGTCAACACTAATGGGTTCGTCAATGGTGTCCATTTCATCCCCATTTTCATGAAACATATGTCTTGGGATTACTTCAATAATGACACCCTAATCAGGTCTCAGATGATCTTTCACATAAAAAAATTATTTTTCCATTTATGTAAAAATATATGGTTCATCGCTATATAGTAAGTGAGTCATGTTAATAACTCTGAATCCACAATCATCAATAAATTTACCATGTTTCCTCATTGAATCAAACCATTTACATTTCATCATAGTGACTCAACCATGAGAGTAGTAATCTAATAACTATATTTTTTTCAACAAGTCCATAATAAGACAAATTTTCATATCGAGGTCTACTATATAATGCACTGGTATAATAATGTGTTGTTTCAATTAACATACTGACATCATGCCATGTTCTCATAATCATCGTTCGACTAGTTGTAAGAAATTTATACCCATTGATTACTAAAGATTTCCATTCATGAATTAAATAACTAGGACCAAAATACAATGATCATAATTATTGAGACAAAATAAATAGGTAAACTCGATACTTGAAATGTATATTATTAATACAATTAAATCAATATCTATGTTTTAAGTTAATTAAATAAATTTTCTTACCTTTTATTTCAACCAAGAAGGACACTCTTTGATATAAAAGCCTCTCCCATTCTCAAAGGAAAAGATTAATGAAATATACTTACAATTTATTTATGTTCCATAGGTAAAATTATAATAAAGGTTTAAGTTATATGTGGACATAATATGAGATAACATGTAAATAATAAAATTAATTTATTGATATAGTCATAGAGAAAACCATAGTTAAACATGACTGTGTGATGTGAAATATCTCACTCTTAAAGGATCAATGTAGCCAATGTATATGACCCAAGAATTTATACTATTTAAAGAATATATGTAAATGAGGGCTTAATTTCACCATATTGATCATCATCATTTCTCATTGGCTGATTATGTCTTGTACTCACATCAGAAGAATACATTGAATAAAAATTCATACATTCTTGATCAAGATAACCTCTCAAAATGGATCCTTCGGGATGATTATTATTTAATAAATAATATTTCATTATGTACATATTTATTTTAGTACTATACATGAATCTAAAAGCAATGGGTACCCCAAGAAGTGTTTTAGTTGGAAGATGAACAATTAAATGCATCATGCAAGTGGAAAATGATGGAGGATTTTTTTTCCAAATAACAAAAAATTAATGGAACCTCTTGTAGCATTTTTATCAAGAAACACTTGGATAGAATTTTAGAATAAAATTATCTATAATAATATAATAATAAAATCACCATCACCCTTACATTATTGGATAAAAAATATTGAATTCCTATTGGAATCAATTCATGAAGAAGAATGTGATAATAATGAGTTTTTAGAGATTTTATTTTCAAATACCTTCAATTGACTCATTTAGATATGTTACCGGAATAACCATCAGGTTCCTTGATATTCTATAATAGTTATAGAAATTTATTTTTGTCTAAAGGTTTCATCACATAAGAAGTATAAGGAACTTTCCATTTGTTTTCACTAATACACACATGATGCAATTCTGGTCGAATACCCCAATCCAACAAGTCTCGGTGAGATTATAAGTTATCTTTGGTCTTCCCATTGATATTTATAAGAATTAAAAGAAAAATTTCACATATATTTTTCTCAATGTGCATTACATCAAAATAATGATATAAAAAATTGGTAGACAAATATGGAAACTCAAAAAGACACATTTCTTTTTCCAAATGTAAGTGGATTCAGTGTTAACATTCTTCCTTGTTTTAGATTTCATCTGACCTTTACCTAATGGAAAACTAAAATATTTCAATTCATTAAGAACATTATTTCTTGACATATGTTGTGGTGTCTCTTCAGTGTCAAAACTATTATTAAACCTCTAGAGATTCTTTCTATATTGATGATCCATTAATAAGAATCATTGATTCCTAATGAAACTGAAACTACAATGATATTTAAGACTTATCAATTATGTATTCTTCATATAAATAGGACATGATAATATTTCCTGCTTGCTCCAACTAGACATCATTGCATAAGTAGGAAAATTATTTATATTCTATAGAAGGTCAACACACATCTAAAATATATTTTTTGAAGAATCATTGAATGTGCACACACCCATACCCCAAATATACTTCAACTCTATTATTAAAGTTTGAGAGTAGACATCTATATAATTTCTTGGATGATAAGGTCCAAATATTAGTATAATTAGGAAAGTGAAAGGTTTTTTCATAAACATATCTGAAGGAAGATTATAAACATGAATAAAAACTAGCCACGTGATGTGAGTTGTAATCATTTGACCAATCAAATTAAAACCATCACAGGATAGACCCAAACTAACATTACACACCTCAGTTGCAAAATCAAGATGTTATGCTTCAAATTCCTACCATGATAATCTATCTAGAGGATTAACCAAACAATTATTATCTTTAATTATCATATTATAATGAAATCTCATATTGGTTGAGATTTATGTAGCCATGGATATTTTTGAAGCCTTAGAATCTATTGAAAGTACCATATAACTTTATATGGAACACGAGATGGTGTTACATCTATATTTTCTCTCCATTTAGATGTGACACATCCTTTATAGTTATTAAGGTATTCTATTTCCTCCTAAAATAAAATGCAATATTTTGTACAAGTATGAATTTATTAGTAGAAAATACAAGATGTTTAATTAACTTACAAGACTTATAATGATTTTAGGGAATATCTACACCATAAAAAAGTAAGTAATTCAAAAAAGAAATAATATAATCAATAGATTATAAATTCCATAAATTATTTTCCATGATATAATCATATTAACAATATCAAATTTTTCATTTTAGTACATTAAAAATATACACGAGTTCGGGCATCATCCATTAATTTTTCACTCTCTCAACATCATTATCTTCATTCTTTTCCTCATGTGTATTGATATCATTGTCTTCTTGAACTGAAATAATATCTCTCTCATGATGATTCAAAAATGGAAACTGATCAAATATCTATTTCTCCATACCACTTATTTCTTTCCATTCATGAATATTATAAGATTGTATAATCTCTCTACTGTGATACCAAACATAATATTTTTTTTGAAATACATATTTTTTTATATGGTATCTAACTTCTTATTAACTTAACCATTCTATTAAAACACAATTATAACATGGACACTATATAAAACCTCCATCCAAAGCATTGTTAAATGAAATACATAAAAAAGCATCCAAATTCTTTTGAAATTCAGTGGAAATTCGACCGGTATGATACGTCCAACTTCTATCCATTCTATTACAGGGAAAAAAGTTATATTCAAATAAAAAATTTAAACCATAATTATAAATTTCATTACAACCAATTTTAATATGAAAGTCATCAAAGCATACTAGTAACTAGAAGGAAAAAAAGAATATGATAAATAACATATTTTATAAGTGATGCCTAAAAATAATGAACCATACAAAGTATAAGACATGGAATTGGAAACAAATACTATAAAATCTAGTTAAATATATTTGTCTTTATTAAATATTTGTTTTTAGAACTTCCATGCTTTTAATACGACATTAATCTAATTAAATACATTTGTTTTTATGATAGAAAACATTTACTCAAGAATAAAAACAATGTTTCACCCAACATCAAAACCATAAAAAACATGTTATAATAATATCATGGAAATTCTACCATAATTGATAAAAATATAAATAATCATCCAAAAATAATATCATAGAAACTAATATTTATAAAATAAAAAAATATATCTAAAATTTAATAAAGGAGATAGAAGCATGAAGTTGTATGATAAATAAAATGTAATACATTTTTTTAGAAAAGATGACCCATCTCTAATTGGAAAGAAAAAAATATCACTTGTCTCCTTCCATAAGCTGAAATAATATCCAATTGTTATACACTAATGAAAAAAATAACTTTTAACCACAAAAAAAAAATTAAATTGGGTCTAAATACACAGTGTTCATAAATTGTGAAGGAAATTCCCTTAAATATGGATTCACTAAGTAAGAATAAGCTTATAGTGACTATTATAGATATAAAAGGAGAAGAAAATTACAAAGTATTCCTTAATGACCCCACATATCACTCCATAAATCAAGAGGTCAAAGTTAGTGAAATAACCCTCCATTGGCAGAGAAAACATGTTGAAGGGTACAAAAAAATGTATCAAAAGAATAGAAAAGTATTATTGGTATTAGTCACATAATGGAGAAGAGAACAAATCCAAGAAGGATAAAGAATATCATAGATAACATTTGAAATGGAATCATCAGAATTGGTTTTGAAAAAAAAATCCACAAAAAAGGATTGAAGGAATATTATAAAAAAAAGTTCATTCATCATGAACAACACAATCATTAACATGGGGATGTCAGAGGTACTCCTATCCCCTATTACTTTGTCATTAAATATGATAAATTGATTGATGTAGGATTAAGGTTTAGATAAAATTCATGGTGGGTATTCACCATGTGTTCCTTAAAAAGAGTATTAAAAAATAAAATATTACATGACAAAATAAAATTTCTAAATAATTTTAAAATTTACAAAATCATGAATTAAGTGTAGAACATTGTGAATTTGACTATACCTGATAAAAAATATATGAATCTTATAAAATATTAAAGATACAGTATATTTCGATCCTATTTTGAAGTGATTTGGGTTTCAAATCAATTTTTTAGTTTTACTAATGAAGTTAGTATTTTTTGGGAATCCTTTTAAGTAATTTACTATAAACTAACATGTTGGTATCATCTGAATGTTTTTTAGGATACTCAGAAGGTACTTGGAAAAATAATTCTACCATCAATGTGGTTTTAAGAAGTGGTGTCTAGAGATTTAAAAAATTAGGTGGATATTGATATTTCTCATAAAATTTATTTAGCCCCATTTGAAATAATATTTCACTGTAGAGAAATTGGATGAAATGGATTGCTAGTGGTGTCAAATAGATCGTCAATTAGTATGTTTCTCAACCATGTGAATTAAATTTTATATATTAACAATATTAATGAGAAGTTATTTAAGATCATGTTAATAGTTAACTACTCAAGTTTCAATATGGTTTATGGATTTAGAGTAAAATATAGATAAATTTGATACTGTTAACTGTGACCCTTATTTCCTACACCGAGCTCCAAATTAGTAGTCTTAAAGGTTTGTGGACATGTCATTTCCATGTGGTGAATTTAATCTATGGAATATAAAAATATGAACTCAGATTATATATGAATGTGTTCTAGTAGTTTAAGTTTCAATGGAGGTTGAATTAGATTATTTCAAAATGATAATTTTCATGTAAAGTCAAATGGAATATGATAACAGGTATTAAGGGGATATTTAAATCACAAAATATGTAAATCTTATAGGACTGATGAGGTGATGAATTCTTATACCAATATGTGTTATTAATTGCATAAATGATACTTGATTAAGGTTATAAAAACTATGTAAGAGTCATTGGTCACCTATATGAAGGTGATTAAAGAATGGAATTGAGGATGTGTAAGGGTAGAAGCAGTCCATTGAAGAATCTACATATGGGTCATTCAATATCTGAAATACCTATATAAATGTAAGTGTAAGGTTACAATGACCTATGAAAAGGTAATCATGAAAATTTTAATTCTATGCAAGGGTATGGCGGTATAAGTAAAGGTAAATCCTGACTTATTCTATACAATCACATGAAATAAAATAATCCCCTAATATATTAATAAAATAAAAAAATTACAAGATTAATTAATTAAATAATCAGTTAAAATATATTAAAAAAATTTATTGGATTTATATAAAATTAATATATAACTAAATTAAGAAAAAATATATATCTATTATAATCACATTTTTTATGTAATACTTTAACAAAAATAATCTAAAATAACCTTATTTAAAAAAATCCAGAATAATCATGATCTAAAAATATCTTGGTTAGGTTTTCCTATATAGATAAAAATTAAAACAATATTCAGTAGAAGAGAAGAAGGATTTAGAACTCAATAATCTGATGTTGAAGAAGATCAGAATAAAAAACCATTGAATTAGGGGACAATGCTGGAGGATAAGAGAAACAACCATCACTTCTTGGGTGAGGGGAGGATAGGGTTCAAGAGTGCGTGGGGGGGGATATGAAGGAACTTTATCCCAACAATTTTTAAAAAACTATTGGTATATTTCAACCTATTCCAATGGTTTTTTAAAAACCATTGGAATTTCTTAGTTTGTATCATCAGTTTATTTAAACCATTGGTATAGAATAATTCTAGCCACTCTATACCTATAGATTCTATAAACTGTGGGTATAGATGCATGGGGATATCCCTATTTTCCAATAGTGTAATATTTTTTAAAAAAATGAGAAATTTTAATGATTCCTTCAAAATTTTGTGATATAAAAGAATTTAATTTTAAATTTTTTTAGGAAAGTTTTATGATAGAATTAATGTTTTAAAATTTTATTTGAAATAAAAAATTATGTTTTAGAGTTTTAATATTTTTAAATGTGATAATTTTGGGTAAAATTGGAATATATAAAAGTGATTTTGGAAAACTGTTACTTTTTAGTATAAATGATACATAAATTATTTATTAAATAATTATTATTATGCAATGAAATATTCTAAAAAAATAGTTAAAGTTGGTTGTTTCTTAAGGTAAATTATAAATTGGATTTAAAAAATGATGAAAATTAATTCTTATTGAATAAAGTCTCATTTGTGTATATTAAACTATTTATTATTTCCATATATACATAAATTTTTATAGGAAAACATATGTGAATTAGTTATGAAGTGTTTATAAATTAAATTTATGGTTTTATTTCTTATTTTTTAATTATATATTTTAAATTCAAGTTCATTTAATTTTAACAGAAAATGAAAATTCAAGTTTTGTATATAAAATATAATTTTTTAACATAGAATCTATGTATACAATATTATTATTATTTTGATCTATTTTGTATCATTAGGAATGTTTTGAGTGTCACCCATAAAAATTTCTAATTTAAAACACATTTATCTCTAACACATATAGGATTAGAAGATAGTGGAAGAATTTTATAAAGTTTATTATAATCTCCACTAACCATACACCCGGTATGGATTTTGTTAAGAATCAGTATACTCTTTTGAATATACCATGAAGGTTTTGACTACTAGATGTGGGATATAGTTTATAGTGATCTACATAATTGTTGGAGGTGGAATTATAATGTTTTTTATCTCAATGATGTGAAATATATGCTAACTGATTTTTTTGGAAGGTTTATTAATGTAAAGTATTTGATGTTTTTTTAAAGAAATTGAAAAAAGTTTTTTGATATTGTATGATATGTGAAGTATACCTAATATTGATAACTATAATATTTTTGAAATATAGGTTAATCATTGGATTATAATATAAATATATTTTTCAGTGTTCATGTAATACATGGAATAGAATAATCTATAGAAAAATAGATTTACATGGAATCCAAAGTGCATGTTTTCAGTTTAAAATTAAATTTTATTAAAAAATATAAGAAAGACACTCAAAATCGAGAATTTTTTTTATTGTTTTGATAATTTAGGAAAATGATACATAAGTAATTTTTGACATGTATTAATCAGCCTCACCTCAATCCCACACATGGTGTGACCAGTATGACTCCATGTGTGTCTTTTTACTTAAAATTGACATTTTAATATAAATGAAAAGTGAAATAATCAAAACTAAGAAAACACATTAGGATTTATTTTATACTTTATAAAAATTATCCATAAGTCATTTGTGATGTGTAAGAATTAGAAACACCTTAATTTGATACACAGTGTTCCCTGTATGATTCAAAGTGTCTGTTTTTAGTAAAAAATTGATGATTTAGTTTAAATCACATGTCACTCACTAAAAACTAAGAAAAAAACTTATATTGTCTTGATAATTTAGAAAAATTATCCATAATTTATTTTTGACATGTAGAAATCAGACTATTGTCAAAATAACATGCAATGCAATTGGTATGACTCAAATTGTGTTTTTTTAGTTTAAAATGAAATTTTAGTAAAAAATAAAAGTGACATACTCAAAATAGAGAAATGTAGTTGGAGTATTTTAATACTTTAGGATAATGATCCGTAATTAATTTTTGATGTGTAGGAATTATCCACACCTCAGTTTGATGCACGGTGTGATCAGTATTACTTGATGTTTATGTTTTTAGTTTAAAATGCCATTTTAGTTTAAAATTAAATTTTAGTAAAAATGAAAAGTGACATACTCAAAATTAAGAAAAAACATTAATATTGTTTTTATAATTTAGGAAAAAAATATATAATTCATTTTTGATATGTAGTAATCAGTCATACCTCAATCTGATACAAATTATTCCCAGTATAACTCAAAGTTTTAGGTATCAGTTATAAAATAGGAATTTTAGTTAAAAATGTGCATCACTCACTGAAAAAAAAGAAAACATGACCTAATTGTCTTGATAATTTAGTAAAATGATTCATAAGTGATTTTTGATGTGTAAGAATCAGTCTCATGTCAAACTGACCCATGATGTGACCAGTATGACTCAAATTGTGTGCTTTTAGTTTAAAATGAAATTTTAGTAAAAAACACAAGTGATATACTCAAAATCAATAAAAAGGAATTAATATTGTTTTTATACTTTAGGAAAACAATCAATAAGTCAATTTTTATGTCTTGTAAATAGATTCACCTCAATATGATGCATAGTGTGACTAGTATTACTCAAATTGGGAGGTTTTAATATAAAAATTGACATTTTAGTTGAAAATGAACATCACATACTCAAAACTAAGAAAAAAAATTCTGATTGTTTTAATACATTAGGATAATTATATGTAAGTAATTTTTAACATGTAGAAATAAGACGCATATCAATCTGATATACAGTGTGCCTGGTTTGACTCAAAGTGTACATTATTAGTTTAAAATTGAAAATTTAGTTAAGAAAATGTGTCACTACCTAAAAATAAATGAAATGTGTTTTGATTGTCCTGATAATTTAGGATTATCCATAATTAATTTTTAATATTTAGAAATTGACCTCATATAAATCCAACACATGATGTTGTTGGTATGTGTCACACCTCTACCCGACATTATTTATTTTATTTATATAATTATATATTTTTTGGAAGTTCGGATTTTAATTTTGAAATTTTGAAATTTTTTGTCATTTTTTCTTTTTACATGGTTTGGCCACACGATTGGCCAAACCATGCATAATCTGTGCGGGTGAATATATAATTCTGACATAATGATTTTTCTTGGTTAGTGGATGGTTTATCAAACCATGCAACTAACCCATGCAGGTACTCAGTGTACCCTGTAAAGAGCACCCAGTTGGCGTATGGTTTGGTAAACCATGCACTAAAACTATGAATTCCCACCATGTGTTTTTTAGGAAATAATAATAATAATTATTATTATTATTATTATTATAATTATAATAAACATAAACACCCTTACCTTTCCCCATTCCCCTCTCCTACTCATGTGACTTGAACCCCCCTCCCCTCTCCATGGTTGAGCCCCACTTTCCATCTCCCTCACTTGGATGGTCTTCCTGTTTTACTCCCTTTGTCATGATTTTCCCCATTATTTATAGTGAGATAAAATACTGTAATCTTATCTTCCCCTTCTCTTCCTGTCTTACTCATTTATTTTTTTTGGTTTCCTTTCCCTCTATTGTGGTGTGTGTGACCAACCCAGACCCTAACCTACTTTTGGGTATTTTATTTGTTGATTCTTGGTTCGTAGTGATCATGGGGCTTGGTTAAGGTCAGTTATATCCACGGTCATTTAAGGCAGTGGTTTCTCTATTAGTTTAGGCTAAGGTTTCTTCCATTATTATTCTTTTCATCAATTTTAATTTTGGGTTTTTGTGATTTTTGAGTTTCTGATATATTTCTCTAGTGTGTTTTGGACCACTGTTCATGAGGGTGACCTTCACACATATGCATGGGTAAGGCGCATATATATACATACCCTCTTTTTATATATTCCCTCATGGTGAATGGAATATTTATATTTAATTTAGGGGTATATATATATGTATGTATGTATGTATAGGTGGATGTGTGTGGAAGCATAGAAGTTTGGATTCAGATTTCCTTCATCAAAAGTAGCATGTTTTGAGGTAGGTTTCTTATGTCTGATTCATCAAATTGAATTGTTTAATTTCTTTTGTGATTATAAAGGGTGTTTTCATCATTATATAATATTTTTATGATAGGTTGTGATGATTGGTATTTTATTTTTTCTAGTTTTTCATGTTTTCCTCTATATTTTGACATGTCCACCCCCATACTAAAATATTTTTTCAAGATTGTCTCAAGATGTTAAATATTTTAAATAGTCAAATGCATTTCAAATGATTTTCAACATGTGTATTGAAAATTAAAAATACATATTGATCCCTTGAAATTTTTTCCATAAATTCTTAATGGCGTAAATGATTTTCAAAGAGTTAGAAGGTTTTTTATGAAATTATTTAGAATTGTTCATGGGTGTTTTAAAAGATGCTTTGATGTTTTAGATATTCTTGGGAAATAAATTTCCCCTATTATTTTTTTGAAATATAGTTCTTGATGTGTGGGGATTTACTTTGAAGGATAATGAATCTGTGTGTGATTTATAAAATTGGAGTTTCCATGTTTTGAAAAATAAAATAGAGAAGATGGGAATCCTAGGAATATAGGTTAGTTTCTATGAACTACTGCTCCATTTGGGTTGACTAGGTAATGACACGATTTCTTGGTAAAGTTCATGCTACAACACTAAATAAACAAATGATGATGACTTGGGTACCACTAAAACGTTGTCTATGGCCTTTCTAGTGAATCATGCATGAGAAAATTCTAAATTGATTGATCATTGAGGTATGATAATCCTAGGGCCCTAACAACCTAGCTACTTAGGGATTCTACCATGGTGCTAGCTATCATTTACCCCTATTTTTCTATGGTATTTCATTATTAAATTATTTATTATTAGTTTTCCTTTAATTTCAAAAACAATTAAATTTTTTTTCTTTCCACTATTGTATAACAATTAATGAAATTCTTCTTTTACTGCATGCTCTTTATGTAATTGGGTTTTAAAAAAAATGTATCCCCTTTATAAAACGTTTTTCAAGGTAAAAGAGAAAAATGGTTTTCAGAAGCTCTAACATGTTAATTACTTTGTAATGGATATAAAACGTTATTTTTTACTAATATTTCCATACTAGCATTACTTGATTTTCATTTTAATGTTATGTCATTTGTAATAGTTTATTTGGGCACACCTATTATGTTTTAATATTCATACCTATATCTGTAACTTTTTTTTATCTTCTAGTGCTGCTTCTATTCTAGACTCGGTCTACATGGAGTGACATTGGTTCCATGGTTTATGGTGACATGTAAGGTCACATAGAGGTATGTCAGGTTTTATTTTTTTATTGTCAGTTAAATATTATTTATTATATTTTATTTATTTATTTATATATTTTTTATGGGATAAATCATTCCAAACTGGGTATTCTTGATATCTAACACTATTTTCTAGTCCAAAAGGATTGAGAATGTCTCTTAGCTTTTGTTGTAGGCCGAATCGGATTACCGATTTGAGGTTCAACTTGGTTGATTCATGAAAAAATGGTATCATAGGAGCCATTTTTTATTTGAGATTTCAAGTAGATTGGATATAATATTTTCAGGGCTTAGGAGGTAGGTTATGGGTCGGTGATTGATCACCACCACTCGTGATGATACCTGAGTCACCAAAGGTAGTTGGGTTTTGAGTTTTTATTTTTGGTTTTGGGTTGTTTTGTTACATTTTTTTAGTTTGATGGGATTGTGTATATTAGGGGATGATAGTGAAAGTTTTATTGTTCCACACAGTGATTTTACATGGAATATAGAACCATGTAGAGCCTGAGTGAACAGTTCAATATGATTCTAGTGGTTAGTGCATGGTCAGTGCATGGTATGCTAAACCATATGGTTGGGTTATACATGACCACTAGTTACCTATTTTATTTATTTTGGTGTGGGTGATTATTTTGTCTGATTTTGGTTGATTTGAGAATATATTAAAAGGAAAAGGATTTTTGAAAAAAAATCATAGTGAAAAAATGGGTTTTAAAAGGGGAAAAGACTTCTTTTATAGTGGGTTTTTTGGTTTCAAAGGGGAGGTGGAAGTGGTTCTTTTATTTTTTAAGTGTATTTGTTTAAAATAAATTTATCCAAGAGGAATTTAAATGATTTAATGAATTGGAAAATGTGATTTAGTGTTTAGGGTTGTTTTTGAAGTGGAAAATGATTTTAATTTTTAAAGGGGGAATTTAATTTTAAAATGGATGAATTTCAAAATAGTGATCTTTAAAAGAGAGTTCTTGTATTTTTTTTTCTGATGTTGTTGTGGTTTTTTTTTCAGTTGATATCTTATTTGTCTTAATTTTTTTGTGATTTTCTGGTTTATGAACTTGGTATTTGGTTTAAAATGTTAATTGGTCAATTTTTATTTTGAGGTTGATTTGGTTTTGTGCTTTTAATTATTTAAAGTATGCCACCAGAAAGACCTAGAAGGTTTCTAAGGAGCCTCTTTTAGTCATTGGACCTACTCAGAGTCCTATTGAAGTGGAATAGACAATGTCATCTCAATATTTTCTTATTGCCTATAGTTATTGAGGTATGTTAGACACTTTGGAGTATATTGAGGAAGTTGAGAGTGTCTTCATGTTTTTGGAAACTCTAGATGTAGTGAGAGTGCGAGTTGTCTTGTGTATGTTTGAAGGACCAGGACTGGATTTGTGGAAGGTGATCATTCTATCCTCATTATGAGTTGGGATGTATCATGTGATATTCAAGACCACTTTTATCCAATGGTTTATTCTCAAGGAAGTGAAGGAGTAGAAAATTCTAGAGTTTGTGGATGCTCGATAAGGTCAACTAACAGTGAAGGTGAATGTT
The DNA here is from genome assembly GCA_963277665.1 of Viscum album. Taxonomy (NCBI): domain Eukaryota; kingdom Viridiplantae; phylum Streptophyta; class Magnoliopsida; order Santalales; family Viscaceae; genus Viscum; species Viscum album. Next base: position 666,206,486 of record OY728132.1, read on the forward strand.
GACCATTTTAATGAACTAGTTTTGTTTTATCTATATATAGTGTTGATCAATCCATTGTAAGCTCTTCTTTTTTGTGGGGTCTCTATCTAGGGTTCAATAATCACATTCTTTCATATGAGAAAGTCTCAGAGGGAAGCACATGGTAGTTGATGGTCTAGTTTCTTTTGGTTCTCATGGAGGTTCCCCATCTGGTGAGGAGTCTGAACCTGAGGAACCTATTCTAAAAAAGTCTCCATTTCTATTTACTACCTTTCATTATTCAAACAAATAGATTTTTTTTCTTCCATTGCAGTTGGTTTGGTTACTATAATCCATCTATCCATGATCTCTTGAAGGCTTATCATCAGTGTGTCCACTAGTGATACCTAAAGAAGCTCGGTATGATTCATCACTGAAGAAAAGAGCTTCAATTGAGGATTATAAGCTCCTAATTTTGGTTTATAAGATAGTTAAAGAAATTGAGGATCCAGCTATAGGGCATGGAGTGAATATTTTAATGTAGTTCATGAGTTTCCATGTGTGGGGGATGCACATCCATTATTTTTTCTCTGATGTTTAAGTGGTAATCATTAGAGTTTTCCCTTTCTATGGTTTTATGTTCCTAGTAACCTTTTATTTTGTAATCTAGGGGAAAGTTTTTTGAGATTTACATAGTTGTTCCATGTGGAATAAGAACTATTAAATGGTTATTCTTCCTTTTGATCAATTTTATTTTTGGGTGGTACACATTTTGAGGTGAATGTGTCTTGATGAATTATGAATTGTGTCTTGGCGAAGTTCCCTATTCGATTCACTTTGGTTAAACCATTATCATGTTGTTGGGTGGTTTCTTTAGGAGATACTCTAAGTTAAACCTTATTTATAGTCAATTCCTTAATGGTGGTGAGAACTACAACATTAATTGTTGATGTCTTATATTGATTTGGTCGGGTGCGATTTGTGGAGTTGAATGGTCACACCATGTTTTTTGGTTTCTTTTAGTCTTGATCAGTTTTGAGTCTTGATTTAGTTCCTCATTTTTCAGGGTGAATTTTTGGAGGTAGAAAGTGTTAATGGTGGTTATAATTGTCACACCCCAACCCAAAATTATTTATTTTATTTATTTAATTATATTTTTTTGGATTTTTTTCTTATCGTAGGATTTGGATGCACGGTTAGAAAAACCGTGTGAAAGCCTTGTAAGTGAATATTTCATTATGATTGAATAGTTTCACATGGTTGGCACATATTTTATCAAACCATGCAACCAAACCATGTGGTAACTTTGTGTGCCCAGTAAAGGGCACATAGTTGGCACATAGTTTGGTAAACGTGCGCTAAAACCATGCATGCCCATTATGTGTTTTTTACGAAATAATAATAATAATAATAATAATAATAATAATAATAATAATAATAATAATAATAATAATAAAACATAAAAACCCTCACCTTTCCTCCTTCCCCTCTCCTACTCACATGAATCAAACCCTCTTCTCCTCTCCACGTCCAATCCCCATTTCCCCCCTCCCTCACATGCATGGCCTCCCCCTCCCACTCCCTTCGGTCGTGATTTTACCCCCTGATTTCTAGTGTGATCAACTCTGGTAAGATTCTCTTCCCCTCATATTCCTTTATTCGTCTTTTATTTTTTGGTTTCCATTCCCACTGTTGTGGTTCACATGACCTAGCCAGACCCTAACTCGATTTTGGGTATTTTATTTGTTGATTCTTGGTTCTTAGGGTTCATAGGGCTGGGTTAAAGTTGGTTCTATCCATAACTGTTGAAGGCAGTGATTTAACCATTGATTTTGGGTAAGTTTTATTTCATTATTATTCTTTGCCTCAATTTTAATTTAGGGTTTTTGTGATTTTTGAGTTTCTGGTATTTTTTAGTTTTTGGTATTTTTCTCTAGTGCATTTTGGACCTCTATTATTGAGGGGGACTTACACACATATGAATGGGTAATGTACACACACACACACACACACCATATTTAAATAAATTCACTCATAGAGAGGGGTATGTCTACATTGAATATAGGGGTGTCTATATATATATATATAATTTCATGTGTGTATAAGTGTAAAAGAGTGGATTCAGATTGCCTTCATTAAAATCAGCGTGTTTTGAGGTAGGTTCCCTATTTCCAATCCTTTAAATTGAATTTTTTGATTTCTTGTGTGTTTCTAAAGGGGTTTTTCATCATTATATAATTTTTTAGGCTATAAAAAATGGTTATAATTCTTGGTATTTTATTTTCTCCAGTTTTTCATGTTTTCCCCTAAACGTTGACATGTACACCCCCTTACTAAAATATGTTTTCAAGATTTTATCAAGTTGTTAAATATTTTAAATGATAAAATAAATTAAATATGATTTTTAGCATACGTATTGGAAATTACAAAGTTTTTTTGATCCCTTGAATGGTTTTCCATAAAGTCTTAATGGCATAAATTATTTCCAAAGAGCTATAAGGTTGTTTCATAAATGATTTAGAATGGGTTATGGGTGGTTTTAAAGATTCTTTAGTGTGTGTGAAATGGTTGTGAAATAGATTTTTTCCCTATGGTTTTGTTGAAAGATGGTTCTAAACACATGGGGGTTGTCTTTGAATGATAGTAAACTTGTTTTTGGTTTGGAAAAGGAAATTTCCAAGTTTTAAAAAATAAAATAGAGCACATGGGAATCCTATGTATCTAGGTGGGTTGCTATGGACTAGTATGCAATTTGGGTTAGCTGGACCATGAACCAGGATCTCCAAAAAGTTCACACTACAACAATAACTAAACACATGTTGATAAGTTGGGGACCTCTAGAAACTTGGATGTGACCTTTCTAATAGGTCATTCATGAGAGAGTTCTCTATGGATTGATCACTGAGGTATAAATAACCTAGGGTCCTAACAACCCAACTACTTAGGGATTCTCCTATGGTTCTAATTATCATTTATCCCTATTTTTCTATGATATTTCTTTATTAATTGAATAATACTCAGTTTTATTTTCATTTCATAAGTATTGAAAAACATGTTTTATGTTCCACTATTTTGTAGCAACTAATTAAATACTTCCTTTACTACATTCTCTTTTATGTAAATGGGTTTATTTTGAAAAAATGCATCCCCATATTCAAAACATTTTCAATGTAAAATAGAAATTTTTTTTTATAATCTCTATCTTATTACTTATTTTGAAATGGATAGAAAATTTTATTTTATTTACACATATTTCCAAACTAGCATGAATTGATTTTATTTTTAAAGGTAATACATAGGGAATAGTTTATTCAGGAACACCAACTAAGTTTTAGTACTCACGCCTATAGCTCTATCTTTATTTTTAGATTTTAGTTCTTCTTCAAGCTCAAACTAGGTTGTCGTGGAGCAACGTTGGTTTAGTGGTTGATGGAAACATATGTGGTCACATGGAGGTATGTTCAGTTTTATTTATTTTCTACTGCAAGTTTATTCTTATTCATTATATTTTTATTTATTTAATTATCTATTTTCCCTGAGAGAAATTGTTTCCAACTGAGTATTTTTGATGCCTGACACTACTTTCTAGCCCGGGAGTATCAGGAACACCTATCAGGCTTTGTCATGGGTTGGATTGGGTGACCAGTTCAGGGTTAACCTAGGATGATTTGTGACAGTATGACTTGAAGTATGTGCTTTAAATATATAAGTTCCAATTTAGTTTAAAATTCACATCACATCGCTAAAACCAAGCACACAAGATCATATTTTTTCTTATCATTTTATCTGCTATTACTTAATTAATTTCCTAATCATTTTTATCTTATAATTATTTAGTTAATTTTATTAGAGGTAATGCTTAAATACGAACATGAAATGTCATGATAATTGATGGTTTTTTTCAAAAATAAATTCCTCTTAAATTGGATCCCTTCCATAGTGAGTTTTTTATCACCATAGATGAGATCCAATTCAAGAGGGCATTATTTTGAGAACAAAAATAAATGTTGTGACATGTAAAACAAATCAAAAACTCAATCTAATACATGGTGTGATTGGTATGAATGAAATTATATTTTTTTAGTTTAAAGTTGATACTGTGTGTATAATTTATTTCTTTATAGTATTACTAAAATAAGAATTTATTTCTTATACATGTGCATTATTTTTCTCGATTTGGGGCAGTTTATTCAGAAATAGCTTGATTAGGGGTTGGGGGGAAAATATATAGGAATATTGATGTTTTGGAATTTATATGATAATTTTTAATTACTCATGTAGTTGTACAAACCAATTTTTTAAATTTCTATAAAATTATGCTTTTTATTTTATTTGTGCTATAAATTTTATTTCAATTAAATTATATATTTTTAAATTTTAATTTCTATTTTTTCTATTACAGTGTGATATAATTTTAATAGAACACTACAATAGTATTCCCCTTTATTAGTTCAAGTAATAGTGCTGATAAAGGGACCTTTTGTCAGCTCTACTAAAAGCACTGATAAAGATGCCTTTATGAGTGTTTTTTCTAGCACTGATAAAAGTTAACTTTATCAGCACTAAATAAAAGAACTAATAAAGTGAGCACTTTATCAACACATAAAGATGCATTTATAATTTTATCCTTTATCAATATTTTTTTGTAGCATTGATAAAGCGCACCTTTATTAGTGCTTTTATATCATTGATAAAAGCCTTGGAATTTTAATCACGCTCTATTTGTCATGGATTTTTTCACTGAAAATGGCCTATTTCATGGCTATTAAAGGCCTAATTTTTTTTAGTGTAAAATATGATATATATATATATAAAGTTTATTTATGAAAATTTAATTATTTCATTATTATGTTTAAGAATATATATTTTTCTGTGCTAAAATATTCCTAAAAGTAAAATAATTATATTATTGGTAAATTATGATGTCAATAAAATAAAATATTGTTTTATTAATTCTAAATTTATTAGTGTTTTATATAAATTAATAATAAGAACAACTAGTATTTGAAAAATTTATTTTCAAATAATTTTTTTCACTATGATTTTTAATTTTATTTAGAAGTTAAATTTATATATTTTAGAATGTTAAATTTTAAAAATAAAAAACATTTTTAAATTCATAATATCAATATTATATTAATATATTTTTTGGTATTTTTCTTGAAATATTGATTATAAGGTAAATAGTAAAATATAAATTTTCACAAATACAATTCCTTTTAAGGAATTATTTATCAATAAGTATGATTTTTAAATTTATGAAAACTATTTTCAGGATAAATATTTATTTTATAATAAAAATCATAAATTTTTAAAAATTGAATTTGGTTTTAAAAAATATAATTAACATTTTATAACATGAGTGATATTTTTTTAATTTTTTTAATACATTATACATTTAGTGGTTTAAAATATTATTTATCAATTTTAGAAAATGATTAAAATAAATTGAATTTAAAATTTGGAATAATTAGGTTCAAACTATGTAATAAGGCCCATTTTATTATTGTGCATAAAAGATAAGTTATATTAGATAAAAACTAGTTACCACGGTAAAATCTGAAATGGTAAAAGTGAAAAATATAATGGTAATGAGGTGAAAACATGTTTAAAAAATGTGTTGGAATGGGTGGTTGAGACTTGTGTAGACTTATCTCTTACCCTATCTATTATTTCCAAAAAAATTTAGCTATATTCATTGATAATGACTTCATTTTATTAAAATTTATTAGGTGTTTTCAAAAATACGATCACTTTTCACTTATAAAAGGAGAACTCGTATCCTCAGTTCCACTCACACCACAACCCAGTTAGTTCAGCCAAAAATCTAACAAAAAATTTCCTAATAATTCTTATCCACCTTTTATGAGGTTGTGTAATTCTAGAAAGAACATCTCTCAAATGCTTAACCCCATTAGTAAAGGAGATAATCCAACAAGTGATGTATAAATTTCTAACCACTCCTTTCTCATTTCAATTTCTTTATATGCAATTATTGTTCCTCAAATTCCCTTGTACAATATAAAAATTATAACATAAATATCATTATTATAATTTTATATTATTATGATTATGTTATAATCATTAATCACCTTTCCCTTTTACTTTAAGAAAAATGAAAATATTAACCATGTGTTGTGCAGTCTACCACCTCCATGACTCAACATTTTTCATTTTATTTCATTTCCTTAAAAGGATGATCCTAGTAGTTAATTTAATATATAAGTATTACCCGAAGTGTTTATTGTAAGTGAAAAACACACCATATTTTCTTTTCGGTCAGGATCCTCCCTTTTTTACATATTCATATTCATTTTATTCTTTAAATTGTCCTTATACATACCTAAATAATTTATTAAGGTCCTTTTATACTACTTGAAATTATTTTAAAAATTTTAAGGAAATTTTTAATGTTTTCTATGTGGGTTTTTTTTTCAAAATGTGAAAATATTATCTTTTAATGTTTACATGTGAACACACCATTCCTACACCTTTATCATTTTATTTGAAACTTTATCTAATCATTTTAATAGTTTCTAAAATAAATTATTTTTCTTTGAGTTTTATATAATATTTATTTTAAAATTCTTTAAAAAGTTAAAGCATATTTCTTATTTAAAAAGTGATTTTATTTAAAACTTCTAAAAATTGTTTTTATCTAAGTCATATTCCTTTGATATATGTTTTTATTTATCAAGGATATTATTAAAATGATACCATTAACATTATTTTTCTAGATGTCTTAAGAAATTTTCTTTTCTATCCTAGAAATGATCTATCACTTCCTTTGTCTTTACTAGACATTAAAGGTTTATAAACCTAATTTTTCTTCCAATGCATTACCTTTGTGAATATCTTGTTTTCCATTTCTTTAGTTAAATGGTGTTAACCAAGATTCCATAAATTGATTGATTAGATAAATTATTCACTTGACATAAACCTTTTATTTATATGGTGTAAATCCCATATCCTCTATCATCTTGATTCAATTGTATTTATCTAGAAAGTTACTAAATATATTTGGATAATTGTTTATTTTCCAAGGGTATATCATTTTACGTTAATGGATAGAATTATGAATATTTTTCTTATGTGATTACATTTAAAAATTATTGAATCCCATTTTATTTCCATGGGTTCTTTATGTTATGATTGATTTTATGTGGTACACATTTGTATGAATGATGGTGGGTGGGGTCCTATATCATGCTAAAATTCATTGGTTAAGGTTTATATCTCATTAGATAATAGTTTTTTCATGGGAAAAATTTATGTTTATATATGCTCATAATGTTATTCATGGGTATAATTTCAATTAATCTATGATCACAAGGTTTTTCATGGGTATAATTTTGTTTTAACAATGCTTTCAAGGGTTTATGTGGGTATAAATATGGTTAAAATATGATGTGCATGGGTAAAATAAAGAAGAAAATTTATGAGCATAATGTTCTTCATGGTTATAATTATAGTTTAGCTATTTTCACAAGGTTTTTCATGGGTATAATTATGGTTTACCAATGCTCACAAGGTTGTGCTGTTGTGGATCATGCTATGCTTTCATGGATCATGTTTATTGATTAATGTTTCCACTCTTTTGATTCATGTATTATGTTATACCAAGAATTAACCATGACTCATGATTTATGATCTATAGTTTTTTGGGTATGATTAACATATGTATCTATTTTATACCCATATTATCATATTATTCTTACTTATGATATCTGATTGTAGTCACTTATTTTTACCCTTACTGATCCTATGAGTCCAACAATTTCTTATGTTTTTATTTCCCTAAGTTATGAAGATGAGAATAACTTATTATAAGTTTATAAAGAGTCTAATGTGGCTCAATTATATAGAAATGTTTGTAAGCGTTGTAAAATAAATTCCTTATATAACCAGTCCTCAGAGAAAATAAAAAATCTGTTCTTAGTATTGTGAGATTATTTTGTGAGATAAAAATTTTAAGTTATATAAATGATGTAAATTAAAGACATTTTCAGCTTGGTTCACTATAATAAAATGGTAATATCCATTTTTAATGACCTAGAAATGGTACATGGTTTACAAAACCATGTTCCAACAATGCACCTCATATTAGGAACAACAATGCACCTACATGGTTTATACAAAAAATCTGGAAACCATGTGCCAACATTGAGAAATGGATCTTCCAAACTAAAAGTACATATCACATGCTTTCTATATGGTTTCCTTGAACTATACACATGTTTTGAACCAGTACCCCTATTCACCAAGAAGTTGCATAGTTTCCTTTGGGTTTCTCATGGTTTAGAATCAACCATGTGCTACCCAAGAAGAATAAACCATATTAAAACCAAATAAACTGGAAGATATTTATACATATGGGAAGCCACAAAGTTTTTCCTAAAACATGCACACTAATAGTACATCAAGGGAAAAAACTACCCAGAACTTAAAAATCTAACTCTGAAACTCAAGGAAAAATCCTAGAAAAAATAAATAGATTAAATAATAAGGAAAAATAAGGTTGATTATTGAAAACTATCCCAACCATATTTATTTTTACCCCTTAAATATTCAATATATTTGGTTGATCAATATAAAGGATGAAACCCAACCTTCTCAACCATGACCCAATTCAAAAAACCATGGAACACTAAGACCTCACCAATAAAAATACAAAAAAATCAACCAAAATGATATATATTTATTTCTCTAATTCAATTCATCCCCTGAAGAACCTTCAAGGCCATAAACAATTATAAGGTACATTATCATCCACATGAATACTCAAGAAAACTCTAGGAGAAGATACTATAAAAAATGTTAGATAAACTATGATGATCTCCCCACCAAAGTTGAATTCCTCTAAAACACACATTTTCTAAGGAAAACCAACCACAACCAAGGATCCAACACATAGTCATAAGAAAACACTAACAATAATAAAGTCTCTAAAAATACCCAACAACGACCATGAATTTGTACTAGAATCACTAGAATCAGTGAAACCTTAAATAAAGAACATGCGATACAAACATGATGATAGAAAAAATAATAAGGAAGAATACATTAAGAAGTTACATAATCAATATGGGGTTCAATATGTTAGACCTAGGAATACTTCTAAGGAGTATACCTAGATCTACTAATTCTTAACACAAACCCTTTAAAAGGTTCCTATATGGACACAACCATCAAAAGTATTTATAGCTTCCTAACATGTAGTATTTTTAGACTTATCTTTTATTATTGATATAACACTGGTTTCCTTCACCCAGAAGAAATTGATGAGATACTATAGGGACTCCTGATACTTCCACCTACCTACCCAGACTTTCATCGATTCCCCTTTTCTTTACTATATATCTCTTTACTACTCTCGAGAATAGAAGAAGTAAAGTTCACCTCAAGCACTCCTTCTAAGACCTCCTCTACTCAAACCACCTACCTAAACACCTCTATACATGAGTTCAAACTAAACTCCTACACCCTTAACTAAATATTTGTACAAAGTCCCCATTTAAAATACTGATTGTTTAAGGATTCGTCCATGTTCTACTCCAAAAGAAATAGAGCTAGATCATTGAAATAAAGAACATACTTCAAAACTGGTTAATCATCTAGTAGGAAATAGTACAAATCCATTGCCTTATTCACTTTAATAGTCCCAAATAAATACTGCTGTGTGAACTATGCATTAAAAAATTTCCTAAAAATGGTTCTCTCATAGTTTAGTCTAAACAATAGACCTTCACCACTTCAAACTTGGGCCTTAAAGAAGAAAGTCAATGAAAATGATTTTGAGAGACTCAGGAAGCTCAAGAAAACCAAATATACTATTGATGTTCCATAAACATTCTTTCACTTCTCAAGGATCTAGATTACTCTATAATATATGAGGATTCAACTTACAAAAAATATAGAAGGAAGTTTCTATGTTTATCAACTGAAGAGTTCACCTATTGAGAGCCACCAACAACATTCCATTGAAAATCCATAGAGACTTGATGAGGGTGTAGTCTAAATAAAAATGAAATAACAAATTCAATTAGAAATTAATAAAACAAAAAACTCACCTAGCCTGAAGTAATATAAATATAAAATACACTCCACAAATCATTGTACAACCACATAAATGAAATTTAAAATATTATATTTCAATATACTTTCAAAATCAAACATCGTAGTTTTTGAAATATTAAAACACCATTTAAAAATAAATTAAAATTTTCCATAAATTCCATATTAAAAATAATTTATTCATTTCTAAATACCGATATTATTTTAATTATCATCATAAAACCACTATTCAAATCTCGAAACTTCTTATCTTATTTATAAAACTATATTTCCATCAATAAGGATGTTTAGGCTTTTCAAATTAAAAATCGTTTCTTCTTAAAACCAACATTTTAATTTTATAATACCAAATCCACTTTATCCCATTTAAAAATTTCTTTTATAAATTTCAAAACAAACTAATACCCATTAAGAATACAAATCATTTTTCAATAAAAATATAATAAAACCAATTTAAATATATTAACACAACATAAAATATAAAAAATTACTTAATAGGAAATAGTCACCATGCATGACATGACTACATGGATTAAAAGACCATGAGTCAATCATGAGGATTTCACTGAGAGATATACCAAACATTGTACCTAGACTCCACATGGTTTGTTATAATCGATGATCTCACTATACAAAACTAGTTCAACTCCTATTTTCAACCCTAAAAACATAAAAATATTTTAAATAATCCCAGGTTTTGATAGTTATATATGCAATCTACCAATACAAAATAAGTAACATAGGAAATTCTAGAACCTAGTTCCTCTTATGAAAATAGGTCTTGCTACCATTTTCTCAGGAACCAGCCCCATGCCACCCTTAGAATAAGAACCAGAGTTATCCCATGACAAACCCAAGGCATGTTTCCAATTGACCCCAGATGGAAACTAGTGGTCGAACATTAGATGAGAGCTTATGGGAATGATTTCACTCATTAAAAATGATTTAGAAAGTAATAGAATTATTCCAAAAAATTATAGAATAACCGATACATATGTTGGACATCTGTTCCAAATTAATAATATAGTTTTGTAAATAAATGTAATATAAATAAAGTATGCATAATAAATAAACAACCATCTCAAAGGAAAACTTACAACTATAGAAGAATCGAATAAATGAATGTCCATATTGTACAGTATAAATAAAAATTACATAAAAAACAAATATTAAAATGAAACTAAACATCTAAATAGATCTCTAGGTGACCCCATAGGTCATGCTTCAAAAAAAATATCATCATTTCTCTAATATGATCAAAGTCAAATTGGAACCAGAACCTAAAAATAAAATGATAATAGGTGTGAGGATAAAATATTTGAAGTAAAACAAAAAAATAACTACACCCCCTTAATTACCATTAAATAAAATATCCAATTCAATTCAGTTTGAAATATTATTTAAAGAACATGGTTTTTTCATTATTTTTTAAAAAACCAATCATGATCAATTTAAATTTTTCCCTTTTAAAGAAACTCCATTTAAATATAGAGAATAAAACATTTTAAAAGTGATGATATTTTAAAGATTTAAAATAAAATTTTCAAACCATTTTTAATGAATTAAATCACTCATTTCCTCTAAAATAAAAAAAATCGAACAACAACAACAACAATAATAACAGTAGAAATAGAGAGTCAATTATAGTGAGAAATAATAACTAGTCCATAATCATATATATAAAGGAAAATTATCCAATATATAATAAACAAGTTCCCATGATCATGGGAATCCTAGGAGATTAGAGGAATTTATAGAACTGTTCTAAATAATATCCATCATATTAGTGAACATGATGTAATCAAACCTCTCTAGTTCTTAGTCAGACCCTACCTGTCCTAACTGAGGGGAAAGCTCCCAAACCTAGAAATTTTTTAATAGTGGACACTAGCCATAGAATAATACTAAACTAGTATAACATGTGCTGTTAAAAATTCTACTAGTTACTCTGGTTCCCATGATATATATAAAATTCTGGTGAGACAATTCAAAGTTAACAAACCATAGTATAGATATGAACACACACACACACACACACACACGTGTAGTTGTAAAAAAAACTAAAACCATTAGAAAGGATTCACCAGTGATCACTCCTAATGGTAATAACACACTCTCATAAAAGAAGTACCATTCTGCATGAAACTCCATTTTAAAACAAAAATGAAATGGGAAAACAAAAAGGGCATGTTTTTCATCATCAAAATACTCTTTATAAAGTTCTATCTAGGATATTTGACCACACTTCAAAACCATGTTTATAAATCCATTCTTAAAAACCATTTCATAGAATTGGAAGTCCCTTAAAACATTTTAGTAATGAAAAACATCCCTTTTTAAATACCAATCACACCCATTAAATATAAAAGGCTCTTTAAATATTTTTTTTAAATCCAAACTTTTATGATTTTGAAACCCCTTTATAAATTCTATTTGGTAAATTTATCAAATGGTTGGTTTGGATGAATAGATAAAAAATAGTTTTATACTATGAATTAAAATTTAATAACCCTTCAAAAAAAATTAAAATGAAGATAAAACCTTGTCTTATTCCTAAATAATACCTAAACATACTTAATAATATCATTTCATATCAAAAATATACATTTAAACAAGCAAGTAATCATAATTCTTAAATTTGAAGACAATATGAGGGGAAAACTACCTCAAACTCATTGCTTCCACAAGAGAGGTGTTATTCTAACCTTATAATGAAAGAAAAATCATTAAAGGACCAAGATGAATCCTAGAAACAAGAAACTCCCAAATAAAAATCGAGATAAGGTCCACCCTTGGTCGCCATGTCCTATCTAGGGAAAAAACAAGATAGAAAAAGGGGGAAAAGAAGAGAGTAGAGGAATAAGGAGATATTAACTTGAGAAATCATTTAAAAACCTTAAAGAATCTATAATTGAAATACAAGGTTGAGGATAAATAGAAATTAGGATCCCATAGGTCTACTATCACCAAATATTGGATGATAAATAGGGATTTTAGGTTAAAAACAAAGAGGGGGAGAGGGTTATTTACAATTTTTAATGACCTGGATAGGCTATAGGTTTTGGCTACATGATTTACTAAAACCTTAACCAAACACATTCCTTATATTAGGATCACCTGGGCACTTTCACTGTTTGGATGAATGGTTTGTAAATTGTGTTCCAATAATGTGAAATGGCTTTGCTAATTTACAGACATAACTTGCATGACTTTTATATGGTTTCCTCTAACTATGCACAAGTCATATGCTAGTACCCCTACAAACTAAGAGCTCTTCTGATTTCCAATAGGATTCATATGATTCAAACTCAACCATTCACTACTCATGGAGACTAAACATTGAAATAATAAAATGAACTATAAAAGGTCCCAACATAAGGATAGTCACATAGGTTCCCCTAAACCATGTGCATTAACTATGTGATATGGGGAAAAATAAAAACATTAAATTTAGCTCTAAAACTCTTAAAAATCGAGGAAAATTATAATAATAAATAAATAGATAATATAATAAGGAAAATTAAGGTTGGGGTGTGGCATGAGAGAATAAGAAAATCATCTCACTAAGAAACATTGTAAAACCCCTATTTTTAGGTACATTACCCTTTAATTATATATTTTGAAGTTATATAATACTTGGGTTGAGTTTTAAGAGTTTAGGGATGGTTTTTGATTATTTTGAAAAGTTTTTTATGGTTTCATGGTTTGATAATGGTTTTGGGAAAATGTGTAACTTCTCTAAGAAATTGTTCAAGAGTTTCTAGGAGTCGTTGGGCAGACACATGGTTGTTTCATGATTTAGAAGAACCGTGTGAGTGAAGGGTGAAACTTTGTAAGTAAATAAAAATGGGGAAAATAGTTTATTCATGGTATCTCAAACTATGTGATTAAACCATGATAGCCTGTGGATTATAGAAAGTATTATGAACATAGTTGACACACAGTTTCCTAAACTGTGCTACCTAACCATAATATGTGCTTTTATTGTTTAAAAAATTAGAGTTTAATTCATTTTTTAGCCTCAAATCCCTCATTTTTCTTATCCTATCTTAGTATACTGGACTCCTATCCTTAAATTGTTTTTTCTTTGAGGTACCTTTTCATATGGAAGAAAATTTTGATGGATCTAAGTGCGTTTGATATTTTAAATCAACAATAAGTCTCCACTTACCCTCTTTCTCTTTAGATCATACCATCTCCTCTCACTCATAATGTTATATCTAATATGTTATGGATATATATATGATCCATGATGTGTTTTGATGATATATTGATTAAATCTATTAATGGAAAGAGGTTTTGATCCATATATAGAGGATTCTTTGTCCCATTCATAATTTTCATCACCCGTTGAAAGGTAAGTGATTTTTCTCCCACTCTACTTATTATAGAACATGAAGGATTCATTTTATTTAAATCTTTTTCTTTAATTTTCATTAGAAAATTTAATGATTTATTAAAGGAATCCATTTTTATTAATGATTTAGGAACACAAGATTTTGATTGGATTTTGGACAACCCCTTATTTTGTAATTGTAAATTATGGTTTTGGATTAATGCAAGAGAGATGTTTGATGAAATGTTTTAAGTGGAATAAATTATTTATGGGGAATTATTTATATGAAAATATGTAATACATGGTTGTAATTTGTTCATTGGGATGGAACATGGTTTTGAAGTACCACCGTCAATATAGGACTGGACATTTTTATAAAGTACCTCCATCAATGTGGGTCACCAAGCGATGAATTGGTGATAAGATGACTCACCAATCATTAATATAGGGGGTTTTATAACATGAATCTCCATTTGTTTTAATTAACATGGGATAGTCATACCAAGTAGTAAGGAATAATAATATGATTTGATTAATGTTTTCTTACATGGAACTCATTTTTGAATTTGTATAATGTTGTTTTTCTACTTCCCACCTATTTTATATAAAATGTGATAACTTTTTTTTGTCCTAGTGGCCTATACTGGGAAGTATCTAGGTATTACCTATTGAGTGTTATATTCACCCCCTTATTAGGCACTTTAATGAATTTGTAAATGTTGTTCACTGGGACATAGGTAAAAAGAGGTCTAGTACTTTTCTAATGGATCACCTTGATATTAGTTCATCATGGTGGAGTTGGATTTTAATGTTTCACTTTTAGAGTAATTGGAGTGATTCCACATTTGTGTTTCTACATTGAGACATCATTTATTTTTCTTGAGTCTTATGTTATACTTTGTCAGTTCCACTCTATTATTATTATTATTATTATTATTATTATTTATTTGAGTTTTATTTTTTATACCCACACATCATATAGTTGGTTTAGTTTCTCATATTTTATCTTTTCAAGATATATTTTTTATTTATGGAAAATAATCCCCAATGGTTTACTATTCCCTTTGGAATTTATTTCTAATCTTTGGTGTCTTGGCGATCTCACCTAAGGTTAGTTACACCTATGGCATGGCCCAATCCAATGGGTTAGGTGAGGATATTACAAATGGTATAAGTCATGGTTGATATATCATCTTGATATAATATTAAGAATATATGAAATTTTAAAATAATAAATGCCTATGATAAAAAAATAAATCTAACCTATTTATATAGAACGTTATGTTACTAGGGTGGTTTAGATATAAAAAGTGTTCTAAGACACTTCTCGGTGTGTTGTGAATGAAAATCAAGGTTCATTTCTATTGATGGATCAATTAATCTCTTTAAAGGTTCCCTTGATGTGAATGTTGGAAAATTTTAACTTCTAGCACCAATGGTTGGAATGATTTATTATCAATTTATAGTAATCAATTTTGGAAAAATGACATAATTGAGAATAAAAGTTTTCCTACTATTGTGGATTACTATCCAGACATGTTTCTAGAAAATTTGATTAGTTTTCCACCTAAAATGGAAGTGTAATTTTTTATTGATCTCCTTCTAGAAACAAGTACTATTTCACTTCCTTTATATAGAATGAAACCAATTAAATTAAAGGAGTTGAAGATCCAATTGGAATAATTGTAATGTAAAGGGTTCATAAGACCGAGTACGTTGCTTTGGGATGCTATGATTCTTTTTTTCAAGTATGTAGATGGTTTGTTATGACACTGTTCTGATTATCGTAATATGAATCAGGTTATGATAAAGAATATATATCCACTACATCTGATTTATGATTTTTTTATGAATTGAATAGAGCCTAATGGTTCTTCAAAATTGATCTATTCTCTTGGAATCACCAACTCTATTTAAGAAAAATGGATATTCTAAAAACAATGTCCATGAGTTGTTATTGTCATTGTAAATATGTGTTCATAATATTTTGCCTTACAAATACACCAGTGGTTTTAATGGAGTTGATGAATCATGTCTTTTATCGGCACCTGGACTCTTTCATTTTGATTTTTGTGGACTAAATCATGGAGTATTCTCAAAGTTAGAAAGAACATGATGAACATTTAGAGATCATTTTTACCATTTTTTGAGGGAATTAGTTATATAAAAAATTAAATAAATTTTATTTATGGATAAAATAATTCCACTTATTAGGACTTTTAATTTATGAAAAAGGCGTATCTGTAGACCCTATAAATATAGAATTTTTTGTCTCTTGGTAACCACAAAAAAATTGTCTTTGAGATTCATAGATTTTTGGGTTTATTAGGTTACTATCATCCCTTTTTTGGGACTTCTCATGACTCGTATATCCTTTGAAAATGCTCATGAGAAAGGTAAATCCATTACATTATGGTGGATATTTTCAAAAATCCTTTTAGAGATAAAATAAAGTCTCACTTCCACACCAATTCTTATTTTTATAGAACCTGTGAAAGGATATATAGTTTATTATGAAACATATGGATCTAGAATCAGATGTATTCTCAATAATGGAGATCAAAAGGCAGTTTATGGATCATTATAGTTTTAAATTCATGAAAATAATTATCCAAACCATGATTTAGAATTAGTTTCGATAGTGAATTCTTTGAAAACTTTGTGTTATTAACTATTTGGTGAAAAGTTCACTGTGTTTATAGATCATAAGAGTATGAAAAACATCTTTTCACAAAGATATTTTAACATGAGACAAAAATGATGGATGAAATACCTTGAAATGTTTTAATTTTACTTGGTTTATACACTAATAAAAGAAAATTCCATGGAATTTTCTTTAGAAAAAATTTATTTAATCAATTATCCAAAGAATCTCATAATCAGTGGAAGTTGATGGGTGTGATACCGTATTTGCACTTGGATTCCACAAAGTAAGATAAATTTTATATTTTCTATCTGGTAAATATTATTCATGAATTGATTGAAAATGTTAAGGATTCTTAAGGAATATATTTTATTTTCCTTACCATGACTTCAATACTTAATGGTTGGGAGACCATTTATAGATGGAATCAAGATGAAAACTCAATTTTTCTTTTTCACGATTGAATGGTTACTCCACTAACATATCAATAGAAACTCCTTTAGAATTTTCACCAATAAAAATGGGTTATTCATAATAGAATTTATAATATGTATAAGGTGTTTAGAACCCATTTATGGTGGTATAACATGAAAAAGGAAACTCATAGAGTATGTCCCATGATGCCTCAATTGTCAAAAAGTCTAGGATAAGCACTGAAGACCAGACGATATATTATAATATTTAACTATCCTTGTATTAAAATGGGAGCACATAGATGTGTATTTTTTACATTTTTAACAATAATGGTTTTAAAACATGATCACATATGTGTGGTCCTTGATAGGTTCAAAAATTCATCTCACTTCACCCCAATTTGTAAATCTAATACATTAAAATACTTAACAAAACTCAATATTTTTGAATCCATTAAGTTGCATGGAATACCATTTTCAATCATATTCAATTGAGATGGTAATTTTACCTCTCATATTTAGTGATCTTTATAAAAATATTTCAGTACCTAGTTGACTATAAACATGACTTATAATCCTAAAGTGGTTGGAAAATTGGAATAGATAATTCAACTGTTAGAAGAAATGCTCCAGGCTTGAGTTATGGATTTCTATGTCTCATGGGAGGATCATATACCATTATTATGATTCCCATAAAATAAAATTTATCATGAATTGATATATATGGATCCTTTTAAATCATTTTATTTCCATACTATCTGGTCTCAATGTTTTTGGGTAAAGATCAGAGAAGCGTTGTTGTTGGGACCTATCCATTTTAGGAGAATATTGAGAAAATTCAGATGATTAGGAAACATATGGTGAAAAATTAGAGTCATCATAAATATTATGTGGATTATCATCAATGGATTTTATTTTTTGATGTGGGTGTTCATGTGTTCTTGAAATCCTCTCCAAGGCCATGGCATTAACTTTTGGGTAAGCATGGTAGATTGTCTCCTTGGTGCATAGAACGTTTTTAAATACTAGAATAAATTGGTGATGTTGCTTATCGTTTATATTTATTACCATGATTCAATACTATACACAATTTATTTCATGTATCTCAATTGGATAAGTACCAAACTAATCCTAGCCGTGTTATTTTATGTGATCACATTGATCTTGTACTTGATGTTACTTTATATCACATGCCAATACAGATTGTGGATAACCTAGAGAAAGTGTTATGTGGAAATATTATCTATTTAGTGTGTTTTTATATTAACATGGTTATATTTAGGAATATACATGGTAATGAGAGGAATTTATGCTAGATCAATGACCCAAAATTTTCTAAAGCACAAAAAATATCCAGCTTTCTATGGATGGAAAGCCTAATGTTGGGGAGAATACAACACCCTTGGTTTCAGAAAATTTAACCTTCTATTATGTATTTTGAAGTTATATAATACTTGGGTTGAGTTTTGAGAGTTTATGGATGGTTTTTGAGTGTTTTGGAAAGATTTTTATGAGTGCACGGTTTGGGAACAGTTTGAGGAAACCATGAAACTTCACCAAGATTTAGTGCAAGAGTTTCTAAGTGTTAACAAGAAGTTTCACAGTTGGTGCATGTTTTAGAAAAACTGTGTAGGTTCCAGATGAAATCATAAAATTGGAGACATAGGGGAAAATAATTGTTTTTAATAGTTTTTCAAACCATGTGAGGGGGTAGTTTAGAGATTGTATCATGAACACAGTTTCCAAAACCATGCAACCTAACCATGAAACATTCATTCATTATTCTAGAAAATAGTTTCTAACTCAGTTTTCAACCCCAAAAACCTAATTTTTCATCTTATATATCATTATATCAAACTACTCTCCTTTCATAAGTGTTCTTGGAGGTTACTTTTATTTTTGGAATCAATTTTTGAGGGATCTAAGTGCATTAGATCTCCAGAATCAATAGTAAGTCTTGATTTTATCTCTTTATCTTTAGATATTTTCATATCCTCTCACATGGAATTTTAGATCTAATCTATTATGGATATATTTACTATCCATGATGTGTTTTGAGGATATATTGATTATATCTATTGAATAAAATAAATTTCAAGTTGGATGTATAGGTTTCTTTGTTCCGTTCATCATTTTTGTCACCTGTTGAGAGGTAGGTGGATTCATTCCCACACTACTTATTCTATAACATCAATGTTTGGTTTTATTTGAATGTTTTTCTGTCATTTTGAAAGGAAACTCTGAATTTTTTTTCTTAAAGGAAACCATTTTGGTTTATGATTTTGGAATATGGGAATTTGAATAGGTTTTGGAAAACCCATTGTTTTATAATTTTAAATTATAATTTTAAAATTATAGTTTTGTTTTAACACAAGAAAGATGTTTGATGAAATGTTTTAAATGAAATAAATATTTTATGAGTAAATTTTGATATGAAAAATTGGAATTAGCTGTTGGTTTTTGGTCATTAGGATAGAGCATGGTAAGGAAATACCACCATCAATGTAAGAAGGAGCATGGTCATGAAGTTCCACCATCAATGTGGGTCACCAAGAGATGACTTAGTGATATGATGACTCATCGGTCATGATTATAGGGTGGTCCATAAAATGAATGAGTATGTGTGTGAGTGAACATGGGATGGTTATTACAAGTAGTAAGGAATGGTAATATTATTTGATTAATGTTTTCTCACTTGGAACTTGTTTAATGATTTGTATAAAACTATTTTTTGACTTCTCAACCATTTTATATAAAATGTTCTTACTTTTCCTTTTCATAGTGGCTTGTGTTGGGAAGTATCTGGGGTTTACCTACTAGGTGTTATATTCACCCCCTTCTTGGGAACTTTGGTGAATTATCATATGTTGTTCACTAGTAAGAAGGTAAAGGAAAGGTATCATGATTTTCTAATGGATTACCTAGATGTTAGTTCCCTAAGATAAAGTTATATATTGGAGTTTCTCTTTTAGAGTTAGTAGAATGATGACACATTGGTGTTGTTTCATTAAGATATCATTTTGTTTTATTGAGTCTTGTGTTATAATTCTTTTCTACTACTATGACATTATTATTATTATTATTATTATTTTATTGGTTTTTATTTGAGTTGTATTTTTTATACCCATGTATCATATATTTGGTTTAGATGTTTATATTTTATCTTGTTAGGTTGTGTTTTTTCTTCAGGAAAAATAATCCCACATTGTTTTACTAAGGTCTTTGAAATTTATTGTTAGCCTTTGGTGTCTTGGGGATGCCACCTAAGGTTAGTGGAACCTTTGACCTAGCCCAATACAATGGGTTGGGTGGGGATATTACAAATACCCCTCATTATATAGCTAGATTTTCCACACAATGTGCACCAATGTTCAGATAGAATTACACCACCAAGGTTCCATACCCCACTAGAATACCTTATCTATAAACCACTTATAAAAACAATAAATTTGAGACAAATAGAAAAGGAACAATCCAATGTTGGGATAGGATGGTGTACCCCCCACCATTAAAAGAATATACTAGGATCACAACCTATGAACATTTGTTCACACATGATTTCACAATTGATGATACTACATGGGGAATCTCTCACTTAATGAGAAGTGGGAGCCACTATATTCAACCAATAGTAAGCAACAAACTTTTGTTTATTGATCATTCACTATATCTATTCAGAAAAAAATAACATGATAAAGGCATCAACTACAATAGTACTTTTGCACCACATTAATCAATGAAGAACACTCCAAATGAGCCATGGAATATTAATTAAAAATTTTACAAAGGTCTCATAAACATGGAAGGACATTCATTTATCCAATTAATATCATTATCTTTTCAAAATATATATAATTATTCCCAAACACTACCCATGAAACAACCCTCTTACAATATTTAATATAAGGCTAATTATACCTAAGTCTGAAAAAGAACAAATTTCTCCTTTCCACTGATTTTAAAGTTCACACTGAGCCTAAAAGTATATTTATTTAAAAACAACTTCCAAATAATCCATCAGATCCCTGAGTTTTACTGAGCTAGTAATTAAACTACAAATGACATTGATACAACCCTGTAATCACATTAAAATGAAATTTGATCTCTTGATGGGGGAAACCCTAGAATTTTCTCTAGAAAAGAATTCACATATTCTTCTAACACTATAGGAAATCACTCCTCCGTAACATCCATTAAAAACTAAGTTGAACTCACCAACTAGAGGGTAATGGTCCAAAATCTTCTTATGGTTGGACTATTTATCCTGGTCAAGGGTCTCAATCACCCTTAATTTGATCCTAGATTCCATGATCTTGATTACACATCACCTAAAAACAACCGTGAACCATCATATCTATAAAAAGGGTGGTGTCATAGAGTCTCATATAATGGAATTAAATGAATGGTCTTTCTCATCCAAGTAAAAGCTCACACCACAAGAAGATGAGAGTGAAGGTATGATCACCACTAGTAAAGGTATTTAGATAAATAGGTTTGGATATGACATATATTTGAATTTTTAACTCCCAAATGATAATATATTAAGAAAATAATGAATCACACTAACATTGATGAGAATTAGTATTAGTGAATAAGACAAAAATCATACCACAAACCCTATCAGACATCACTTGATTGGAGAAATCCACCAAGTCAAACTATTTTTGGTATGACCATCAGTACTTTGTGTCTAACAAATATCTCTTGTATGTGGTTATAAAGATAGATGAAAGCATCTACTATCCATAAATAATTCTATTCTAGTAGATATTCTTCCAAAATAAAATCTTCAAAGGCTATCAATCCTATAGAAGGTATGTTTTCAATCTTCATTACAACTTTAACATGAAGGTTCGTCACAAAATAACTTTGGATAACCCAAGAAAATGATTTCTTCTTCAAAAACTGTGGTACATTTCTCCTAAAAAAATTAATCACTAATTACCTATCTAGTAATTTGGGGTAGGTGGATGAAGCAATAACCTATAACACTGGATCAAATATCACACTATAGGTCACACTTAAACTATTGATCTTGGATGAATCTAATATAAATCAAGATTAATGATCACCTAATCCAAAATCCATATCATGAAATCAGTCTTGAACATGCTACCTTTAATAGGGTCTAGATACTTCTAAATTCATACCATCCTCATTATTGCTGAAGATAACTCCACTTAGAAATGTCTCAAGATATTTCCAGGGTTGAGTAGTCTTATTGTGTGTTTAAGTAAACACCATCCAATGAATTTATTCTTTTTAAAGGGGAACTAGATACATGAAATACTATATATTTAGTGGGTTCCCGAACCATATGGGAAACTTGAGTCTATGACTCTAACCAATCATCAATCATTTGAGGATTAGGCTATCATTAAAAATCTAGGATACCTCACTCTCTAGAACACATCTAATGCATTTAACTAATGGGTAGTACTATATAGATAAAAAATAACTACCATACATTCCATAAGATTTTATAAACTAAGAAAAATGATTAAATATTTTCCCTCTACTCATGGGATAAAGGATCCTCTCAATCGGGTACCTAAATCAAAACCTCATTACTCAGTAAACATCGGTGAGTGGCTTAAGCATATCATGACCCTAAATCTGAATATGAGCAAGTTGTCTATAGATGGAATCCTCTATTTTAAAGGATTAAACCAAAGTTACAAGATAATATTTGGGTGATTTTAATAATTAAATACATGAAAATGAAAAATAATAAATGTATTATGAATGTTCCATCTTGACTCTACCACATAACTAGTGTCACCGATTTTCTAGTCAATTTATAGATTATCAAAGTCTTGGTGAATGGATACATTAGATATTACACCAAAATTGGGTTCCCTAGTCAAAATACCAAACTAAAAACCCCTTAAAATTATTACACTAAATTCTTAAAACAAAACTTTTCCGTACCACTATCTCCAAACTTCATCCTTAGGACTCAACCGCTTTGCTACTAATCTGACTTCACTCGATTCATCGAGGTACTTCTTAGATTTTTGGTAAGCTAAGTGTTCCACCCCAATACCACCTTAAATAGGCTAGGAAATCACATTACAAAATGATGATATTATAAACTGTTCCTTTTTATAAGGATCACTGGCCATATATTGGTGAGTACATACCGTGTACTATGTGACCTTGAACATATTCCATTTCTTATTTCATAGGTGATAGAATCAGACAATTAAATTGTCCATTATGAATGATTTTACACATAGATATTGATGGTAAAATCCTTCTTATTATTAGATACTATTCACAAGGAAACTTAGGAAGTTGTAGGATCTTAACTCTATAAGGGCGATG
Source organism: Viscum album (assembly GCA_963277665.1). Taxonomy (NCBI): domain Eukaryota; kingdom Viridiplantae; phylum Streptophyta; class Magnoliopsida; order Santalales; family Viscaceae; genus Viscum; species Viscum album. Next base: position 666,230,238 of record OY728132.1, read on the forward strand.
CAAAGATTTAGGCGGTACATTTTGAGTAGACATGGGAGGTGGGACTAAGGAAACACACTCGACTTACCACCAATGTAGGTGGAGTCTTGATGGGCTGGATTGTGTAAAAACATAATATAAAGTTATACTACAAATAAATCATATGACCCATGTAAAATGATATGATGTATAAAATTGAATAAAATGACGAGGAGTTTAAAATTAAATGGATTTTGGTTTCCCTTAAACACCATAACTATGATAACCCATCTACTATGAAAGAGTTTTTTTAGAAATGAGATATATAATGTGTAAAATGAATATAGATAACCTTAATAGAAAACTAATGGAATTAAAGGTGTAGGATTTAAGGGGTATATATAAGTTAATAAGTGGGAATATATCCATTTTAATGGTCAAGGTAACTGTCAGAAATATGACTATTAGAATAATCACCTGTCCATTGGAATAATAAAGTGGTCATTATAGGTAACTATTAAAATAAAAATATAAGTAATTAATTACCATTAATATAATATAAATATATGAGTATCAAAATACTAGAATAAATATTTAAAATAATGAATATAATATATTAATTCTTTTAACTCAAAAGAGTATAATTATATTTTTTGAAATAATAAATAATATTTAAAATGTTTTTATGATATGTCTCTCACAATGAAAACTTCATTTTTTCAACATACTACATTTAAAAAAATTGAACTTATAATATTTATAAATTAATAAAATAATTATCGTATTTGAAATTAAGATGTCAACATTAGTTTAGAGTTAATTTCTGAAAATATTGATAAATAAATAAATGGGTAAAATATGATGCATAAATGATGTAATAATGAAACCATCATATAAATACACCATGCATGATTTAAAGAATATATTGGTTTGTCCAAGGGGTGTTAAATACTATTAATTATCACAAATTAAATAAAAATCCTAAGTCTCTTTTATAAAACTTTATTATATTAATTATTTTATTTCAAAATACCCCTAACTCTATTTATAAATACCGCCATTCAGTACTGTTTGAAAACTCTACCTAAAATTTAACACATTTACTAAAATATACCCATACCCACGCTTAATCCAATTATTATAATGGATTACCCATTTTATACACAGATATTACATCTATTTATATAAACATTCAATACATAATAATACAATCCATGCGGGAATTTTAAAGGTTTAGAGTCATTAGAGATTAGATACAAATTTTTCTTATTTTATGAAATATATTCAATATCTCCCATAAATATCTTTCCAAATGGTAATATTCATAGGAATACCCAACTAAAAAATTTATTCATAACCCAGAGAAATGAAACATAATAAAAGAGTGATCTTAGATGCTTGGTATGGGTAAACATGGGAGATACCAATTGATGATCGTATAAAATCATACGATAAGCATAAAGGTGTGATATATTCACCAAAAATTAAAAATTTCCTATCCAATATAACAAATATCAGAAACAAGGGTTATGGAATAGAACATTAACATTTCAAAAGACATGAATCATAATAATGATAAATCATCATAACTCAATCATGAACCATAAGTTCATGTAATAAATGTGTGTGGCACTATCATAAGTATAAAAACAATTTCATAAGTCAAGGATAACTACCAAGACCATTGTATTAGGAACCAAAACCTATTTCCCATAGTGTATCAATCACATTGACTTGTTTCCCATAACATATCAAGCACATCAATTTTTTTTCATTATAGATCAATCACTTCAATTTGTTTCCCATTACTATATCATGAGATATAATAATTTACCAAATTAATTGAAGGGATATATAGGTAATAACTATCACATAATTAAAATCATACATATGTGTTCCATAGGATCATAAAAAATTCATTATATTATAACCCATGAAAATAAATTGGTTTTTTAAACATTTCATCATAGCATAACCCCTGGAAAAGAAATGGGTTTCGTAAACATTTCATCTTTTTACTATAAACATAAATAATGTAGAGAAATAATAAGGATATTTTACTTCGATAATATCACCATTAAATCTTATGTAAAATAAAAGGATTTAATATTATATGGAAAATGATTTTGAAATATCACTTGGAATAATTATTGAGGAAAATAAACTTTCCATTTTGAAATATTTTTTTTAAATCCATACAATTTTAAATGAAAAAATTTTCCTTGAAAAAAATTGTAAACTTGTAATGTAAGATTAAAATAATTAAGGTTTCATGAAATTTAAAAAATATTCTCATGCTTTATAAGTTATAAAACAATCCTTATATATATTTTTTTTGAAAAAATCACAAAGTACCTTGTTTGGAAAATGATAAAAAATTCCTTTTAAACAGTTTTGTAAAAAAAATTAAATATGGGTAAAAAATATTTTAGAAGAATATTAAAAACCTTTTTGATTTTTTAGAAAACATGTACATGGAAGATAAATGTTCCCTAGTGGAGACTTAAATATAATCAATCATGAATAATGATGAGATTGTGAAATAAACACTTACCTCAAGTCTTGCCTTTCCTTATTCACATTCAACACTCCTGTATAATAAATATGGATTTATTATAAATATATTATATAACCATATTAATATATATATAATACAATGTATGATTTATTTATAACATATTGTCACCTGATTATTTATAATTTGTTATTAAAATCACTATTTTAGGTGATAACTACTTCATTTTCCAAGATTTTTTCAGTTCGGATGTCCCGATCCTTACACATTGATCATGGTACCATAATTTATAGAATTTTAATCATGTTATAAACATAATATATATTAATTATATAAATATTTATAATTATAAATAAAAATTATAGATAGAAAAATGAATTACACTATTCATGGAGACAGTATGACATATGTACACATGAATATTGTTTTCATTTTTCAAATGATGGAATGATAGAAACTTAAATATTAATTAACCTTTAAAGATTAATTATTATATCATATATATCATATATATTCTTGAAATTAATTCTTATTAACATAAATTTTAAATATAAATAAAAAATTAATCACACAACATCGTGGAGATGGTAGACCATACGTATGAACGAGCAACATTATCTTTTCCCAAGAGTTTGAATAGTAAGAAGGTAGAAATTATATTATAATTATTAAAGTATAATTATTTCATAAATATAATATATAAACATCAAACCTAACATAATAATCATCCATAAATATATAGAGATGAAAAATTAATTATATCACTACGTGGAGAAAGTAAGTCGTACATACACACGAGTAATACATTCAATTATTATTTGATGGGAAAGAGGGTGTATAATGGTGTTTTAATAATCATAATAAATTTTAAGTATGTTTAGGATACTTAGATATTATTTTATGATAAATATCATAGATTTATAGGAGTTAAAGAAGAGTAGAAAAATAAAGTGATCGGTTAAGGTGATTACTTCTTTGAAATAACACTTTTAGATATCCTCTAAAGGGATCCATGGTTGGTCTTTTTGGAGTTACGAAACCTATAGGATGTTGTTAGGAAATTATATAAGATAAGTAACTTCAAATGACACAATATTAGATTTTATGTTGTTATAGGGTTGTAATCACATCAACCAATAGAATTTAGATAATTTTTAGTGTAATTTTAAACCTTATCATTTTGATTAACCCTTAGTTAACCTATTTTAATTTTAACTACTATAACAACTTCTTCAATATTAAAAGTTTGTAATTTTAACTTATAAGGTGAAAATTGGACTATATATGGAAAATTTATAAAATATTACACAATATAATAATCAATTTTTATTATTTTAATATTTTTATGATTTTTAAATAATTTAATAAATTATTATTTTGAAAAAATATCATTAATTTCAATTTTGACACTATTCATTTAATTTAACTTTAAATACCTAAAGAAAAATAGGTAATTACAATATATTTATTTAAAACCTCTATAATATGCCATATATATTTATAAAATTTGTGTTTCATATTAAATCAATCAAATTATATCACTTTTAATATTTTTAAAATAATTTATTATATTTTTTATTAAATTGAGAAATATTGTATCAGTGTTGCATAAGAAATTAAAGAAATTGTATAATTATTAAAAATTAAAAATAAATTCATATTGTGAAAATAATTTTATTGAGAAAAAAAATGATACTTATATTCTTTCAAAACATAATTTTTTTCCTGTGTAGTCTCATAAAATATATTAAAAACAAAGAGAGTGATATTTTGTAAGTTTATTTGATTTTAATAATATATGAGTCATTTTCATGGAAAAGGGTCCATTAAAATATTTTTTTTAATATTAGGTGTTAAGGGTTGAATTAAATTCATAAAATAAGAATTAGGAAGATTTTTTTGGCATTATCACTTATTTTTAATCTAGATTAAGACGATTTACTCTTTCCTGAGGTGATAAATTTTAGCACAATAACTATTCATATTGACCAAAAATAAATGGGGGATAATTAATTTTTTTAAATCCTGATTATAAGTATGAAATTAATTTTATCTAATTAAATACCTACAAAGGGAAGAAATTAATTTTAAAAGTAAGTTCACAAAACGTGACAGAAAATTATTTTTAAAAAAAAATACATTTTTAAGTATAAAACAAGATTTATTTTTATCCTATTCTTAAAAAATATTTATTGAATGTTTATAACATTTGATAAAATATTTAAATTTTATTAAAATCATTCAACAATAGATATTGATTTAATATATTTATATTAAGAATATTTCACACATAAAAACATCTTTTTAGAAAAAAATATCACTTTTATTTTTAAAATATTATTTGTTTTTAATGATAATCATTTGATAAGTAATGAATTCATTTTAAAAATGTGTAGACTATATATTTTTGGTAATTTTGTTATTAATATTTATACTCACCAATCCAATAGCTAGGTGATAACATAAATATAAAATTTTAATATTTTTTTTTGGTTCATCTAAACTCGCACTTGTGTGTAACAAAAGATATCAAAGAAATAAAATTATTTAAAGAGAAATAATTATTAAAATATTAGGGCTTTAGATTATACCCCCTTAAAATGAATTTCTGACGCAAACTTTTTCACTCTAATAAAAACATATGAGAATACTTCTACCTCATCACATCCTTAGGTTCCCATGTAACTTTCTGAAATTTGGGGTTTCTCTATAAAACTTTGACCAGGTGAGTGGTCTTGTTTCATTGAACATTATCTAAATGATCCAAAATCTATATAAGTTATTCTTAATAATAAAGATATTACTCTAGTGGTATGACCACTAAGTTTAGTACATGTGAAGAATTAGGTATGTACAACCTAAGGATAGATACATGGAAAACATAATGAACTTGAGATAGATTTAGTGGAAGTGCCAATTGATAAGCTACCATCCCAATACGATCAAGAATTTGAAAAGGACTGATATACCTAGTTTTTAGCTTTAAGTTATTTCAAAAACTCATCACTATCTTCTAGGGAGATATTTTTAGGAAAAACTTGTCACCCAATTCAAACTCTAGATCTTTTCGATAATTGTTAGCATAACATTTTTTACGACTATGAGTTTCTCTTATATGTTATTGAATAGATCTGATATTCTCATCCATTTCATCATGTAAATCAAGTCCTAATATATTTACTTCTCTAAATTCATTTCAACACATTATAGTTATACACTTCTTATTATAGAGGGATTTATAAGGATCCATATGAATGCATAAGTGAAAGCTATTATTGTAATAAAATTATACCAGAGGAAGGTGTTGATCCGAATAACCTTTGAAATCCATAGAGAATGATCTCTATATATATTCTAGATTTTTAATATTCCTCAAATACTTATTTGAGTATGATAAGTAGTGATGAAACATAACTCTTTATCTATTTCATGCTAAAGACTTCACCAGAAATTTGAGGAAACCCTTGGATCCCAATTAGATACATTGAAAAGTGGTACTCCATGAAATATTAAAAATTTCTTAATATATATTCTAGAAAGTTGATCAAGAGAGAAATAATATCTAATAGAAATGAAGTGTTCTGACTTCATAAGGTGGTCGACTATAACCCATATATCATTATGGACTTTAGATGTTTTGGGGAGCCTGATGAAAAAATCCATGGTTATGTTTTACCATATCTATTCAAGTATAGTCAATGGTTGTAACATCCCATTAGACTTTTGTCTCTCAGCCTTAACTTGTTGAAGAACCAAGAAATAGGAAACATACTCTATAATATCTCTCTTCATTCCATACCACCATAAATACTCTTTCAAGTCTCTATAAATATTTTTACTTTAAGGATGAATATAGAATGATGAACTATGAGACTCATCCAACATTTACTTCAAATCTGGTGTTGGTGGGACACATACAAGGTGCTTGAACCTTATTATTCCTTCACAATCAAGGCTAAACTCAGGAACATTTCTCACCTTCTTTTTTCATCTCTATATATTCATTCTTCACCTATTTAATCCTCATTTGGATAGATGGTTGAAAATTTATTTGATCTAGATAATATTTATCCCTTTCCTATAATATTTCTAGATCCATCCTTTTTAAATCCATAAATATTGTATATTTTATGATCCACATCATTGATAATCTAGAATGATCCTTTCGGCTCAAATCATCTTCAACCTTATTAAATTTTATAGGGTGGTAATGTATTATGAAATCATAATATTTAATACGATCCAACCATTTTATTTTGATCATGTTCATCTATTTTTGAGTGAAAATATAATTTAAAATTTTGTGATCAATATATATTTCACACCTTTCTCTATAGTGATAATGCCTCTGTATGTTCAATAAAAAAATTACCACACCTAATTCTAAATCATGGGTTGGGTAATTTTTCTCATGTACCTTCAATTGGAACGAGGAATAAGCTATCACCATGTCATTTTGTATGAGAAAAAAAATCCTATTCCCTTATTTGATGCATCAATATAGATCACAAACCTTTCTCCACTATAGGGTAGTATGATAATAGGTGCACCGACCAACCTTCATTTCAGATCCTTTAAATTCTCTTCACATTTCTCCATCCATATGGACTTAACTCCTTTCCAAATAAACTTAGTTATTGGATTAGATAATCATGATAAATCCTTCACAAAACATTGATAATATCCATCCATCTTAATAAAACTATGGATTTCAGTCACAATGGTTGGTCTAGGACATTTCTCAATAAATCCAATATTTGAAGGATCTACTGATATACCCTCACTTGAGATTATATGACCCAAAAATGAATATTTTTAAGCCAAAATGCACACTTTGAAATTTTTTCATAAAGCTTATCCTTTCTGAGGGTCTTTCGCACAATCCTCAAGTGATCTTCATGTTCTTCCTTTCTCCTTGAATATACATGAATATCATCTGTAAAGTCGACCACAAACTGATCAAGGTAATCTATAATGAATCCATTCATTAAATCCATGAAGATAGAAGGGTAATTAGTAAGAACAAAAGGAATCACTATAAATTCACAATGTCCATACTATGTACAGAATGCCTTATTTGGTATATCCTACTTATTGACCATTAATTGGTGATATCTATAACAATGATCAATCTTGGAAAAGTATTAAGATCTAAATACTTGATCTAATAAGTCATAAATATGGGGAATATGATACTTTTTCTTGATAGTGTTCTTGTCAAGTTCTTGATAATCAATGGAAAGTCTCATTGATGTATCTTTATTCTTAAAAAATAGAACAGTTTCACCCCAAGGTGATGCACTTGTCTGAATGAATCCTTTTTCAAGATTATCATGGATTTTATTATTCAATTACTTTAACTCAATTGAGGCCATTATATAAGAAGTATTTGAAATTTTCACAACACCATGTATGATTTCTATTGAAAAATCGACTTTATGATTTAGCGGAAGTCACGAAAATTATTTTATAAAGATATAAAAAACTCCTTTAAAATAGGTGTATCATTAATGTTGTGTTTCTCCCCAACAATTTTATATTTATAACCTTTATGTATAGAAACTAAGACCCACAAGAATGAAACAATATATATTGGAAGTTTATGTTCATCCTTTCATAGATAAATGATCATAGGTTCATTCAGAATTTGAAATGGGACTTCCCTTCCTCAAAAATTGATATGGTATTCATATAGAGAAATGAAATCTATTCTAAAAATCACATTGATTTAAATTAATAGTAGAATAAAAAGATATGATAGAAGAAATTTCCCAAAAACTTCAATCAGAGAACAATTATAGACTTGAGATGTGACCATTGTTCCATTATGAATTTTCATAGCTAAATCTATACCTAATTGTTGAGATGGTGCATATATACCATTAGAAAATTCTTTATAAATAAAAGTGTGGGTGGATCCAGAATAAAATAATACATTAGATATCCTAGAATGTATGATAAGTGTACCTTTCACCACGTCATTATCATAACCCACTTTAGCAGTTGTGATTACTTGATATTTACCTTTGTCTTTGGGATTAAGAGGTTGTTGATGGTAATCATAAAAAATATTTATATTCATGCGCTAGTTGTCATAATTCCCATACTCCATTAATTTTATGCATTAGAGTGTGGGTGGTGCATTAGTTGGTGTATTCTTTCACTCCATTGCATTAATTTCTTATTCATTGCCTTTTGACATTAATGGGATTTATGACATGTCTTTCCATATTTAAAGAAACTCCCGGTTCCATTAAAACACTCCCCTTGATATTTTTTCCCATATTTCTAGCATTTGGATGGATAATATTTCTTTTCACCATGTGATTTATTAAAGTATTCATGAGACTCGGTCTTTCTTTTCTTATCAAAACCATTGTATTGGTGGGAATCTCCAATTTCCATTTCTACTTTCAGTTCACATCAAACAATTTCTCCTTAGTTTATAAATTATCATATATCTAAAAAAATTAAAACTTTGTTTTAGGCCACCAAATAATTGATAAATTTTACTTTCAAGGATGATAATTAAACTTGAGTAATACCTTTCATTCCATGTAAAATTTTCCTAATAGGTATCAATGGATTCATTATCTTTTTTGCTTCAGCTTAAGAATATCCTTCTCCATATTTGTATATAGAATACATGGAATGTACTTATTAAAGAATATCCCCTTAAACCCATCCCAGTATATCGATTAAATTTCTTCCTCTTTCCTCATATTCTTGATAATACTCTACCATTGATCTACTTCAACTTTCAGATAATAAATAGTTAGGACAATTTTTTCATGTCTTGAGCATTGAAGAACATAAAATATTTTCTCAATTGTGTTAATCCATCACTTATCCATTAGTGCATCGAAAAATACACTATAATATGGTGTATTTTTCCTCATGAAAGATTAAATGGTACATTTTTACCTCCTTTGATCATTTGGAAACTTGTCATGATTCATAGCCTAAGAATGTTGTGTGAACATAACAACAATATTTTTCATTCCATCTCCCAAAAAATTTTCTTCCTCACTATAAAAAATAACAGATTATCGACAGTTTTTTTAGAGAGGTTTGTACCAAAACCCCTCTAATCATCAAATTTAGAGGGGGTTCACAAGCACATATAAAATTTTTACCATGGTTTTTTAGTATTTGGTTTGATTTTAGAGGTAGTTATGTCAAAAACTCCGCTAGCTTAATAATTAGTGACACTATATATTTGGTTATATTTTAGATGATATATTTATATATAATATTTGTTTGGATATATATATATATAATTAATTTTTTAAATGGAAATAGTGGGGGTTCATAATCCCCCCCAATTTTATACATTAGAGGGGGTTCATGAACCAATTCTAATCCCTTAGAATAGATGGGTTTTTGAACCCCTTCTAGTTTAAGAAATTATAAGGGGTTGAACCTCCTCTAATTGATGACATTTGAGGGGGTTTTGAACCCCCTCTAATTCAATAAATTTAACAGGGGTTATAAACCATCATTAAACCCTTTGATTAGAGGGAATTTTAAACTGCCTCTAAATTTTTATTTATTTTTTAAAATTAATATCATATGCATTCAAATTTTATAATATATATGTCTATGCGCATGTATAAATAAATAAATAAATATATATATATATATATATTACATAAACACATTATATAAATTTATTTAAATACATTATATATATAAGAACATTATATAAATATTTTAAATAAATATTCATACATATATAGAAAAATGTATACATATATAAATATTGGTATAAATATTATAAATGTAATTATAAACATATTTACTAAATTTTTGAAAAGTTATATATGGTTTTATAAATACTATACATTTATATTATGATTTATATTATACATATATTATATTAAATACATTTTTATTGTATATTTTTTATAAATACATTTATATTATATTATGTATACAAATATAAGTAATATAGAAAAAATTAAATAAATAATATATTATATTATATTATAAATATTTAATTATATATTAATTCATATATAATATATAATTATTATATATATATATTTTAGTATCATTTAATTATATTATATATTTATAATTATATGAATGTATTTATTTTCGAGTGTATAAATAAATAAATAAATATTTATAAATATGATATAATATAAATGTATAAAATCACATACATAAATATATAATATAAATGTATTCAATATAATATATGTATAATAGAAATCATAAAATATATAAATATATAGTATTTATAAAACCAACATATAATTTTTATAGTTTAAAAATAAGTGTAATAATAATAATAATAAATATTATTATTACACCCAAACGTACATATATAAAAATATATAATAATGATTATACAAATATATATACTATAATTATATTATATCTATAAATATTATATAAATATATAAATACACACACACACAAATATAAATGTATTTACAAATATATGTATAAATATGTATTTATATTTGTAAATATAATTATATATATATTATACAAAAATATATTATATTTTATCTAACATCTATGTATCTAATATTATATATATATATATATATTATAGAAATATATATATAATATTTTTATACATAGATATTATATCTATTAAGATGAAAATTCAATACATAACAATATAATCCATACCAGAACCATAAAGGTTTAGAGTCTTTGGAGATTGGATAAACAATATTATTATTTTATGAAATATCTTCAACATCTCCCATGAAGATCTTCCCACATAGTAGTCTTCATAGGAATACCCTACTAAAAACATTACACATAGCCTAGAGAAATGAAATATAAAAAATGGTGAGCTTAGATGATTAGTAAGGGTAAAAATGGGATATAAAAATTGATGATCATATGAAATCATAAGATAAGAATAAGGTCATGAGATCTTGAACATAACTTATAAAGTTCATACCCAATCTGAAAAAGATCATAAAAATGTTTTATGGAATAAAACATTAACATTTCAAAATACTTGTATCATAATAATGATAATTAATCCTAACTAAATCATAAAATATAAGTTAATATCATAAATGTGTATAGAACCATTTTAAGTGTAATGTCCCTGTACCGGTAGCCACCATATCTGGTGCCCCGAGTCATGACACCACATGACCTCAGGTGCGCCTCCCCATACACCAGAGGCTTCCGACTAGTAGTGAGGGTATAATGGAACATGTGGAGAGACTGTACCCTCTTTATTAGAGTAATCTAGAATAAATAAAACATGAAATAAATAAATAAGTAAATAATAAACATGAATCACAAATCCATTTCCCAAAAATGGTTACAAGCCCAAAAATGAATAGTAAATATGCTATTTCATTCTATACAGAGCCAAGTGTAACAGAAACCCAAAATAAAGAAAAACTGAAGAATCCCCAAAATGGGTTCTGTATCCAAATCTGGATCCCTCATATATTCACACCCCATGCCCAAATCAACATTCTAGCATAGTGACCTTACCATTTTCCTGGCCTGCAACTATGAAATCTGCTCGAGTACCCAATGGTGGCCCAAGAAGGGTGTGATTACAAATCAGTAGGCCACCACCAATGTTGTCTAAAAAAATATCCAGTATAAATAGATAGTGTATGTTGGTAAATAATGAACAAAAAGTTAAACAAAAGATACTCCAGGATCCATTAATTGACAAGGTTCACTTTAGTCACTTTCATCATTTGTTCCATGGGTTAACTATTTTTATCAAATTCACCTCGACTAAAGATGATCATATAATTATGAATAAGGGGAGAGAATATAGTATCCTATATCACTAGTAAAAATATTATATAATCAATAAATAACAATTACCATAGAGCCTCAATCTAAATATTCATCTCGCATGCATCCATTAGGGGCGTACAACCTTAGTCTGACTCCCTAACCAGTGCATTATAGGGGTCAGGTTTAGAGCAAGAGTATAATTCAACCCATGGGAATAGATCCCCAATTCCAATAACCTAAATACCACTAATCCATGTGCACATGATTTTTTAACCATTTAACACATATTCCATTCACAAAACATAACTCATTGAACACATTTACCCTTTACACATCATAATTCATTAAACACATTTACCATTAACAAACCATAGTTCATTAAACACATATACCATCATTATGTATTAACCCATAAAAACATTTACCATTTACACTCCTTAACCCATTTAACACTTATACCATTTCCAATTCATAACTAATTTAACAAATTTACATTATACCAAACCACCCCTTATCCCATGTTATCAACCAAACATAATTAACATCAATTTCATTTCACAACCCATATTAATGAACTAAACAAAATCATCATTAACTTCATTTCATAAAACCATGTTAGTATTATAAACATATCTATCATAGTTTCAATCTCATAAACCTTTCCATTTCATAATTAATTATCCAAATCCATGTTCATGAATGAAGAAAACCCCATGAGTGGCCTTTTTCCTTATCTAATCAACCTCAATGCATACCACATGGATCGTGAGGGGTTTAATTAATCATTTGACCAATAAATTCATCATTTTTAACATGGAAAACCAAACAAACAACACAACGGTAAAAGAACACAACCACATACACATAAATTTGACCATAAGGATGTAGGATATAAATTTCAGAATACCTACCATGATTCCATATATATAAACTCACTTAACCTTGGCCTTTGATTTCATCTAATACCACCTTCAAATACACAGACTAGAAACCATTTGAAAAATAGGGTTTTAGGTATTCATAATAAGAATAATTATTCCACAATCCTTAATCCAGAAAAAGTAAGGAAGAGTAGTGTTCAACTAACCCATAGCTTCAATTCACACCCAATGGTTATCCAAATGACCGAAAAATGAGGTAGATTTGTCATTGGGAAAATTGGGAGGAAGGCTTTATCACCCTTGGATATTATAGGGAGAATGGGGAGGAAAATCAGGTAACAAAAATTAAAGCCTGATGTGGGAAATGGAAAAAAATTACATATTTAATGAGGCTCATGGTTTGGATGCACGGTTGACCAAATTGTGCATCAATTGTGTTCCACCCTTTATTAAAGAGGGGGATGGGTCACAAAATCTCTTGGGGAGATGCATGGTTTGAAAAATAGTTCAGTGATCATGTGTAATTGACCAATCCAAAACTACATGGTTTCACCTTCTCCCTTGCATGATTTCACCAATTATGCGCCAATTCCTCCAGGAAAGCATGGTTATGGAACATGTTTATTACTAACCATGTTCCAAACATGAAAAAATCATTGTATGGACCCTTTCCCCCCTCTTTGGTGCCTCAAACCCCATGATACAACATTGATCTTTCTTAATAACTTTGGGAACATTTCATTAACCAACTTAAAGGGATATAAACCAAAATTTAAACAAGGATGTGCCTCAAAAGAAGTCTATAATCCTAAAATCTCACCACCTTATAATGGATCATCCTTGATCCACACTCCTAAGCATCACTGGGTATCCAAGGTAAAAATACTAGGCCACTAGGACTATATATCAACCTCCATATCCCAAGTTTCTTCATGAATTTTACCATGCTTCTATAACATGAGGACTAACGACGTAACCTTAACCCATAAAACATTCTCACTGCAATCCAAAAATATAAACCAAATTCTCCTTAAAGGACACATCAACCTCAAGATCAAAATCATCAAAATTAATCATGTGTGAATGGATGGTGTGATACTGTTAAATCCATGAAATAGGAAAAACATCATGCATGCCACTATACCAATGTGAAAGGGCCAATCGGTATGCCACCGGTCTGGTTCTCTCCACAATCTCAAACAGAACCACATACCTGGGCACCAACATACCTTGTTTCTAAATTTGATAGTGACCCAAACTTAGAGACACTCAAAGAAACACATGATCAACCACTATAAACTCAAGAGGTCAATGATGTTGATCAACATATGACTTATTCTACTCTGAGTTGTATCCATACATTTATAAATCAACTAAACCTTCTTTGATGTCTCCTATATGAGACTTGTTCCCAATAACTCTAATCCACCAACCTCCATCTAATATAATAGAGATCTACATGACCTACCATAGAGCACCTCATATGGTTCCACTTGAATTGTCTCCTAGTAACCATTGGTTTAGGTGAAATTAACAAGTTCCAAGTGTTTCTACCAATATCCACTAAAAACTAGGACACAATCCCTCAACATTTTCTCTAGAACCTAAATAGTATGCCCGACCACCCATCTATATGTGGGTATAAATCCGTAATCAAAAATACCTGGGTACCAAGTGAATTAAATAACCCTTTCTAGAAGTGTGATGTAAAACACAACTAGTAATCTGAATCTATAGTTTGTGGAACTCCATGAAACTATATTATCTCTCAAATGTACAACTCATCAAACTGGTAAATGGTAAAGGTCTCTTGTATCGACAAGAAATGTTCCTACTTGGTCAACTAATCCCCAACTACCCATATATCATCATTATTAGGAGGTATCCTTGGGAAACATAACATAAAATCCATCATGAAATCATTCCATTTCTACTATTGAATAGGAAAAGGTTGTAATAAACTACTCAGATGTTGCTGCTCGACCTTCACCTACTGATAGGTGTAGCATCACAACATGAAACCTGCTACCTCGTTCTTTATCCCTAGCCACCAATATTGTCTATGAAGATCATGACAAATTTTGGTTAAACTAGTATGCACCATCCACTTTGAATCATGAAAATCACACATAAAATCTCCCAACATACAAGTAATAATGACAACACAACCATGAACATAGATGATATTACCATCATCAGTAGTCCAATCGAAAGGTGACTCCCCATCTTCAAGACTTTCCCTCAAAGAAAAACACTCTGGACCCTCATATTCTTTTTTCTTGATCTAACTTAGAAGTTTTGACTCAACTTCCAAGGGTTCAAGGGTTATCTCCCCTTTTACCTCCTAAACCTCCAGTTGTATCTTATAAAACAATGCCATCATCCTCCACTAGCAACTATATTCTTAATCTACCTGATTTTTAGTCTTTTAAATCACAGCATCTGCAACACTATTTCCCTTCCTTGGTGTGTAGACAAACACAAAATTAAAATACACTATGTACTCAACCCATATTCACTACTAAAAATTCAAATCACATTGGGAGAATATGTAATTAAGGATTTTATGATCAATATACATCGAAATTTTTTCACCCAATAGATAATGAAACCAACACATTAAAAAATAAACCATCAAATCCATCTCAAGATCATTCATACTGTAGTTTCATTCATGAGGAATCAACTACAATGACCCATACACCAAAACCCGGTCACCCTGCATCATCACTTCCCCAAGGACCACACCAGATTCTTCACAAAATAAGGTATACTCCTTACCTGACTCGGATAAGATCAAAATCGGTGTTGTGGTCAACCAATTATTTAACTCCTAGAAATAATTCTCACATTCCCTAGGAAATTAAAAATTTATGACTTTCTTGGTCAATATTGAAAGTGGTGTTGTCAAATGGGAAAAATATTTGATGAACCTTCGATAATATCCTACCAAACCAATAAATCTTCAAATATCAAAAACATTCCTAGTCTACTCCCAAGATACAAATTCCTGCACTTTATTTGGGTCTACTGACACACCTTCCGTGGAGATTATGTGACCCCAGAAATGTACCTTTACAATCTAGAATTGATACTTAGATATCTTGGAGTATATCCTATGATATCTTAGTGTACTCAGAACAATGTTAATTTGTTTGGAATGATTGTCATGGGTCTTGGATTACACTAAGATTTCATCCCAAAAAAATGACTAAAAATTTATCCAGGTATGGATAAAATATTTGGTTCATTAGGGACATAAAAACTACTGGTGCATCAGTCAACCTGAATGGAATAAAAAAATCATATAAAAAATACCTCCTTCTGAAATTATACCATGATATATTACAAAATATCGCCATTATTTGATGATACCATGATCTCAATTCAATTTTTTAGAATATAGAAGCACCTCTTAACTAGTAAAATAGATCATAGATTCATGGATTAGGGTATAGATTCTTAACTGTCAGCTGATTCAACTTCTGATAGTCAATACACAACTGAAACGTCTCGTCATCCTTCTTAGTAAACAAAACTAGAGATCCCCAAGGTGATGTACTCAGATGAATAAACCATTTTCTATCCAATTACTCCAACTGAGTTTTAAGTTCCAAAATTTCAACCGGTTCCATTTTATATGGTTGAAAAGAAATAGGTTCTGCTCCAAGAAGCATCTCAATTGTGAAATCAATATCTCTCTCAAGAGGTAGCCTTGAGAATCTCTCAAGAAACACATCCTTAAACTAATCCACCATACGAGGAAACATAAGCTACTCTACTCCCTCGTCATTAAGCATAATACATGCCACTTGGGCTATGATCTCACCCAACTGATAACGAATGGGACCTACATGGCTTTCCGGGATATCCCATTCCCCATGGTGAACATAAGAGTCACCCTTAAGGTTTGTGAATGTAACCCTTTAGTGGTAAAAATAAATATTGTCATAATACAACACCATCCAATCAATACCCAATATCCATATCAAAACTTTATATCTCAAGTAAAAATAATTCCCATAGGAAATGGTACCCACCAACCATAATATCAAATTCCTTATACTATATAATATTCTATGCTCACACTCCTAACAGTGTATCAATTGACATATTCCAACACATATGTTCCACCACTAGACCCAAAACATTCAAAAACTAAGTAGATATAAAATAATATGAGGCACATGTATCAGATAAAACACTAGAAAGAATGTAATCTATAAGAATTGAACCTCAAACTATTGATTATCCAACCTCACCACCTCCAGGTGCAGGCTGAAATGCATGAATTTGACTTGTCCATCTACCCTAGACTCTGATCTAAGTTCCTGGTGTTGCACTACCCTATTGATAATAATGCCCTTCTCCTGAAGCACCATATATGCCACCCCAATCAATATAGGCATTATAAATCTAACTATCTACCTGGTATAGGGTAAATGACCCCCTAATTTCACTCTACACAGACCTTGATCCTTCATCACTTACAATCTATAGTGGGTTCCTATAGAACCTTTGAACATTACTTATTATTCTACATGCTCAACAATAAATTGGTGGCCAGGAAAACTGACCACAAATTTGTCCTAGCCTACCATACAGATAAAAAATACCCATTCATCATCATGATAGTTCAAACCTCTTCTCTAAATACTATATCTTCTACCATCCTAATGAAAACTCTCAAAACAGTGCTTCCTTCCATCATAAGTCACACCACTGGATCACCCAACTATAACCACATGTATGCTTCCATAACCATAATTTAGGTTCACTTCTAAAATAAGGACCTAGTACAACACTCTAGATAACCTATTAAAATGGAATAAATTCACCTAATACTTGATCTCATGTATATGTCCATTCTAAAAATGTCTTTCTCTAGCAATCTCATCCCCTGAAAATGCTGGAACGAAGCGTTTCAAGTCAGTGAAGGGGATATCATGATCCATCACTATCATGGTCCCATGGGTAAACATATAAACTCAAAAAAAATTCTATCTCAAGGTCTCCAGATAAAAGTGTTTCAGAAACTTTTCCTGGAAATACTTCCACAACATACCATCTTCCAGATTAGTCTAAACCAGGATATCCCACCAGCACTTCACTGGTCCTCGCAATATGTAAGATGCCAACTCGAATCTATTCTCAGGAGAAGTCTATAAGTGGTCAAGAATTATCTCAATGGACTCAATCCATAACTTGGTTAAGTTAGGTCCACCCTCTCTAGAAAACATTGTAGGGTGCTACAACTAAAACTCTCAAGTCAGATCATACAAACTCATCACAACCTACCCTGGGTCTCATTCCATCATTTTCATATAATGAGAAAAGTTCTCATGGAACTTCTCCTCCCATATGTTACCTTTTACGAACTGGGTTTCTTGATCCACTATTGGAGCAGCATTCTCGGTGATATCCTCTTCTTGTTGAGTCGACACACATCATCGTGGTGGAATCTCTCTACAATTCGAAACACACATCTCAAAACACATAACATAAAGCTTCAAATTTTTTCACAAAATATGGATCTATACTAACCATAAAAATCCCATTTCATAAAAACCATCCAAACTAATATATTCATATATCTAACGATTCCCTCAACCACCCCTACTATTGGTCATGGTCAATATGGGTTAACCAACTTACATAGAACAACCATTTTACTATAAAACCTTTTTAAACCATTTAGTAATTTTTTTATCTTTCCAACTTGTCACAAAAATATTTTAAACCATTTATAAATCATAATTAGGAACTATTAATTTACTATTACTTTACACTACTACAAAATGAAGCTATAGCCACAGACCTATAGCCACGATTTTATAAGTCCGTGGCTATAGCATGGTTATACCAACGGATGAAAATTCATCCGTGGCTATATGTGTGATTTGGCCAATATTCTCTCGGGCTCCTCCTACGGAACCCTCCCCGACTCACTCCCCTACCCCAACGCACTCCCCTCCCTGGACGATCGCGCCTCCCCCTCCCCGGATGACAGTGCCTCCCCCGACGCCGACGGACTCCCCTCCTCCCCCGACGCACTCCCATCCTCCCGACGACCTCTCCTCCCCGGACGACCGCGCCTCCCCCGATGGACTCCCCTCCTCCGGATGACCCCGAAAAACTCCCCTCCTCCCCCGAAGGACTCCCCTCCTCCGGACGACCCCGGCGAACTCCCCTCCTCCCCCGACGGACTCCCCTCCTCCCCCGACGGACTCCCCTCCTCCCAACGGACTCCCCTCCTCTGGACGACCGCAACTCCCCTGCTCCCGACGGAATCTCCTCCTCCGAAGAACTCTCCTCCTCCCGACGGCCTCCTCCGGACGAACTCATTGCTGGTATCTTTATCATTCCATTTTTTATCATTTCCAGTATCTTTATCTTTAACAATAGTTTTTTCAAAATCCATATCAGTAGTAATTAGATCCTTTTCAAGAATATTTCCACTCTTTTATGTAAGATATTTCTGCTGCTCGGGTCGATCCTCATGAATAAGGATACTAAATCATACCATTTTCGAATCTGAGGCATCCAAATATTATATAGGGTATTTCAACATTTTAGAATTTTGTTCCATGGATTTTGGTTTGATTTCCATCCCTTAAATATCGTATGAGGCATCGTGGTTTTGTATAGGGTAATACTGTAGATTAACATCAAGAACTAGGAACATTAGTGTAGGATATGCCTTCTTCTTCCAATTATTTTCTACCATATATATATATTTTTGAGGGAATACTAGATTTCTAGTTGTTCAAGCAAAATTAATGGGGCTTATTCCCAAAAAGGAGGAAAATATGAGAATATCATGGTGATATAACCATATGTAACATATGATTTTACAATTAATCTATGGTTATTACTAGAGATAGATGGTCTATCCATCATTGCACATCCGATAAGGATAGGAATCGAGCCTTATATAGTTTTGTATGGTAGAGCTGTTAGATTTATGCAACACCAGAGATGGTGAAAACCATGTGAATAATGGGTGCATGCATATAGTTTAGGTTCACAATTCCTTGATATAGTCTTCTTGTTTGAGTTTATGGAGCTTAGTGAAAATGAAAATAGTTTATATTCTTGATGATTTGAGTATAAAGAGGATCTTTAAGGATGATAATGCAGTGAAAAATGCTTAAAACCCATGTGAACGGATACCAGGATGTCCTATAACAAATGAAGTGATCCTGAAGACGGTTGATCAATGTTTAATGTCATACATATTTGATGATATAAAACAATTTACATTCATGATTCATGGTCTACTGAAACAGGTATATTTTGAAAAATAAATAAATTCATGAATGAGGTTGAATTTGATTTGAATTGAGGGCAGGACATCCCACGCACCACACAAATACCTCAGAAAAAAATTCCATATCGTATAATGTTATAATGATCAGACCGAGATGAATGTAGATGATATTTTAAATTCATGATGCTTGGAATATGTGTAATTTGGTTTCACAGTAATATATGTGTCACGGAAGTGGTAAAACCTACTGTAAATGGACCCAAATAGTCTTATATACCATGTTCACACCTTGAGATGGAATACACACAAGTTAAAGTCATAATGTTGTGTGTGTAAATGGGACTGAGGGGATGTAGGGTTGAAATATATTTATCTAGACCTATAAATGAGAGGTATAGGAATTACAACGTATCCCATGAAAATGGTAGTCAATCCACACATGGTTCAAAATTATGTAGTAGTAGGATTTCAATTCCAAAATTGGGGGAAATCCTCTCTCGTGAGGAAATCCCAAATTTATGACATGGGTAATGCTAGAGTTTAGCATCGTGTTATATGGATGTTGGTTTAGTTCGTCTCATATCATATGATTCATATTGATTCCAAGTGGGGTGATTTTTTAAACAATATCATACATATATTATGAGGCACCATGGTTATAAAAATTGTAAGACCTTTCATATCATCCCATAGTTATCATATGAGTCATCTTAGTTTTATATTGAGTAAGATCATTATTTAATTTTGTGTGCCTAGGATGTCAATATCTATAGTTTAAAGTCATTAAACTCACACAATATTGGTAGAAAATAGTTATTTTCATAATTCATGGAATATGACTCCTTGTTTATGTTCAAATATTTTAGAATAAGGATATTTTTAAGGTCTTGTTTCTTTGACCAGTTATGAATATTTTAAGGTCATACTAGCTCGACCATGGGGTTTTTGGTAGTTTAGGGTCATAAATTTTGGAACATTTGTGAATATTTTATATTCATAATTCTTGGAACCATGAAAATATTTTTAGGTTTTCTTTCTTGGACCATGGGTATCCTCATGTGAAGTACTACTTCAGAAACATCACATTGGTGGGAGGTGTGAAATAAGACCTATTTAATAATGATCTAAGTATCTCGTTTGGGAGGGAAACATATATAAGAGTCTCTAAAATAGATTACATATTAATGGTTATCACAATTATTATCTTAGTACCATTTAATTAGTTGGCATCATAGTAGTGGAGGCTATAATGGTGGAAGGGGCTTCAATTGGTGTAGAGGTAAACTCTACATTATCATGTGTTAATGCCTCCTAAATCAAGAGGTAATCTATGTGCCTTATAGTGGGATCAATGAATGGAAAATCCATGTGTAGATTATAAATCTATCACTTACCCTTCATTTGGGAATCTAACTCTATTAGGGGGTCCAGGTGGTGTCCAGGGGTAGGGGGACTAGCAGGGGACTAGCAGGGTGCCTGGCAGGGTGCAGGGGGGACTGGCAGGGGGGACTGGTAGGGGGCAGGGGGACTAGCAGAGCCTCTTTAATTGAACAAGCTTTTCTTTTATATTATTGTGATTTTTTATATATGATTTTGATTTCTTTTCTCCCTATGCATGTTGTGTAGATTCAAGTGAACTTCATGATTTACTAGAGGTACATGAGAAGGTTATTAATACACCTGATGAGAAACTTTTGAAACTCAAAAAATCTAATTGTAATTCAATGTTTGGGATTGGTCGAAGAGCAAGAGGATATTTTGAAGTTGCACACTAATGAAAAAGTTGATATTGATACATATGTGGTTTTTAATAATGAATTTATATAGGATATTGAATCAGATAAAAAATCACATCCAAGAATTGAATTTTTACTATTTATGCACATCACTCCTCAAGTTGAAGAAGAGAGAATATACCCCCTTTTCCCCCCTTTCCACTACTCCTAGGAAGTTATAATTTCAAAGTGGTGAAATTAAAAGTATATGAAAATGGGGTGTTAAAAAACTATTTTAGTTTATTACTATAGCTAGAAAGAAGATTTTATGCTAGTTCTTAAGTAAGAAGACACATCCTCCATCTAATTGGGGTTGAATCAATGATTTTTCAACTGTGAGAAATCTAAATTTAGAACCCCTTGGGGGATAAACCCAAGATTATCTTGTTACTTTTTTTAGTTTTTTTATTTGACCTTCTTTAATAAAGTTTTTTTGATTGAGGTCTTTTTTTGTAGGAAGTTAGGTGGGTCACTTCACATGGCAGCCCATTTTGAGTAACTTCTTTCACTCTAAGAAAATTTTCAGGTTGTTTCCTTCCACCATTAAATTTTTAAGAGTTTAAATTCTT
Source organism: Viscum album (assembly GCA_963277665.1). Taxonomy (NCBI): domain Eukaryota; kingdom Viridiplantae; phylum Streptophyta; class Magnoliopsida; order Santalales; family Viscaceae; genus Viscum; species Viscum album. The sequence continues at coordinate 666,252,947 of OY728132.1, forward strand.
ATTATATACTTCAAATTAAGTGTGAGGTAAGGGTACACAATTTTTTTCTAATCCTAAATTTTATAATTTTAAATCATTGTTTAAACATTCCTTTTTATTGATTTTTATTAAAAAAATTATCTTATTCACATAGAATAAGTGAATGTACGTTATAATTTCTATTTTTTTAGTACTTTGGTGAGCATAATTTCAAATCCTATTGAAGTATATAATCAACGATTTTTATAGATCTAGAGAAGTTATATTTCATAGTAACTTTGAACCAATCTACCTTAGTTTTTACTCTAGTTTTGTTCTATTTTGATCTTTAAATTTTATAAATTAATGTATATGTTTACACTTATATGAGATGAAATTTTGGAAACCAAAGGTATTTATTCAACAAGAAAAGAAGGGAAATTTTTTCCAATGATCTCAAATGAATAGATCATCTACACCATGGGAGTAATAGTTTAAATTTTGTGATTTTTCTACTTAAACTTGAAAATTCACTTCTTTTTTTTAGTTGAAATAAATGGTTGGAATTTGCCTTTTAATAAATTTTGTATGCTGAAATCATCTTGTTAAATCTGTTGGTTTTTGCTTCCTTTTTTACTACCTTTTTGTATTTAAATTCTGGTGTGTATTCTTATTTTAATGTTTTACTAAAAATCATTTTTGAACTTCAAATGTTAACATGAATCTACATTAAAATCCATGAATATGTGTTGAAGTTGTTAATATTGTAACTAGTGGGTATCATTAATGCATTTTTTGTGATTGTTTGAACTCTATGTTCTTCATTTCTTTTGTTTTTAATATATTAGTTATATGCTTTGTTTGTAATTAGATAAAAAAATTCTTTATTGTTACAAATTGATGCATATATCTAATTAATCATTTCTACCATAGGACGAGGTGGTTGGTGTTGGTTCAAATGCAGGCACGTTGGCATGCAACCGACAAGCAAGGGGGAACATCCATTCTTGTTAATGGGAATCTATGTGAACTTCACTTCTTAGTTATTGGTTTTGATTAGAGTGATATTAACATATTATTTTGTTCGCATGTAGTTTTATAAACATAAAATAAAAATTTAATCATAGTTTTATGGTTCCAATTCTAAAATCTTTTTTATGAGCTGAATTCTATGGTACTCAATTGTTGTGATCGATATGATTGTATCACCTTATTTCTTCCATAAACCTTTTATAGTTTGATGAAGATAGGGTGAAACTGGTGATGAAATTTTTGAAGCTCTAATTTCTATTAGTTGAACTTTTCAAAACAAAACATTTTCCTCTCAAGTAAGCTTTGATTTGTGGTTCTTGCATCTACTATTTTTGTAGGATACATGTTTGTATTCAGGCACATAAACAAAAATATATTTCTTATCAATTATTTATTCTCTACATAATTACTTCTGATTTATTTTGATCTTTTTTTCTTTATTTCTTGTAGGTAAAATATAGGCTTAGGGTGAAAAAGAAATATGCACCCAAATTACTCTTAAGGCACCATTTTGTATTATGGTAACATTTTGGTAAGTTCATTTATTACTTTTTACCATACTACATCATGTATGTTGAGAGGGGTCTTTGATTTGTGGTTCTTACATCATATATTTTGGTCTTTTGTTATATTTGTTGAAAATAGTCATTTTATGTCTTGAAGTGTTTTTGATAATATCTTCGGGATGTATTGAAGTATGATAGGGGGCTGGGTGGAGGGGGAAGGGGGTAGGGTGGAGGGGTGCAGGGGGGGCAGGGTGGAGGGGGGTAGGGGGCAGGGGGCAGGGGGTAGGGGCAGGGGGGAGGGTGGAGGGGGGCAGGGGGCAGGGAGGGTGCAGGGGGGTGCAGGGGGTGTTGTGTAGGCTAAGGGGCTGGGTGGAGGGGGGAAGGGGGTAGGGTGCAAGATGGAGGGGGGCAGGGGGCAGGGGGGAGGGGGGCAGGGGGCAGGGGGCAGTTTCTCCATACCATTACTCCAATTATTTTTCTTGTTCTTTAATTTTGGGTCACTACCCATGCCTTTATCATACTTGTATTTAGCTTTTGGATATTCATCTTCATTTACCATATTGGAGGTGATGATAACCTTCTAACTGATTGAAATTTCCTCATCATCATCATACCATAATACATGAATTATGTGTGTTAATTTATCCATACACTATCTAGGATAAGATTGTGACTCTATGGAGGCCTTATTCTTAGTAATCATTGCAGCAGGTACTTTCGTGAAACCCCATACTGATCATTATTTTTAGTAGGTAAGGGATTATGCTGCAACTTATTTTGATGATCCTTGGGTGTACTCATATTCAGTAAACCTGGTGAGGTTTCCTTCCTGGATTGTTCCTAGATAGCTATGTATGAAACATGCATGATGGGTCCCTCAGAATGTGTCATCATCAATTAATGATAGGTAGGAACCTGCAAGAATTTTTTCCCATTTTTCACCACATGAGAACAATGAGATGCAATCAGGTTAGGTAAAGCATCCTAAAAGCAACACCTCTATGTAGGCATGCCATAAAATGTTTCCTCATTTGTAGTACTCTCTTCAAGAACAACTACATTTGTATAGAGGTCCACATTGAATTTCTGCCTATTTTTTCATTCGTGAGTATTTACATTAGGATTTCCTACAAAGTTGAAAATACCTACAGTCCCTTGGATCTGTACAAAACATCAGGGAAAGGTGCCCCCAAAATACATGCCCCTCGAACTGGATGTTCTATCCAATGTTTATCTCTCTATCAGGAAGGGGTACATTGTACTCATTCAAGGATTTTCCTGGGGGTGGGCCCTCTAGAGTAAATACAACACACTGAGAATAATCCATGTTTTTTTCATTAGAAGGACCATCCTAAGGTGATGTTGAAGTGATTAAGTCTGTAGTTTTCCCAGTATCCTTCTACACTAATATAACCCCTATCTTATCCACATTATAAGGGACAGTGGTGTATTTTCTCTCCAAGTCATAGATTGGAATATTCATCTTACCATTCCAACTTTCATAGTTAGAGACATCATTCCCCTTGATATTGTAAAAAGAACACTCCTTGTCCCTATTACATTCTAGAGAATGATGGAAAAAACATATAATTCATGTAGAACTGTGGTTTCCTTTCGTATTGGATCATAAAGTCTATACATTCATCTAGTTGTTTAAGACTAATTATTCTAGACTCATTATATACATGTCCACATTCACATGGGTTATCACATAGTGTCCAAACCTTGGGTTATCGATATGTATATCCAACCAAATTGAGTTCCCCACGACTGAGAAAATTTCCCAAAAATTGTGTGAGTACCAATAGAGCTATCCAGACAGGGGGAGGGGTGTCCGGCAGGGGGAGGGGTGTCCGGTAGGGGGGAGGGGTGTCCGGCAGGGGGGATGGGCTGTCCAGGCAGGGGGAGGGGTGTCCAGTAGGGGGAGGGGTGTCTAGCAGGGGGGAGGGGTGTCCAGGCCGGGGGAGGGGTTGTTCAGCAGGGGGGAGGGCTGTCCAACAGGGGGGAGGGCTGTTCAGCAGGGGGAGGGGTGTCCGGCAGGGGGGAGGGGTGTCCAGCAGGGGGGATGGGCTGTCCAGGAAGGGGGAGGGGTGTCCAGCAGGGGGAGGGGTGTCTAGTAGGGGGAGGGGTGTCCAGCTGGGGAAAGGGGTGTTCAGGCAGGGGGAGGGGCTGTCCAGCAGGGGGGAGGGGTGTCCAGGCAGTGGGAGGGGTTGTCCAGTAGGGGGAGGGCTGTACAACAAGTGTGAGGGGTGTCCAGTAGGGGGGAGGGGTGTCCGACCGGGGGGAGGGGTGCCCGGTAGGGGGGGGGGGGCTGTCTAGCAGGGGGTGGGGCTGTCCAGCAGGGGGGAGGGCTGTCCAGTAGGGGGAGGGCTGTCCAGCAGAGAGGAGGGATTTCCAGCAGGGGGTAGGGCTGCCCAGCAGGGGGAGGGGTGTCCAGAAGGGGGGAGGGGTGTCCAGGCAGGGGGCGGGGCTGTCCATCAGGGGGGGCGGGCTGTCCGGCAGGGGGCGGGCTGTCAGGCAGGGGGGCGGGCTATCTGGCAGGGGGAGGGGTGTCCGGCAGGGGGGAGGGGTGTCCAGCAGGGGGGAGGTGGTGTCCAGCAGGGGGAGGGGCTGTCCGGCAGGGAGGAGGGCTGTCCAGCAGGGGGGAGGGATGTCCAACAGGGGGGAGGGCTATCCAGCATGGGGGGGGGAGGGCTGTCTAGTAGGGGAGGGCTGTCCAGCAGGGGGGTGGGGTGTCCAGTAGGGGGGAGGGGTGTCCAGCAGGGGGGAGGGCTGTCCAGCAGGGGGAGGGGTTGTCCAGGCAGGAGGAGGGGCTGTCCAGGCAGGGGGTGGGGCTGTCCAGCAGGGGGAGGGGCTGTCCAGGCAGGGGGAGGGGCTGTCCAGGAAGGGGGTGGGGCTGTCCAGTAGGGGGAGGGGCTGTCCCGCAGGGGGGGAGGGGTGTCTAGCAGGGGGGAGGGTTGTCCAGCAGGGGGAGGGGTGTCCAGCAGGGGGGAGGGGTGTCCAGGCAGGGGTAGGGGCTGTCCAGCAGGGGGGAGGGGCTGCCCTTGAGGAATGTCTAGCTGAGAAGGAGCATGAATAGGTGTAACAGCAGGTAGAGTAAAATGTGGTAGCCCTATTAGTATATGTCATGTGTAACCTATAGGGTGAGGTCTGTAATGATGGTGCTAGACATGTTCTGGTTGTGTAAAAAATGTTGGGAACAATCTATTTTCTATTTATTGATTCATGTATGTTGGTTGTTGGTACCCCATGTGACCTATTTTTAACCTTCTTTGTATTTTTTTCTAACATAGTGTTTGGTATTAATATTTTTCCCTTTCAAGGCATCTTTAAACGAAGTATTAATAGAGGATGGCTTGTAGAATTTCTGTACAATTCTGCACTTATTAGTGGCATGGGGGGGTGTCCAGCAGGGGGAGGGGTGTCCGGCAGGGGGGGTGTCCAGTAGGGGGGAGGGGTGTCCAGGGGGTGCAGGGGGTGTCCAGTGGGGCTGTCCAGTTGGGGCATGGGGGCTTTCCAGTGGGGTGTAGGGGCAGGGGGCAGGGGGCAGGGGGCAGGGGGCAGGGGGTAGGGGCAGGGGGCAGGGGGCAGGGGGCAGGGGGTAGGGGGAAAGGGTGTCCAGCAGGGGGAGGGGTGTCCAATAGGGGGAGGGGCTGTCCAGCTAGGGGGAGGGGTGTCCAGGGTCTGGGGGGGGGGGGGTGACTGGCAGGGGTGTCCATGGTCTGGGGGGGGACTGGCAGGGGTGTCCAGGGCTTGGGTTCTTTATATTTTGTTGTGTGTTTTGGATTTCATTGAGGTGGATTCGAGTCGTCGTTGACGAAGGCTTACATGTGTATGCATAGGTAGGCATATGCATATATAAGTTCCCCTTTATATATATTCACTCATGGCAGTATGAATCTATATATTGGGGATATGTGTGCTTATATATAGATATGAAAAATGCATACGCGTGTAAGTATAAAGGGGTACATTCAAGTATAAACATATATCTAAGGCCCCCCTTGTGCATATTTGGCCATGAAAATATGTACATAGGGGCTCGGTGTCCTTACATATATGTTAAGTTGCATATGCATGCAAGCGGAAAAAAGGAAGATTCGAGTTGTCGTCGTCAAAAGAAAACGTGCCTTGAGGTTGAGGTAGGGTCCCTCTCCTAGCCCATTTAATTCGAGAATGTTTTAAATTGAATTTAGTTGCCTTCTAAATTTTTCATGTTTATATTAAATTGCAATTCTTGAATAAGTGTTAGTTCAGATAATTGTTTCGTTTGATAAATAATTCCTGGTTTTGTAATAAAACCCCTCCAACGGAGGTGCGCTGTCTGCGAAAACTCACAGTGGTATACCTTGCTTAACATTATTGCATTGATGTTTTATTTATACTTGATGTCATTGTTAGTCATAAAGAACACATCGTACTTGACCCTTTTTATATCCCTGTAGGGGGTTTCCCTCTTTTTATTAAAACAGTTGTTTGAACCAAGACAATCTTTAAGTGCCGTTAGACTTTTAAGATGGGTCCCATGTTGTGTGACCATGTCACATGGCATGTGATATTTAAATCCAACCAAAAGCCCAGTTCCATAGCCCAGGGGTCCCACAGTACCAGTAATGTCAGATTACATGTTATGTAACCTGTGATTTTCCTAATCCCATGGGGTATTCCTCTAGGTATTCCTACACATTTCTAGATCTCCAAACCTCACCGAATTAGGTATATCAGGGGTCATCCAATCCTCTAGTCATCACAGATTAGAATTCATTTCTTTAAATCTTCTGAGAAAACATCCTCTCATGCCATCCATATCATCCTATTTCAAACTAAGTGGAAGATGTTGCCCCGTGGATGTCGTTGGACCGGGCCAACACGTTGTGGTCACGCTGCGGTCACGCCGCGGTCACACCGTGGTCACGCCGCAGTCACGCCGCGGTCACGCCGTGATTTGGCCCTGCTCCAGGATGACGCCCTGTGGCGGTTACTCCTCCAGGACGACACCCTGCGGTGGTCACGCCGTGGTCACGCCGCGGTCATGCCGCGGTCACGCCGTGATTTGGACCTTCTCTAGGACGACACCCTGCGGCGGTTACTCCTCCAGGATGACACCCTGCGGCGGTCACGCCGCGGTCACGCCGTGATTTGGCCATGCTTCAAGACGACACCCTGTGGCGGTTACTCCTCCAGGACAACACCATGCGGCGATCACGCCGTAGTCACACTGCGGTCACGCCGCGGTCATGCCGCGGTCACGCCGCGGTCACGCTGTGATTTGGCCCTACTCCAGGATGACACCCTATAGCGGTTACTCCTCCAGGATGACACCCTGCGGCGGTCACGCCACGGTCACACCGTGATTTGGCCTTACTCCAAGACGACACCCTGCGGCGGTTACTCCTCCTTAGAGAAACATTGAATGGTTAGCTCTATAATTTTTCATATTTCCTCATTTCTAAACTATATATCCTCTCAGCTCTTCCTCTCATCCATCTTTCCACAAAACTTGCATAGAAGGTGGTACAAAGGCTCAATTCAACTGAAAACATTGGTTTAGAATTTTTTGGCATATTTTATTGTACATGTATCACATAATATTTGTTCGGTAATTCTTCTTTTTCCTCATCCTCTTCACATGTTGTCCGAACCAGATCATCCTCATCCTCTGCACATGTCGTCTGAACCGGATCAGCCTGTTGTGATGGAAATTCAATGTCTTCTTTTGGCTGTTTTAGATGAAATTCCTTCCATAATTCCCTCATCTCATGTAGAACTCATTGGAGGAGGATGATCACTGCCAAGTTGAGTTTTAAAGGCTGCACACAATCTGTTTGTTGCAATTCCAAAGAGGCTGTTCTATTCTGAGGGCCTATTTCATGATGGAGTTCCCACATTTCCCCCACAAGCTGGAAAAGGGAGGTCTGTTTGGGCCTATGCAAACATGATTTGTTTGTTATGGACAAAGATGCAACTAGAGACATGGTTTGCTTGAAGAGTTTCCATGAAGGGTCTTCACTGTAGAGGAGACTCGCTCTGGTCTGTATTTGGTAGTTGCTTCCATGATGGTTCCCACAACCGTTTGACTGAATTTCACACCAAACCAAGCCCTGCTAGTGACTATTTTTCGATGCACTATAAAAATCCCATGGCCAAACCACCAAAATCAAACCAGCTATTCCAGGGCCATTTCCACTCTCACTAAAAAAATCCAAACTCAAGCCCTACTATAATTCAAAGCTCCCACTTCAATTTAGCCACTATGAACTCCTTCCCAGTACCACACCATTTTTCAATCCACCTAGGAAACCCATCCACAACTTGACCACCAATCAGGCCTACCCACCTCTCAACTTCTAAGCCACCAACCCCACATTTTCCACCAGGCATCCCACTTTAAAACCATTCCAAACCTCACCCAATTCTAACTAATTAAACCAGACCCCTTAACATTTGAATCCCTCATCTAAATTCCTGTTCCAACTCACTTATTTTAGACCCAATCAGCCCTGTCACTTCAGAAAAACAAGAGCAGCCTACTTAAAATCCAGTCCAACTTAGTTTCCTTCATGCTTGACCCCATGAGTCCACAGCCTCACTTCAACCAAATTATTAACCACCTGGACACCTGGAATCCACAAGAGGAGAGAGAAGGTTTATAATTTTTTTTGTAATATTTTATTCCATTGGAAGAGAATTTGTTGGATGCTGCCACTTGTAATGAGGTACTTAATTTCCTCTCCCTATTTCTTCCATTAAATATTAGACAGATCCTATGTAAAAAAATCATTCTCCACCTCCGGGTAGGAACTCTCAGTTACCATTCTTCTGTTCTTCTTCCTGCTGATGAATAAAATTCCCCAAGTATATTGGGAAAATTTTATTCATTTTTCTTCATTTACCTATTCTTACTTACTGCTGATTTCAGCAGTCGGATTCGGTCTTTTAGCAATAGCCCATGACATCCATCCGTTGTCTAGGGGGTCCAGTGGGGGGGGGGGGGTGGGTCCAGTGGGGGGGTCTGTCCTGGGGTGTCCAGGGTCTAGGGGGGGCTGTCCTGGGGGGTCTTTCCATGGGGTGTCTAGGGGTCCAGTGGGGGGGGGGGGTCTGTCCTGGGGTGTCTAGGGTCTGGGGGGGGGGGGGGGGTCTGTCCTGGGGGGTCTAGGTTTGGGGGGGGGGGGGGTAGGTTATGGGGGGTGTCCATGGTCTGGGGGGCTGTCCAGGTTCTGGGGGGGGGTTGTCTAGGGGTGTCCAGGGTCTGGGGGGGGGGGGGGGGTCTGTCCTGGGGTATCCAGGGTCAGGGGGCAGGGGGAGGGGTGTCCAGTAGGGGGAGGGGTGTCCAGCAGGGGGAGGGGCTGTCCAGGCATGGGGGAGGGGTGTCCAGCATGGGGGAGGGGTGTCCAGGGGGGTGGGGGATGGATATAGGGCTAGGTGTAGGGGGTGGGGGGGGGACCTAGGTGCAAGGGGTAGTGATGTGGCTGGGTGTAGGGGGGTGGGGGCTGGATATAGGGCTGGGTGCAGGGGGGATGGGGGGGGGGGCTGGGGGCCTGGGTGCAGGGGGGCAGTGGGGGTGCGGGTTGGGGTGGATAGTGGAGGTGCAGTGGGGGGGAGGGGGACCTGGGTGCAAGGGGTAGTGAGGGGGCTGGGTGTATATAACGACCCATACTTTACATACATTGTTAATAATTCAAAATTGAACCACACTTATTACAACATATGACAAAACCACAAAGGACCGTATAGGTATAGTGTCTTTAGAAACTGGGAAACATAAACAACTGGTTCATAAATCTTCTACAGTGTCTCCAATTTATTTCATCATATCTATAGTACCTTTTGGTATATCTTACTTAATAACCTTCTTCCTGACCTGGGGAAAGAAAACATACAAAAGAGGGTGAGCTCAAATGCTCAGCAAGGGCAAATAAAGGAAATAAAAATCATATCATATATTTTTGAAAACCATAACCTGCAAAAGAGATCATAATATCTTAACATGGAATAAATCATAGAAGTGAAAATGAGATCCCCATAATCATAACATAAAACTTTAAACTTTGTGTCATGCACACATAATCATGGAAAATCATTTCTTGTTAGTCATGACTCATTGCCAAGACTATCTTAGCGGACAAAGTCCATTTCTGAACCGAGTTCACTCCTCGTTTCAGTCCTGTATCACTGAACCGAAATAACCTTCTGTTCCAGCCATGTCTATCTCATGAGATATAAATCTTTACCCAATGCATTGGAGGGAGATATAGGTCCCACCCTTCTTATAATGAATCCTTTCTTATGTGTGCCACATAATCATAAATCATACATCATCGCATAACACATGTAACAAAAATGGGATTCTTGAAACATCATGACATCATAAAACAAGTCATATAAGGTAAATGACTTCATAAAAATAATTCCCTCAAAACATAATCAAATAAATGTAATAATAGGGATAAAAACAGAACCCTATATTATCTTAGATGGAAAATAATTTTGATAAAACATTTGAACTCCATTCTTGAGGAAAATATCCTTTCTACTTCAAAAACACTTTTCTTTTCTTAACATGTCATAAAATTATAAACTAAAAGAATTTGATTAAAAATAAACTTGAAAAATTATAAAGGAAGATTCTTGGAAATAATGTTTTAAAAATCCATTCTTTCCGTATAAGTTAAAAAAAACATTCTTCGTACTTTTGTCGGAAAAGTCAAAAAGTACCTCGTACAAAAAAAACGACAAAAGATTCCTTTCATATTCTTTACTAAAAACTCACCGAAGGGTAAAATTGGATTTAAACTATTGTAAGGGGATGGAAACAATATTACATATTGAGGGAACATGGATGTGGATGATAAAATACACCCCAGTAAATGCCAAAGTAAAAACAATCTCGGATAAAAATGAGATTGTGATATTTTCCTTACCTTAGGTCCGATTTGCTTTATACGTGTCCGAAGCTCCTGTATAATGGTTTAAATAATGTTATTGACTTATTCCAGAATCATACATATTGATATGATATAATATATGGTCATATTCTTAGCTTCTTATTAGTAATATTCCATTGTTACTTGTTACTCGGGTCTTTATTGCCTTTTCTTCTTATTCGTGTTTTTCCGAATAAATTCTTATTCTTCTTTTAAGGTTATAGATAACTTATATCCAGAATTGTATTAGTGTAACATATATCATATTTATTCATTCAATTCATTTATATAATTACTATGTAATGATGATCATGTAGAACGAGTTGCATCACATCGTGGAGACGGTATTCCGTACGTACGCACGAGCGATGATATTGTTCCCATGATCGTGGAATTGTATTTAAGTGTATTTATACTATTTCAGTATCAATATTACTTTATAATAATCATATATATTTACTCATTACACCATTATTCCCATCCTTTTAAGGTGATGGTGGAAAATAGATTACACCACGGCGTGAAGACGGTATTCCGTACGTACGCACGCGCGGTGATTTCATTTTTCCGTAGGATGGATAGAAGGTGAATTAGGGTTGTTTCATATTTATAATAACATATCAGTATGTAAGTATACTGATGTTATTACTTTATCATGAAACAACTAAAGAAGAAGAAGTTGAAGAAGAAAGAAATTGAAAAGATCGGTAATGGATATTACCTTTTCTTTGAAACGCCTCTTTGAATCCTCCACTTAGGGAACTAAGATTGGTCTTTGAAGAAGACCAGGACCTCTAGGATTATTCTAGGGAAGTGGAGAGAAGAAAATTGCAGGGGTTGGCCGAGCTTGAGTGCTCAATTTGGTGTGAGGAGGAGGGGGAGGAGGTGCCCTTTTATAAGGGAGGAGAGGGGCACCTTAGGAATATCTCAAAATATTATTTTATATTAAAGTCAAAATCGGTTTATAATGGTTCCAAATGGTCTTATTTCGAAGCTAAAGTGGGGATGGGTAGAAATCCTATCAACCAATAGGATTTAGACAAGTTTAGGGTATTATTTTAACCTTATCAATTATATTTAACTCTAAGTTAAATATTTTAACTTTTACCGTGTCTTTTTGTTTTCTTTCACTATATGGTTAATACACTTACTATAACATGCCAAACGAACCCCAAATTGTTTATTATTTATATATATATCCGTATCTAAGTCATTTGACCGAACCTTAGATCTTTAGGAATAAAATAACAATTAATAATATAATATTTTATTTAAAAACTATTTTGTGTCAATTTTGACACTATTTGATATATGATTTTTGTGAAAGTCATAACAGAATTATATTTTCAAACCAAGTTGATTAAATAAACACTAATATATCATAGTAACCTAGAAAATTAGTGTAATTCATAAAAAGTCTCAAATTACATTTATTTCGGTGTTTATAACATCAATTATGTCAATATTTCATAAATAAGATAATTACTGAATCATAATTGTGTCATAAATAAATTAAATTATTTAATGTCTAAAAATTATAAATAAAATACCATTATGTAGTAAATCATTTTATCTTTCTAATGAATATTTATAGTGGAATTTATCTTATGTATAACCCCATATTAAAAATGATTTACTTATTAAACTTTGATTTTAACTATTTTAACACTTCTTTAAATAAATTAATAATAAATGTCCTAATCTAACCCAAGTGGGCCTAAATGGTCATATTTTATTCATAAGGTTGTTTTTGGTCGAATTACACTTATCCAATAGAATTAGTACATGTGTTAGGGTAATAGTAATATCATATTTACCCCTATTTACTATTAACCGTGGTAAAAAAGTAAAAAGTTACTATTCACCAAAAAATTATTTTTATCTCATTGAACCACATTTTACTTACTGATATCAACCGTGTCTGTCGGATTTTCGAAATTCCATTCACAGAAGCGGTAAAATTATGTTTTATGAAAAATTCAGTTTTTAACCTACCACTTAGTGGTTTCACTATTCATCAAAAATTGAAAGTTTTCAGAAAAATACCAAAATTTCACCCTAGGATAATTTCGGTATTCCGAATCCAAAAATGAAGTCCATTTTGAAAAATAAAATTTATAAAATTTCAAAAAGTGGTTATTACTATTCATAACAGCTAGTTTTAATAATATATTAATAGCATATCGTTGTTTAGTGAAACTCGGTATTGCGTACGACGGAAGCTATCGAGGAAGGTCGTGATTGCGTGTAAAGTAAGCCAAGATAGTATGTAGTGAATGATTCCTTTGATGATATATAAAAACAAAATATTACTCATAAAAATCTCGGGTGTTACATTCTACCCCCCTTAAAAATAAATTCGCCCTCGAAATTCATCACTTTGTAACAAACAGATGAGAATACTTCTCCCTCATCATATCCTCAAGCTCCCATGTACCTTCTTCAAGTTGGTGGTTCCTCCATAAAACTTTCACCAATCGAGTGGTCTTGTTTCGTAGGAATTTTTCGCTACGATCCAGAATCTCTATCGGTTGTTCTTCATAAGAAAGATCTTGCTCCAGCGGTACAACTTCTGAGCTGAGTACATGTGAAGGATCAGGTATGTACTTTCTCAGGAGAGATACATGGAACGCATCGTGAACTTGAGAGAGATTCGGTGGAAGCGCCAATCGGTAAGCTACCTTTCCAACACGATCCAGTATTTCGAAAGGACCGATATATCTTGGGCTCAACTTCCCCTTCTTTCCAAATCTCATAACCCTCTTCCAGGGAGATATTCGTAAGAACACTTTATCACCCACTTCAAACTCTAGGTCTTTTCTTCGGTTGTCGGCATAACTTTTCTGTCGACTCTGAGCTGCTCTTATGTGTTGTTGAATAGATCTGTCCTTTTCTGCCATTTCATCAACGAGATCAGGTCCTAATAGCTTTCTTTCCCCAACTTCATCCCAGCAAGTTGGAGTCCTGCATTTCTTTCCATAGAGAGCTTCATAAGGAGCCATCTGAATACTGGAGTGAAAGCTATTATTATAAGAAAATTCCACCAAAGGTAGGTGTTGATCCCAACCTCCTTTGGAATCCATAGAGAAAGCTCTCAACATATCTTCTAGGGTTTGAATTGTTCTCTCAGACTGACCATCTGTCTGGGAATGATAAGCGGTGCTGAAACTCAACTCTGTATCCAGAGTATGCTGAAGACTTCGCCAGAACTTCGAGGTAAATCTCGGAACCCGATCAGATATAATAGAAAGTGGTACTCCATGAAATCTTACCACTTCCTTTACATATATCCTGGCAAGCTGATCTAGAGAGAAATCCTCTCTAATAGCAATGAAGTGTGCAGACTTTGTAAGACGATCAACTATGACCCAGATAGCATTATTGCCTTTGGATGTTTTTGGAAGTCCTGTGACAAAGTCCATAGTGATGTTTTCCCATTTCCATTCGGGTATGGGTAATGGTTGTAACATCCCCTTAGACTTCTGTCTCTAAGCTTTAACTTGTTGACAAACCAAGCATCGAGAGACATATTCAGCAACATCTCTTTTCATTCCATCCCACCAGAAGTACTCTTTCAGGTCCCTATACATCTTCGTGCTTCCAGGATGAATAGAGAATGAAGAACTATGAGCCTCATCCAGCAGCTCCTTCTTTAATTCGGGGATGGGAGGAACAAAAACCCGATTCCTGAACTTTATTATCCTATCGCAATCAAGGTTGAATTCAGGAACATTTCTCACCTTCTTTTGTAACTATACATCTTCTTTCTGTGCCTCTTTAATCTTCACATGTATAGATGGTTGAACATTCATTTGAGAAAGATAAGATTTTTCCCCTTCCATTATAATTCCAAGATCCATCCTTTGTAAATCCATAAATATTGGATCTTTTGTGATCCTCATCATGGATAAACTAGCATGTTCTTGTCGACTTAATGCATCTGCCACCTTGTTTTCTTTCCCAGGGTGGTAATGGATTGAGAAGTCATAATCCTTAATCAGCTCGAACCATCTTCTTTGATGCATATTCAACTCCTTTTGTGTGAAAATATACTTTAAACTTTTATGATCAGTATAAATGTCACACCTTTCACCATAAAGGTAATGCCTCCAAATCTTTAATGCAAAGATTACCGCAGCCAACTCCAAATCATGTGTTGGGTAATTTTGCTCATGGATTTTCAACTGTCGTGAGGAATAAGCTATCACCATATCATTTTGCATAAGAACACACCCCAATCCCTTCTTGGATGCATCAATGTAGATCACAAACCATTCTCCACTACAAGGCAGTGTGAGCACAGGTGCACTGGATAACCTTCTTTTCAACTCCTTGAAATTATCTTCACATTCCTCTGTCCAAACAAACTTAACTCCTTTCCGAGTCAACTTGGTGAGTGGATTAGATAATCGTGAAAAATCTTTTACGAAACGTCGATAATATCCAGCCAAACCAAGAAAACTTCGGATCTCAGTTACTGTTGTTGGTCTTGACCATCTTTCGATAACCTCAGTTTTTTCTGGATCCACAGATATCCCCTCTTTTGAGATTATGTGACCCAAAAATGCAACTTTTTGAAGCCAAAATTCACACTTGGTAAATTTGGCATAAAGCTTCTCCTTTCTCAGGGTCTTCAATATAATTCTCAAGTGATCTTCATGCTCTTCCTTGCTCTTTGAATAGACAAGAATATCATCTATAAAGACTACCACAAATTGATCAAGATAGTCTCTAAAGACTCTATTCATTAGATCCATGAAGATAGCAGGGGAATTAGTAAGACCAAATGGCATCACTATAAATTTATAGTGTCCATACCTTGAACGGAAATCCGTCTTTGGTATATCCTCCCTTTTGACCCTTAATTGATGATACCCTGAATGAAGATCAATCTTGGAAAAGTATTGAGCTCCGCGTAGTTGGTCAAATAAGTCATCAATGCGTGGGAGAGGATATTTGTTCTTGATAGTGATATTGTTGAGTTCTCGATAATCAATGCAGAGTCTCATTGATCCATCTTTCTTCTTAACAAATAGAACAGGTGCTCCCCAAGGTGACGCACTAGGGCGTATGAATCCCTTATCAAGATTCTCTTGGAGTTTCTTCTTCAATTCTTGCAACTCAATTGGGGCCATTCTATAAGGTGTCTTTGAAATAGGAAAAGCACCCGGTACGAGTTCTATTGAAAACTCAACTTCACGATTTGGTGGAAGACCCGGTAATTCCTCCGGAAAGACATCATCAAACTCCCGTACGATGGGCATATTTATAATCGTAAGTTTCTCACCAACCATTTGAGGTAAAAAACCTTCATTTAAGATAGAAGGAATTTCCACTGGAAGGTTATATTCATCCTTGCATCGATAGACGATCATAGATTGATCTGGAATATGAAATGTGACTTCCCTTCTTTGGCAATTGATATGAGCTCCATGTAGAGAAAGACAATACATTCCAAGAATCACATCAAATTCCACTAAAGGAAGGATCACAAGATTTGTAGGAAGCACTTTCCCACAAACTTCGATCGGAGAAGAATTATAAACTTTTGATGCGACTGTTGTGCCATTAGGTGTTGTCACAGCTAACTCAACATCTAATTGTTGAGGTAATACGGTGATACCCTTAGAAAATTCTTCAGAAATAAAAGAGAGGGTGGATCCAGAATCAAATAAAACATTTGCTACTTTAGAGTGGATGGTAAGTGTACCTTTCACCACTTCGTTCTCGTACTCCACATCGCTGATAGAAATTGCATGTGACTTTCCTTTGTCTTTAGCCTTAAGATTTTGTTGACGTCGACCATCATCATTAACCCTTGGATTTGGGCATTAATTGGAATAATGCCCCATCTCCTTGCACTTGAAACATTGAAGTGTTGGAGGTTCATTCTGTGTATCCCTTCCTTTGTTGGCATCATTAGACATCTTCTTCCCATTATCGCGGCATTCAATTTCCCGATGACCTTACTTTCCACATTTGAAAAATTTACTTGTCCCTTTAAGACAACTCCCTCCATGTTTCTTTCCACACTTTGAGCATAAGGGAAAGATCATCTTCTTTTCAGTGTGCTCTTTAGATTTTCCTTTGAATTCCATTTTCCTCTTCTTATCAAACCCATGTGACTGATGGGTTACTCCAATCTCCATCTCAACTTTGAGAGCACATCGAACGATTTCCTCATAGCTATTGAAGTCCCTTATGGCTAACGCCCTTTAAAGACTTCGTTTTAAGCCACTAAAGAATCGATCGATCTTACTCTCAGGTTGGATAATAATACCAGAAGCGTACCTTGCAAGTCTTGTAAAATTTTCTTCATAGGTACCAACAGATTCATCATCCCTTTGCTTCAGTTCAAGAAACTCTTTCTCCATCTTTGTTCGGAGAATACGAGGGAAGTACTTATTTAAAAATAAGTTCTTGAACTCGTCCCATTCCATAGACTCAATTTCATCCCTTTGCCTCGTATTCTTAATAAGATTCCACCATTGATCAGCATCTACTTCCAAATGATACACTACTAGGATGACTTTATCATGTTCAGAACATTAAAGAACTGAAAATATGTTTTCAGTAGTACTAATCCATTGTTCAGCAACTAATGGATCAGTAGACCCGCTGAAAGAAGGTGGACGCTGCCTCATGAAGGATTCAACAGAATGTTGCTCCTTCCTTTGCTCGTTTGGAAGTCCTGTATGATTCATATCTTGAGAAAGTTGTGTGAGCATGGATACAAGATTTTTCATTCCAGCTCCCATATCGTTTGGTTGCTCAGGGGGACAATCATTGCATTGCCCATCACATTCCGCATTAACACGGTTCCTTCGGGTTCCAGCCATTGACTAAAACCAAGAAGAATAGTGTGAGAAACACTAATTATAATAGGAAAACCACATAATCAAGGATAAAATTTCCCACTTAAGGTCTTATCCTAGGGTATTCATGGACATTTCTAAAACACTAAGATTGTTTTCTATGCTTAGAATTATCCTTAGGGTTCTTACTAAGACTTTCACATCCTAGTTTCCAAAGGTTTACTATACCTTTCCTCTGATACCAACTATAACGACCCATACTTTACACACATTGTTAATACTTCAAAATTGAAGCACACTTATTACAACATATGACAAAACCACAAAGGACCGTATAGGTATAGTGTCTTTAGAAACTGGGAAACATAAACAACTGGTTCATAAATCTTCTACAGTGTCTCCCATTTATTTCATCATATCTATAGTCCCTTTTGGCATATCTTACTTAATAACCTTCTTCCTAACCTGGGGAAAGAAAACATACAAAAGAGGGTGAGCTCAAATGCTCAGCAAGGGAAAATAAAGGAAATAAAAATCATATCATATCTTTTTGAAAACCATAACCTGCAAAAGAGATCATAATATATTAACATGGAATAAATCATAGAAGTGAAAATGAGATCCCCATAATCATAACATAAAACCTGAAACATTGTGGCATGCACACATAATCATGGAAAATCATTTCTTGTTAGTCATGACTCATTGCCAAGACTATCTTAGCGGACAAAGTCCATTTCTGAACCGAGTTCACTCCTTGTTTCAGTCCTGTATCACTGAACCGAAATAACCTTCTGTTCTATCCATGTCTATCTCATGAGATATAAATCTTTACCCAATGCATTGGAGGGAGATATAGGTCCCACCCATCTTATAATGAATCCTTTCTTATGTGTGCCACATAATCATAAATCATACATCATCGCATAACACATGTAACAAAAATGGGATTCTTGAAACATCATGACATCATAAAACAAGTCATATAAGGTAAATGACTTCATAAAAATAATTCCCTCAAAACATAATCAAATCAATGTAATAATAGGGATAAAAACATAACCCTATATTATCTTAGATGGAAAATAATTTTGATAAAACATTTGAACTCCATTCTTGAGGAAAATATCCTTTCTACTTCAAAAACACTTTTCTTTTCTTAACATGTCATAAAATTATAAACTAAAAGAAGTTGATTAAAAATAAACTTGAAAACTTATAAAGTAAGACTCTTGGAAATAATGTTTTAAAAATCCATTCTTGCCGTATACGTTAAAAAAAACATTCTTCGTACTTTTGTCGGAAAAGTCAAGAAGTACCTCGTACAAAAAAAACGACAAAAGATTCCTTTCATATTCTTTACTAAAAACTCACCGAAGGGTAAAATTGGATTTAAACTATTGTAAGTGGATGTAAACAATATTACATATTGAGGTAACATGGATGTGGATGATAAAATACACCCCAGTAAATGCCAAAGTAAAAACAATCTCAGATAGAAATGAGATTGTGATGTTTTCCTTACCTTAGGTCTGATTTGCTTTATACGTGTCCGAAGCTCCTGTATAATGGTTTAAATAATGTTATTGACTTATTAAAGAATCATAAATATTGATATTATATCATATATGGTCATATTCTTAGCTTCTAAGTAGTAATATTTCATTGTTACTTGTTACTCGGGTCTTTATTGCCTTTTGTTCTTATTCGTGTTTTGCTGAATAAATTCTTATTCTTATTTTAAGGTTATAGAAAACTTATATCCATAATGGTATTAGTGTAACATATATCATATTTATTCATTCAATTCATTTATATAATTACTATTTAATGATGATCATGTAGAACGAGTCGCATCACATCGTGGAGACGGTATTCCGTACGTACGCACGAGCGATGATATTGTTCCCATGATCATGGAATTGTATTTAAGTGTATTTATACTATTTCAGTATCAATATAACTTTATAATAATCATATATATTTACTCATTACACCATTATTCCCATCCTTTTAAGGTGATGGTGGAAAATAGATTACACCACGGCGTGGAGACGGTATTCCGTACGTACGCACGCGCGGTGATTTCATTTTTCCGTAGGATGGATAGAAGGTGAATTAGGGTTGTTTCATATTTATAATAACATATCAGTATGTAATTAGTACTTATGTTATTACTTTATCATGAAACAACTAAAGAATAAGAAGTTGAAGAAGAAATAAATTGAAAAGATCGGTAATGGATATTACCTCTTCTTTGAAACGCCTCTTTGAATCCTCCACTTAGGGAACTAAGATTAGTCTTTGAAGAAGACCAGTACCTCTAGGATTATTCTAGGGAAGTGGAGAGGAGAAAATGGCAGGGTTTGGCCGAGATTGAGTGCTCAAATTGGTGTGAGGAGGAGGGGGAGGAGGTTCCCTTTTATAAGGGAGGAGAGGGGCACCTTAGGAATATCTCAAAATATTATTTTATATTAAAGTCAAAATCGGTTTATAATGGTTCCAAAGGGTCTTATTTCGAAGCTAAAGTGGGTATGGATCTAATTCCTATCAACCAATAGGATTTAGACAAGTTTAGGGTATTATTTTAACCTTATCAATTAGATTTAACTCTAAGTTAAATATTTTAACTTTTACCGTGTCTTTTTGTTTTCTTTCACTATATGGTTAATACACTTACTATAACATGCCAAACGAACCCCAAATTGTTTATTATTTATATATATATCATTATATAAGTCATTTGGACGACCTTAGATTTTTAGGAATAAAATAACAATTAATAATATAATATTTGATTTAAAAACTATTTTGTGTCAATTTTGACACTATTTGATATATGATTTTTGTGAAAGTCATAACAGAATTATATGTTCGAAACAATTTGATTAAATCAACACTAATATATCATAGTAACCTATAAAATTAGGGTAATTCATAAAAAGTCTCAAATTACATTTATTTTTGTGTTTATAACATCAATTATGTCAATATTTCATAAACTTGATAATTACTGCATCATAATTGTGTCATAAATAAATTAAATTATTTAATGTCTAAAAATTATTAATAAAATACCATTATGTAGGAAACCATTTTAGCTTTCTAATGAATATTTATAGTCTAATTTATCTTATGTATAACCCCATATTAAAAATTATTTACTTATTAAACTTTGATTTTAACTATTTTAACCCTTCTTTAAATAAATTAATAATAAATGTCCTAATCTAACCCAAGTGGGCCTAAATGGTCATATTTTATTCATAAGGTTGTTTTTGGTCGAATTACACTTATCCAATAGAATTAGGACATGTGTTAGGGTAATATTAATATCATATTTACCCCTATTTACTATTAACCGCGGTAAAAAAAGTAAAAAGTTACTATTCACCAAAAAATTATTTTTATCTCATTGAACCACATTTTACTTACTGATATCAACCGTGTCTGTCGGATTTTCGAAATTCCATTCACAGAAGTGGTAAAATTAAGTTTTATGCAAAATTCAGTTTTTAACCTACCACTTAGTGGTTTCACTATTCATCAAACATTGAAAGTTTTCAGAAAAATACCAAAATTTCACCCTAGGCTAATTTTGGTATTCCGAATCCAAAAATGAAGTCCATTTTGAAAAATAAAATTTATAAAATTTCAAAAAGTTGTTATTACTATTCATAACGGCTAGTTTTAATAATATTTTAATAGCATATCGTTGTTTAGTGAAACTCGGTATTGCGTACGACACAAGCTATCGAGGAAGGTTGCGATTCCGTGTAAAGTAAGCCAAGCTATTATGCAGTGAAAGATTCCTTTGATGATATATAAAAACAAAATATTACTCATAAAAATCTCGGGTGTTACAGTGTAGGGGGTGGGGGATGGATATAGGACTGGGTGTAGGGGGGATGGGGGGGGGGGGGGCTTGGTGCAGGTGGTACTGGGGGTGCAGGGGGGTATCAAGGGGGGTGTCCAGGGGTGTCAAGGGGGGTTCTAAGGGGTTCTATCCAGAGGGGGGAGTGGTGGTGTGTAAAGGGGTTGGGGATGTGCTAGGGGGTCTGTCCAAGGGGGAAGGGAGGAGCTATAAGGGGTCTGTCCAGTGAGGGGGTGTGCAGGTGGTGGGGCAGGTTCTGGGGGGGGGGGTCTGTGTTTGGGGGGGTAGGTTCTGGGGGGGGTGTCCATGGTCTGGGGAGGTGTCCGGGTTCTGGGGGGGCAGGTTCTGGGAGGATAGGGTCTGGGGGGGGGGGGGGCAGACTGGCAGGGGTGTCCACGGTCTGGGGGGGGTCTGTCTTGGGGTGGGTTCCAGGGGGGTGTCCAGGGGGTGTCCCGGGGTTTAGGGGGTGTCCAAGGGGTGTGTGCAGGTGGGGGGGGGGGGGTGTCCCGGGGTTTAGACTAACTTACTTACATATCATTCTTAAATTTTACTTCTATATCATGTAGTATAATTATGAGTTCATATTTCCTCATGAACTGAATATTTAGAAGTTAAAAACAATCTGTATATTTTAGTTGGATTACTATAAAAATAAAGATTTATTGTAATCATGAATTGAGCATAAGAAAAATTTATGAATTAAACTACTTTTATAGTTAATTTAGTAGGTTTCATTTTTATTGAAAGCATGTTAACTGAATTAAATTTTGTGGGGGCAGGGAGGGGTGTGCAGGTGGGGGGGGGGGTAGGGGGTGTGCTGGGGCAGGGGGGGCTGGTGCGGGGGAGGGGGGGGGGGGGGTCTGCAAGGCAGTTGGGAGGAGGGCAGGGGGGGTCTGCAGGAGGTGTCGAGGGGGGTGTCTGGGGGGTGTCCAGGGTGTGTCCAGGAGGTGTCCAGGGGGTGTCCAGGGTCTGTCCAGGGTGTGTCCAGGGGGTGTCCCGGGTGTGTCCAGGGGGTGTCCAGGGGGTGTCCAGGGGGTGTCCAGGGGCATGTCCAGGGGGTGTCTAGGGGGGTGTCCAGGGGGTATTTTCTTATGGATTTGGACACCCTATATCCACGGTTCTAAACTGTGGCTATTGGTTTATTGCCATGGTTTTTAACCGTGGCTATAGACATAATACCACGGTTTTAAACCGTGGCAATATATTCTGTCCGGCCTTTCGTATAGCCATGGTTTCAACCATGGCTATAGGTATACAGCCACAGTTTGAACCGTGGCTGTATACCTAAATCCACGGTTCAAACCGTGGCTTTAGATTTAAAGCCACAGTTTGGAACCGTGGCTTTAAGTCTAGGCCTATAGCCACACCAAACTTAGCCACGGTTCAAGGAACCCTGGCTATTACCTATAGCCACGGTTTGAGGGCCGATAGCCACAGTTTAGAACCGTGGCTATAACCTGAATTTCCAGTAGTGTTATCTTCTTTCCATTTACCTACTTTCATCATCTTTATTAGACATTGTTTATTTCAAATGTCAATGAAAATGAAAAGTGTTTTATCCCTCACATCCCATATGTCTTTCCCATGTCTGCCTACCCTGATGCATATCATATATATATCAGTAGTGCCTAAAATTTTACATGGATGTACAACCTCATATCATATTGAACCATGAGGAAAACATCATAAATAATAACACCACACATCAAGTGTATCAACCAATGGTGAAATAACATCCAACTGTAACAAAAAAATAAAGAACAAAAATCCCACCCTAGATACTTGGGGATTATCCCATACATGGTTTAGATACTCCCATACATGAATTCATTTCCAATGCCAAATGAATCATAATATCCTTTATACCTTAACAAAATAAAATAAATATCAAAAAAGGAAAACTACTCTGATACCACTTTGTAACATCCCAACATGGTAGCCACTATATTCGGTGACCCAATCCGGGTTGCTACATAACCTCAGTCATGCCTCCCCATATGCTAGTGGCTACCCACTAGTGGTGAGGGTCTAATAGAACACATGGGGAGACTATATCCCCTTTATCATATTAATACCCATAAGATAAAACCTAAAATAAGGAAACATGAAAACAATAAACATTCATCGCAAATCCATTTCCCAAAATAGGGTACAAGCCCACAACCGAAGAGTTGATATGCTATTTCTTTTCATACAGTTCCAAGTGTATCAGAAAACCAAAATAAATAAAAACAAAAGAATCCCCAAAATTGGCCCTGAATCTATGTTTGAATCTTTTATCCATGCACATCTCATTCCCAAATCAACCATCTAGTATAAGGCCCTTGCCCTTGTCCTAACTTTCAACCATGAAGTCTACTGGACTACCCAATGGAGTCCCAGGAATGGTTTGAGTATAACTCAGTAGGCCACCACCAATGGTGTATAAAAAAATATATAGTCTAAAAATATAGTGTATTCTAGTTCATAATGAATACCAAGATAAACAAAAGATAAACCTAGTGCCATTAATTAACATGGTTCACATTAGTCACTTTTATCATTTGTTCCATGGGTTAGCCATTTTTATCAAATTCACCTTGACATAAGATAATCATATAACTATTCATAATGGGGTATAATCATGTTCCCTATATCACTAGGGAAAACATTACACAAGCAATACATAACACTTACCTTGGATCCTCAGTCTAGGCATCAATCTCACATTCATCTATTAGGGGCAGAGATCCTCAGTCTGAATCCCTAACCTATGCATCATTGGGGTGGGGTTTAGACCATTTTTCTAACCCAACCTATAGGTGTAGAGACTCTAGTCCAATAACCCACATACCACTAAGACCTTTTCATATGATTCCTTAACCATTTAATACATATACCATTTATAAACCACAATTCATTAAACACATTTACCATTTATGCTCCATAATTAATTAAACACATTTACCATTATCAAACCATAGTTCATTCAACAAATATAACATATTTATGTCTTAACCCATAACCACATTTACCATTTATATGCCTTAAAACATTTAACACTTATACCATTTCCAATTTATAACTCATTTAACACATTTACATTATACCAAACGACCCCTTATGCCATGTTATCAACCAAATACAATTAACATCAATTTCATTTCACAACGTTCCATGTTAACGAAGTAAACACAGTCCTCATTGGTTTCCTTTCACAAAAAAATTCTTAAAAAGGTAATCATAACTATCATAGGTTCAATATAATAAACCTTTCAATTTAATAATTAATAAACCAATCCCATGTTCACAAATGTGGCACACCCCAAGGGTGGCCTCTTTCCGGGCCTAATCAACCTCAATGAATCCCACAATAAAGATGAGTGGTTAAATTAATCATTTATCCAATAAGTTAATCATTTATACATGAAAACCCTAATAAACAACACAACAGTACAATACCACAACCACATGAACACAAATTTAACCATAAGACTATGGGATATAATTTATAGACTACCTAACTTGATTATGTAGATGAATGTTCTCTTAACCTTGGAATTTGATTCAATATCAAACCAAATTCAAATCCTAAACCTAGAAACCACTAGAAAAAGAGGGTTTTAGGTCTTCAGAAGAAGAATAATGATTTAACATGTACCAATCTAGAAAAAGGAATGAATATGAGTGTTAAACTCACCCAAATATTTGATATGCATCCAAAGATTCTCCAAATAGATTAAAAATGAGGAAGATCGATCACTGAAAGTTTGGGAGGAAGGGTTCATCACCCTTGGTTACTCTATAAAGAATGGGGAGAAAATAATATAAGAAAACTTAAATCCCAAAGGGTAAAATGGTAATGTTTTCATCTTTAATGAGGCACAAGGTTTGGCTACATAGTTGGCCAAACCGTGCGCCAACTGCCATCCACCCTCAATCCAAGAGGGGGGCTAGGTCGCACGATCTCTTGGGGAGCCCACATGGTTTGAAAAACTGTGCGGTGACCATATGGAATGCCTCTATCCAAGATCAAATGGTTTCACCTCCCCCTAGCATGATTTCACCAACTGTGCACCACCTCTTCTAGGTAATTATGGTTATGGAGCACGTTTATTACTAACCATGAACCAACCATGAAGCATGAACTGGATGGATCCTTTTCTCTATATTTCATGTACCAAACCACTTGGACACCACCAATATTCCCCAATAACTCAGGAAATATTTCATTAACCAACTTAAAGGGATATAAACCAAAATTTAAAGATGGACATTCCTCAAAATAAGTATGAGATCTTTCAATAAGTATAAAACCCATTTTATAAGTCAAGGATAACCAGGAATACCATCCAATCAGGAATCGACACGGTTTTCACATATTAGATTAAGCACGTCAACTTTTTTCCTCGAAAAGATCAAGCACATCAACTTTTTCCCCATAAAAAATCAAGCACTTCAACTTGTTTCCCATAACTATATCATGAGATAAAATAATTTATCCAATGCATAGGAAGGAGATATAGGTACCACCGATAATATAATTAAAACTATATTTATGGGTTCTATAGGATTATAAATCATTCATCATATCATAACCTATGAAATGAAATGGGTTTCATAAACATTTCATCGTAGTATAACCCAAGGAAAAGAAACTAGTTTCAAAAACATTTCATCTTTTCACCATAAATATAAACCATACCAAGAAATAATAAGGATTTAATCCTTATATCATATCCCATAAAATCTTAATTAACATCAATATATGTCATCTTAGATGGAAAATTATTTTGAAAGATTGCTTAGAATAATTCGTCAGGAAAATAACCTTTCCATTTTGAAATCATTTTTAAAATCCACACACTTATAAAAGAAAATATTTTATTTGAAAATAAAATTATAAAAATATAAAGTAAAATTAAAATCATATAGGATTAATGATGGAGGAAAAATTCTCTAATTTTTTATAAGTTAAAAAAATACATTCCTTCTGTATATTTTGTCGAAAAAGTCACAAAGTACCTCATTTGGAAAACAACTAAAAAATCCTTTCAAACTGTTTTGTAAAGAAGTAAAAATGGGTAAAAATAATTTTAAAATATTTTAGGAGAATTCTAGAAAACCTGTTGAAAACATTTTTAGAAAATATGGACTTGAAAGATAAATACTTACCAGTAGAGACTTAAACATAAACAATCCCGAATAATGTTGAGATTATGAAATAAACCCATACCTCAAGTATTGATTTTTTTTATTCACATCCAAAAATATTATATAATAAATATGGATTTATTATATATGTATTCCATAACTATATTAATATCTATATTACCATGTATGTATTATTTATAACATATTATCATTTGTTTATTAATAATTTGTTATTAAAATCACTATTTTGGGTGATAACCTCTTCATTTTGCATGCATGTTTTGGTTCAGAAGTTCCGATCCTTATACTTATGGTTCCATCATTTATAGAATGTTAATAATGATATAAAATAATTTATATTCATTATATAAATATTTATAATCATTCAAAAAAACTAGATATAGAAAAATGAATTACACCGTTCATGGAGACGGTAGACCTTATGCACACATGAACACTATTTCCATTTTTCGAATGATGGAATGGAAGAAAGTTAAATAAAAATTCAACTTTATAAAATAATTATTATATAATTTATATTATATATATTCATAAAATTCATCATCATTAACATCCATGTGAAATATAAATGAAAAACGAATCACAACACATCGTGGAGATGGTAGTCCATACGTACACACGAGTAATATTATCATTTCCCAAAATATTGAATGATATGAAGATAGAAATGATATTATACTTAAAAAAATATAATTATTTCATGAATATCACATATAAAAATTTAACCCATCATTATACCCTTACATAAAATATGCTGATGAAAAATGAATTATATCACCACACAAAGATGGAAAGTCGTACGTACACACGAGCAATACTATCACTTCTTGTTTGATGAGAAAGAGAGTGTATATTGGTGTTTTAATAATTATAATAAAATATAATAACAATTTATTATTTTATTATAAATATAATATATTTATAGTAGGTAAATAATAGTATAAAAAGAAAGTGACCGGTTAAGGCGATTACCTCTTCTTCGAAACAACTTCAATAGATCTCCTCTAAAGGGATCTAGGGTTGGAATTTTGGGAATATAAGCACCTCTATAATGTGGTTAGGGAAGTGGATAAGATAATTTGGTATATTATGGTCAAGATATAAGGCTAAAAGTGGTGTAAGGAAGTGAAGTAGGAGGTCTCCTTTTATAATTGATGTGAGGGTAAATTTTGGAATTGGTCAAAAGATTAAATTATAATAAATTAATTATTAAGAAAAATACCTCCAAATAGAATGAGATTAAAATATAAGGTGGTATAGGGTTTTAGTCCCATCAAAAAATAAATTTTAGGCAAGATTTTATGTAATTTTAAACCTTATCATTTTGATTAACCATTCGTTAACCTATTTTAATTTTAACTATAATAACAACATTTTAAATATTAAAAGGTTGTAATTTTTAATTATAAGGTGGAAATTAGACCATAAATATAATATTCATGAAATTTTAGACCATAAAATAATTAATTTGTATTATTTAAAGATTTGTTTTTGATTTTTAAGTAGTTTAATAAAATATTATTTTGAAAAAATATCATTATTTTCAATTTTGACACAATTCATTTAATTTAACATTAAATACATAAATAAAAAGTGTAAATTAAAATATAATTCTTTAAAAAATCACTAGTATGTCATATATATCTATAAAATTAGTGGTACAGATTAAATCAATCAAATTATATCACTTTTATTATATTTAAAATCATTTATTATTATTTTTTATTAAATAGAGTAATACTGCATCAATGTTGCATATGAAATTAATACCATTATATAATTACTAAAAAATTAAATTAAATTACAATCATGAAAATAATCTTATTAATATAAAAATAGACACTTATATTCATTTATAACATACTTTTCTCCCTATGTGTACACATAAGAGATATTAAAAACAGAGTGACATTTTGAAACATTCTTTTATTTTAATAATATATATACATCATTTTCATAGACAAGTGTCCATTAAATAACTCAATTTAAAGAATTATGTTTTAAGGGTAAAATTACAATAATTTAATAATAATTAGGATGAAAATTTATGGCAGTATCACTTATTATTAATCCATATTTACCCGATTTACCCTTTACCGATGTGATAAATTTTACCATAGTTTCTATTCATATTGACAAAAAAAAATGGAGCATAATTACCAAATTTGAATCTCATGATTATAAATATTAAATTAATTATATATAATTCAATACTTTTAAATGAAATAAATAAATTTTAATTTATGTGTGCAAAATGTGATAAAAACAGCTTTTTAGAAAACAAATACATTTTAAAGCATAAAATTTGATTTATTATTATATTCTTAGAAAAATATTTATTTAATGTTTAATTTTTTTGATAAAATATATAAAATTTATTAGAAACATTCACTAATTCGGATTATTGTAATATATTTATATAAAATACATTTCTTGCATAAAAACATATTTTTCAGAAAAAAATCAGTTTTATTTTCAAATAATTTTTATTTTTAATGATAATAATTTGATAAGTAATAAATTAATTTTAAAAAAAAATTACACCATATATTTTATATAATTTAGTTATTACTATTCATACTCTCCAATCCAACAACTAGGCAATAACAGACATATAATATTTTAACAATGTTTCGTGATTTATCTAAACTCACTCTTGCGTGTAACACATGCTATTAAAGAAATAAAATTATTTAAAGAAAATTATTTCATAAAAATATCGGGACATTACAATTACAAAACCTGGGGATGTCATGGTGTAACAACACCCCAATTATTTAAGGCATTAGGTACATTACAAAGGGTAATTCCTCAAATAAGAGGTAATTTCCCTTATCTCTTGCTACTTTATTTTACTTATATATTTAATAATTATTTATCTAATAAAAAATTATATCAATATAATATAAATTTTAAAATAATTTTATAAAATGAATATTAACCTTAAATTTTAAATATTTTTTATACTTCAACTATTTCAACATGCCCTTTATATGGTTAAATTTCCACCTATGAGGATGCTATATTTATATTATTATCATCATATCCATTGATGTTTAAAATAATATAAATACTATATAAAAATTATATTATATTTTTTTTAATAATATAGTCATGTATTTAATATTCACATGATTTCTTCAAATTATTTCTTTTACGGCTTGTTAAACTACCTAGAATCGTTGAATTACAAAACATGGATTTTAAAAACCTGATCTAATCCTCAGAAAAGAGTGATCATGGAAGTTGAAAGAAAATTTAACTATCATTTAACAAGTACATTTAGATATATATATATATATATATATTGAACTTAAATATAAAGAATAATGATTTATACCATGATATTGAAATGACAATGGAAGTTTTCAAATAAACATATCTATATGACATCTATTGATAATGAAGGGATAATGAATAATTAATATTGGTTATAAATGATAAAAAGTAAGGTAAATGGATATTAAAAAGGTTTTGAAATGATATATCAATAATTAAAACTTTATTATTCAGAAAGTTAGATCTTATACAAGCTATATGGAGTCAAGGTAAGGGAATTTCTTTTGATTTATCTTCTTATTTAAGATCTTAAATCTTTTCAAATATTAATTTTGATTCTTTTTATGTAATTTCCAATTAAATTCTATTATTAATTATCTAGAAGTCATTTTTGGTTATTTACATACATATTTATAAACCTCGCAAATATTTATTCATATTTAATACATTGCAATATCTGTAAAGGGAAACCCTTCCAATTTTTTATATTTTTGATTTAAATTCTACCTTATTCATATATATTATTTTATATCTTATATTATATCCTTTAATAGTATACTATTAAAATTTCATTTTCTTTTAGGATATATACACCTTTTCACTATTGTATTTTGATTAGCAATGACATTATATGAGAACTTCTCTCTTCTTCTCATTGAAAATATCTCTATTTATCTATCTTCTTTCAAAAGATTTTTATATAATTTACATTCCATTACTTATATTCATTTTTTATGGTTTTTATAATGGTATTAAATAAACCTCCACACTCCTTGATTAATCATTATTAATTTTTTTGGGAGAATATTATCTCAAATCTTCTTTTAGTTTCATCTTAATTTTTATTTGTCTTTCCTTTATTTTATTGATAGTTTAACTCTTGAATATTTTAATTATAAATTTATATTAATTTTATTTGAAAATATTTTTTAGTCTCTTACCTATATTTTCAAGGGAAATTACTTTTATTTAAACTCTTTATTTATTTATTGAGGTTGTGGTATGTTCTATAAAATCACTATAAAACCCATTTCACTTTTATTTTGGGTTATCCATGTTATTCTTACAAATTTATGAATGGTCAATTTCCTGATTTTTTTCTACATGTCACACATTATTTGTAACATGTTATGATATTATTAATGAGCCTACAATTATATATCCCTCTAATTTATTGGTAAAGCTAACATCTCTTGAGATACTTTATATGGGGTATGGCCAGTGAGCCTAACCCAACTATATTGGGATGTCTTGGAAGTGATACTTGACTTATGATTATGATGTTTCATTATTATTTTATTCTATATTATTATGTAAAATTATTATGATATGATATATTTTTATCACATGTTCATGTTTATGATGATTACCCTCGATCACACTTAACTTCTTATTGATTTAACTCATCATGTTTTATATTTCTTATCCACTTACTTGGTTTTTAGATCACTCTTTCCTTTTGATATATTTCCCTATAAAATAAAATATATTAAGAAAAATATGATCAATTTATATGTGATTTTTATGATATTTTTACTATATTTCATGGTTTTATATTAGAGGATGTTTAAATTTGTACCTAATTATCTGATACAACAAACCTTATTGATTCTAGGATGTATAATAAGTTTTTATAATTTTTTTTGTAAAAATGATATTAAAGTATATATGTGAATTATGGGAAATAATTATTGGTATAAAATAAAATTTTAGTAATTATTTATATATTATATTATACAATATAATAATAAAAACATTAAAGGCAACCTAAGTTTAATATAAAGTGTCATAATTTAGGGTATATTAGACCAAAATGGTAATTATTCTAAATCCTTAAGTTATTCACCCATTATTTATTGAATTATATTAATTATTTTTCTCAAAAACCTTTTTGATTTCAGTAAATGGATAGAACTAGAAGTAACCAATCTAAAAACCAATGTAATAGATAATTAAATGATTATAATAATTATTTTTCTAATATAATGGGAAATGGGGTTCAAAACCTCTTTATTATGGTTAACAAGTTTTCCTAGACTAATAATAATAAACATGACCACATGGATCATCTAATTGTCTGGATATGGATAAATCAAAAATTTAATCCTTTATATGATGATGACTAGCTTTATTAAATAGATCTTCAAATCTTTTAATTATTGAGAAATTGGTCAACCCATTATAAAATATATTTTCTATAATTAATTTTTAAATAAAGAGATGGTTACTATGATTTTATACCATTTTAAAGGAGAAACATATCAATGCTTGACATTAATCAATAATTATAATTCTAAAGATGGATTTTATTAAATGTAGTAGGAGGTGTTGAGGAAAAAATTTCCCAAAAAATGTTTTCCTATTACTATCCATATCAAACTAGAGAGTGTTTTTTTGAGCTCAAATAAATGGAGAATGAAAATGATGGTACTTATGAGATATATTTCACTAGAGATTCAAGTTAAACCTCTAGTTTTATTATAAATCATGAAAATAAAATTCATATATTCTTTAGTGTTTTAAAACCATATCTCTAAAAATCTATAGCTATTTGGATCATTGGGAGTTATGGTGAAGTATTACAATGTGAACATAAAGAATATATTGGGTTTGGAGAGTCTCATGGTCCCATGGGCATGAGTAAAAGGAATAATGAATAAAATTATATGTTATAGGTTCAAATGAGAAGGAACATAAAGGTTAGAAAATCCAAATTCCCATATATTAAAAATGTGGGAAGAAACAACCACATAATGATCTTAAGATAATTGGTAAATAATTCTAGTGTGAAAAATGATATTATCAAGAACAATATTAGTGAAGTCGCATGAGAATTTAGTTTATTATGATGAAGGAAAGAAAGAAACCATTTTATTTTATTATCCATGGTCCAATGATTCGATTTCATAGAACCTGAGAATTATTCTATCCAATGTACCAAACCAATGGTACTTAAGGATAATTGATGCTAGTTTTATAAATGAAAATGGAGAATGGAATATCGTAGCTATATCCACCATTGAGATGGATAAATTAAATTAATTTGTGAAAATTACACTTATTATTAACCTAATAATTATGAATGACTTATTTAATTTTGGTTTGATGCATTACTTTATGTCTTGATAGTGTTGTAGAAATATTGAATCAATCACTTAGAACCTAAATGTCGATATTTCTATAAAAAATGTAATGGTGAAATTATTGTATCTTATGTATCATAATATTACCTAATTAACATTAAAAGGAATATTTTTCTAGTGAATATTGATATTCTTTATTTAGAATAATTCAATAGCATATTGGGTGTGGATTGAATCTCTTTATATTGATCCCATATCAATTATCAAGAAAGGGAAATATCATTCTACATCCCAAAGAATCCCATAATTTTATATAAATAAAATGATAATTATGAATATTTTTTGGTGCTCGATCCCAAATATGTTTCTTATTACTAAAGGAAGAATTATATTTGGATTAAACAATTGATAACAAGGAAATATTGAACCAATAAAACATGATTATTATAAAGGTATATATTTAAGTATTCATAGGAGTGTTTCTTATTCTTCTCTAAAATAATTAGTAAGAGTTCCCAATATGATTTATACCTGGTGAGATGCATGTTTTAAAGATCCCATATAAAATGGAATTTAGAAAATATATTTAAATTAAAGAATAAACAACATGAAAAAATGGTTTATACAACCTAGTACAACACCTTGGAGTACACCAACTCTCATTTTCAAGGATAAGTATGAGTAAAAGTGACTTTTCATCAATTATTGAGAACTAAACAATATCTTGATAAAGAAAAAACACCCTTTAACATATATTTATGATTGTTTATTCAACTACATGGTGATAAATCCTTCTTAAAAGTGGATTTCAACTATTTATATCATTAACTACATGTGAAAAGATAATATATTCAAAGGATAAACTATTAAAAAAGATACATTGACTATGACTGTATAATAATTCAAATTAAACTTAAACATACCCCAAAAATATTTATAGACTTGATGAATAAAGTCATTAGATAATACCTAAAATGATTTTTGGTGATATTTATTAATGATATTATTATATACTATAAAATAAAATAATAACATGTATAAAATTTATAAATTATACTAAATACTTTAAAAACGGATAAGTTAATAACAAAATTCTGAAAGTGCGACTATTAGATATGAAAAGTAACATTTTAGAGAATATAATCATCAAAAAGGAAAAATATATTGATTTTTCAGTGAAAAATATGATTAAATAATGACCCATACTAATAACTATTATATATTTTCATAATTTTCTTGAATTAGTTGGGTACTGTTGATGCTTTGTTCATAATTTATCATAATTTTTTAAAATACTAATAAAGTTAATATAAAATAAATTAATGAATACCTACATAAAATATTATAAAGAAATATCCAAGGAGATTTGATTTTCACGAAACCTTTACTTACATTACCCTCATGTTGAGAAGGGGTTTTGATGTAAAATGACGCTTTAAAGAATGGTGTGGGTTACATATAACGACCCATACTTTACATACATTGTTAATATTTCAAAATTGAAGCACACTTATTACAACATATGAAAAAACCACAAAGGACCGTATAGGTATAGTGTCTTTAGAAACTGGGAAACATAAACAACTGGTTCATAAATCTTCTACAGTGTCTCCCATTTATTTCATCATATCTAGGGTCCCTTTTAGTATATTCTACTTAATATCCATCTTCCTGACCTGGGGAAAAGAAAACATAAAAGGGTGAGGTCAAATGCTCAGCAATGGCAAATAAAGGAAATAAAAATCATATCATATCTTTTTGAAAATCATAACCTACAAAAGAGATCATAATATCTTAACATGGAATAAATCATAGAAGCAAAAATGAGATCCCCATAATCATAACATGAAACTTGAAACTTTGTGGCATGCACACATAATCATGGAAAATCATTTCTTGTTAGTCATGACTCATTTCCAAGACTATCTTAGTGGACAAAGTCCCTTTCTGAACCGAGTCACCCTCGTTCCAGTCCTGTTTCACTGAACCGGTATAACCTACCGTTCCAGCCATGTCTATCTCATGAGATAAAATCTTTACCCAATGCATTGGAGGGAAATATAGGTCCCACCCATCTTATAATGAATCCTTTCTTATGTGTGCCACATAATCATAAACCATACATCATACCGTAACCCATGTAATAAAAATGGGATTCTTAAACAACATGACATCATAAAACAATTCATATAAGATAAAGGAATTCATAAAAATATTTCCATCACAACATAATCAAATCCATGTAATAATAGGGATAAAAAAAGAACCCTTTTATTATCTTAGATGGAAAATAATTTTGATAAAATACTTGAACTCCATTCTTGAGGAAAATATCCTTTCTACTTCAAAAACATTTTTCCTTTCATAACATGTCATACGACTTTAAAATAAAAGAATTTGATTAAAAATAAACTTGAAAACTTGTAAAGGAAGCTTCTTGGAAATAATGTTTTAAAAATCCATTCATGCCGTATAAGTTAAAAAAAACATTCTTCGTACTTTTGTCGGAAAAGTCAAAAAGTACCTCGTACGAAAAAAAGACAAAAGATTACTTTCATATTCTTTACTAAAAACTCGCCGAAGGGTAAAATTGGATTTAAAATATTTTAAGTGGATGGAAACAATATTACATATTTAGGGAACATAGATGTGGATGATAAAATACACCCCAGTAAATACTTACGAATAAACAATCTCGGATAAAAATGAGATTGTGATATTTCTCTTACCTTAGGTACGACTTGCTTTGTAAGTGTCCGAACCTCATGTATAATTATTTAAATAATGTTATTGACTTATTCCAGAATCATACACATTCATATGATATCATATATGGTCATATTCTTAGCTTCTTGTTAGTAATATTTCATTGTTACTTGTTACTCGGGTCTTTATTGACTTTTGTTCTTATGCGTGTTTTGCCGAATAAATTCTTATTATTCTTTTAAGGTTATAGATACCTTATATACAGAATGGTATTAGTGTAACATATATCATATTTATTCATTCAATTCATTTATATAATTACTATGTAATGATGATCATGTAGAACGAGTCACATCACATCGTGGAGACGGTATTCCGTACGTACGCACGAGTGATGATATCGTTCCTATGATCGTGGAATTGTATTGGAGTATATATATATTATTTCAGTATCAATATTACTTTATAATAATCATAAATAGTTACTCATTACCCCATTATACCCATCCTTGTAAGGTGATGGTGGAAAATAGATTACACCACGGCGTGGAGACGGTATTCTGTACGTACGCACGCGCGGTGATTTCATTTTTCCGTAGGATGGATAGAAGGTGAATTAGGGTTGTTTCATATTTATAATAACATATCAGTATGTAAGTAATACTGATGTTATTACTTTATCATGAAACAACTAAAGAAGAAGAAGTTGAAGAAGAAAGAAATTGAAAAGCTCGGTAATGGATATTACCTCTTCTTTGGAACGCTTCTTTGAATCCTCCACTTAGGGAACTAAGATTGGTCTTTGAAGAAGACCAGGACCTCTAGGATTATTCTAGGGAAGTGGAGAGGAGAAAATGTCAGGGGTTTTCCGAGCTTGAGTGCTCAAATTGGTGTGAGGAGGAGGGGGAGGAGGTGCCCTTTTATAAGGGAGGAGAGGGGCACCATAGGAATATCTCAAAATATTATTTTATATTAAAGTAAAAATCGGTTTATAATGGTTCCAAAGGGTCTTATTTCGAAGATAAAGTGGGTAAGGGTCGAAATCATATCAACCAATAGGATTTAGACAAGTTTAGGGTATTATTTTAACCTTATCAATTAGATTTAACTCTAAGTTAAATAATTTAACTTTTACCGTTTCTTTTTGTTTTCTTTCACTATATGGTTAATACACATACTATAACATGCCAAACGAACCCCAAATTATTTATTATTAATATATATATCCTTATCTAAGTCATTTGGCTGAACCTTATATTTTTAGGAATAAAATAACAATTAATAATATAATATTTTATTTAAAAACTATTTTGTGTCAATTTTGACACTATTTGATATATGATTTTTGTGAAAGTCATAACAGAATTATATGTTCAAAACAAGTTTATTAAATCAACAATAATATATCATAGTAACCTAGAAAATTAGTGGAATTCATAAAAAGTCTCAAATTACATTTATTTTTGTGTTTATAACATCAATTATGTCAATATTTCATAAATAAGATAATTACTGCATCATAATTGTGTCATAAATAAATTAAATTATTTAATGTCTAAAAATTATAAATAAAATACCATTATGTAGGAAATCTTTTTATCTTTATAATTAATATTTATAGTCGAATTTATCTTATGTATAAGCCCATATTAAAAATGATTTACTTATTAAACTTTGATTTTAACTATTTTAACCCTTCTTTAAATAAATTAATAATAAATGTCCTAATCTAACCCAAGTGGGCCTAAATGGTCATATTTTATTCATAAGGTTGTTTTTGGTCGAATTACACTTATCCAATAGAATTAGGACATGTGTTAGGGTAATAGTAATATCATATTTACCCCTATTTACTATTAACCGCGGTAAAAAAAAGTAAAAAGTTACTATTCACCAAAAAATTATTTTTATCTCATTGAACCACATTTTACTTACTGATATCAACCGTGTTTGTCGGATTTTCGAAATTCCATTCACAGAAGCGGTAAAATTAAGTTTTATGCGAAATTCAGTTTTTAACCTACCACTTAGTGGTTTCACTATTCATCAAAAATTGAAAATTTTCAGAAAAATACCAAAATTTCACCCTAGGCTAATTTCGGTATTCCGAATCCAAAAATGAAGTACATTTTGAAAAATAAAATTTATAAAATTTCAAAAAGTGGTTATTACTATTCATAATGGCTAGTTTTAATAATATTTTAATAGCATATTGTTGTTTAGTGAAACTCGGTATTGCGTATGACGCAAGCTATCGAGGAAGGTCGCGATTGCATGTAAAGTAAGCCAAGCTAGTATGTAGTGAAAGATTCCTTTGATGATATATAAAAACAAAATATTACTCATAAAAGTCTCGGTTGTTACATTCTACCTCCCTTAAAAAGAATTTCGTCCTCGAAATTCGTCACTTTGTAACAAACAGATAGGGATACTTCTCCCTCATCATATCCTCAAGCTCCCATGTAGCTTCTTCAAGTTGGTGGTTCCTCCATAAAACTTTCACCAATTGAGTGGTCTTGTTTCGTAGTACTTTTTCGCTACGATCCAGAATCTCTATCGGTTGTTCTTCATAAGAATGATCTTGCTCCAGTGGTACAACTTCTGAGCTGAGTACATGTGAAGGATCAGGTATGTACTTTCTCAGGAGAGATACATGGAACACATCGTGAACTTGAGAGAGATTTGGTGGAAGCGCCAATCGGTAAGCTACCTTTCCAACACGATCCAGTATTTCGAAAGGACCGATATATCTAGGGCTCAACTTCCCCTTCTTTCCAAATCTCATAACCCTCTTCCAGGGAGATATTCGTAAGAACACTTTATCACCCACTTCAAAATCTAGGTCTTTTCTTCGGTTGTCGGCATAAATTTTCTGTCGACTCTGAGCTGCTCTTATGTTTTGTTGAATATATCTGACCTTTTCTGCCATTTCATCAACGAGATCAGGTCCTAATAGCTTTCTTTCCCCAACTTCATCCCAGCAAGTTGGAGTCCTGCATTTCTTTCCATAGAGAGCTTCATAAGGTGCCATCTGAATACTGGAGTGAAAGCTATTATTATAAGAAAATTCTACCAAAGGTAGGTGTTGATCCCAACCTCCTTTGAAATCCATAGAGCAAGCTCTCAACATATCTTCTAGGGTTTGAATTGTTCTCTCAGACTGACCGTCTGTCTGGGGATGATAAGCAGTGATGAAACTCAACTCTGTATCCAGAGTATGCTGAAGACTTCGCCAGAACTTCAAGGTAAATCTCGGATCCCGATCAGATATAATAGAAAGTGGTACTCCATGCAATCTTACCACTTCCTTTACATATATCCTGGCAAGCTGATCTAGAGAGAAATCCTCTCTAATAGCAATGAAGTGTGCAGACTTTGTAAGACGATCAACTATGACCCAAATAGCATTATTGCCTTTGGATGTTTTAGGAAGTCCTGTGACAAAGTCCATTTGTGATGTTTTCCCATTTCCATTCGGGTTTGGGTAATGGTTGTAACATCCCCTTAGACTTTTGTCTCTCAGCTTTAACTTGTTAACAAACCAAGCATCGAGAGACATATTCAGCAACATCTCTTTCCATGCCATCCCCCCAGAAGTACTCTTTCAGGTCCCTATACATCTTCGTGCTTCCAGGATGAATAGAGAATGAAGAACTATGAGCCTCATCCAGCAGCTCCTTCTTTAATTCGGGGATGGGAGGAACACAAACCCGATTCCTGAACTTTATTATCCCATCACAATCAAGGTTGAATTCAGGAACATTTCTCACCTTCTTTTGTAACTCTACATCTTCTTTCTGTGCCTCTTTAATCTTCACATGTATAGATGGTTGAACATTCATTTGAGAAAGATAAGATTTTTCCCCTTCCATTATAATTCCAAGATCCATCCTTTGTAAATCCATAAATATTGGATCTTTTGTGATCCTCATCATGGATAAACTAGCATGTTCTTGTCGACTTAATGCATCTGCCACCTTGTTTGCTTTCCCAGGGTGGTAATGGATTGAGCAGTCATAATCCTTAATCTGCTCCAACCATCTTCTTTGATGCATATTCAACTCCTTTTGTGTGAAAATATACTTTAAACTTTTATGATCAGTATAAATATCACACCTTTCACCATAAAGGTAATGCCTCCAAATCTTTAATGCAAAGATTACCTCAGCCAATTCCAAATCATGTGTTGGGTAATTTTTCTCATGGATTTTCAACTGTCATGAGGCATAAGCTATCACCATATCATTTTGCATAAGAACACACCCAAATCCCTTCTTGGATGCATCACTGTAGATCACAAACCTTTCTCCACTACAAGGAAGTGTGAGCACAGGTGCACTGGATAACCTTCTTTTCAACTCCTTGAAATTCTCTTCACATTCCTCTGTCCAAACAAACTTAACTCCTTTCCGAGTCAACTTGGTGAGTGGATTAGATAATCGTGAAAAATCATTTACAAAACGTCGATAATATCCAGCCAAACCAAGAAAACTTCGGATCTCAGTTACTGTTGTTGGTCTTGACCATCTTTCGATAACCTCTGTTTTTGTTGGATCCACAGATATCCCCTCTTTTGAGATTATGTGACCCAAAAATGAAACTTTTTGAAGCCAAAATTCACACTTGGTAAATTTGGCATAAAGCTCCTCCTTTCTCAGGGTCTTCAATATAATTCTCAAGTGATCTTCATGCTCTTCCTTGCTCTTTGAATAGACAAGAATACCGTCTATAAAGACTACCAAAAATTGATCAAGATAGTCTCTAAAGACTCTATTCATTAGATCCATGAAGATAGAAGGGGCATTAGTAAGACCAAATGGCATCACTATAAATTCATAGTGTCCATACCTTGTACGGAAAGCTGTCTTTGGTATATCCTCCCTTTTGAACCTTAATTGATGATACCCTGAACAAAGATCAATCTTGGAAAAGTATTGAGATCTGCGTAGTTGGTCAAATAATTCATCAATGCATGGGAGAGGATATTTGTTCTTGATAGTGATCTTGTTAAGTTCTCGATAATCAATGCAGAGTCTCATTGATCCATCTTTCTTCTTAACAAATAGAACAGGTGCTCCCCAAGGTGACACACTAGGGCGTATGAATCCCTTATCAAGATTCTCTTGGAGTTGCTTCTTCAATTCCTGCAACTCAATTGGGGCCATTCTATAATGTGTCTTTGAAATAGGCAAAGCACCCGGTACGAGTTCTATTGAAAACTCAACTTCACGAT
Organism: Viscum album; assembly: GCA_963277665.1. Classification (NCBI taxonomy): domain Eukaryota; kingdom Viridiplantae; phylum Streptophyta; class Magnoliopsida; order Santalales; family Viscaceae; genus Viscum; species Viscum album. The sequence continues at coordinate 666,293,511 of OY728132.1, forward strand.
TTGGTGGAAGACCCAGTAATTCCTCCGGAAAGACATCATCAAACTCCCGTACGATGGGAATATTCTTAATCGTAAGTTTCTCACCAACCATTTGAGATAAATAACCTTCATTTAGTGGAATCAAGACCCATAATATAGAAGGAATTTCCACTGGAAGGTTATATTCATCCTTGCATCGATAGACGATCATAGATTGATCTGGAATATGAAATGTGACTTCCCTTAATTGGCAATTGATATGAGCTCCATGTAGAGAAATCCAATCCATGCCAAGAATCACATCAAATTCCATTAAAGGAAGGATCACAAGATTTGCAGGAAGCACTTTCCCACAAACTTCGATCGGAGAAGAATTATAAACTTTTGATGCGACTGTTGTGCCATTAGGTGTTGTCACAGCTAACTCAACATCTAATTGTTGAGGTAATACGGTGATACCCTTAGAAAATTCTTCAGAAATAAAAGAGTGGGTGGATCCAGAATCAAATAAAATATTTGCTACTTTAGAGTGGATGGTAAGTGTACCTTTCACCACTTCGTTCTTGTACTTCACATCGCTGATAGAAATTGCATGTGACTTTCCTTTGTCTTTAGCCTTAAGATTTTGTTGACGTCGACCATCATCATCAACCCTTGTATTTGGGCATTGATTGGCATAATGCCCCATCTCCTTGCACTTGAAACATTGAAGTGTAGTAGGTTCATTCTGTGTATCCCTTCCTTTGTTTGCATCATTAGACATATTCTTCCCATTATCGCGGCATTCAAATTCCCGATGACCTTCCTTTCCACATTTGAAACATTTACTTGTCCCTTTAAGACAACTCCCTCCATGTTTCTTTCCACACTTTGAGCATAAGGGAAAGCTCATCTTCTTTTTAGAGTGCTCTTTAGATTTTCCTTTGAATTCCATCTTCCTCTTCTTATCAAACCCATGTGACTGATGGGTTACTCCAATCTCCATCTCGACTTTGAGAGCACATCGAACGATTTCCTCGTAGCTATTGAAGTCCCTTATGGCTAACGCCCTTCGAAGACTTGGTTTTAAGCCACTAAAGAATCGATCGATCTTACTCTCAGGTTGGATAATAATACCAGAAGCATACCTTGCAAGTCTTGTAAAATTTGCTTCATAGGTACCAACAGATTCATCATCCCTTTGCTTCAGTTCAAGAAACTCTTTCTCCATCTTTGTTCGGAGAAAACAAGGGAAGTACTTATTGAAAAATAAGTTCTTGAACTCGTCCCATTCCATAGACTCAATTTCATCCCTTTGCCTCATATTCTTAATAAGATTCCACCATTGATCAGCATCTCCTTCCAAACGATACACTGCTAGGATGACTTTATCATGTTCAGAACATTGAAGAACTGAAAATATCTTTTTAGTAGTATTAATCCATTGTTCATCAACTAATGGATCAGTAGACCTGCTGAAAGAAGGTGGACGCTGCCTCATGAAGGATTCAACAGAATGTTTCTCCTTCCTTTGCTCGTTTGGAAGTCCTGCATGATTCATAGCTTGAGAAAGTTGTGTGAGCATGGCTACAAGATTTTGAATTCCAGCTCCCATATCGTTTGGTTGCTCAGGGGGACAATCATTGAATTTCCCATCGCATTCCTCATTAACACGGTTCCTTTGGGTTCCAGCCATTGACTAAAACCAAGAAGAATAGTGTGAGAAACACTAATTATAATAGGAAAACCACATAATCAAGGATAAAATTTCACACTTAAGGTCTTATCCTTGGGTATTCATGGCCATTTCTAAAACACTAAGATTGTGTTCTATGCTTAGACTTATCCTTAGGGTTCTTACTAAGGCTTTCACATCCTAGTTTCCAAAGGTTGACTATACCTTTCCTCTGATACCAACTATAACGACCCATACTTTACATACATTGTTAATACTTCAAAATTGAAGCACACTTATTACAACATATGACAAAACCACAAAGGACCGTATAGGTATAGTTTCTTTAGAAACTGGGAAACATAAACAACTGGTTCATAAATCTTCTACAGTGTCTCCCATTTATTTCATCATATCTAGGGTCCCTTTTAGCATATTCTACTTAATATCCATCTTCCTGACCTGGGGAAAAGAAAACATAAAAGGGTGATCTCAAATGCTCAGCAAGGGCAAATAAAGGAAATAAAAATCATATCATATCTTTTTGGAAATCATAACCTGCAAAAGAGATCATAATATCTTAACATGGAATAAATCATAGAAGCGAAAATGAGATCCCCATAATCATAACATGAAACTTGAAACTTTGTGGCATGCACACATAATCATGGAAAATAATTTCTTGTTAGTCATGACTCATTGCCAAGACTATCTTAGTGGGAAAAGTCCCTTTCTGAACCGAGTCACCCTCGTTCCAGTCCTGTTTCACTGAACCGGTATAACCTACCGTTCCAGCCATGTCTATCTCATGAGATAAAATCTTTACCCAATGCATTTGAGGGAGATATAGGGCCCACCCATCTTATAATGAATCCTTTATTATGTGTGCCACATAATCATAAACCATACATCATAGCGTAACCCATGTAATAAAAATGGGATTCTTAAACAACATGACATCATAAAACAATTCATATAAGATAAACGAATTCATAAAAATATTTCCATCACAACATAATCAAATCCATGTAATAATAGGGATAAAAACAAAACCCTTTTATTATCTTAGATGGAAAATAATTTTGATAAAATACTTGAACTCCATTCTTGGGGAAAATATCCTTTCTACTTCAAAAACATTTTTCCTTTCATAACATGTCATACTACTTTAAAATAAAAGATGTTGATTAAAAATAAACTTGAAAACTTGTAAAGGAATCTTCTTGGAAATAATGTTTTAAAAATTTATTCATGCCGTATACGTTAAAAAACATTCTTCGTACTTTTTTCGGAAAAGTCAAAAAGTACCTCGTACGAAAAAACGACAAAAGATTCCTTTCATATTCTTTACTAAAAACTCACCAAAGGGTAAAATTGGATTTAAACTATTGTAATTGGATGTAAACAATATTACATATTGAGGGAACATGGATGTGGATGATAAAATACACCCCAGTAAATACTTACGAATAAACAATCTCGGATAAAAATGAGATTGTGATATTTCCCTTACCTTAGGTCCGACTTGCTTTGTAAGTGTCCGAACCTCCTGTATAATGATTTAAATAATGTTATTGACTTATTACAGAATCATACATATTGATATGATATCATATATGGTCATATTCTTAGCTTCTTGTTAGTAATATTTCATTGTTACTTGTTACTCGGGTCTTTATTGCCTTTTGTTCTTATGCGTGTTTTTCCGAATAAATTCTTATTCTTATTTTAAGGTTATAGATACCTTATATCCAGAATGGTATTAGTGTAATATATATCATATTTATTCATTCAATTCATTTATATAATTACTATATAATGATGATCATGTAGAACGAGTCGCATCACATCGTGGAGACGGTATTCCGTATGTACGCACGAGTGATGATATTGTTCCTATGATCGTGGAATTGTATTGGAGTATATATATATTATTTAAGTATCAATATTAATTTATAATAATCATAAATAGTTACTAATTACACCATTATACCCATCCTTGTAAGGTGATGGTGGAAAATAGATTACACCACGGCGTGGAGACGGTATTCCGTACGTATGCACGCGTGGTGATTTCATTTTTCCGTAGGATGGATAGAAGGTGAATTAGGGTTGTTTCATATTTATAATAACATATCATTATGTAAGTAATACTGATGTTATTACTTTATCATGAAACAACTAAAGAAGAAGAAGTTGAAGAAGAAAGAAATTGAAAAGATCGGTAATGGATATTACCTCTTCTTTGGAACGCTTCTTTGAATCCTCCACTTAGGGAACTAAGATTGGTCTTTGAAGAAGACCAGGACCTGTAGGATTATTCTAGGGAAGTGGAGAGGAGAAAATGGCAGGGGGTGGCCGAGATTGAGTGCTCAAATTGGTGTGAGGAGGAGGGGGAGGAGGTGCCCTTTTATAAAGGAGGAGAGGGGCACCTTAGGAATATCTCAAAATATTATTTTATATTAAAGTCAAAATCGGTTTATAATGGTTACAACGGGTCTTATTTCGAAGATAAAGTGGGGAAGGGTCTAAATCCTATCAACCAATGGGATTTAGACAAGTTTAGGGTATTATTTTAACCTTATCAATTAGATTTAACTCTAAGTTAAATAATTTAACTTTTACCGTGTCTTTTTGTTTTCTTTCACTATATGGTTAATACACTTACTATAACATGCCAAACGAACCCCAAATTATTTATTATTAATATATATATCCTTATCTAAGTCATTTGGCCGAACCTTAGATTTTTAGGAATAAAATAACAATTAATAATATAATATTTGATTTAAAAACTATTTTGTGTCAATTTTGACACTATTTGATATATGATTTTTGTGAAAGTCATAACAGAATTATATGTTCAAAACAAGTTGATTAAATCAACACTAATATATCTTAGTAACCTATAAAATTAGTTTAATTAATAAAAAGTCTCAAATTACATTTATTTTGGTGTTTATAACATCAATTATGTCAATATTTCATAAATAAGATAATTACTGCATCATAATTGTGTCATAAATAAATTAAATTATTTAATGTCTAAAAATTATAAATAAAATACCATTATGTAGGAAATCTTTTTCTCTTTCTAATTAATATTTATAGTCTAATTTATCTTATGTATAACCCCATATTAAAAATATTTACTTATTAAACTTTGATTTTAACTATTTTAACCCTTCTTTAAATAAATTAATAATAAATGTACTAATCTAACCCAAGTGGGCCTAAATGGTCATATTTTATTCATAAGGTTGTTTTTGGTCGAATTACACTTATCCAATAGAATTAGGACATGTGTTAGGGTAATAGTAATATCATATTTACCCCTATTTACTATTAACCGCGGTAAAAAAAAAGTAAAAAGTTACTATTCACCAAAAAATTATTTTTATCTCATTGAACCACATTTTACTTACTGATATCAACCGTGTCTGTCGGATTTTCGAAATTCCATTCACAGAAGCGGTAAAATTAAGTTTTATGCAAAATTCAGTTTTTAACCAACCACTTAGTGGTTTCACTATTCATCAAAAATTGAAAGTTTTCAGAAAAATAACAAAATTTCACCCTAGGCTAATTTCGGTATTCCGAATCCAAAAATGAAGTCCATTTTGAAAAATAAAATTTATAAAATTTCAAAAAGTGGTTATTACTATTCATAACGGCTAGTTTTAATAATATTTTAATAGCATATTGTTGTTTAGTGAAACTCGGTATTGCGTACGACGCAAGCTATCGAGGAAGGTCGCGATTGCGTGTAAAGTAAGCCAAGATAGTATGTAGTGAAATATTCCTTTGATGATATATAAAAACAAAATATTACTCATAAAAGTCTCGGGTGTTACATTACAGCTCCATGAAATGTGATATAGTGATAGATTATTCCTCAAGAAATGAGAAAAACTACCCAAATCATGATCTAGAGTTAGTGGTACGGTTCTTTTCATGGAATATTTGGATAAATTACCTCTATTGAGAGATTTTTGATATATATACTAATCACTAAAGATTAAAGAATATATTTACATATACGGATATGGATATGCAGTAATTAAATCATTTAAACTTGATCGAGGACAATAACTTCTCAAAATATGACCATCATGAGATGAAAATATACTTGAAAATGATCATACCAAAAAATGTACCAACTTATCTATCCATGTTGAGGATTCAAAACATCCTACCTTACTAGAAATATATTTCCAAGAGAAATTATTAGAGTAAAAAAGTGTTATTTACAGATACAAAATATGTTTAATGAAATTAAGGATGAGAAACTTCATAAATATAGTATTCCTAAGGATATAGTCATTTGATTTACAACTCGATTATGTATTTTATCAACAAAATAGTTAAAGATGGAGTAATTTTAATTTGTACATAACTAATCTTTTTTAAATCCACCTAGGAAGCACTAAGATGTTTTGAGATCTTTGTGATTACTTCTGGTTGGGAAACAAAAGGAATGAGATTTTGAAATATACCTCAAGGTTCTTGGTATTCCTATAAGTTAATGCAGGGTTTAAAAATTATATGGGAATTATTCACAAATTACCTATTCCAACATGAAAATTAGGGAACATAAATATGTATTTTTTCATGGGTCTTCCAAGATCCTCTATATAAAATAATGTTATATGCATAAAGTTTGAATTTATTATAATATATGATAATTTCATTATTGTTTAATAATATTTATTACTTGATTAAATTGTAATGATATATATATATATATATATATATATCAAGAAAGTGGTCACGCTATATGGGTCTTAATTTTGGATTGTGTCTATTTGAGATATGAGGTCTACCTTTAATTTCTAATGGAGTATCAAATATGTATTAAACACTAGTTGAATATTATTATGAACTATAATCCATAAACATATGGTAAATATGAAATTTGTTGGCATTGGTGTCCTAACACCAATTATTTGTACTTTTATTACATGTGTATTCAATGTATTGAATATTAATAAAATATCTTATTACATATTATTAATTATTATACATGAGTCTAATGCAACAATTTCATAGAGTATACATCACATTGATAAGGTTATAGTAATTCCCTACTATTATGAGAACATTGAAGTGATATGATGATATTATTACATAATGTTATGCGGGTTGATAACTTACTATGATCGGATACATAGTACATATACTACAGATTCTTTTTTGGTCTCCCCAATGTGTTCACGGTACGGTGGCTTCTTCTACGGAAAAGGGTGGACTCATAGGTGCAGGGTTCTTTCTTCTTTGGAGAGGTTGGTCAGGTCTTCGGTGTGTTTGAGGTTGGATTCTATATCTTCCATGATGTGAGGTCGAGGTCCAGTGTGGCGTCGGGGTCATGTTCCTTCTCTACAGCGTAGGAGTCAAGATCTGGTGCATCGAGGTCGAGATCTGATGCAACATCTCTGTGGAAAAGGGGTTTTGATCTGGTGCATTGGGGCTGATAGCAAATTTTCTATGGTTGGGGGCATGCTCCAGTGTGACTTTGGGGTTGCGATATAATGTGGAATGAGGTCGATCTGGTGTGACATTGATCTGGTTCTTCTGTTCTTCTGAGGCATTGGGGTCATGCTCTGGTCTTCCGGGCCATGAAATTATTCTTCCACAGCATTGGGGGTATCCAATTCTTCCACAGTGTAGAGTCACGATCTGGTCTTCACAGTGTTGGGTTCATGTTCCAGTTCTGTAGTGAAGGGGTGATCCGTCAATTGAATCATGTTCTTACAGGGGTATATTGGTTGGGTTGTTGTGGTCTCTACATGCAGGTATGAGGGAGATGACGAGTGTTGTGGTGTAGATGGAGGAGGATCGAGTTGCTAATTTTGAAGGTATGATAGTGTTGTTTCTCATTCTTTGAGTTAGTTGATTTGTAATTTTAGTGATTTGATGAGTTGGTGATCTGTGGCATGTTAGAATGGAGGTACACTAGGATTTTATGACAACCCTGCTTTTTATTACAACTTAAGCATTCTTTATTACATAAAACTTCACTTGATAAAACAAATAAGATTGAGAGGTTTAGTGTCTTTGGGGCTTAGGATCATTACATAAAAACTTTAAACTTGAAATACAACATCTTTATTGAAAACTTCCTTTACATGACCACTACATTCCTTCGTACTTAGCATTGCATGGGATAACCTGAGGACATGCATAAGAAAAGGGTGAGCTATAAAGCCCAGTAAGGGAGTACACAATGAATAACATGAGGAGTAAAATACATGTTTGGAAATAGGAACATCAATATAGCATTAGAGTAACATGAACATAAAGGCATGATAAATCATGATAACCATAACATGGAAATGTGGCAACAACACTTAACATTGAATTAGCATGAGCCAAGGATCATTGCACATGGAGCATGAGTAAACCCTCATTGCACTTCAAGCATGATTAAACCCTCGTTTCACTTGAATTAGCATGATTCAACACTCATTTTACATGACGTATCATGATACTATACTTTACCCAATGCATTGGAGCGCTATAAGGGCGCACCCTTCTTAAACATTTCATTTCATGCATAAGTGTGCCACATGGATCATAAAACATGGATTCATAAAACATAATCATTTATTCCACGATAAAGGAATGTGGAATTAATACATGAAACTTTACAATCAATAAGTAAATGTGCATAAAGGTGAATACCCTTGATGGAGAAATGGGCATGGTATTCACTACACAATGAAATTGGCTTAGAAAATCGGTGCGATTTCGGCAGCGTAACGGCGTGATATAAGAATTCATAAAAAAGGTAGATGAGAGAGAAAGGGGTTCCTCATCATATTTACATGTAATTTACAGTAAGGTGGTAAAATAGATACATGTCCCAACAATTGAAAAGTAATTTAGATTCATGATACAAAAGTATTACTTGAATGTAAAAGAAGAGAGATAAGTTCCTTTCGGAATTTCGGTATAGTAACGGGTGTACATGGGAGGCATTTAATGAGAGAGAAAAGGGTCTCCCATAATTCAAACAATAAGAGGGAAGTATGGGGGAGGTGCGAAACCATACCCCAACATTCACAATTGAAATTAAAAGGGAAATACAACTTAAAGAAAATTGACAAAAAAAGAGAAATGAAGAAAAAACCCTTACTTGGAAGTGTGCTTCCAAAGGCTAGAGAGAGGCTTGTGAGAGGCTTATTGGGAGCTTGGGGCACCTTGGGAGGATTATAGAGAGAGTAGGGCAGAGTTTGGACGAACTCCAAGGGATTTTAGTGAGGAGGAAGTGGGAGCTTGGGTGAGTTTATATAGGAAAGGTGAGAGAATTCTTTATTATTTAGGTTTGAGACCCCTTATATTAAAATAATCCAAACCACAAACCATCCCATGGTATTTGCCCATGGTTTCTGGAAAAGGAAAGAGGAAAACAATATTTTACAAGGCCAAGGTCCTAACTTATTAAAAAATTAGGGTTGATTATGTGGAGGTGAGTCACACTCCCATGGAAATTAATTTAAAAAGGCAAAGTGTTGAATAAGTCTTGAGGGCTCCGTTAATGCTTTGAAAAGTAAGTCAAAAAACCCAAAACCTCATTATTTTAATGATAAAACACATATTGGCAGAACATAAGGATTATGTTATTTTATTACATCACCATTGGGTCATTATGATGTCATAAAACACATTATATATTTAAATGGTATTTAATTTTTACCCAAAAATTTGACTGTCTCAGAAAATTATGAAAAATTCACCGTTGGATAATTTCGACGTCCTGATTCCAAAAATAATATTTATTTTATCTAAATAATTTTCTAAATATGTGAATTTTCACTTTTAAAATAAAAACTGACATTTATAAAAAAATTCACGGGTTTTGACAGAAATGGCTTTCAAACCATAATAAAAATTTTAATTGCATTCATAAAATTATAAGATCATTTATACTTAATAAAAAATTAATTTAATATTAATAATAATATTTTATAAAAATATTATTTAATTCAAAAATCCTTTAATTTAATAAAATATAATTCTTAATGAAATTATAACTAAAAACACCATTTGTACTTTAAAAAATAATTACAATGTATCAAAAATGACTAGAAATTATATTCATTATTATATACAAAAATAATGGTGCTACTTATTTGTTACATAACCCCTTAAAATAGCCGCATAAGACCTAAGGGTAAGGTGCACGATGGTGACAAACTCTTGGGGCGGCTCGGATAACATCGCTCGAGTGGTAATTTCAATCAACTTCCACTTTTCCTGTAGGCGATCACGTTCGAGCTTGAATTGATGAAGCTCAGCTTGGGCTTGGTCAAGGGCAAAGCCCAAAGACGCCACCTCTTTTCCGAGCTCTGACAAATGGTATTTGTAAGGGGAAATTCTACTGGATGAGGCCATCGCATCCTTTTTCTGAGTAGAAATGGGTTCGTTAAAGCCTTATATTTATACTATTCAGATGATCACTGTTCAACGACTATAAAAGTAACGGTAAAAAATCTTAACGTAAAACTAAAGAAGTTGACATCTTATAAAAACATTTTTCATAAAGAAACATTTAACTGGATCAAGAGGGATTTTCTATTAATGAAACATTGGGTCGTTACAATATTCCCCCCTTAAGAAATTTCACCCTTGAAATTTTCCTTTTCCCACAATAAAACAAATGTGGGTAACTTAGCTTCATCATATCCTCCGACTCCCAAGTTGCTTCTTCAAACTTATGGTTTCTCCACAACACCTTGATGAGGGGCATTGTCTTATTTCGTAGAACTTTTTCTCTACGATCTAAGATCTTCACTGGTTGCTCCTCATAAGAAAGATCGTCTTCTAATTGTACCACCTCAGAAGAGAGTACATGTGAAGGTTCTGGTATGTACTTCCTTAAGAGGGATACATGGAAGACATCATGCACCTTGACCATAGTAGGTGGAAGTTCTAGTCGATAGGCCACAGCCCCAACACGATCAAGAATCTCGAAGGGGCCGATGTACCTTGGACTTAACTTCCCTTTATTTCCAAACCTCATGACCTTCTTCCATGAAGATATGCGTAAAAACACCATGTCTCTGACTTTAAACTCAAGGTCTCATCGACAATTATCTGTATAACTCTTCTGTCGATTTTGGGCTGCCTTGATATGCTGCTGAATGGTTTTCACCTTCTCCACCATTTCTTCGACCATTTCTTTTCCAAGCAGCTTACGTTCACCGACCTCATCCCAAAATTCCGGTGTTCTACACCTTTTCCCATACAGGGCTTCATATGGTGCCATTTGGATGCTCGAGTGGAAACTATTATTATAAGAGAACTCAACTAGATGAAGATGTTGATCCCATCCTCCTTTAAAGTCCATTGAGCATGCTCTCAACATATCCTCAAGTGTTTGGATAGTCCGCTCGGATTGGACATCAGTTTGAGGATGATAGGCCGTACTGAAGTTTAGTTCAGTATTCAGAGCATGTTGAAGACTCTTCCAAAACTTAGAGGTGAATCTTGGATCTCGGTCAGAAACAATAGATAGTGGTACTCCATGCAACCGTACCACATCCCTGATATATATCTGTGCCAGTTGATCCAAAGAGAAATCCTCTCGAATAGAAATGAAGTGTGAAGTCTTTGTAAGACGATCCACAACAACCCAGATTGTATTTTTGCCTTTGGATGTCCTTGGAAGTCCAGTGACAAAGTCCATGGTGATGTTCTCCCATTTCCATTCCGGTATGGGCAATAGTTTCATCATCCCCTTTGACTTCTGCCTCTCTGCCTTCACTGGCTGACACACCAGGCACTTTTATCTATATTCAGCGATCTCCTTCTTCATATTATCCCACCAAAAGTTTTCTCGGAGATCTCGATACATCTTTGTGCTCCCTGGGTGAATAGAGAAATTTGAACTATGTGCATCATCCAAAATTTCCTTCTTCAGCTCCGAACTTGATGGAACACATAGTCTTTTCCCAAACTGCACAATTCCTTCTTCATTAACATTAAACCCTGAGGATTTTCCCTTTTTGATAGCTTCTACTTTTTCTTGGATTCCCGCATCATCCTTTTGAGCATCCTTTACCCTTTCCAAAAGAGATGGTTGAGCAATAATTTGTGAAAGGATTGATGATGTTCCCTTCTTTATGATTCCCACGTCCATCTTCATCAAGTCTAAGAAGATTGGATCCTTCTCAATTCTCATCATTGATAGAATCGCTGGATCCTTTCTACTTAGGGCATCTTCCACCTTGTTCGCTTTCCCAGGGTGGTAATGTATTGAACAGTCATAATCCTTGATGAGCTCTATCCATCTTCTCTGGCGCATATTAAGCTCTTTCTGTGTGAATATATATTTAAGACTCTTGTGGTCAGTATATATCTCACATTTCTCTCCATAGAGATAATGCCGCCAGATTTTCAAGGCAAAGATCACCGCCGCCAACTCCAGATCATGCGTTGGATAGTTTCGCTCATGGATTTTCAACTGCCTTGAGGCATAGGATATCACTTTATCATTTTGCATCAGCACACATCCTAAGACCTTCTTAGAAGCATCACTGAATACCACAAAAAGCTCCCCACTTGTGGGTAAAGTGAGCACGAGTGCAGTGATAAGCCTCCTTTTCAACTCCTTGAAGATTTCTTCGCATTCATCACTCCAAGAAAACTTTACTCCCTTTCGAGTTAGCTTGGTAAGAGGGTTGGAAAATCGTGAGAAATTTCTCACAAATCGTCGATAATATCCAGCTAATCCCAAGAAGCTACGAATATCAGTTACCGATGTTGGCCTCGGCCATCCCTCAATTGCATCTGTTTTGGAGGGGTCCACAGATATCCCATTGCTTGTGATGATATGGCCCAAGAATGAGACTTCCATCAACCAAAACTCACACTTTCTGTAAATTTCATAGAGCTTCTCCTTTGGAAAAGTCTCTAGTACAGTTTTTAAATACTCCTCATGGTCCTCCTTGGTTTTGGAGTATATTAGAATATCATCTATAAAGACTACCACAAATTTTTCAAGGTAATCTCTAAGGACTCTATTCATCAAGTCCATGAATATTGCTGGAGCATTGGTGATTCCAAAAGGCATTACTATGAATTCATAGTTCCCATACCTTGTACGAAAAGCAGTCTTGGGGATATCTTCCTTCTTCACCCTTACATGATAATATCCCGACCGTAAGTCCACCTTGGAGAAGTATTGTGCTCCACGCAGCTGATCAAAAAAGTCATAGATTCTTGGGAGAGGATACTTGTTCTTTATCGTGATTTTTCTAAGTTCACGATAATCGATGCAAAGCCGCATTGACCCATCCTTCTTCTTGACGAAGAGGACTGGTGCACCCCATGGTGATGCACTTGGGCGTATAAACCCTTTATCCAGATTCTCCTGTAGTTGTTTCTTCAGCTCTTCAAGCTCAACAACAGCCATTCTATATGGAGTCTTGGATATTGGTAGCGCCCCAGGTATAAGTTCAATTGGGAACTCGACATCTCTTCTTGGAGGAAGACCAAGAAGTTCCTCAGGAAATACTTCAGCGAATTCCCTCACAATAGGCATTTCTTCAAGGGTGGTTTCTTCCTTGGACTCAATCATCTGAGCCAGATATGCGTGCTCATAAGGTAGTAATATCCATGCTTGAGATGATGGAGCTAAAGGATATTCATCTTCCTCCTGACACTTGTAAAGAATCGGGGGTCGATTCTCCATATAGAGTGTGATTTCCCTCTCCCGACAATTTATGTCGGCTCTATATAAGGAAAGTCAATCCATGCCAAGAATTGCATCAAATTCCACCAAAGGGAGTATGACTAGGTTCACCGGTAAATTCAATCCACAGATTATAACAGGGGAGGACTTATATTCATGGGATTCAATGATTTCCCCACTTGCCGTACTCACTGACATCTTTACTTCCATGATTTTTGGTGGTGCAGGGATCGTTCTACTAAACTTTTGAGATATAAAAGAATGCGTAGAACCTGAATCAAAAAGTATGTTTGCTATTATTGAATGAATAACTAGCGTACCTGTCACCACTTCGTTTTCGGGGTTCACTTCGGCAGAAGTGATGGCAAAAGTTCTTCCTTGCTGTCTTGGAGGTTGCTGGTTGCTTCCGATAACCCTTGGATTAGGACACTGATTCGCAAAATGACCCGGTTCTTTGCATTTGTAGCATTGAACAATGCGTTGAGGTTCGAATGGAGCGTTCCTCTCCTTTTTCGCAGCCGCGGGTCCTTCTTGCTGACAGCTAACAGCTAGGTGCCCTTCTCTTCCACACTTGAAGCATTTTCTTGTCCCCCTAAGGCAATTTCCAGGGTGCTTCTTTCCGCACTTTTGGCAAGTGGGGTGCTGGAACTTCTTAGCACCGTTGGATTTATCCATCGGACCACCAGCATTGAAGTCCAACTTCCGCTTCTTGTCCCCATGATACCCCTGTGATTCTCCGATCTCCATTTCAACCTTGACGGCACATCGGACAATTTCCTCATAGCTGTCGAAGTCACGGATCGCTAATGCTTTCCGCAAGCTAGGCTTCAGCCCACCAAAGAAGCGGTCAACCTTGCATTCGGGGGTAACGACAAAGTCGGAAGCATATCGTGCAAGCCTTGTGAAGTTTTCCTCGTACGCTCCCACAGATTCTTTATCTTTCTGTTTGAGGGAAAGGAAGTCCCTTTCTATCTTAAGACGGAGGGTGCGTGGAAAATATTTATCAAAAAAAATCTTTCGGAATTCCTTCCATTACAAAGCCCCGATCTCCTCCTCAGGCTTCATATTTTTGATCAACGTCCACCATTGATCAGCTTCACCCTCCATACGATAAGCCGCTAGGAGAACCTTCTCCTTTTCAGAGCATTGGAGGATGGAGAATATCTTTTCAATGGAGTTGATCCATTGTTCAGCGATCGTGGGATCGGATGATCCACTAAAAGTAGGAGGCCTTTGTCTCATGAAGCTCTCGATAGTGACTTGTTCTTTCTTAGGGGGGGTTGAACGTTCCTCTTGACCAGTGTTTCTATTCAAAACTTGATTTAGCTGAGAGAGAAGCGTGACAAAGTTCGCGATTTCCGCTCCCATTGGATTGGGCATCTCATAAGTACAATCATCACACTGATCTTCACAATGGTTGTTAGCCCGAGTTCTCCTATTACCGGCCATTGGCTGGAATAAAAGGAAAGTTAGGGGTAACACATAAAGGGTAACCCAAAGACAAAAGTTGATGACTTATAAATAAACATTAATCTCTTTAACTCATGAGTCTATAGGATTCAATCCAGGCTTTTCATGATCTTCCTTCTAACATATATTCTTAGGGTCATTTTTCCCTTAATAAGGGTTCATACTAAGATTGTGAATTTATCAAAACATATCCCCCAGGAGTGTCGTAACCAAGAGTGCAGCAAGGCCCGTTGTCGTGCACCAGTTCCCGTTCGAGTCTAGCTCAAAGCGGTGTTTTCAGGTTTTACCCCTAGGATACATCTGTGCCAGAGCCGCCTCTACCTGCTCGTATCCAGACAGGGATGTATTTGTTTGATAAACCACTTACTTAGTATTTACCAAAACTTAGGGATGTTTTTATTATGCTTAGTCTTGTATCTAAGGCTTTACTAGGGTTTCCTAATTCAAAAAATAACTAAACCTATCCTCTGATACCAACTATGACAACCCTGCTTTTTATTACAACTTAAGCATGCTTTATTACATAAAACTTCACTTGATACAACAAAGAAGATCGAAAGGTTTAGTGTCTTTGGGGCTTAGGATCATTACATAAAAACTTTAAACTTGAAGTACAACATCTTTATTGAAAACTTCCTTTACATGACCACTACATTCCTTCGTACTTAGCATTGCATGGGATAACCTGAGGACATGCATAAGAAAAGGGTGAGCTATAAAGCCCAGTAAGGGAGTACACAATGAATAACATGAGGAGTACAATACATGTTAGGCAATAAGAACATCAATAGAGCATTAGAGTAACATGAACATAAAGGCATGATAAAGCATGATAACCATAACATGGAAATGTGTCAACAACACTTAACATTGAATTAGTATGAGCCAAGGCTCATTGCACATGGAGCATGAGTAAACCCTCATTGCACTTCAAGCACGAGTAAACCCTCGTTTCACTTGAATTAGCATGAGTCAGCACTCATTGCACATGATGTATCATGATACTATATTTTACCCAATGCATTGGAGCGCTATAAGGGCGCACCCTTCTTAAACATTTCATTTCATGCATAAGTGTGCCACATGGATCATAAAACATGGATTCATAAAACATAATAATTTATTACATGATAGAGGAATGTGGAATTCATACATGAAACTTTACAATCAATAAGTAAATGTGCATAAAGGTGAATACCCTTGATGGAGAAATGGGCATGGTATTCACTACACAATGAAATTGGCTTAGAAAATCAGTGCGATTTCGGCAGCGTAACTGCGTGACATAAGAATTCATAAAAAAGGTTGATGAGAGAGAAATGGGTTCCTCATCATATTTACATGTAATGTACAGTAAGGAGGTCAAATAGATTCATGTCCCACCAATTGAAAATGAATTTAGATTCATGATACAAAATTATTGCTTGAATGTAAAACAAGAGAGATAAGTTCCTTTTGGAATTTCGGTATAGTAACGGGTGTACATGGGAGGCATTTAATGAGAGAGAAAAGGGTCTCCCATCATTCAAAAAATAAGAGGGAAGTATGGGGGAGGTGAAAAACCATACCCCAACATTCACAATTGAAATTAAAAGGGCAATACAACTTAAAAAAAATTGACAAAAAAGAGAAATGAAGACAAAACCCTTACTTGGAAGTATGCTTCCAAAGGATAGAGAGAGGCTTGTGAGAGGCTTATTGGGAGCTTGGGGAACCTTGGGAGGATTCTAGAGAGATTAGGGAAGATGTTTGACGAACTCCAAGGGATTTTAGTGAGGAGGAAGTGGGAGATTGGGTGGGTTTATATAGGAAAGGAGAGAGAATTCTTTATTATTTAGGTTCAGGACCCCTTATATTAAAATAATCCAAACCACAAACCATACCATGGTATTTGCCCATGGTTTCTGGAAAAGGAAATAGGAAAAAAATATTTTACAAGGCCAAGGTCCGAACTTATTAAAAAATTAGGGTTTCTTATGTGGAGGTGAGTCACACTCCCATGGAAATTAATTTAAAAAGGCAAAGTGTTGAATAAGTCTTGAGGGATCCATTAATGCTTTGAAAAGTAGGTCAAACAAACCCAAAACCTCATTATTTTAATTATAAAACACATATTTTCCAAACATAAGGATTATGTTATTTTATTACATCACTATTGGGTCATTATGATGTCATAAAACACATTATATATTTAAATGGTATTTAATTTTTACCCAAAAATTTGACTGTCTCAGAAAATTATGAAAAATTTACCGTTGGATAATTTCGACGTCCTGATTCCAAAAATAATATTTATTTTATCTAAATAATTTTCTAAATATGTGAATTTTCACTTTTAAAATAAAAACCAACATTTATAAAAAAATTCACGGGTTTTGACAGAAATGGCTTTCAAACCTTAATAAAAATTTTAATTGAATTCATAAAATTATAAGATCATTTATACTTAATAAAAAATTAATTTAATATTAATAATAATATTTTATAAAAATATTATTTAATTCAATAATCCTTTAATTTAATAAAATATAATTCTTAATTAAATAATAACTAAAAACACCATTTGTACTTTAAAAACTAATTACAATGTATCAAAAATGACTAGAAATTATATTCATTATTATATAAAAAAATAATGGTGCTACTTATTTGTTACATAACCCCTTAAAATAGCCACATAAGACCTAAGGGTAAGGTGCACGATGGTGACAGACTCTTAGGGTGGCTCGGATAACATCGCTCGAGTGGTAATTTCAATCAACTTCCACTTTTCTCGTAGGCGATCACGTTCGAGCTTGACTTGATGAAGCTCAGCTTGGGCTTGGTCAAGGGCAAAGCCCAAAGACACCACCTCTTTTCCGAGCTCTGAAAAATGGGCTTCGTAAGGGGCAATTCTACTGGATGAGGCCATAGCTTCCTTTGTCTGAGTAGAAATGGGTTCGTTAAAGCCTTATATTTATACTATTCAGATGATCACTGTTCAACGGCTATAAAAGTAACGGTCACAAATATTAACGTAAAACTAAAGAAGTTGACATCTTATAAAAACATTTTTCATAAAGAAACATTTAACTGGATCAAGAGGGATTTTCTATTAATGAAACTTTGGGTCGTTACAGATTTGACCACATGGAACAGGCCCTAGAGGAGGTTCCAGAGCTAGTCGTCCTTCTTTGTAGGATTTATGGATTTGGATTTTTAAGAGGGTATGGTATTAACCATTGGATCAGGCCTGTTATTTGACACATGACACTTTCTCGTCATACAGTCTTTCTTTGGTGGATAGCTTTGTCATAATTTAATGCTGGGGAGGGGTAACTCCATGTAGTCAGTTTGATTTTTCACTCTAGACCTTTGGGTCAGGTAATGTATTAGGTCTTCAAGTATGTTTGGTTTTCCCCCTTTATACCTTAAAATAGGGATAGATTATTATAATAAAAAAATTTATGGCCTTTGGGCCATTTGATGGGTGTAAGAAATTGAAGCTTCTTCTCATAAATTTCATACTTGGTAATCTTCAAGATGAGAGATTATATGAATAGACTTGCTAGTAGAAATTCCTAATATTTTTGTGTCATCATATATTCTTATCTACAAGTTCACGTAATGGACCTTAAACTTTAAGATTATTATTAATGCATGTTATGACTCATGTACGTAGATTTATTTTATAAACCGCGATGATAACAGTTCATGGTGATGTTGGATACATTGGGTGTGTCATGAGTGACATGTCATTAATGGATAACTTGAGGAAGGATTTTCCCCATCCATATTTATGGAATTTGATATCTCAACCCTTTGATTTGAATATAACCATCCCCATAAATTCCATGTATATTTTGTAATGACATGTTTTTTAGATATTTAAAGAAATATGTATAGAGAAAATAGGTTGGTGACACAGATGTGAAACCGTCTTGATGAGATATTAAGACAAAAGGGTTATATTACACAATGAGAATTTGTATGTGGTTGTAGTCATTACAATATTAAGTTATTCATATTGGGTTTCTTGAACCATTTCTATATAGTAAACTTGGACTTTAGGAAAGACCACCTAATTCCATCAAGAAATAATCCTAAGGGTTCACACACTTAGTGTTACCAATGATCTTAATTAAATTATATTTGAATTTAATTAACTGAATAAATATTATTCTCAAGACCAAGGGATAATTTAATTCATGTTTTATTGATCAAAATTATTTATTGATGAATGAAATATTTATATTAAATATTTATTCAGGTGTTCAATAAATTCTAGAGGAGTTCAAACAGACCAATACCGTGTCCAGTGAAAAATATTACTTAACAAGCCAGTTAAATAATATTTGTTATTACACAAGTTTGTACACACCATAAAATATATATAATAATATTATTATGTGAAATGAGGTTTATTAAAGTTTATTATATTATTTAAGGGTCGACACGAAATTAAATAATTATTTTAACCTAAACCTTATTTATATAAATATATGGTTAGTTATATTATGTAGGGTGTGCAATAGTCGATTGGTGGAATCAAAATATAGGATTTTTGTTCACAAAGAATCCTCTCTCGACTCCTTCTTATCTTTACCTCTCAAAAAAGATAAACACAAGAGGTATTCCTTCAATATCGAAGGATGATAGATCAATAAAAATAATCCAAGACAATTGATTCACCACACTAGAACCTGAAGATCAATTGGAATTTCTTGGAGATCAAAGAAGAATGTGTGGATCATTGCTAGAGGGATTCTATCATTGAATCATCACATCGAAATAAAGGAAATCAAAAGGGTATTTTTGGATGATCAATATTCACATTGAATAAAGAACCTAATCCTGGGTATTATTTTCTTTGGACATTAAATAAATAAATTATAAATTTTATGTGAAAGATCACCTCTCTTGGTTTTGGGAATAGAAATATTTAAATAAATTTTAATATACCCCCACCACTACATGATTCCTCTAATCCCAGTACCATAAAGTGGTATCCAAGGGGTTACATTTAAATTTATAATTATTTATTTTATTATTGATCCACACATAATTTTGGTAGAATTTTAATTTCATATTATTCATTATTTAATTCGGTTTGAATTCACATTTTACCAATATATTAATCATGTTTTTTCAATGTTTAATTTTCTTAAAGGTATATGAACAAATGAATAAATACTAGAGATACCATTGGTAACTTCGAATTTTTATCTGGTAAGACTGGGTTACATAGAGTTTACTCATATTATATTGTGTGTACTCTAGTGTGCTTCACCTGGCCATGCCATAGGACACACGACATACCAAATAGTTGTTATATGTAATGTACATCATGTGTTGAATATCCAACCTATAATATGGTTGTTAGATTACATGGCATGTATCAGTGTATACGTTGTGTTGTCTATATGGGTTATCAGATTAAATCATGCAATCCTTGTGGTCATTATACATTTTCAAACCATGTGATACTGACAACCAAGGGTATTTATGATATAAATGACATGTATGTGGTGTAAATGACATGTAGTTCATCAATTACCATGTATGAGATACACAAAGAGTTATCTAGACAAATGAAATTAGAGATACACAATGTATAACTGGAGTACACACATCATGTAGTCTCCTACAGGAGAAAAAGTTGAGTCTTTTGGAGGGTTTCAGGGCACACGATATTCAGATCACACAGTGTGTAGCTGGTATTTACATGCCTAGTAATCAACCAAGATACACACCAAAGACCCAAATGAGTATATATGGCACACAAAAAGTGGATAAATGACATATAGATAACATGTACATGCCATTAGTCTAGTCAAGTCAATATACTTAAGCCCTAGGCATGTGACCGAGACACATGTCAACAGAGGTACATTGTGTAGTTGGATAGTGCACACTGTGTAGACTCCCAATTAGTGAAAGAATTGTATTATATTAAATTGAAAAATTATTACATTAAAACCTTATTTCTTTTATTAAAACTTTATGTGTTTGATAATTTAATAAGGGGCTTCAATTATTTTAAATGGTAAATTAATTTATTGTAATAAATCTGAAAGTATTGGTTTCTTCTTTTATATTCAATTAATTTATTTATTATTCTTATCTTCCAAAGAATTTAGATGATCATTAAGATGAAATGGAATTAATTAATTAATTAATTAATATAATTGTATTTATCTTAATAATAAATAATGGATAAAAATTAATGTTATACATTTTATTTTGCATATACATTGCATGTATGACTATTCATGATCTTGACTAAGACCTATATACGTATTGGATGTTTTAATTTAACTTATTGCATGGGTTTACAATTTATTATCATTAAATTAAATATGATGGACTGTGAGTCATCCCTCCCTCCATTATTATGTAGGACCTACATCTCCAAGGATATTTATGTAAATCCCATTTAACTAATACTTTAGTTCCCCTTCACCCATGTGTGAGTTATAAATATTTGTAATTAATGGAGTTTCCCAAGGCGCGTGGAGGTAGTTCAAGATGAAACCATAATGATGCCAACCTATGTGTTACACAATTGGATAGGTGTAATGATATAACTCATGCCAAGACTGGCAACATGAGGTATTTCCCTAAGGTTAAAGGTTGACTTAATGTCTGTTCATTAAATCAATAATTATATAAAGCTCATGAACATGTCATTTAATTAACTATTTATTTATGTTTAAAATATTATTTATTTCATGGATGCAATACTTTGATCACATAAATAAATGAATTAATGTTACAAGATGGAATTTAAATAAATGTCTTATGCATAAATGTTTTATCTAGAATGGTTAATCAATTGAGTAACATACACTTAATATTAACAAGACATATAAAGGAAAAAATAAGATAAAATTTATACATAAATAATTCAAATCACTCAACCTAATATTAACTCAGACTAAGCTATCCATTACTTGATTGGTAATGAAACTATAGAACTAAGTGTAGTACATGGCTAAAGTTTGGACACTTAATTTTATCGGGGAGTTCTCATGAGGTTTTTGGATTGAAATAAACAAATTTTTATTGATTTTAAAAGACAAATCATATTCAATACAAATTGGATGCAAGTGGTAAAGAAATAAAATTCAGGATTTCAAGATTGGGGAATCCACTCAACAGATCAAGGAGTTATAAGCCTGACCCACTAAGATTTTCATGCAATTATTTTAACAAAATATTATTATTTTTCAATTATTTTCAATCAAAATTCCCATTAATGTGATATTTTTATTAAGTTATGGTAATTTGGTGAAAAATATGGAAAGTGAATTTAGATGATGGTTTTCAATGACTTATTTTGTTAAAAATTATTTTATGAAATTATAATTTGTTATTTTTAAGTGTTTTAATATCTACTTATAATGTTATTATATTTTCAGAAGTTTTAAAAAAAATAGGCCAGCAAGGCAGGCGTCAACTTAAGGGAATGAATGTCATATAGAAGGATAAAAAAGAACTGGTCATCCATGAATATACTATAAGGAAGGCCACCCAGTGGCAGGAGAGCATGAGATATGGGGGGACTAGGCCTACACGATGTGTAAGCCTGTGAGAGGTCACAGGAGCATAGTGGGCCTAAAGGCCCACATGAGATAGGGGGTGTGACCTGAACCATATGTATGTGTGCAAGTGTTTTCGGGATTCCACCATAATGTAGGCTTCTGAACTGAGTACAAAATGCAGTTTTTTATAAACTAAAATTTATCTTCAACATGATTTTGTTGTGGGATTCATTCATCCCAGTTGTTGTTCTTTATTTTTAAATCCCACTCGCCTGTACTCAGACACCCATGAAATACCCAAATCCACCAATACCAACCCACCTACACCACTCTGTACTCGCTATCCACTAATTCTCCTAAATTAAAGAAACCATGGGAGACCATTGAGAACTCATGGTTGTGCCATCTACCACTTTCATGCCTCCACATCACCTGTGATCACTTTTGAGACTCCATATGATCCCATAGAAGCCAATTTAAAGTTTCCTCCAACCACTGGGAAAGCCGAAGGGGTTGATGGACCATATATGTCCACTGATCTGCTGCTTCTTCTATGATTACTTTACCATTTCAAGCACCACTGGACCACTTCCTTGTAAAAATACCATGTCACCACCACCAAGAACATTTCATTATTCAAAGCGGTTAGCTATATGGATAAAAAATACAAACACCTGATAACCTCAAGTGTTTTCAAAATCCTCACACATGGGTTTATCAGCCAATTTTAATATTAATCCTTTCAAATGATGAACTAAATATATATAGATATTTTACAAAGGATGAGGGGGTTCTCACTTGCCTATAAATAGAGGAGGCATTTTCAGGCCAAAAGAGTTCAACACCCGAAGAGAGAAGCCACCAAAGGAGGCACTTCCATGATACTTATTTATCATATTATTCTTTGTATTTTCTTTATTATTATTTTTATTCTTCTTATATAATTTTTTAATTCCTTTCATTATAAAAAATGTATTTTTTTCTTAATTTTGAGTTCTACCCCTTCTTCTTCTCCTTTTTCTCTTATTCTCTTCTTCTTCTTTATTTAATTTTAACAATTTATTTTCTTTTCTTTTTTTATTATACTTTATTTATTTTATTATTAGTTATTTATACCTCTTATCCTTCCATTTTATTTAATTATTTCATGTGTTTAAATTTTCTTTCTATCATCCTCATTATCTTTTATTTTTATTTTATTTATTTCTCTTCTTCTCTTTTATTCGTCCCCTATTTTCAACCATTGTGATCTCTTATCCTCGAAAATGAGGGGTTGAACTGAGGCTTGGATTGTGATGTTTAAGGTGTTATTAAATTATTTCTTAATGTTTATTTTATGTTTGTGATAGATGAGAGTGGCATGCATGGGTGTGGAAATTTTACCCTATTACATGCAACTAAAATGTGTTTCTATTTTTTTCATATCATCCAATGATTAGTTCTTAACATGTCAAATTTTATTAAATTAATGGATGAAACCTTATATAATGGAGCCAGGTCCTGGAAGATACTATACTCTAGATCAAGGTGTTCCATCAACCTTGATTACAGGAGGATGTGGAATTTATATATCTTAAGGAATATGAGATTTCAAAACACTAAATAAATGGGCGGTGATTCATGAATTAGATTTCATAGATGAATTATCAAAATAGATTTAAAAAAATAAAGAATAATAATTATTGAACCCAAAACCAAACTCAAGACGAAGTTCTATTCTTCTAATCACATTTTGTTTAGCATTGTATGTTAGTAAAAGTTTAATTTTCCATTCTGTATGTCTTTACATTATTTATAAAACTAAAAAATATCCTATTTATCATTGTTTAAATATAATAATTTTTTTTTGTGAATTAGATTAAGTGAATGAACAAACTGATAAGATCCTCAAGTGATATGACCCTAGTTATCATCCGTTCCATATTAGGAAAATAAATTTTCTTTTTCCAAGCCCTATGGCTAGCCTGCATCAAATCCCATAGTTTAAAATACCACCTACCTAATTAATTTTTTAGTTTTTCATGGATAAAGCCTATATCATTAATAAAAGTAATTAGGATCCTTTTCACTATAATTTCATAACTACTAGACATTCTACGTTCAATGGTGAGAGCAATTGGGAGTTGATAAAATAGCAGTATAATAAATAAAAACAATTAATTTATTGATTCTCACATAATTTTTAATCAAGAAAAGTACTAATAAATATGATAGTATAATTTTAGAATATAAATGGAATGCTCATCATCCATGTTATCCCTATAATCAATATTTGAGAAAGAGAACACCATAACTGGAAGTAACTTCCAAGAGTGGTTTAGGTACCTTTAGGTTGTGATATGCCATGAAAAAAAATATTACATGCTACAATCCTCAATTCCTGATCCACTTGAAAAGAAGGTGAGTGATAAAGATCTCATAGTCTATGAAAAACATTTGAGTGATGTGGTTGACGTTCATTGTTTGATGCCTTCATCTATATCTAGTGAACTCATGATGTCTCAGAAAAACATGGATGTATATAGAATATTTTATCACCTCTTTAGTATTTACTAGGATATAGCTAAACACGAACAATTTTAGATTTCCAAGGCACTCTTTTAGATAAATCTTGGAGAGGGTTCCCCATATGGGCCTCATGTAGTCAAACTCATTGGCTACATTACGTGCTTAGAGATTCTAGGGTTTAAACTACCTGAAGAATTTGACACTAATATCATTATTAAATCACTATATTAGATCTTATCTAGATTTTTTGTGAATTTTAATGTGAATAACATTGATAAGTTTCTACTTGATCTTCTTACTCTCTTTCTCCAAGTTGATAAAGAAAAAATACACAAAAATTCTTTTGTACTTATGGTGAACAAAAAGAAAGGGAAATTGAAGATCTTTAATCCTAAAGCTTATTAACACCCTTATAAGAAGAGGAAAATCAAGGGGGAGTCATGGGATCATGATGATATCTATTTCACATGTGGCAAGAAGGTCCACTAGAATAAAAACTTCACCAAAACAAAGAAGTAAGGGGGAAATTCAGGTTCATTTTTTATAAAGTTAAATTTATATATTTCTAAAAATAGGGTATTAGATACAGTTTTTAGTTCTCACATATGTATAAAAATATAGGAACCAAGTGGATTATAAATGATTGACTGAGGGTAGGTAGATATTCAAGTAGCAAACTGAGCTAAACTTTTTGTTGCAGCTATCGATGATTACCCCCTCATGTTGCCAACTAGAATGATCTTGGTTTTAAAAGGTTGTTATTATGTTCCATATTTTACCAAAAAATATTATATTAGTATCCAAAATATATAGGGATAGGTTTATTTTCATTTTAATAAATAAATGTTTCTTCTTTTATGAAGATAACATTTTTATTGGAAGACACATTTAAATAACATTCTTTACGTGTTGGATTACGCGAACCAGTTAATGGTAATTGATTAAAAAATTACTTCAAATAAATCATATCACACAAAAAATTGGCATCAATGAATAGGTCATGTAAATTATAAACTCTTGAATAAATAAATATGGATATTTATATACTTTTTAAGTAAAATAACTTGGTGTATATCGAAAATTTTTACAAGAAAAAATGACTAAATCCTCATTTAATAGGTAGGGATAAAGGGTTAAAGAGATTCTTGAATTAGTTCAAAATGATGTGCATGGATCATTTATTATTACTGATGATTTTTGTATATATGGATATGCCTACATAATGAGTTATAAGTCAGATTATTTTTTATAAATTAAAGGAATAAAAGAATGAATTTGAGAACCATCTGGGTAAGAATATTAAGAAAATTTTCTCAGACCACGGTGGAGAATATCTTAATCCAGACATCATTGATTTTTTATGGGTGTTCAGGATAATATTTCAACTCAATAATCCTTATACTCCATAGTGGAATAGTGTAATATAAACGAGGAACGACAATTTGTTGGATATGGTCAGATCAATGATGAGTCATGCGAGTATTTCATTATATTTTTGGGGATACATGTTACAAACAACAACATATGTACTAAAACAATTGCCAAATAAATTGATAGAAGGTATACCATACCAATTATGGAATGTAAAGAAATTGATGTTGTCTTACTTACATGTGTGGAGTTATGAAGAAAATTTTAAGTCATATTTAAGTAACAATCTTTCCCCCTGAAGCATATTGTGTATCTTTATAGGATATCCCAAAGAAAAAAATGATAATACCTATACAATCGTTCAGGAAAAAAGGTTGTGGCTTGAATACATAAGACATTTCTTGAGTAGGATTTTATATCCAAAAGAGGTAGTGGGAGAGAGATATAATTTGATGAATTTTAGGATCTAGATACACAAGATTTTTCATAAGAACAAATTCCAAAATCCACATGGATGAAGAATTTTTTCCAGAGACACAAGTGATGCTTAGAAGTACTAGAGAAGTTAGAGAACTAGAACGGTGTAGTTTTCTAGTCACTGAGGATGATGACTCATTATTATTTGATAATAATGATCTAATAAACTATAAAGAAGTAGTAAGTTACATAGATGTTACAAAGTGGACAGAAGCTGTGAATTCTAAAATGGATTCCATATACCAAAACCGTGTCTAGATTTTGGTAGGTCCATCAATGTATGTAGATACCATTGGTTGTAAATGGTTATTTAAGAATAAAATAGACATGGAAGGACAATTCAATACCTATAAGTCACAACTTGTTACAAAATGGTTTAAAAAATGTCAAAGAATTGACTATTAACAAAACCATTTCACTAGTTAGAATTCTAAAATCCATCACAATTTTACTTTCCATTTCATATTACCATGACTATTAGATTTTTAAAATGTATTTAAAATTAGCCTTAATTAATAGGAACCTTTAGGAATATTTATATATGACACAACCCAAAGGGTTTGTGACTCTAAAGGATTACAACAAGATATGAAAATTGAAAATTCCATTGATGAATTAAATCAAGCATCTTGGTCATGGAACACTCATTTTGATGAATCCATAATAAAATTTGATTTCATAAAGAATGAGTGTGATACTTGTGTCTAGATATTATTTATTGGGTGTGAAATCATTTTGTTAATAGTATATGTCAATGAAATATTACTCATTGGAAATGAAATACTAGTCTTACAGTCAGTTATGGAATAATTGAAAAAATGCTTCACTCTAAAGGAATTGGGTGAGAAAGATTATATACTTGGGATCATGATCCATCGTGATATATCCAAGATTTTCATCAACCTAAGTCAAAGTAAACACATTGAAAAGATACTGAAGGGATTTATTAAGTAAATATTAAAGAGGGGATTATTTCCATTATCACATGACATTTATCTTTCCAGAAAAATATGTCCTCGGACAAAAAAGGAAAGAAATAGAAAGGAAAGGATTATATACCCATTAGTGATTATGTAAGTTATGCATTCTATGTTATGTACTAGTCTAGATTTCTCATATGCATTAAGTGTGGTATGAAGATATCAAAATGATCCAGGCTACCATCACTAGATGGCAACCATGGATATCCATTAGTATATGAGGCATACTAAGGATATATTATTAGTTTATGTAGGATATGTTGAACTAGTCATCAGAGGATATAAAAATTCTAGTTTACAAACTGATCATGACGACATTAAGTCAAAAATAAGAAACATATTCACTTTGAATGGAGGTGTTGTGTGCTGGAAGAGATAAAAGATGGCTACGGTCACAAATTCTAGATTAGTTTCCAAGTATATTGTGGATTTTGAGGTAGTTAAAGAAGCGGTATAGATGAAAAAATTAATCAAAGAGCTTGATGTTATACCTAGAAGTAAAGATAATATCATAGTCTATTGTGATAATACTGTATTAGTGACTCTCATAAAAGAGCCAAGTTCACATAAATGGAAGAAGAACATACTTTGGATATATAATATCTTAAAGGATTATTCTCAGAGAGGGGAAGTTACAGTGTTTAGTATTTTTAAAAATGAAAATATGGAGGACCCCTTGAATAAATCCTTAACTCAAAAGAAACATGATTATTATATGAGGTCTAGCGGATTGAAAGTTATAGTTAGTTGGATCTAGTCCAAGTGGGAGTCTATTTGAGTTGGTTTCCTAGGACCAATTGTTTATACATTTATTACATGTATATTAAATATATTGAATATTAATAAAACATCTTATTATATATTTTTAATTATTCAACATAAACCTAATGTAATAATTTCCTAGAGTATACATCGCATTGATAAGGTCATAGTAGTTCCCCACTATAATGAGAACCTTGAAGTGCTATGATGATATTCTTAAATAAAGTGTTGTGGTTGGATAACATGTTGTGGTTGGATAAAATACTACGATGGAAAAAATAGTACATAGACTGTTAAGTGATAGTACATTTAAGAGGATGAGTCTTAAGGTTGGCACTTGGTATCTCCAAGACAAGAGATTATGAGAATAGAATTGCTAGTAGGAAATCTTCATGTTTTGGGGTCATTAGATATTCCTATATGTGATGATGTTTAATGTTCCATAAACATTATGATCATCATTAATGCATGTTATAACTCACATACTTATATATATTTTATAAACTATGATGATAAAAATTCATGTATAAGTTAGATATGTTGGGTGTGTTTTGAGTGACATGTCTTTAAAGGTAAGTCAAGGAAGGATCTATCAATTACATATTTATGGAAGCTGATATCTTGACCCTTTGATTGGAATAGAACCATAACCTTAAATTACATAGACACAGTGTGATGACATATTTACTTTATATTGTTAAAGAAAGACGTATCAAGCAAGTAGGTTGGTGACACATATGTGCAACATGCTTGATGAGATATTGTAATAAAGAGATTATATTAAATTGTGAGGGTTATTATGTGGTTGTCATTGTTGAAACATAAAGATGTTTCTCTTAGGGGACTTTACCAATTTTTTGACGGTAAAATTAGAATTTATGAAAGCCTATCTAATTCCAACAAGAAACAATCCTAGAGGGTCAAACACTAAGTGTTACTAATGATCTTAATTAAATTATATTTTAATTTAATTAATTGAATAAATTTTATTCTCAAGAATGATGAATAATTTTATTCTCATTTTATTGATTGAAATTATTTTTTGATGAATGAAATATTTAAATTAAATATTTATTTGGGTGTTCAATAAATTTAAGAGGATTTTGAATGAACCATGACCGTGTTCAGTGAAAAATATTAATTGACATGATGGTTAAATAAAATTTGTTATTACGCAGGTTATATCATGAAAAATAATAATAATAATATTATTATTATTATTATTATGTGGAATGGGGTTTATCAAAGGTTATTATATTATTTAATTGTTGGAATGTAATTAAATAATTATTTTAACCTAAACCCTGGCTCTATAAATAGATGATTATTTCTTTTTTTTAGGGTGTGAAATAATCAATAAATGTTATTGAAATAGGGAAATGTTGTGAACAACAAATTCTATCTCGAATCCTTATTCTCTATCCCTCTCAAGAAATAGAAATGAAAGAGATATTTATTCAAGATCGAAGGATGAGTAATCAACACAAACAAATCAAGGCAATCAATTCTCTATGCTAGCACCTAGAGATCGACTAACATTTCTTGGAGATAAAAGGAGAACATGTGGATCACCACTAGAAGAATTCTGGTAAGTCATAATGGCCCGAAGGCATTTATTTTTTTCATCATTTTTTGATAATCCACCTTTCAAGGGGTGAGATAGAACCCTTACAAGGCCTGAAGGCTTAGAGACAATTATATGACCCGTAAGTCTAAGATGGAATCATCCAGACAAGACAACATGGAACTTCTCCTCCCCATCATATGTCATAATATCAGCACTCCCCCTTTACAGGGATCATCAGCTAGTTGTCCTATGAAAAGTTGCACAGGCCTGATATTGATGGAAAATCCGTACCCTCTCATTATTCCAATTCTAGTTAGCTCTGGTCTAGTGAATGCGCCTTCCCTGATCCTCATCTGAAACTTTGTCCCTTGTAGTCTGACTAGTACATCTGCATCATGTGTCCCGAAGGCCTTGGGGTGGCCATAGGGCCTTAAGGTGGCCCAAAGTCCTTGAGAAACAATTGGGCCAAAGGCCTTGGGTGGCTCGAAAGCCTTGCAGGACCCGAGGACCAAATCGGTGGCCCAGAGGCCTAGATGGATGAATAGTTCCAGTTGCTACAGTACCGAATAATGCCTACTACAATCCCCGCTACAGTACTGCTATAGTCTCAGAAATATGTCTTCACCCAGATTTGATCTCGGGTCTCTAGGATTCACTTTCCGAGTCCTCACCAACTAGGATGAGGCTCATGTGCACCACTAGAGGAATTCTATCCTTGGATCCTCACATCATAATAAAGCCAATCCGAATCAGTCTCTTCGAATGATCAAAAGTCTCCTATGCCCAGGTATTCATTTCATTCTACATTAAATAAACTAATTATGAATTTGATGTGGACGATCCACACTCTTGGTTTCAAATAGAGAAATATTAAAATAAATATTAATATATCTCCCACCACCACAAGCTTCTTCTGCATTTGGAACCATCAAAAGGACCATCAAAACACTTCAATACATGCTTAGAGCATGCATGATAGAATTAGAAGGAGTTTGGGATCAATATTCTCCATTATAAGAGTTATCATACTAAAATAATTTTCACACAAGTGAACATATGAAACTATATAAATCCATGTATGGACACTATAGAAAAAATTGAGTTTTACCACAGTTTTGAAAGCTTCCATTAAAAACCCCTTGATACTTTTTAGTGGATATTTTTAAAACACCACCTCTAATTTCATTTTTTATAATTTATTTTTATCTGAGTTTTTTTTTCAAAAACCATTGATAAATATGTTTTTTAATAGATTTTTAAAATTTAGTTTTGTTGGTAGTTTAAGAATCACTATGAATTAGCAACAATTTCTTAAAAATTAATTCTAAATGAATGGAACAAATATTAAATATTAAATATTAAATAATTATTTATTATTAATAATTAATAATTATTATTTATAATAACTAATTATTAATTATTTAAAATTTTAATTAATGATCATGTGTTAATTATTAATTATTTAGTAATTATTTGAAACTTAAATTAATTCTAGGGTAAGTTAAAAATTATTCTTCATCCTCAAATGACCATAACTTTTGATTCAGGTATCTATATTAGAACCACAACTAGTAAAATAAAATATTATGAAATGAAGTATAATGATATTTGATAAAAAATTGGTAATAATTAATATAATAAAATTTATTATTGTTTTAAGAGAAGATGAAAATAAAAACTAAACTTCAAACAACCATAGCTTTTGATTTATGTGTTCCTTTGGGCCCCATGAGATGTCAAATCAAATCTCGTGAATAAATCTACATATTTTTAATCATAGCGATCCCTAATCACATTTTTAGGTCAAAAGGGCTCATAAGTCCTCCAAAACTGAGTTTTTTATTCAGATACCATGATTTTTGAACATTCGATGTGATTTCATCTTCTTTTAAGAGTTTCATATTATTCTTGTTGGGTTGTATATGATTTTATTCAATGGATTTACATTTATATTGATTGATGGTGTTGTTGTTGTTGTGGTTTTCCCTTTTTAGTGATTTATTATCTATTATGTGTGTATATATATATATATATATATTTGTATGTATTTCTATACATTTATGGATATTTATTTATAATTTATATTTATTTATTTAATTTTTAAAAATTATATATTATTGAATCTATGCATAGATATTTATATGTATTTATGCATATTTTTTATATATTTATATACATTTTTAATATTTATTTATATTTATGTTTATATTTACTTATGTTTATATATATTTATATTAATTTATAATTATATATGTGTGTGTGTTTATATATATTTATGTAATATACATGTGTGTTTATATATATTTATGTTAATTTTTTTATATGTATATATTTTTATTGATATTTATATCCATTTATGTATATTTATATACATAAATGTATATTTTTATATATGATGTTGGTATATATATTTATATGTATTCTCATGGTTGTTGTGTATGTGTGTGACTTTGTGTTTATGTTTATATACATTTTTGTAAGTTTATTTATATTTATATATTTTTATAAGATATATATAAATCTATTTAAATAAATTTGTATGTAATTATATATATTTATTTACTCTTTATTATTTATTAATTAATATTTATCATATATTCATTTATTGTTTATTATTAACTTATGAATTATTTATTATATATCGATATATTATATATTATTAATTATTTATTCTATTATTATTTATTTATTTAATATTTATCATATATTATTACATATTACATATTATTTATTATTATTTTATTACTTATTGTTAATTTATTATTTAGTATTAATTTATCATTAAAGTATTATTTATTATTTATTCATTATTTATTTATTATCCACTTATTATTTATTATTTTTTATTTATTTATTTACTATTTATTTATTTATTCTTAATTATTATTTGTTATCGTACTATTTATTATTTATTATTAATTAATTTTTTGGTTATTTTTTAGTTATTTATTTCATATTTATTTGTCACATATTATTTATTATTAATTAATTATTATTATTCTTTAATATTAATATTTATGTATATATATATATATAAGTATATTAAATTTTATTTTCTAACCACATTCAGAGCTTACTGGGGTGGTAAAGTCTTTGTAGAATAACTAAGAGGCAATAAGATTAAATCTCACCCAAAAGGTATATATGCCTAATTTCTATATGGAATGCATGAAATATGCATGCATGATATGATAAATAAATAATAAATAACAAATAATAAATAATAAAAAAACAATAAAAACAATAAAATATTTAAAATAAATAATAGACAATAAATAATAAATAATAAATACAAAATAGGAAAATATTTACAAAATAAAATCATCATCAAATATTTCACAACGGTTTTGAAAACTGTTATAAAATCATTTCCCAACACTTTTTTAAAAACCATTATTAAATCTTTCATGATACCTATTTTCATGACTATATTTCTTAGCCACCGTGAAATGATTTACTGGTGGTTTAAACCACTACTAAATGATATTTTTCATGCAGTGGAAAAGATATGAAAAAATCTAAGTTTTGGGATCAAGTCATTGAATGAAAGTTGTTGGGACTTGAACCTGCGTATGTATTTATGGAGAAGGTATACATCATTCAATAATATATTAAAGACACACATCTTTAATAATAAATATATAATAATAATTTCCCATAAGACCCAAAGTTTTATATTGAGATAAGGTATTTTTTTTGAATATCTCAATGGAAGAGTGTTATGAGGTTTGGGAAGAAGGGAAAGTGATGAGTTCTATATCGTTAAATGAGGTAAGTCTTGGATTCTAATTGAATAGGTCTATAGTCCCAAACTTCATAAGATGGATTTTGGAGTGGATCTTGATAGGTATATATCATTTAGTATCATATCTAAACCTTATTTAGTATGTAGACTATGGATCCTAGTTCTTGGTTTCCCATGTAGGTGGTTTACTGAGATTGCATGAGGGAATTCAGTTTAAAGGGGTTGGTAATAATGAGTCCACATGAGTTAAAAATGGTGGTCTTGGGTGCTACTTGAAAGTTTTCACAACAATCAACCCATAATCTTGCTTTTGAGGAATATTTTGGTGGGTTTATATTAGTATGCTAAGCCCTAGGTATATTGACCCCACCCAGATTCTTGATCTTGTAGGAGTAGTGGATTATTTATTAAAAATATACAAAGATTATCTTAAATAGACAATGTATTCAATGTATCTATCTTAAGGGAGTAGATATCAGATCCGTCAAATGTGATGAATCCATAGTTGTTACAAATAGTGCATGATCTCTCCTATGATAAGAAACCATCAGAGATCTTGGATTGTATAGAAAAAGTTCTATATAAAAACAAATCATTTTTCTAAATTTCCGTAGGAAAATATTAAGTAAAAAGAAGAAAATTAGAAACCTAAGGATGTATTGAAAAAATCACTCTCATCTCTTCTGAGATAAGAGTTTGAATTAACATTTTAATAGTGTATTTTTTGAAGGGGGAAGTGTGTAATGACCTATATTTTTCAATATGAACATATATTGCTTAAATTATATGTGTGTTATAATTAATATACTTTATTTATTTATGAATAAATAGTAATGAGTGTAATTTTTTACTATAAATACATCATTTATACAATGTCACAACGTAAATGCTATTTTATATCATAGTATAAGATCACAAGAATATTATATTCTAGATGATTAGTATAAAAATAAGAAAATAAATACAATTAAATTACATGACTAGAAGTTATAAATATAATAGATCAAGGTATCTGAAAAATTCCCTAGTTATAAGAATCATTGTACTAAAAACAAAATATTATAAATAAGATATGATTTTTTTAAAAGAAATATAGACAACATTAATAGAAAAATATATGAATAAAACGTATAAGATTCAAGGGGTATATATAGCTGTAATGGGTAAGGTAGGCATTGAAAATATTACTATTAGAATAACAAATTGACTATGGGAATAGTAAAGTAATCATTATGGGTAATTTTTTAAATAGCTGTATAAGTAAATAAATGCCAATGATATAATAAAAAAATATGAATATAAAAATATAATAAATAAACATTTAAAATAATAAATATAAATTTTTAGTTATTTTAACTCAAATAAATTATAATGATATTTTATGAGATAATGAATTTTATTCAGAATATGTTAGGAAATTTAACTCACTAAGGAAACTTATATTTTTTTCAATGCATTAGTTTTTTAAATCTAATCTATAATATTTATAAAATTATCTTTACAAAACTTGTTTCATATTTGGAATAGTGATATCAAAATTATGTTTAAAAGATTTTTTTTAAATTTTTCCTAAAAATATAAATAAATGGGAAACATATGGCACTAAAAGGATGCAACAATGTCATCACCATGAAAAAACATCATACATTATGTAAGTAATAGTTAGGTTCAACAAAAGGATATGGAATTATACTCAGAAAAAAAGTAAATAACTATTTCACATCATGTAAATAAAATTATCCTATATCCATCATTTTATTTCAAAATACCTTTAGTTTTTCTTATAAATACCTCATTTCACTCTTACTTTTAAACCACACCTAAAACTCAATCCATTGACCAAAAATCTAAACACATTCCCCCTCTTAAGCCTCTTACTCACCTGGGGTATAATATGGTCTCACAAAAACCCAAGTTTTCAAGGCATTAGGAACTAGGAACGTGGGGGGGGGGTCTTCAAACAAGAGTTCATATCCCTTATTTCAAATTATTTAATGATTCTTTTTAATTTGAATGATTATTTATCTTATTAACAGTTATATCATATTCACATAAATGTTATAATGTTTTTATAATGTTAATAATAACTTTAAATATTAAATATTCCTTATCTTACACCACTTTAAGAATTTCCTTCATATGGATGGTTTTTACCACCCACATGGAAAATGTCAATCTATATTTTCACTACATCCATGACTAGTTATAATAAGGTATATAATATATAAATATTTTATTTAATTTATTTTTAATTTTTTATAATCATGTAATTAATATTGGTATAATTTATTTAAATTTTCTCATCTATAGATGGTTAAACTACATAAACCCATTGAGTCATAAAATATTTATTTTTCAAACCAAATGTAATCCTCACAGAGGATTGATGATGGAAATTTAAAACAAATGTAACTAATATATAAATAGTTCCTTGATATTTCTCGATATATAGGAATCA
This sequence comes from Viscum album, assembly GCA_963277665.1. Lineage (NCBI taxonomy): Eukaryota > Viridiplantae > Streptophyta > Magnoliopsida > Santalales > Viscaceae > Viscum > Viscum album. The sequence goes on from OY728132.1 coordinate 666,329,700, forward strand.
TAATAAAATAAAAAATATTGATACAATGATAATAAAATTACCATGAATTTTTTCAAAAAAAATATCTCCACAAGACTTCTATAACTATTGAAAATTTTCTAACTAAATAATAATAGAAATAAATGATAAAAATTAATAAAAATTAATATAAACAAGGTTTCAAAATTGTAAAAGCCTGAAATTTTTAGACCAAAATTAGTAAACTCTCTAAATATATGCTTAATATAATGTATAGTATAAATCATACATTGAAAAAACATAATATTATTACATCAGCATAAAACATTGCAAATGAAGTGTAAATATATTCAATAAAATTGAGCATGATATAATGGGGTAAAAACACATAAAAAACATAAACATAATTTTAAATTTAGGAATTCCATGGTGAATTACCCAAGGTTATACTATAATATATAAACAGTTAAGTATAATAACTATTATATAATTTAAAATTTATTATTTCATCATAATAGTACAACATATAGTGGTGCAACACAAAACTAGAAATTTAAATACACAATAACAACTATAAATTATGCTATAGAATATATATTAATATAACAAAGCACCATAATATTTAACTTCAAATGATCATACCCCAAATAGTGTGAAAATTTTATAAGATATAATGCTATTATGAAGAAAATAATAAGAACTAGAACATACATGATATAGGGAACAAGAGAAGGACATGAATGATTCTAGATATTAGAATAAAATATGTATATGGGGAAAATATGGCCACTATAAGGGTATGGTAACCATTAGAAATTGATCATTGAGAATTAGAATTAGAATAATAACTTTTATATATAACCATTGTAATGGTAATTTAGCCTTTATTCATATAAGTTTTTAATAAAATATATAACAATATTTTGAAATAATATAATTATTAATTATTAATAATTGAGATTCATTAATGAAAAATAGTGTAACTATATACTATTGGAACTCAAGACACCTTGAGGGGGGGGATTAGGGTATTTCCCAATTTAAACTTGGTGTTTTGTAGTTTTTCTTATTGTAGGACCTTATTCCCATGTTAATAGGAACAATGTTCAACCTTTCAATTATTTTATTTCTCACACAACCTCACCAAATATCTAGCATAAATTTATAAATGTAAATCACATTGGTCATAGAGATTTTATTTTTTCACTATAATGGTCTAATCCAAGGATTATATGTTGATGATGTGTTGACTTAAAAAGATTTAATATTAGTCACTATAGTTGTTACAATGGTTTAAGAAATACACATTATTGATCCTAGGTACAATCCCTCTTCTTTTACTCTTTAAAATTCTTCAGTGAAGGCTTGATCAAATTAAATATGCGAGGGTATCTCCTTGATCTATATAGTTATAAGAACCCGGTTTTTCTGTGAAGGACTTTGGAATATTCTTGATTTTATTCCAGAGCAGCGCCTTCAGATGGCGTGTGATTCTGAGCCCCGGAGTGGCCGGAATTAAATTTTCAGTGCGTTCACACTAGAACCGCCAAATAAAAGCGATAACTCCTAAACAGTGATCCGGATCCGGGATCCGAGTGTACGTATGGGTCCGGAATGGGGTGTTTACCCTAGGAACGACATAAAACTTGTCGATGCGGGACGTTTGGACCCCTCGCCCGCTTCTGGAACGTTAAACGGATTAAATTAATTAATTAATTCGTTTAATGTTGAAATGAAAGTATATCTTAAACGGTGGCTTGGATTGGAAAACCGAGGGCACCATTGAGTTCAGAATGTTCTGTTTACCCTAGGAGGGGTGTAAGTTTTGCGGGCGCGACCCGTCTGTGAAAAATGGCCCCAGCGATGTTTTTGTAATTTGGCGGCCTCAGGCGCTAAGTTTTATAACATTTGAATGGGGTCTTGGATTAAAATTATGAGACCTCCGTTTTTCTCAGGAGGTGGTTTTTACCCTAGGGGAGGCTTAACCCTGACCCTGCTGAGGGTTCGGGTTCGGGCCGACGGGCAGGTGGTTAAGCGTTTTCTATTTAAACACTTAACTCACCGCCTCCCTCTTCCTCTTCCTCACCTGGACAGTAGTAGGAGCCAGCATTCCCTCTCTTCCCCCACTTCGGAGAGGTAGCTCCGTAAAGGTTACGGAGCGGCGGTGGATCGCCCGTGAAGCTTCGGGAAACGCCCCTGCAGGTAGGATTGTCGCGGTTTCAATTTCTATTCCCGCACCTACTTTGAGTTCAATTTTATGTGTCTATTTTTTGTTAAACCTTCGAAAGAATCCCATGAAAACATAGTATACAATTTTTTCTTTCCATCACTTCTTTCGGAATCGAATTATGAGCTCCGTTGCGTCCGCAATCATCCGCCGAAGTTCGCGTGTTTTCAGGTTCTGGTAGGTTCGAGCGGCGGCACGGCTCGGCAGAGGCGGCGGCGCGCGGGTGGCTCCAGCTGTCGGCGGCATGGGGGTTTGGCGGAGGACCGGGAGAGCGCATGTGCTGGGGGAGACGGTGAGCGTCCGTGAGAGAGGGGAACGCCGGGGTGCCACGGAGGAGGCCGGCGCGCCGGTCGCGTTCGGCGGAGGAGGAAAGACCCGCGCCGCGCAGGTCTTCCTGGGGTCAACGAGGACTGGCTTCGGCCGGTCTGTTTCAGAGGAGGCAAGGACCCGCATGAGGCAGGTCCTGCATTGCAACAGGAGACCGGCCATTTGTCCGGTCGGTTGAGGAGGGCCAGACCCGCTCGGGTCCGGCGGTTTGAGGCAGGCCGCGGCCAGCGGGCCGGCGGCTCGGACTGGGCCGGCCGGGGTGGACCGGCCCGGATAGGCCCCCTTGCATTCGGGGGGCTGTAACTCTTAAATGGCGCGTCCAATTGACGTGCCATCTACGGCTGTGCGACCGTGTTGACGAGGCGGTCCCTTTAAAGTGGGTATAGGGTTTTTTCGGCTATGCACCCGAAGGCGGGTGACCCGAGAGTTTTAATTTAATGATATTAATTTATTATTAAAGTTGTGACGGATGTGGCTCGCGAGCCAGACGTCCGTTTGAAGCGTCATCAGAGGAGTTGTGGCCCTGAGGTTGAGACGGTCCTTCCAATGTGGTTCGGAACCTTTGCAGGTTGGTTTCGTTGCTCTGCGGCACGAAACACAATGTGAATAATTAATTAATTAATTAATTAATTAATTATTCTTGCGTCGGACCTAACTCCTGCTTGGGATGTCTGATTGACGCGCCGTCAGCGGCAGTACGATCCCAGTCCTCGTGCGGACTTTTTGAGGAGCTTTCCAAAGCGTTCTGGTTGGAGACGAGGTGAGGCCCCCACAGGGCCTAGTTCGCACGTATTACTGTGAAACACTACTTTTTCACCCGACATTCGTTTGAGGTGTTTGAGCAGTCGATTTTGGGTGTTTTTCTGAGGGCACCGCGTTGGCGCAGTCTGCCCATTGTAATTCCACACGATGGTGTGGGGCCCATAAGGGCCATTTGGGCGTCGACGTTGATTTTCCATTTTAATCACCGTGTGACCGTTTTGGACAAGTGAATTGTCCATCTTGTGTGATTTTTCGAGAGGATCGTAATGGTGAGATCCGTTGGCAGCGCTTCAGGACCGGGGTGTGGGTCTCGCGTGGTACCGCTCATGCGTGGGGTGCCAGAATGTATCTTTTTCTCTAGATATCAGTTACACTCAAGTGAGTTGTGCTTTTGATGTGTTTTCCTGAGGGGATCGCAATGGTGCGATGCGCCCGACTATTTTCGAGGCCGAGGCTCGGGATCACGGGACGTCGTTCGGGCGTGAGGCGGTGTTGGTGACTTTTTCGTCGAATATCTGTTTTAGGCGAGTAAGTAGTCGATCTCGTATGTTTTTCCACGAGGATTACAACGGTGCAATCCGTTTGGATGTCTGGATCCTCTTACGTGATCTTATTAAATGTGGAAGCATGGAAGGTGCTCCAGTGGTGGTTCGCCCTACCTTGTTTGTAGAGGACCCTTGGCGTGTGATTGCGCACTCTTGGGAGAGTGATATAAATGATTCACAAGAAGTGGTTTGCCGTGCCTGGGCCTTTGAGGTGGAGTTGTTACGTCACGTCTTCGCGTTGATGCTGGGTGTCGTGTGCATGATAGCCTTTGGGCTAGAATGAGGTAAACTCTGGGAGTATACGGGAGCGCTTGGAGTTATGTGTGGTTTGTACCTGAGAACGTTTGGGCGCTCAGTTTGGGTTGACGTGGGGCCACACGTCGTGTGGGCCCCATGTGCGTGTCGTGTTCTGCTTTGCGTACTTTGACCTCTCGCGACGTAAAGGGTCCCTCTGTGTGTTTGTTTGACTAGCAGGGTAGAGTTTTTCCCCTATCTCTGTGCTCGTTTGTTGTCCAGCATGGTTGAGTGGCCTCCCCCTGGTTTTGTTCTCGATGGATCAGCCAGTAGCGGTGCTAGGGGCACCCCGTGATGGAACAGGCGCTGAACCTCTTTTGGGAGAGTTGTTCTGGAGTTGGGTGGTTTCGCGATACCCACTCCATGTTCGGTTGGCCAGTGTTGTACCCTTCAGTAGAGATGGCCAGAGCAGTTCTGAGTTTTACCCTCCAGCGGGGCTGGGCAGTGGGTTACTCATCGACTTCTTCGGGTTTACCCTCCAGCAGGGCTGGGCAGTGGGTTGCTCACTGACTTCTAGGGTTTACCCTCCAGCACAGACTGGGCAGTGGGTCACCCGATGCACATAGGGTCTACCCTTAAGCAGAGACTGGGCAGTGGGTCACCCGGAGACCTCTTAGGGTCTACCCTCCAGCAGGGCTGGGCCGTGGGTCGTCCGTCGTCTAGCTCCAGGTCTACCCTCCTGCAAAGACGGGCAGTGGGTCCCCTGTTGACTTATTCTAGGTCTACCCTCCAACGGGGCTAGGCAGTGGGTTTCCTGATGATGTATTAAGGTCTACCCTCCAACGGGGCTGGGCAGTGGGTTGTCAGATGATTTATTATGGTTTACCCTCCAGCAGGGCTGGGCAGTGGGTCACCCAGTATCTTATTATGGTTTACCCTCCAGCGAGGCTGGGCAGTGGGTCACCTGATAATTTATTAGGGTTTACCCTCCAGCAGGGCTGGGCAGTGGGTCACCCAATATCTGGTTATGAATTAACCTCTAGTAGGGCTGGGCAGTGGGACACCTGTTGGCATTCTAGACTCAGTCATTTCTACAAGGCTAGTCTGTGGATTTCCTCCGTGACCACCGGAGCGGGACCCTTGGTTGTACGAGTCAGTGATGGAATGACTTTGACTTTGAGGAGACCTCTCAACTGCAGGGTAGTGATGAGGTGTGGTTTGACTTTCCCTAGAACTCTCAAGTACGAGGGGAACTTTCCCCATCGAGACACGTTCTTGTGATGCGATATAAAATCGTGCGGGCGAGTTAGTGTCGCCCAAAGAGGATAGTGTCAAGGTGTGGTGATTGAGCCCCTTAGCTTGCGGTTCGGGGCAGACGTGTGGGATGCTGGGGATCGATGATGGAGTTTACTTATGGGACTGTTGGCTACTCTTTTCTTGGGATGAGCTACGGGATGAAGATCCCCTTACGAGCTTGTTTGGGCTTCTTGTAGATCATATATATATATGTATATACCTTGTTCGAGTACCCGCTTCTCGGGCTTGGTTACTCTCCCTTCAGGAGAGGCGAAGACACATGGGGTATGCCACGTGCTTTCCATGTCTAGCTTCTCGTGGTGGGACGAGTCTACTCTCCTGCTATATATAGCGAATACTCAACGAGAAGTTCATCTTCTCACCGTTTATAGCTCCTTGTTTCTGGATGAGTCTACCTCCTTTCTTTTGTTGGGTTGAGCTGGAATCTCTACTGGTATTCTACTACACTCTCTATTGTACTTCTATTCTACTCTCTGTTCGATCTACTGCTCACCCTTCGGTACCTCCTTTGTTGCTCCCTCGAGCCTTCGGGGTATCCTACTGAGTATTTTTATACTCACCCCATCTTGGGCTTTGCCCGCACTTGGTGTGCCCTTGCAGACGACAGACAGGTTGGTCGTGACGTCAGAGGAGCTTAGGAGACGTGAGCTTGGACCGCGTGTGGTGGTCGTTGTTGGGTTCCAGGTGCGGGACCCTCCAAGCTATTTGCTTTTTTTTACCTATTTCCGGGTTGTGGAATTTTTGGTTGGGCGCGTGTTTTTCACCTTTTCTTTCCAGTTTACTTTCAGCTTGTATTTTTTACTATTAGAGTTCGATGCACTTGTGGTTTATTTATAGAAGCTGCACTTTACTCTGCTTTTCTTTTCTTTTACTCTGCACTTTTTCATTGAGTGTGCTGCATGAGTGTGTGTACAGGTACTTAGGCAAAGGCCTCCCCGAGTTATTGTGCCTTCGATGTTGGTCGCCAGCCCTTGGCCTATGGAGGCGGGCTTGGGGTAGTTGCGGCTCGAGCCTAGGTAGGGTCGGGTCGTGACAATAGTAATCATGATTCTATGAATATTAATCTTCAAATAGATGCTCTATTGACTTCCATGTTTACCAAATTCCTCTTCTTCAAGTTGGATGAAATCAACTCTTTATAGAGACTTGAGGCTTGTAACTACATTCAGTAAATCCATAGAGAGTATTTTTATACTATATAGACTTACTCCACAACTTTAAAATAATCACAATATCAATAGTCTTCTTCCATATGAAGATAATTATGTACTATAATTATCTAATTTCACTCTATCTTCCTATTCACCTAGGTACATTAGTTAAACTCTTTATTCCCATGATCCTTCTCTTTTTTAACCAAACTAGTGGAATTATTATATGACTTTCTTTCCTTTTCTTTTGAACCAATTTTTTCAATATGCTAAGTCTATATAATTTTTAGAACTATTATAGGTAGTTTTTATAGATTTTCATCCAACAAGCCCTATGATCTATGGATTGTTATCATTCCCACTTTTTCTCATCCCATGATATTATTCCATGTGTACCAAAAATTTATTTTGGTCACGATCATTTATTTATACCTAGAAAATTCAGAAATATTGTTCAACTATTCCTCATTTTAATTATCCACCAAAACTACTTGATGTTTTGGAAACCACCACCTCATAACATAGATTGTTCTTCCATGGTGTGGTATTATTTATCTTCATCCTTTCCATGCATTTTCAACATCATTCACATAATTATGATCAATAAAAATTGAGATATATATAATCTTCTAAAAATATTATTTTTAATTATATTAATATCTCAACATGATACTTGAAATGTTTCTCAATTCATAAAATTTTCATGGCATGCCAGTGTTCTTCATGATATTCTCCATGAATTTTTCATAAAAATTCTATAAATTATTCCCACTACACTTGAAATTCCCATTATGGTCTTCTCTATATCTTAGAGGGGTTTTTTTCAACTTGAAATTCCATTCTCCATGGTGTGATATTCTCTAGGTTCGTGTTTCAGAAAATCCTAAATGTTGTTTATCACAGTCTTCAGCATGCCCATAATAGGTCTCTATATTTAAAAATAATAATTTTTAGTATCAAAGTATCCTCCACTATAGAATAGTACTCATTTAATCCCTTTTCATTTCCACCACAACTTTACCACACCGATCAAAATGGATTTCATGTCATTTTAGAAACTATATGTTTTCATGATCTACTACGACTGAGATATAAATCATGTTTTATAACTGATACTCCTTTACGATCCAATGCCTCACTACATATCTATAAATCAATGATGTGTCCTAATATTCTCCTAAAAATGAAAGGGAAAAAATATTGGGAATTATTCTCTTTGTCAGTGTAATCTAATCTTATGTATACAAGGTGAATAATCATTACTCTTTCAATTCCTATGGCTCTTCCAAAATTTATTTTTACATATTTTAGTATTTCCCAACACTATATCATTTCAAACTCTTCTTATCAAAATAGTCTTACATATACAAAGATAACACGAGTATATTTCAAAATTTTATGTCATCATAAAACTAGATGCATCTACACAACATCTAGTTACTTTTACACATATGTTTTGGTTACATTTATGTATACAAGAATGCACCCTCAAAAATTTTCCAATCCTTTTTTGAGTTATAATTTTTTACTTTTATGTATGGGAACTATTTAATTATAAATTTCCCAATAATTCCATTTTTTAGTCTACTTATCATAGTAATTACTCATATGCATACATAGAAACTTCCATGACTTACCACCTTTCACCATTTTGATTTTGATGAATCTTATATATCATGAAATTTCTATTTCTCTAGTGAACTCTAGGAAACTTATAGGTTATAAGTATCCAAATTATAACTTTTGGTTATAAAATAATCTCCTCATAATATCATCATCTTATAGAAATTATATAGTTATAATTCTGGAGTGTATTTTGAAACATATAACTTCCTTAATTACTCTTTGAATTATTATAGTAATTGAAAAAATCCAACATCAAACACACATTTTGTTGCAACATTCCCACTTTGGATTTTTTTTCAATACCCTTTTAAATCAATCCTCTATCAAATACCTCCAATTCTATGGATTTATGATCCCTTAATTTCCTTCCCCTTTTAAATCAGAATGAAATGGTCCATATAATCGATATCATTTCTTTTATACTCTATCTCTTTCTTATATAATCATGTAGGGTATAACTACTCAGATATCTCCCCCTTTATCCTTAAAAACCTTTCTACTAAAATATCTTATCAGGAAAGATGATTCCTTGACTTATGAGATCCAAATTAATAGTTTTTTCTCCTCTTTTTTCATGAAATTATTTCCAACTTCTTCTAAAAAACAACCTTAACTCTTGAAAGTTTTTACCACCATAATGACTAAAGGATCATTAAATCACTTATTAATTAAGACTTTGGATATTTTACCATATGTTGGTAATAATATTTGGAAAGAAACTTCATATTTACACTACATATTTTATTCCCCTTATTGATACCACTAGTTGAATAAAAAGAAATCTAGATTTTTCAATTTTTAAACTTCAATCCACTCTCTACACTTCAGTTTCATTTCCATAATGATTTTTATTAGTGAGTTAACCACTTTAAATTGATTCATAAACAAATCCTATTATCATATTAAGTCTTAACCCAGCTTTGGAAACAATATTTTATGTTAACAACCCCAAATCTACCCATGCTACTCACTTAATTTAATAAACACCAAAAAATTAATCCTTTACTCCTTCTAGAAACAAATTATGTATTATTAATCACACTTAAAAAAAACCATTAAAAAATAAGAAACAAAGCTTAAAGTGTATGAGTCATACTATATAGTGAACCAAATAATACTACTTTTTTGGGATAAACTATTGATACCAATGATATGAATGATCATCCATTCCTTATAGGGTTATTTATTCTTGGATGAGGCCAATCAGCCTTAGAAAGTTTATCACCAACTCCCTACAAGTTCCTTTAGTACATACCTCCAAGTATTTAGATATAATTAAGAATGGGGAAACCATTTTTAGTTATGAATCATTCCTCCAATAGTTTTTGGTATCCTAAAAAATAATTAGTTGATACCATATTATTATTCTATAAACAAATAAGAAACAATTATATGAATGTTACTAATTATCCTCTTGATCTATTTTATCATTCATAGTATAATTATAGAACATAAAATATGAATTAGTATATTTATTAATCCCTAAATTAGGCTTGATACCAATTGTACTCTCAAATACAACTTTGAAAACTCTTAACTCTATACCAGGTTCTTCATTTCTGCATGAAAATTTCATATTCGGTTTTGAAATCAAAGATGTTTCTCAATAATAGTTGTTTAGTTTTTTAGAGATTTGATATCATTTTAGTATTTTGTTCAATATATATACCAACTATGAACTTTAATAACTTTTACCCCACTATTTTCATTTATTTACTTTCAGCTCATACACATCTTCTTCCATCTGATATTACCCCATGGATCATATCCACCATTTAATTCTAAACAACTTAAAACAATAGTTAGATACATTTTAAAATATGTATAGAGGGGTACCTCCAACATCCTCATGTATAAGAGTGTTTATGGTCATTATGAACCAACCATTTTCTTCCAACCTTATTCCAATCCTTGTTAGTGGTTCCTCCTTGGGTGACATCACTCATACAAATTTTATTCCAAATGCTTTCTCTTGGATTGTTTATTTTCTTTAGCCTTGGATTCATCTCCATTATGAGAATAATCCCAATTATACAATTTTTATCTTTTGATGCACCACCATTTAATTCTTCATCATGTTTCCTCCACCAAAGGAGGGATCTTCCACCAACCTTCACCTATTTGTTTATGGTATGATATATGAAATTACTAAGGCATTTTATATGTATATCCTCTTTAATATCTATTAGAATCATTATATAAATAGTTGTACTTAGTGAATATTTTTTATCATGTTCTTTAACCTTCCTCAAAATTGGAGAAACTTCCTTCCATTTCTTCCAAATTTTCTTTCTTTCTCTCCACAATGGATTATGTGAGTGTATCATCATTGGTCCTTGATGAAACCTTCATTTAGATCCATTATTTCTATCCAAAATAGTAAATTTATTTTCTAGTTTAATAGAATTTATTTCAGTGTTAATTATATTTTAGTTTTTTATAGGAATTGAGGACTTCCATATCGCACTTTTATCACCTTTCATACTATAATTTATTTTTATATGTCATTGGTTATAAAAAAATCTCATATTAAAAACTTACATCATATTTTCTTTCATTGGTTGAGATGTTGATGCACCTGAATTCCTTCCAACATAGAGCTCTTTGGATTATAGACACACTCTTATGGTATACACCAATTTTAAAAAATAACAACATACTAAAGTAATTTTACTTTGAGATTCTCCTGTTTTAGATTTTGAAAAAATCATCCTTTTACTCACTCGTTCTATAATTTGTTCTTTTAATTGTCTATTTTTTGATAATACCATTGGGAAGGTATTCTTATTTTCACTAGAGGTTTTCAAACTCTCCTTGATCTCCTTAACCTTCTCACCATTATCCTATAGTTGGGAAACTATATTTTCCATCATTGAGTTAGATTTGTTTCCTTATTTTCTTCTATACTCAATTTCTTTATCAAGATCAAAAATTATAGCCATAAACTCTGTATCGATAAATTTTTTTTTACTTATTTATTGGGAAATTTATTTGAGTAGATCACTTTGGAATTTCATTTTATTCACATGTAATTATTTTTTATACATTCAAGGGAACATATACTCTCTTTAGTATTCTATTATCCATAGAAAAATCCTATATAAATGCACTATTATTTTCATGCATGATACCCCAATGATCAAATTTTTCTTATAAGGATTGGATCCTTCATTAGTTTCTGCATGAAAAACCTCCAAATTAGAAACTTGATGTATTTACATGTCATAATTGGAATCCATTATTCTATCTATATTGAAAGGAAACTATTAATTTTATGATTTTTAAAAAAATTACAAAACATTATTAGAAATAGGTTCAATAATAAAATAATTATTATTAACTCAATTATAGTGGTTTCCTTCATAAGAGTATTATTATTATTCCTTTTCTTATTAACTTTTTTATAAGGAAATATTAAATAGTTTTGATCACTTATTTAACATTATTTATAAATTTTTAATATTCTCTTGAGGTTGGGATCATAACCACATTTTCTTCTACTGAGTTTCTACAAACAAATTATATGGTATTATATATTTTTAAGGAAACAACATGATGATTAGTTTTCTTAAAATCCAATGGATAATGATCTACCCAAGAACATATATATCTTATCACCACCTACTATTTAATTGTAATATTTAAAATTGGAAACTCAAAGTATATACTGCTTTATGATCTTTTCACAAGCCTATAAGAATAGCCCGAATAGCTCGAAGGCCTTCATTTTTATTGATTTTTTGATAAACCCCCTTTTAAGGGATAATGTGGAACCCTTACAAGGCCTATAGTCTTAGATATTAAATGTATTGTAGGATTAAGAGATTACATGACTTGAAGATCTTAGGTAATTCAAACAGACTATAACTACAAGGAAATTCCCCTCCCCAACATCTGCATCGTGATGAAAGCTCTCCACCTTCTCATGGTCATCTGGATAGGCTTCCCGTGCAAGCACAGGCTGATCTATATGGCATAGAAATACCCTCTCATTCTTCCAAATCCATTTAGTTCTACTCTGGTGAGTGCACTTGCTTGGAATCCTCCTCTGGGGCTGCTCTTTTTTTGTAGAGTTTGTTTGGGGCAATTGTACTGATTATGTGACCCAAAGGCCTTGAGGTGGCCTAAAGGCCTTAAAGGTGGCCTGAAAGCCTTACTGACCCAAATTCCTAGGTGTTCCTAAGGACTTAAAGACTCCAATTCTAAACCGGTAGACCAAGGAAAATAGTTCCGGCTGCTACAGTATCGAATAGTACCTACATAGTAACTACTATAATACCTTCTACAGTATACACGCAATATTGCTACAATAGCCGCTATAGTACCGCACAATACCTACCACCGTACCAACTACAATACTGCTACAATACCCCCAGAATTATGCCTCTGCCTGGTTTTGAAACTGGGTCTTGTGGATGCACTTAAGGAGTCCTCACCAACTAGGTTGTGGCTCATGTGCACAAGACTATAAGAACACAATCATCTTATTATTTTAACCATCAATATTAGTTATAGTGAAAAATATAAGATTTATTATTGAATCCATACAAGTGAAAAATCATAAATAAATTTATATGTTGAAAGCCAAATCAAAAACTTTTGGATTTGATACAACTTTTTTCAACCTGAGACACCCTGAGAGAGGTGTGAATCAAGGTTCTTCCTAATTTAAAATTATTATTTCACTATTTCTATTCTTTTATGATATTTTTTTGTGTGTATAGGGAATTTTTTTTTAACCCTACTATTATTTTATTTCTCACATAACCTCATTAAATCCTAATCGTGAATGTATAAATTTAAATAACACAAGACACATAGATTTTAATAGGTTCACCAAAAATAGACAATCCAAGGAGTGTGCACCAATGATTTTTCAATTTAATGAGAGATAATAATACTCATTCTAGTTATTATAATTATTTAAGAAAGATGTACTATCGATACTAGGGACACTCCCTCTTCTTATCCTCTCTATATTACTTAGATGGAGGTATAATACGTTTTTATACATAAGGGTACCTCTGTGATTTGTATCGTAAGTATGTTTCTATACATTTTCATATTTTGACAGATACTCTATTGAATTCCATTTTTGTTGCACTCCTCTTTTCTAACACATGTAAAATAAACTCTGTAAATAGTTGAGTTTCGTACCTTGTTTCTCTAAAGTAAAAACAGAATATTAAGATTCTATGAAGATTTAATCTATGTCTTCCAAATAGTCAGAGTAGCAGTAGTCTTCACATAGATAAAGATAATTTATCACTGAAAATATCTTATTTCACTATGTATTCCACATAAAATAGGTATAATAAATAAACCCCTTCTTATTTTTCTCACCATCCTTCTCTTTTTTTGAAATAAACTTGTGGAATTATTTTTTGGCTCTCATTTTTCTTTCATTGAACCAAAATTTTCTATACACCCAATCTATCCTATTTTTATAACTTTTACTGGTTTATTTTATAGATTTCCATGAAACTATCCCCATAATCT